>RXPK01000186.1:3423782-4052284 GCA_004143645.1 Protaetia brevitarsis
ATTGCTAGGATTTACAACATTCTAAAGGCGAATCTCTTCCTAGTGCAGGAGATAATTCATTATCACGTCGATTAAAAATGATCACGGCATATTTTGTTATGTTTACGCTTACGTCTAAAAAGGAATAAATGTTATAAAAAAAAGGAAAAACCTCTTGAATCAAAATGCTTACGGTTTTCTGCCAATCTGCATAGTTTTCAAGTTCAAATAAAGAGGACTTGAATCAACTGTCAATATCTTTCACTTAAAAGAATAAATCGTGTTTCAACGAAAAATATATTAGGTTTGTTCGAACATGCAGTTCGCGAACGATTCACGATCATGTGAACCAATCAGACAACGCATTTCAGTTCGCGAGAACTCCAATCTGTTCTCAGATTGGTTCACGTGATCGCGAACTGCATGTTCAAACAGCCCTAATATTTCCGAAGAAATGCGTGAATTTAAAATTATATTCCTTTTCAAGGAAACACTAAATCATGTTGGCCATATGGAAAACGCAAAAACTTTGGTTTAATGCAATTCCTTTTAAATGAAAAAGATATTTCTCTCAGTGTATACATCTTTCTGCGTCATTGTTTTATCTCTACAACTAATTATTATTACAATTTCAATTGTTTCTGTTTCAGTCGGCTTCATGTTGATAAATACGAAAACTTTCTCAATACATTTACTATATAACCTTAACCACTCGACGGAACGTCAACTAGTTTCCGAAATAATGAATGTATTCCTTTCATTTTCACCATACTATATAAACGTAGAGCATAATCTTATAAAAAGAAAAAAAATTGAATTGAACTTTAATTTCTTGTGTAGAACAAATAAATCGGTTCCTAATTAGTTAACAATTCAAACAAAAAGCAATAAAAATTAACGCCCGAAATAGCTTTTGGACTTTTCTCCTTTTTCTCCATTGCACTTTTACGTGACTGTCGAGAAATTTTCCTCTCCTTCTGACGACAGTGATAGGCTCTTTCTGTGGTATGTGTTACCTTGCCTTTAGCAGTTTCGACTGACGAACACGAAGAAGTCGAAATAACTAACCTTTATGTGAAAAACTTATTATCCAAACATTGCTCTTCTAAGAGAATTCGGACATCTGAAAATAATGTTCAAAGCTTAATAATAGCCCAAGGTCGTTATCTTACCCGACTTTTTCCTACCTATACTTTATACTATAAGATAACGTCTAGATTATTTACTCAGCCATAATTATCTATATGCCTTATAGTCTATCCAAATTAGAAGACGAATTAAAACATTGCGACAATTACAATTACGCACTTAAAGATATCAAAGTCGAACTAGCAAGGGAAGTATATTCGTTAAAATTTAAATGCAAACAACTGGTTTCAACGTTGAATAAACTTTCAAGTACTGGCGAAAAAATAATGGGCGCAACGAATAGCTTGGACAATTTTATTCAGCTCGCTAAAAAATGTACAGGCGTAATTGAAGAAGTTAAGGAATTATTACAACGACCGGCAATAGAAGGCCCTTTTTGTAAATATACTGTCTGTGTATAGATTGGCAAAAAATAACAACTCTATTACTTGCAGTACATAAGAGCATGTCGCATATTAGCTTATATCGTGGAAACTCAACCACAACAACTACCGCTTCTTTGCCAGCGGCTATTGAAAAACTTCAAGCAAAGATTAAATCTTCAGCCAATTATAGTGACTATTCCAGCTACCTGTTCGACCACTTGCCTGTTAAAGAGGACGGTTTCGCTGGTAAAACCCACTATCTACTGTACACATCATATACGAATATCCAAGAAAACGCTAAGGTAAATATTAAAGACAACCACAAACTGTTGGACTTAATTTTTCCGGTTCTTTGTACCATTCCGGGTCCTTTTCTGTTCCCCTTCTTCTGTAGAATGACTGCTGGATAATTTGGCATCTTCCGAATCCAAGGTTAGGTTTAGATTTCGCGTACTCCCACATGTTCCAACCGTATCGGAAATTCGTAGTTTCAGGGAAGTAATACCTCTTTTCTGGAATAATCTTTATTCTTTCGTGTAAATAAGTTTTCCTGTTTTCATGACCATCTACAATGCGAAAAGATATTTAAAGTTGTCTCCAGATCCTCCAGTATTTCTGCGTATTGTCATATTCATTCGTGTTCATATTATTTGAGAATGTAAAGTTTACATACCAGAATATATGATTTTTTTAATTTCAGGATCAACAGGTCTCATAATTTCACTAACCGCCAAAGGATCTACGAGTGGCGGTTCTGGTTCATCTTTTCTTATTGTCGGAAAGTAATCCCTGTTCAAATGATAATCTTGTCTCGTTTTATGAAGTTCCTCTTTGATACTTTCGGGAACTTTGTTCTTGATCGGTTCGTTTAAATGTTCCACGAAAAGCTTTTCATGTGCGGCGAACCATTTTAATCGAAGCATTTCTTCCCTCTGAACTGATTCGCTCCAAAATTGAGCTCTACGCATGTCGATTTTCCTATCGGCTTTGGTATCCATTTCGTTGACTGAAATTTTGATCTATTCAAACAGAAAATCTTTTTTTGACACTAATGACAACGACAATTTACAGAAATTCTATAGCGACCATGACACGGCAACGTTTATCAATGAGGATAAAATACATCCAAGTTATCAAGAATTCATATCTGAAATCTTACCGAAATACATTTATTATTATCTACAGTGCGAATTAATTTGGTTGGAGGAAAGCTATAGTAAGTGCACTTTTAGGTAGGTATTTTATTTCAGTGGCCAAATAATTTCAGATATCATCAACGTGCTGCAAGAGATGGTGCCCAGATTGAAAAAAATACGTACTAATTTCTTACAAGTATATATCGACCAACATTTCAAAGAACTTCAAGAAGCATTTCATGTAATTGTTGATGATGTAGAATCCATAAAATTCAACGCTAAACAACAGTTTTTTACTCTTTATGGTAAATTAATGCCTCTGCATGGTTATCCTGGTAATAAGGAATTGCTGGAAAACTTAAACGTACAAGTTCAACAATTTCTTAGTGAGAAATGCGAAGAATATATTGAACCTTTCATCGGCTATAGGGTATATTTTTGACAAAGTTGCCCCGCTAATATATTAATTTAAAAATATATATTTATCCAGGAAAGTCTAGAGGAAAAGGAAATAGATTATACAAAGGGATTATTCAAAATCAATGATAATCTAAAGGCTCTTGAAGAAATATACGAAGAGAAAACAAATGGGAAAGATATGATAAGCGATTTCGCAGACACATTATTGCAGCTACGGAGATTTGTTGGATTGCCCTACAAATTCAATGCGAATGACAGAGTTTTAGCAAGTAAGTTTATTTTATTATTTCCTAATCTATTACATAATGCGCGAATGTGTTAATTAATGCGGCATTATCTGCTTATTCGCGTGAGCGACGAGGCCGGTAAATATAGATATAAGTAGACTGACCAAGTTTACGGGAAGTGTCATATGTTAAAAGTAATATTTTGGATGTCGAACCCAGATGCCACAAATATGCCTACATCCCAAAAGTGGTGGGGAAACTTGGTCGAGCGAGAATAAGAACCATTGAAATTCAATAAACTGTTTATACAGGGTGAGCTTTTTATCTTGAGACGACGGAATATCTCTAAAACACTGCATCAAATCAAAAAAAGGTCTTACTAAGATTTGTTATAATGTAAGGTGTTCACTGAATGGTGCCCAACTCGGTCTCCCACCTCACCCCTCAGAGTGGGAGAGGGGACAACTTTGAAATCTTAAATGGGAACCCCCATTTTGTATTGCAGATTCGAATTCTACACCATCAAGTGTGGTTTTTGTTTGAGCAGTCTTTAGAAATATTCCGTTGTCTCAAGATAAAAAACTCACCCTGTATAGTGCAAATAACTATTCCCGTTGCTCCATTCTATAGCTCTACAATGTTAACTACCTGCGTCTGGCTATTGTCGCAAGTCTTATAACAATTAATAACCCAGCAACAAATTTTCAAATAGTAACATCAATATTTTTAGATGCATACAAGAAGCTGGAATATTACAAAGACAATATAATCATACCATCGGAGTACCTACTATATGTGAGTGATGGTCCAGTTTCACGAAGTACCTTAACAGAAGATGAAAGTGGAGGTCTCTCTGTAAATGCAGAAACTTTAGACGTTATTGAAAAAATAAAGGTAGTATTACTTATCTGTGGCCTATTGAAAGTCTTTTTTTTAACAGATATTGTTCCGCATGACAGTATTTCACGTATGAATAATCATTTACAACTTTTAAAATAATTAGAAAAATGTGTCCCAAGCATTTCTTTAATTTTTTTCCTAAAAAGATATTCCATTTAGAAAACGGACTTTTAGACATCCAATGCTAATGGTCTATTGCAGAGACCACTTTATCAACAATAGCAATTAAAGGAGAATAGCATAAGCACTAGAAACGAACTTTCTGCCTCCAAATGTTATCAGTATTCCTCCCAGTGCAAAAACTCTTTTACATCTCATGTCCGGCTTTATCTCCGATCACCTATTATACAAACGAACAATGCAACAAAAACAAGTACATGCAGTCCCCGATCTAGCTTAGGCAATTCATGGATTGCCAGCGTCGAGCCTAACATTCGATAGCAATAAAGTAGATTTTTGCACTCAGAAGACCGTTGGTAACGCTGGCAAACAGAAATTCGAGTTCGTCTCTAGTGCCAGACTCTTTCGTTGCTATTGCTGGTATGGCGATTCTTACAATGGAGCATTAGTTTCGCCTTGATGGCATTTTTCTGTGGAGTTTTGCTAAACGTAAAATACCTAATAATTGCGTAAGTTATAGATAAATTTCTTGAAATTACTTAACCGGTTTTATTTTTTTTCATTAATGTTCTTATTTGGGTGTGCCGGCTTTTTGGTTTTGCATGGATTTTAAAGAAATATTTGTATAATTTGAAACCAAAAAACCAGCATACCCAAATAAACATATTAAGAAACATTAAGTAAAAGTAAATAAATGCATAGATAGTTTATTTATGTGCTGAATTGAAATGAGCATGAATTCCAACAAGCTCGCTATCAGCTAGATGTCCCAATTTTATGATTTACAATTTATGAGCAGGTATAAATTAACTTTATCAAAAATTTTGTTTTCAAATTCTGATAAATAACTATACCCGCTAGATGTCAGATGAATTTTAGGCGCGTTACGAGATTTTTTCTTGAAATCATAAAGCATGCTACGATGCATTCACGCAATACTCTGCCGCTCACTCTGACAGTCACTCGTATGTGGTGCAACCTTAATGGAACAAGGCTAATGCAATCTAATAAAAAGTCAAAGTGATTATAGCTTACACAATTATTATTTTTTTGCATGCACGTTACTTATATTTTCCTGAAAAACCCAGGTTTGCAATAAAAAAAAAAAAAACGGGGTTGCGCTAGGAGTAGAGGTGAGGGTATTGATTGATATGATGGAATAAGTTCCTTGTATCCACAACTTTATACATATATTAGTGTTAAATCAGTACATCTGTTGACATTTACGTGAATTTTGAATTTAGAACTGTTTTGCGATTTGTTCGATTGAGACCAATAAAACAAATAAGTTCGAATATTCCAAATTGATTTTTTTTGGCATTTTACGAATAAGAGCTTTTCAAATATTTAAAAAATGTAAAAAAAAGATTAATTCTTTTGAAAAAAAAGAGAAAAACTGTTAAAAAAATAAAAAAGGAATTATTTAAAAGAAGTAAAATAAAAAGATAAAATTTAAAAGTTTGTAATGTGTAACCCCTGGCTTAGTAATCCATATTCTTCAAGAGACGCGCTCTAGGAGAACGCCCGACCCGCCCGACTTCTAGTCTAATATAATATACTATGAGTCGTTGTTTAATAGATAGCGATAGCCCTGTTTTTCTTAATAGAACAGATTTCTAGAAAAATACATAAAGGTCTGCTTGGATCACATTTTCCTAATTATTTCAAGTGGAGAGTGAGGAAGTAACATTCCTCTACTAACTTCTTCCGACTTGATAATACCCTTGTTTATATATCTTAATAGTTATTCAACCGATTAAAGTACTTTTGGATGTCTTTTAGATGACGGGTGGCGTAAATGAGACTTTACCTTGATCTACATCTAAGAGATACCCAATGGTACTTCGAATCGGCTGAATAACTATTAAGATATATAAACTAGTATAAATATCCCTTGATAAGTCTGCTTCTAGGTGCTATTTAGCCATAATTATTCGGATAGATCTTTTACAAACGTGTGTGAATGTTGAAAAAGTTGGAAATTAAAGTCGGAAACAACGGTTTGAATTCAAAATATTTCATTATACCAAATTACAATATAAATCCTTTCAGAGAAATTAAATGTCATTTTGTTGGTCGTTATATTAAGAACATAACAAGAAACATTACTCGTGAATAAAAGTACTGCAGTATTTGACTATGGCAGGTTTAAAGTAAGGCAACCTTGGCAAATAAACATAAGATTCTATATGACAGACAGTGATTGATGTCCCACGATGTCTCATACATAATTTCTACTGCCTAAAACGCAACAGACATACCACAATTTCTTCATTCCTTCTCGACCTCAACGCCTGCAATAAAGGTACAGTCACCGACATTAATATTTAGCACCTTCAAAGCGTCGAGCCATTCGTTCGACTGCTAAATAATAATGTCGGCGATTGTACATAGCAAGCTTGCCGCTCACCAAAGTTCCACTACTGAATGAATTAGGAATGACTGATATTTTGGCCAATGATTTACAATTTTAGCCTAATATCCCCTCCCCCAAGTTTGTCCTCGTCGAACACATATACACTACCGGCTATTGAAGTTAGGACAACTAGAATAATTGTAAAAAATCTATTTTTTTTTTTCAGTATTTAATATTTTTAACATTATTTTAAAAATTTCAACAATAAAGTAAGCATAACTACAAAGTATTTAAGACGGAAATCTTCATGAGAATAAGCATATTAAACAGAAAATTTTATTAACCTAATAGCAGCTAATATAACCATTACAAGCGATATTTAAAGGAACGCCGACAAGCATGTTTACAATAGAAGGGTTGATCGACAGGGTCGTAAAATTCCACGTGGGTGTGTCCTAAAGGTCTCCCACTATAGCAGGGAATAATTGTTATCGTACTTGTGAATTATTCTATTAGTAAACCATCCACTTGGCAAAATTTAAATTTCCCATGATTATTGTTAGTAACTTCAACAGCAAGACATCAAAATAACTAGTAATCTAATGGAAAACCATTGGTAATTTCGTGTTTCAATGTTGAAGTTACTGAGAATAATTGTGGAAAATTTAAATTTTGCCAAGTGGACAGTTGCGATACGGTTTTTGAAAATAGTATTTAAAAAATGCCGAAAGGAAAGCCCATAAGTGTAGAAAAGAGATCGGCTATTGTCACATTACACGAGGAAGAACATTCTGTGAGTGTAATAGCAGAAAAATTAGGACTGACAAAATCTACAGTCCATTACACTATTCGACGCTACCGAGGCACTGGAACATTCGAAGATTGGAATCGCCCTGATTCGTCACGGAAAACAACCCTCGCGGAAGATCGACGCCTTAAAGTGTTGAGTAAGAGAAATCAATAATTTACGTCGCAACGAAAATGAATAGGGAACGCGAACAACTATCTTTAACTAAACGCCGCTTAAGGAAAGCCGGTTTATTGGGTCTCATTGCGGTAAGAAAACTGTTACTCCGTCCTGGGAACCGTCAAACCCATAGAAATTGGACCGCAGAACATTTTAGAAACGTTTTTTGGACTGACAGTTCAAGCTCGAAGTGTTTGGGGAAAAGGGCAAGGTTTTTGTAAAACGCACGAAAGACGAGCGAATGTTGCGCGATTGTGTCGTTCCCACAGTAAAACACGGTGGTGGTTTAATTATGGTTTGGGATTGTTTTAGTAGTGCGGGGACCGTAAATTATGTACAAAGAAAATTATAGACGCATATTGGAAGAAAATGCTGTAACGTCAAGATTGCGGCTAATTGCCGATCTGCAGAGATTAGTTAGTAGTTATGGAAATAATACCCTGGTCTCCGCAGAGTCCGGATTTGAATCCCATCAAATTACTGTGGGATGAGCTGGACAGGCGAAGTAAGGAAACTCTGCCCGACTCCGAAAGAGCACCTGCACCGACTTCTACAAACCGAATGGAACACTATTTCCCAGGAAACTCTGACAAAATTAACAGAGCGCGTCTTGAGTGGTCCGGGTTGCATTAGAAGCCAAAGGAGGATTTTTCGACGAGAAGAAAGAATAGTTATAGTGTAATATTTTAATGAGAGTGTTTTATTTTACTTTTTATTTCTTCTTGCGATTTGTTTATATTTTTGTTTCTACGAATACATTTTTTTTTTAAATTCCTGTTATTATTTAGTTAGCAGTAATTTACTAGTTGTCCTAACTTCAATGGCCGAAAGTGTAAAAGGTGGCAACCCTAGTACATGGGTAGGATAGGAACCGTTTCAATTGTAATAACGTTCACTGTGTGTACAAAATATTAAGATTTGTTATTACTCATAATGCATTAAAAAGACGATTCACTTTTGCTCATTTTACTTTATTTATTCGCGCAAAATTTCACACATTTGGCTAAAAATTAGGTATGGGTATCGTTACTAAAGTAGAAGTGACCTTAAGGCGAATCTGGACGTCCAAGTGTACGACAGAGATAAATATATCGGAAAAGTATTCCGCGGTGTTTTGGGAAAACGATACGACTGATTTTGAAATTTAAACTGTATTTTGTCTTATAAATAATGTTTGAATTTGCGCCAACGTTTTAATTTTTTTATTTTCGATGTATTTAAATTTTTTAATGTTGTAAGCTTTGTTATTAAAAACAATTCTAAAATCGGCTCAACGGCGCATGTGAAGACCAATGTCTTAATGACAAAACTTTTTTTATTTTTGAATTTGATAATAATAACGCCCGAAACAGAAATATTCATTTTTCTTTTTTCCATCAAATGCCGACAGGGCGCCGCTGGTTCTATCGTAACCTAACGCAACAGACCGGAGTTGTTTTGAGGACGTATCTACGTAACAGATGTGCTGCTATGCATCACGTAAGACATAAATATAAGGATATTCAATTCTGCTTTCAGTACTGTCTTTTGGTGTATTTTACACAATCCAATCTATTCCTACTATGTTTAAATAGTGGGAAATTCTTAAAATGTGTAAATGTTAATAATAGATAATGTATCTACTTTTTATTAACGAGTCATTAATTATAATAACTAAACCACTTCAATAATTTCCTTGATGCCAATTGTTACGAAACAGAACATCAATAAAATGCAAATAAAAAAAATGCATACAGCCATTTTTTGACTGGGTAAAATGTACCTATAAATTACAATTTCTTTTTATATCTGCTTAGATTACATACCTTGTATCATAGTCAATTATATTGACCGCCCTAGAATTATTTTTTGGATTTTGGCGCACTGAAATACGCAATGTAAAGTAATAACATGTTCTAGGTAAGTAGATATGAACTTAGATTTTGTACAATAGAATATTAAATCTTAGAAGAAGCCTTTTTCTTTTTCGCGCTGATACGAAATGCTTCCGCCTTTTGGACGAGTATCTTTATCCATTTTTAGATAATGTCGGTTTTCTACTTGTAAGAAAGTAAATATTCATTCATACAATACTGCAGTGCTAAGTCAGTTCAGAGAAAAAACTTTAGAGGTACTTGACTTACAGGTGTGCGATGTCTGTGTGTGTGTTGAGTGAGGTTTATATGTTTGTGACAGTGTGTGGCGACCCTGGACTGCGATTTATCACAAGTTACCTAATAGGAAGTTGTATTGTAAACCAAGTGGCGTGAACGTGGTCCGACACTAGGGTAGGCCGACGTTATCAGACATTTTCAAAAAACAGATTTTATTTTTAAAATTCATGCAATTATTTTTTATATATTAAATTAATTCGACGGTCTTTCAAACGTGCAAATTTTTCAATTATATTATCATGGAAGTCTCTTTCCGGGAAAGGTGATTTTAATAGATCTTTTCTATAGAGAGTGTAGAGAGAGATGTTAACCTTGTTGTGACATAGAATTCCTTAAGCACGTTTTTATTCTTTTAAGGCAGGAGGAAGTTTCTTTCTACACTGGTTGATGTAACTGTATTGTCGCGATTAAGGAAAGTAGCTTAAAACATTCCGAAAAAATTTCAGAGTAGTCATTTTCGACGAAAGCTTTCAATATTTGATCGATTTTCAAATTTCTGAATATGTATCGCTGTATATTACGCTCAACTCATTTATTAGTTTTTGTTCTCAAAGACAATGCCAAATTTCCGTATAAATTATTTATCAGATCATATGGAAAACTGGTTGAATATTGCTCAAAGTTGACGAATTTAGTACCGAGAAGAAGTCTAACTCTTTGAGATCTTGAAACCGAACATCCATTTGCATTACTATATTGTCAATAATTTGAAGTATAGCACTTTATGAGAAACATTTTCGCGAACATCATCATTCTAGCCCTTTTGGTGGATGTATGCTTGGTTCAAAGCAAGACAATTTATCATGCGCAATTTATATATTATAGTTAAAGTGTTCTTCAGAACGTAACTTTTTTTTCCGTTCTATTGCCATATCAATTTGATTGCGACAATAGTTAACATCTAAATATTTATGTTGTAAAATATTAAAAAAGAAATCAGTTATATTGAAAAGTCATCATAGCAGTGGTTAAAAATGCGAATTCCAAATTATTAAAATTATTTAGATATCCTTGTGCGCCATTGATAGATTCGGAACTTGAAGATCTATCATTTTCGATTTGAGAAAATACCTTTATAAACCTTCCCACTGAGAGTTTACTGCATGAATACTTTAGATCGGTGATCCCACAACGAACGTCACTGTGTTTGGCATTCCTTTTTCCTACTACAACATCTAAAATATGCGTTCGCTTAGCAGAATGCTTAAAAAAGCAGGAATAGATGTTATTGTGCTAAAAAATATTCGCATTGGTAATACATTTAGAACGTTTGCAATACTAAATTGAGACGATGTGCGCAACAATGCGTAAAAAGAGCGTTAGGTGCATCTGACTTAATTTCATTTGTAGGCCATTTACAGCGCCAGCCATAACGCTAGCTCCATCATAGCCACTGTGCTATCAACTTATTTTTATAGTCAAATTGTTGAAGTGCGTTGATACTACGCCATACAAAGCCTCTGCGGTTCTATCCTCACTTAATCAAAAAAAACCCAGGAATCTCTCTTTATATTACCATTTTTCCACAAACCTTATAGACAGAGACATTGAGACTTTCAGTATATCCGGTAGTATCATCTACTTGAATAGCAAAAAAATTACTATTTGTAATTTCTTCTCTAATATGATCTTGGACATAATCAGCAATACAATTTATTAAGTCATTTTGAATTAAGTTGACAATCCGGAAAAAAACACTTTCAATTTTTTTAAATGAAGCTTGTATTTCGCTGTTGTCCCGTTGGATTAAAAGTTTAAAAAATTCACGAAGTACCTGTATTCGGGGAATATTTAGATTCATCGCGGGCCTCGGAACGAGAGTTCTGCTTTGCTAATAAAACCGTAACGTCGATTAAATAGGACAGTAAAACGCGATTTTTTCTAACATCTTCGTTATATAATTTAACTGACAAAGCCGCATGCGTACTTAGAGCATCTTCTATTGTTGTCGCATTTTTCTCAAGACGTTTAAACACAAAAAATGTTTTAATGTCCTTTGAGGCATCATGTTTTTTAAGACTGCCGATAGGTTTTTAAGTCACAATAACCTTGGGTTAATCAAACGTTTTGCCTCTGACAAGTAACATTAATAAACAAGGCCAACAAAATAATGAATTTTTAAAAATACTACCGCACAACCAAATATGTGTATGATACCAATGGATTTTAAACGAGCGACTAAATGAATGCCCTTGCTTTTTGTCGGTTGACATTAAATTAATATTTGGCATCGGTCGACCAGTTAATAAGATATCTCTTCGATCAGATTGATCCCGCCGTGAAAACGGTGTTTCTTGCAAACTACATACAATATCATGGGGTACATCCATCATTAAATTGCATAAAAAAGTATCGAACTAAAATAGGTTATAGGTTATATTTAATAGTAAGTAGCACTGTATTAACGCTGGAAAACAAATCGTAAACTAGACCTACGAATGCTCCAAACAAACTGAATAAAATAATAGATTGCGTTCTTATATTCCGTTACATCCCCACCAAATATTAGTGCCAGCGGCAAATGCGAATCATCACGACTGCGTGAGGCGACTGTCATCGTCGCCTATCGCATAGATATGTGCATCAATTTAATCTTTACGCATGTGCTACTCGGCTAATAAATCAGAAAGAGATGGCTCTATAAACGTAAGTATATTTTCTATGAAATTAAGGCGGTTGGAAGTTATCGCCTATACGATGGCATTAGTGATATTACGCTAGCGCTATAGCTATAGCGTAATGTATGTATAATAATGATGTGAATTAAGCACTCAAAGCAATATATTTGTCTAAATTAACTAAATTGTTGAGCTTTTTTAGAAATGCAGTTTTTATAAAATCTATGTGTGTTTATTATGGATATATGTCTATTAACTTAATATGTAAAATTGCAGGGTAGGCGGCGCCTACCTTGCTACCCTGAAAAACGCGCCCTGTTGTAAACTCATGATACAGGTATAGAATAACACTCAATGCAACGTACCGAATACTCTAGACAATCTAGCAATTGATTTTGGGTACATGCTAATATGGAAGGCAAAGAATTCATACCATCAAAAAGACAAGAGGTTATCTGTCGTTTCGATCTGACTATCGCTTGAGGTTTATTCCTGCAATCACGTGTTTACAAATGCTTTCCAGTTTGTGCATACCTCGAGGATAATTCAGTTTTCGGAAAACAGCGTGTAGTCAATTTACGAAAATATAGTCACTGATTCTACTGATTCATAGTAGCGGATATATTATCAGTGCTATAATTATGTATTTCTGAATTAATAGTATTCTTTGTAGCTAGTAAATTCAAATAAAATTACTGATAGTATCTTATTAATTTGCATTTAAGTTTGATTTTTCTAAAAAACCATATGAAATAGTTTTACCCTATACATTCAAGTCATATGACAGACTAACTAATGTTTTGAAAAGATGCTGATACTTCGAAACCGTATCATTTCTGTAGGCGCACTCAATTCGACGAGTGTGCTACGCGTCCCAGTTATGGTTGTCCCGCGGGACGAGATCAAAGAGAAAACGCATTTTCCTCTTTCGGACGCTGATTGCTATCAGAAAGAAATGAAAAAAAAGATGTTTTTAGTATTAGTAGGACCGCTGAACCGTCGCTCTTGACCGACTTTTTTATTTTTCTTTTGGAAGCCAAATAGAACCAAACAAAAAATAAAAATAAGGAAAATGTAAAAAATAAACCGTTTGGCGCAATTTAAATACTGTTTTCAAAATAATCTCTTATCCATTTAAAATATTTTGATTGGTATGTCTAAAAACAGCGGAAAAAGATCCGCGCTATCTCCTGGAAGAGAATCTCATTAAAAGGCCGTCCAGATTCGCCTTAAAAAATTAAGTAACAAAGATTTGCACTCTATACTACTTTATTGTGTCTAAGAGTTTTTCGTTTTTAATTTTCAGGAGTACGGAAACGAAAAAGACAATATCTTAGATAAAGTTGAAACTGTAATATATGAAAATAAAGATTTGGTCAACAGTTGGAGGGACATGTGGGACACGGCAGTTGAAAAAGTTATTGGGCTATATAAGGTTAAATACGATCCACCTGCAAATATTTAATAATTGTTTTACCATACTTTCTATTTTGTATATCCATATCTAGTGCCAATTAAATTTCTTTACGGCTATGTATTACTAATAGCTTAATAAACTTGTAGTAAATCCGAAATTTATAATTTTAATTAAGGCTAGAAATGAAATGAATAAAAGATTTTTGTAAGAATTTATTATTTTGATATTGTTCACAGTACTCGAAATCCAATTAAGTACAATGACCGTTAGAATTGTCTAAAAATTATTCCCAGAATGATGGACGGAAAAGATTATTTAGGCACTTTTACAATATTAAGTACTCATTTTGCATGTTAAATTATTACGTTAACGATATTTTACATTATTGCTATAACAGTACATACACTAAATTATAGTTATATTAAACTAAAATAATTACTAATGAAAATATATATATATACAACTTTGGTCTTGTAAATATAAAAAAAACGGAATGAATATAATACAATGACGAAAATATCAGCATAGCGGTCAAAATTAATGATAAAAAATAATTAGGTCGATAAAATTAGATCGTTATATATCACAAAATGGACGGTGTTACGATAAAAAAAAACCCTATCCATACTTCTCGGACAATATCATTCGTTTTATCCGTATGGATTCCGTTTATAAGACGTCCCATTATAAGATTCTTTTACTGTCAATACTGGTACATAGCTACGAAGTAAAAATAAGGTCAATAAATAAAAACAAAACAATTATATAAGTCTTTCTTCGGGTGGTGGCTTGAGTACGTGGTCCAGTTCCACTCGGGGATTGCAAAATTCTTGGGCGCTGGGGCTGTATGTGCCTCTCGTAGGCCTTTTACTTCGAGCTATGTTTACTAACACAACTAACGCTATAGCCAATCCTAAACGATTATTATTACGACTGGTATAACAATATATAGGATGTTGAAACCTGGTTCGTCAGGCTGATTAACAATGCAAAAATTAATCGTAGGAAGATTATATTATTTTTTGATGGCCTTTAAATTTCTTTCCAGAATATGATTTTTATCTCTCACCTGAACCTCAGAACAATTTGTTCCGCCCCATCCATCAGGACAGATGCAAGTTTAACCTGGAGTACTGTCTGTACAATTCGAAATGCATTCGGCCTCTTGCAAGCAAGGGTTCATAGCGCACGGATCGTCCAGGTTACAGTATGGACCGCATTTCTTGTTTTCGCAAATACACTTGTATGTGCCCGGTATATTTTCACATCTCCCTTTCCCGCATCTATTCGGTTGCAATTCGCATTCATTGATGTCCACTTCACAATTCCGTCCTTCGAAACCTATAAACGGGATCGCGACGACTTTAAAATTAAAATTCAACTCGCACTGTAATAACATTCCACGGATTACATTCTTTAGCTAATGATTCATTTAATGAAACCAAATTGTTCGAGTTTAATGAAGTGTTTGTTACAACTCTATTATCTTATCTCACATTTAATATTTACACGGGTTTTTATATGCCAAGAAAAGTTAATTATGCGATGGTATTATTTCATAATTTGCTTTATCGATAAACGCCATATGTTTTTTACGTATATTTACCTGTTCCTTCACAGTGGCAAATGTAATCGTTGGTACGATCTCGCACCATCCTTTATTTTGACACGGTTTCAAAATATCGCATTCGTTAATATCAATACTGCACACATTTCTTCGAATCCTTGCGCGCATTCGCATTTTGGCGGGCGTAAGTAATCTAAGCAAGTGCCACCGTTTTGGCAGGGCACTTCCTTGCAATAGGGGATGTTGCAGAAAACACCTACCATACCTTCTCGACAGATCACAAGTGAAGTTATTACCCGTTGTGGCGTTATCTAAAAATGACATACATTGAAACAAGGAATGTGTCTCAAATGCCAATGGCTTATTTTATTGTAAGATTAAGGTATAAACTAGTGCTGTACATTTTAACCGCTACTATGATAATCGGTTAACCGGTCAAGGCGATTAATCGGTCGGAACGGTGCCTGGTCAATTCGATTGAGTCAAAAATATACTGGACGTGTTTTATAACTAGCAAATGATAGCATTAATTGCCGATAGTGCTCAAAATCACAATGGTTGTACAAAAACGAATTCAATTGAAACTTGCATTAAATACATCGCACATTCTAGACATCTAGAGACCTGCCTGAGTAAGTACGGCATCGTGCAAGTTATAAGTACGTAACATACATACTGCTGTGGACCCCTTGTTGTCGTGATTTTTTTAAAGTTGGACAGATGTTTTCTTGTTTAATCCGATTTGTCTTTATCAATGTTTCGAGAAAATTTTCTCAGAAGTTAATGTTATATTTATATAAGATTTAGTTATTGAGTTAATTGTTTAATTTATTTATTAAATGTTTCAGTTGTTTTAAATTAATTTCACTCTTTATATGTTTTTATTTGCTCATGTTGTTCAATGTCCTTTTGTATTTTTCTTCTATGATCTTTGGGCGTTGCGCACGCAGCTGTTGTTTTGATATGTACTGCGATTGTTTTACATTGTAGAGGCTAGTTCTTAGTAGATGTGCGTGTAGTGGATTTGTAAATTTATATTTAGCTGCCATTTTGTTATTTCATTTGTTTTAGAGATTTGTTTCGTTCAACTTGATTTTATTTCGTCCATCGAGGAACTCGTTTAATAATAATTGTTATTATATTCTTGTGTACAATTTAGACATAAGATCATTTATTATTTCGTGCAGGAAGATAGATATTTTAGTTTAAAGAGTTAATTTTTCGTTTTTTTTTTTCTGATTAGTTTTGAGTTCTTAATCACCTCGGGTTAGGTGAATAGAAGCTTTGTGCTTGCTTTTAGTTTTCATTTATGTAAATGAATTGTCCACGTTTAATTTAGTTTGTTTTAATTTTGAAACCACGTGGATTGAATTGATATAAAAAGGATTATCTTCCTGAACTAATGTACCTTTTTGCTTTGATAAAGGATTTAGCATTGTCCTTTTGTAGTTTAGAGTCTAAAACATTTTTTTTTTTCTTTTTTTTATATAATAAATATTGTTGAATGTTATTTAACGTCATTCTATATTCTGTTCTTTTATTTTTAATCAAACCTTTTCAATTTTTGGAGTAATTCAAGAAAGTCAGATTTCTTTCACCCACATTTTTCTTTTCGTGATTAGTTTTAATTTGCAAGGGTATCCCTGAGTTTAATTGTTCTTTTGCGCGCTTTAAGTTTTTTATCCATTGAGATAGCTAATTTTTTTTAAAAAAATTTT
This sequence comes from Protaetia brevitarsis, assembly GCA_004143645.1. Classification (NCBI taxonomy): domain Eukaryota; kingdom Metazoa; phylum Arthropoda; class Insecta; order Coleoptera; family Scarabaeidae; genus Protaetia; species Protaetia brevitarsis. Next base: position 3,440,875 of record RXPK01000186.1, read on the forward strand.
GATATTCATTTTGCATTTTCTTTGGTACATTCAGTACACAGCAATACGCATACGTTTTCGACGAGTATTTATATGACGATGTATATTACCCGTACGTTGTGTAATTGCGCATAGGTGTTGTAGAAAACGTTGGATAAACTTATGTACTACACTTCTTTTTTGTTTTACCTTTTTTTTATTTACGCGTAGATAACATTTACTGCCGTATATTTGACGTGTCGAACTATATGGCTTATCTATTAATATACAGATCATTTAAAGAGAAAATGGATGGATTTTACTTTCGCATTGTATACACACAAAAAAAAACATTAATAAAGTTTTTAAACTGTTTCAAAAATATCTGCTCAATTTTCTACTTAAATGAAGAAACAGCGTAACTATACCTTATTAATATGTTCAGAGCTTGTGAAGCATTTCTGGAAATTTAATTGTCTTTATAACTATACCTTATTTTTTCCAGTTATTTTTTTGCCAATTTTATGACTGTGTTGAGGAATATTTTTGAAATTTATGGAATATATCTACTATAAATATTTCCGTCAATAACTGTTTAACTGCCAAGACATGGAAGAGCAAAGTAAATAGGCATAAATGAATTTGAATTGATCTTTTAGACAATGGAAATAAATACGATAGTATAAGGATATAAATTACGTTATAGGAAAACCATGCCACTAAGTGATAATCAACAAGTAGTACCGCAGACAATTATTGTATCCTACATAATGATTATTTACGAGTAAGTTTGATGTTTTAGCCATAGATGCCTTGTAAGTGCCTACAATATATACCAAAATGAATGAAATATAAGAAGTAGTTTTCGAGAAAACAATTCTTCTTTAAAAATTAAATTAACTCTTCTTTGCCAACACTATGGCTTTTTTAGAATTGATATTTTGGAGAAATATAATAGCCATCCAGTGTGACTTATAGGGCAAACAAGAATGTCTAGATTTTTTAATTTATATTTATCCCTGTATGTACGTATTTTTAAATTCATATTGTTAAGTATGTATCTAGCCCATAGAGATAATAGAGTGCTGATATTGAACTTAAAACCGCCATCAATTGAAATGCGCCATATTGGTGACGTCGATACAGCGTGTATTGTATTCAAATAAATCAAGTTAATGAGACATTAAAAAACTTTAGCACAGCATCTATCGTGTTAGATTTTAACCTATGTATTTTAAATATTAAAACTGTGTTTTTGTTTTATTAAAGTTGTGGGCAATTTAGAGCTACAGATAATTTCTATTTTTAAATCCACAATTAACTTTTTGCGCATTCTTCAATCAACAAAGATAACACAGGTGGTCTTCGAAAACCATTTCTCAACTTAGTACCAATTATCCATAGGGGGTTAATAAAAATAATAAAAAGAACATTCTTTTAACGCTATATAAAAATACGCAGGATAAAATCTAATAAAAGTTGTTTAGAGTGGAATCTGAAGCTGCCGTTAACAATGTAATGTATGTTTCTTCAGGAGTAAATAATCAAACTAGAGTGTTTGCTACCCAATTTACTGATGATTAAATAATATTAGTTTATACTTAATTCTTTTCTTATTGATTTTTTTTTTGTATCTTTATTATTAATGCTATAATATGCATACTTACACAAGGCCAGTGACTATATAAAGACGACAAACCAAGCTTATGGGAAAAGTGTTGCGCTTAAAAACAACAGTTTGGCGGTCAAATCCAGATGTCGCTAGTATCTCCACCGCCAAAGTGGTGGGGTAGTCTGAATGTTTAGCGAGAATAAGAACCAGAATTTAATTTATAAATTGTATAATAGTGTATTCGCCAGTAGATGGTACTGATCATAACGTATTTAATGTAATGAAAATGACTAATTTAGTATGATTATGGATTTCAAACAGGGTATATGCTTAAAATAATTTTGTTTTCAACATGTCTGCAGTAGATTTATTGAAAAAATATTTATAGACTATTTACTATAAAAATTGAAGGAACATGTATGCGTTTAACTTTTTTCATTTTTTTTATTACCAATAAATATTTAACCCTAAATACTAACGCTTTTACGTACGTGATTACTAAACAGAAAATACACGTTGCGCTATTTGATGTAGCCACCCCAGTAAACCAAATTCAAATTTCCCGCAATTATATTTACTAACTTCAACTTTAAGGTATTCAAATAACTATTAATCTAATACAAAATCGTAGGTAATTCATGCTAAATGTTGAAGTTACTAAAAATAATTGCGGCAATTTGAATTTGGTTTACTAGGACATTATAGTATTCCATTTCCATGATTCTAGGGTTACATAGAAAGTAATAATACAGTGAATTTATTTTATTATTAAAAAAAAAAGATGTCTACCATTGTTGGTTTGTCCCACATAGCCAACTTTAAATTGCCCGCAATTATTCTTAGTAACTTCAACGTTGAAACAAAAATTACCTACCATTTTGTACTACATTAACAGTTATTTTAATGCGTTTATATGAAGTCACATAAAATAGTGGCGGGAAATTTAAATTTGGCTATTATGGTAACGTGTAGTTCGTGTTATATAGTTTGTATTTAAAAGAGAAATTTACAGAAATTTACAATGTTCTGCAGATTCTGATTAGCTATCCGTGCATAATATAAAGTTCTTTATTAGGGTGAAAATAAAATAATGAATGATCATCATAATTCCACGTCATAAACAAATTATCGAATGATCGTCAATAATATGATGCTTTTTGTCATTCAATTACGTCCATCACAATTACAGTTAGAGAGAGATAGCGTAATGTCGAGTAGGATATTAGAGACTATATAAGACGTTATTTAAGAGTTCACGTTTATATATCAAAGTGTGTATGCAACACACTGTCATAGCCAACTGTCAAATAGCCAAATTTAAATTTCCCGCAATTATTCTTAGTAACTTCAACGTTGATACATAAAATTCCCCACCATTTTGTATTACATTAATAGTTAGTTTAAAGCCTTTACGTTGAATTCATTAAAAATTGTGGCGGGAATTTTCAATTTGGCTATTAGGGAGACTAAGTTAACTTAGAGCCGTTTTACACGTACGAGATTTTTTACGTAAATCATACCAAAAATTACCTCGAAAATTTTGGTGAGAATAGGAAACAAAATTATTAAACGTCACAATTTAATGTATATTGATGTGCCTTTGATGTTTCTTTTTATTTTACAAACTTAATGCTTTCCTGTGTTTAGTTATAACGTAGCCCTCCTTTCAATAATCGCATTTTGTGAAATCTCGCACGTCTGACATTGAAAGGAATGCCGATAAGAAAATATACTCGGGGAACTATTATGCTCAACCGTAAATAATATCGGAAAGACAGCCTTTGCTTTTTTCGATTTTAAATGTTGTACTCGTTGATACTCATATTACGTTTTATTTACAAAAAAAAAAAAACAAAAAAACAAAACAAGATGTCCTATTGATGTCTACAAGTGATTTGCTTGGTACAACTATTTTTGAGTTGAACATGAGTATAATAGAAATATAAATAATATACATATTAGAAATAGTCCGTAAAAGCAAAAAACAAAGAAAGTAAATAAACAAAATAATCAAACTGCAAGATTAGGTAATATACCGCACCAGCCACATTTGTGATTTGGTCACAGTATACTACTGTGATTTGACCGACTAGCAAACATCTCAACGCAAATATTCCTTAGAAAGGTACTAACTAAACGTAAGAAAACTTAAGCATGACGCGTGATGATGACGCCTGTGTTCCAAGATGTTCGGCTAACTGTTGATGGTGTGCCGTAATGATGCGCGTACGGTTTATTGGCAGTCTATCAGGTCTGTGATTTAGCCATGTTGAATACATAGTGAGTATGTTCGACCAATCGATGGATATATTAGTAACAGCTGGTCGACTGTAAGTAGAAGAGAACTCTCACCGCGTTCATATAATTACGGTTGACTGAGATGTTTAAAAATGTCCACAACACATTTGTTGACAATTGGCTGGTAATTAAACAGGGTGGAGCCAGTATTGTTATGTATATTTTTACTTTAAATTAAGTATTTGTATAATCTCTTATTGTTTACTTTAATGAAATAATTTAACTAGCTGGCAAACCTATTTTATATTTCTGTACTTAATTGAGACGCTAAACTGTTTCGGGCCTTAAAAATAAACAGCTGGCCATCTAATAAATAATAACAAATATTACTTACAATCATCCCTACAAGTTGAATTATCTTGACAAGGAATATCCAAGCAAGTTATAACCCTGGCATTTTCGCAGTTCGTTCCAGTAAAGCTTTCATTACAGATGCATTTATAGGTACCAGTTAGATCCTGACAAGTGCCTCCGTTTTGACAAGGGCTGCTTTCACATTCATTAATATCTATTTCACAACTGAAAATAATCCCATATTTAATTATTAAAAACATAGGAAATCAGAGCGCGTCTTACAATTCTCCTGTGTAACCCAACTGACAGCTACAAGAATACTTCGCAATCTGATCGATACACGTTGCATTATTTTGACACTGATTTTTATCACATTCATCAATATCGATGGAGCAATCATCCCCAGTAAAACCGGCAGGACATTTGCATTTGTAACTGTTCTCTGGATCTGCGCAAGTTCCTCTGTTGCAATCGGCATCAAAACATAATCTGCAGCCAGTGTTATTGTAATCTTCCATGAGTTCATAGGTTTGTGATACTATTCCTTTTGGGAGGATAATATTAGAAAAATATGGTAGCAAGTATCCATTTATTCGAATTTCTCCTAAACAACCCTAAAAAAAAAATCAACAATATGTATATTTCAATGAGTCGGCTACGGCTCTAAATTTACCTTAAATTTATCCGTTTCCTGAATTTCTGGGATATTTATAGGTGTATTGGACTCTAGCGAGTTAGTCATTATATCAGTAACAGTATGATTATTATGATTCGAGTGATTATCGGGATTGTAAATGTGAGTCTCATTATTGCCACCAACATAAACCAATCCCTTTTCGAACATTTCAGTAAAGTTTTTGATATGAAATTCGTTTGAGCTGAAATTTGGATTGTCATCGAGTACAGCCTCTTGAAACCCTCCCCTGATGTTACCATCATCAAGGAGGAAAAGCAAAGTAATCCATTGGCCAGTGAATTTTTCTTTTTCGAATTTATAGATATGAGTCATTTTCAAGATGTTCCATTTTACAATAACTGCGTTACCGTGAACGTATATCAAGAAATGGTTATCAACGTATTGTACGTATAATATCGCGCCGTGTGCTTTAGTACGGTATGTTATTTCTATCTGTTGGTGAATTGGTTCCGAATTCGCTGTAGAGTATTTATAAAGCATTGCGGGTCCGTTTCCATCAAATGTAGCGTTTGCCTTGCATTCCAAACCGTTATCTAAATTTATGCATTCGGATCCTGCTGGGCATTGTTCGATTTTGCAGAACTCTCTTTCCGTACAATCTTTTCCTTTGAAACCTCTGGGGCATATACACCTAAAATAATTTTGAAAGAAAAGAACCGATTGATGGAAAAAGAAATTCAAAATACATAAAACAAAAGAGGAAAAGCATAAATCGAAAAATACATATTTAACCAGCATGAAACAGGGAAATTATGCAAAATATAAAGAAAAATTGTATGGGTGAAAAGGGTAAAAAACTCGTTCTTGCCTTCGAAAATATATAATTTTTTTTTCCAGATCAACGTCAATTAGTTTAATTGTTATCGATATCTCTTGACGTTGATCTAAAGATGGCTACTGTGAGCCGAAACTACTTATTGAATTTTAATATATTTTTGAACTAGAGAACGAGTTTTTTACTCTTTTCACCACAATATGACATTTGACATTTTCGAATACAATAAAGAAAAATGTACGAAAATTAAAATAGCAAAAAATGCGAAGATAAAGTTATGGGTAAGTTTTGGGAAAAAAGATCATTAATAACATAATAGATAACCAAAACTTGTTTTATGGGACTTTGAGGAAATTACGAAAGAAAAAAGAATATACCATAAGGATAAAGACGGACAAGTAATAACAAACAAGACCAAATGATGGAAACAACATTTCAGGAAGTTAACCAGGGAATTAGTGCACAAAGGAGAAGGAAATAAAACAGTAGCACAAAGGAAATATTGAGTTGATTACAAAGGAGGAGATATAGGAAGCAATTGTGAAAATAAAACTAAGAAGAGCACCAAGCATAGATGTGATATTACACCAAAGGTGACAAAATATCTACGACAAGTGGAATTCATAAAATTACAGAAAATTATGAAGCAGTAAAAGCTAAAGAAATGTCCAAAGTGTGCCTCAACACAAGAATAATTACTGTACGTAGAAATTACATTGACACGCATACTAGGTAAGATACTGGCAAGAGTAATGGAGAAAAGACTAAAAAAAGATGACGAAGAGGCACAAAGCGAGTTTAAAAGGGAATAAGCACAGAACATGACTTTTTTTTCAATAGGGCAGGGGTTAACAATTTTTTCAACGAAAAAGTAATTAACAAAAATAGAAGCATACACATTTTTTTTTTGACTTGAAAAAGGCCTTCGTCAGAGTTAAAAAGCTAGAGGTCTGCAGAAGACTAACCGAAACATAATAAGGACAAGTTATTAAAAGTCCAGAGTTTAAAACGAAAATAAGAGTTAGACAAAGGCATGTATGGGGTTTCCTACCATTTTTGGTATTAATGGATGATGCTACAAAAGAAACTAAAACAAAAAGAAGATAGAATATTGCAAGATGGGAAACATTAAAATAGACTAAATAAGATACACTGATGATACAAAGAGAAGTTTAAGGTCGTTAATGAAGTACTGAATTACGTAAATAGAAAGAATAACCAAAACAATAATAGCAAAAGAATATTAAAATAAAAACAGTAAACGGGATAGTTAGGTCCACAATCCTTTAAGCAAGCCTTTAAATATCGACAAATTTTCATAACATTTTACATAAAATATTCGGATACACTATAAAATGACTTATCCACTACAAAGTATTTTAATTTATATTTAAAACTATTGGTTGTTGTGCTCTGCCTTACATGTTCAGGCAACCGATTGTATATGCAAGCATAATGTGGTGACCTTTCGTACGCTGCTGTTCTGTGTATAGGAACTTAAAGGGAGTTATATAACTGTTTTCATTGCATTTTTTGGAAAATTATTTATTTATTTTTATTTTCCAAAGCACAAAGAGCGGACCTATACAAATATATAGACGGCAATGTTAAGATATTGTTATCGCGAAAAATATTCTCACAAGTAATTCGATTTCCGATATTATATATCAGTGGGATCACCCTTTTTTTGGAAAATTAAAAGTCTGTGTATCCCCGTTGTCTTTGGTTAAACAATTTTAAAATAAAAAAAAAAAATTAGTGCAAAGGGAATGCGGTTTTTAAGAAAACGAATGGAAAACGACAAGGAACAAAATAGGAAATGAAATTATTAGATAAGAATTGAAAATTAAACCAATTCAAGGCAAGCAAATAGAGAGAAAAATTGAAATGACATGTATACATTTGCCGCATGCCAGAAGAACGAATTACGAAAAGAATATACAAAGCCAAGGAAATGGGAAAGAATGTAAGAGGAAAATCAGGAAAAAGTTGGAATGAAAATAAAAGAAATGGAAAAAAATATAGGATGGGAAGAAAGTATGAAAATAACATAATAGGAAGAACTAGAGAAAAATATGCAAAGCAAGAGAGTAACAGAATAAACTCAACTGATACACCTTTTGGATTAAATAATAATTTAGACACAAATATAATAATGCTTCACATACATCAGCATAGACTGTGTAAGCACTTACTGATAATCATTCCATGTATTTCTACATGTACCATTTCCGCATGGGTTTGATATGCACATATCGTCAGAAAGTACACCTGGTAGTACAGTTGCATTGTCAAAAGTAACTACACCAAAAGATTTTGGTATATTAAGGTCATTTACATTTAAAGGGAAGAATTCAACAACCATAATTTCGTTATCGCCATTAATCTGCAAAAAAATAAACATTTCACTGTATTGTGTTTCGCATTGAAATAAAATTTAACAAATATTACCTGAACATCTTGTATGATTCCTTTAAAATGCACCACCTCTTTGTTAGGAGAAGCTGTCACTGCAGCTGGTCCGGTAACAACAGTTGCATCCTGCTTTGGCAAATCAAATGCTTGCCTTACCGCTCTAAACATTGACGGTTTTCCACCTAAATATAATATGTCGGCGTCCAAATAACCAGTCGAGGATATAGTCTTTCGGAAATATTCAGTGCCATTGATTTTTACTTGCACTAATGAACGTTTCTTGTAACCTACAATTTATTTAGCAAATAAATGTTGACTTTATTATTTTTTTTTTATAAATTGCAGTTTACCTCAATTAAATGATTGAATCCATTATCAAGTTTAATCCCCCCAACAAAATACGCTTCCACGTTTCCATGTATTTCCATTTTAACATACAATTCACCATTTTCCAGTTGTGCCGATATGTATGTTTCTTCTTGTTCCTTCATTGCTTCATTGAGAGATCCCAAATAAAATACTTGTCCGGCTTTCTCTCTAGTTCTTATAAACATACTGATACCGACGAAAGATCTTACAGCTCTTTTAGCGTCTTTATCAACGCGCACTGTTACAAGAGAATTTGTAATATTTTCATGGCCAAATGTTGCCGCTGTATAATCTGGTGATATAGAAAAAAAAAGTATTTAAGACTGTTGGATATCAGTTGATCGATTCACACGTATACTTAATATGTGTATGAATAATTGAATGAGAATTTTAAGATGGAAATCTCATTAATATCGTGGCGATATTTTTAAATTGTCGATCTATAACTACAATATCCTAAAAATAACAATAATTTTAGGACGACGGTAAGCCACTAAACTTTTTTCGTAAAATACATTAGATCCACCAATGGCACCATGGGTGGTTATGTTTAATGGCAGCAACTGATACCGAATTTTTACTTCGATAACACACCAATAGATGGCAAATGAGACATGATGTGTGCGTCGTGGATAAGCAAGAAGGCCAATCTTACCGACGTTTGCCCAATATTTACCGTGTGCTGCTATGGTGCTGCCGTGTGTCTATTGTCGTGGGCGTCTAATTGTCTAATGTCATTTGTCTTAGCCCCATTTGCATCGCCATGTTACGCCTGGTTTAATTTTAAGGGGTAAGCGGTACTTTGAAGGTGATAGTTCATGTCTCGTGCATATAGTGAACGTCATATTCTGAGCGTCACTTAAAATTAAACCAAACTTAACGGTCGGTGCAAACGGCCGTTAGCACATGGTTAGCAGGCTTGAAAGTATACAGAAAACAACTTTTCACGATACATATGATGATGGCGAATATCATCACCAGGGAGTCTATGTTGAATGCAGTTTCTCATATAGTGTGGGAAACTGCATTCAACATAGACTCCCATTCTGATCATTAAATTTTTTCACTAGCAGCATTCTTTAGTATACCGTTTAAATAAGCGCGCGGTTTTTAATAAGCTTTGATAACACACCTATAGATATCTCATTACGGCCTCAAAACAGTTTATGGAACATACCTATCTATAGTACTAGTTATCTATGAACGGCACCGCTAATCCTTGGTAAGGTGAAACACATGTGTACGCTAATATCGATCAAATGTTACACACTTTTAATTTGACCAAATTACATTAATTAGCGTTAGTTAAGTATTGCATTTTTAGTGGCTTGTCGTCGTCCTACAATTATTGTTATTCTTTACAGATCAATATTGCAGTTATAGATCGACAATTTAGCAAATATCTACAGTATATTAATGAGTTTCTCATCTTAAAATTCTAATTCTATTATTCATCCACGTACAGTGACTATATACAAGAAGACAAACCAAGCTTATAGGAAAAGCGCTTAAAAGTAACATTTTGGTGGCCAAAACCAGATATCGCTAGTGTTTTTGCAGCCAAAAGTGGTGGGGGAGTCTGGATGTCTAGCGAGAATAAGAACTAGAATTTAAATTAAATAAATTGTATAATAGTGCTATCCGCCAATAGATGTCACTGTTTCATGAAGTATTAAGGCCGCTTTACAGTTTGCAATTTTTTTATTGCGTGTATATAGCTTGGTCCTTGTGTCTTACGTTTCCAATCTTTTATTATACTCTCCACATATTTCCATCTGGTTATGGGGCCAGGAGAAAAAAGTAGTTAAGTTTTCATTATATTATGGCGGCATCGTGGTTACCTTCAATAGAAAAATTGATAAGACGTATAAACTACAATGATTAAATTTAAATTTGGCGCCTAAGCTGGACACAATATGGCGGCCAATTGCGGTACTTTATATCTGCTTTATATATCTAGTGACTATCAATATCTCACGGAGGGCGTCATCTACCAGACTATTTTAGGCTGTATCTTTTACTCATATTTCTATAACTTGGTATGAAACACGATGACACTGAAACGGCTAATCACAATTTACATTTTTGTTTTTAAAAGTAATATTCGATATTAGTGGCATAAAACTTGAATTTTGAACTATGGAAATTTATGCAACCAGTCACACATCCCCTTAAAGGATTAATGCAAATAAAGTTTTACTTACTGTACTGACAAGTGTGTCCCAGATAAGGCCTTTCACATGTACAACTGAAATTCCTCCATTTATCAGTACAATGACCGCCAGATTCGCAAGGGTTTGGATCACACAAAGGTTTTCTGTGGCAGCCAACTTCTGCGTTGTGTATTGAAACTGTTGGATTTGGCGATGTTGGTAGTACCCAAGCAGAATTTATAATCACGTCTTCTATACAACCCACTAAGGGTGGCTCTCTAGCGATTGTGCGATATTCTTTGGGGTCACCAATGTACGTGACCGGAAAGCTTGGGGCTGCAGTATTATTAGTCGATGGTTCTGTATTAGTAATTGGATAAATCGTTTGCTCATCATTTGCGGATAGGACAATATGCGAGGTGTTAATAGCGACAAACACTCTCTGCCAGTCGCTATTGTTTAAGCCAGATCCGATAAAAACCCCAGCCCATTTGTTCAGCAAGCTGGATCGGAGGTTTAATCGGCTCTTAGATAATTCTAACACGTAATAAGTTTGTCCTGTCCCCACAGCTAAAACACCGTCGGAGAGCGTTGTTTTAAATCTTAATTGAATATCGTAACCTTCTTCCCGGGTTGTATTAACTGTTATCAAGGTATTCCCTGATAATGATATTGTTGTGATCAATTCGCAAGTAGGGCCGTAGAAACCATGTTGGCAGCTGCAGTTAAATAAGTGATTGGTTTCATTGATTATGTAAGGTATACAACTTCCATTGTTCTTGCAAGGTTCATCCATACACCCAGTTAGTGTTACCGAGCAATTCTTTCCTCCATATCCAGGGTCACAGTCACAAAAATAATCATTTCTTGAATCTCTGCAAAATCCATGAACGCAAGGTTGTTTTCTTTCGCATTCATCGATATCAAGCTCACAAAGTTCCCCTTCAAAACCTTCTTCACATTGGCAGATGTATGAACCTATCTTATCGATACAAGTTCCCGATTTGCATGGGTTACTTTCACATTCGTTGATATTTTCTTCGCACTTTGGACCTTTTATCCCTGGTACACATAAGCAATCGAATCTAAAACGATTTTCGCCTTATTATACCAATTTTGTTTATTATGTTAGCGTTGAGTGAAGAAATTGTAAAAAGACGCAGCCGTACTTGTCAAACCGAAAAGGAAACCCGCAGCCAGATGCTATGCATTCTACGAGGTTTGAGATACTCGGATACTATGTCTGTCTTGGGTTTTCACAGTAACTATGGAGGTAGAAATTCGATCTTACACCCCTCTTCACACTGTGGTGGAGGGTGTGGCAAAAAGAACCACACCCAGAATGATTAAGAAAGGAACGATTAGGCATAGGCCTCAATCTCTTAACAGTAATCAAACCTGGGACATGCCTCGGGATGACAGGTCAAAAAAGCTTTGTGAAAGATTTCAGAATTCCATCTTCTTGTGGATGCCAGGTCACACTGGAGTAGAAGGAAACGACATAACGGATAATCTTGTAAAAAAGGGTCTGGATTACCATTTTTAGGGGCTGAACTCTTTTGTAGGATAAGACTGAAGAAAACTATTTAAACGGTTGATAAACGTTTCAATTATTTAAATAGTTTTCTTCAGTAAAAACAAAATTTTTGAAGTTATATAAGCCAACATACTGTTTTGTACAGACAATATAAATGTGAATAATTAGGTTCATAATTGTAAAAACACAAGTAAGAGACATCGCAATAACGTACAAACAATTTAAAATCTGACATGTGGTATATATGAATTCTCTGGGTTTCCTCTATTAAAATTACTGGCTAAAAAGTTATTATGGAAAAATATAAAATAAAATAAATAGGAAAATTAATATGTAGTTATGTGGCCAGAGGCATCGACCCGGCTACAAACTTTTGAACCGACATAACTATTCGGTAGATTTCACATAACCTAGAAAATTTGAAAGTATTTCATACTTATGCTTTCGTGTCGATCTCTTCAATTCTTTTTTTTTATCACCGGCGCTATCTTGAATTCATAAAATATTTTGCTAAAATGTCTAGGACGTAAAAATCCTATTAGCCTTAAATAATAAATAATTATTAGAGTAATTACGCGTATCCTACTTCGATGGTACTCCAAATATTGATTTACAATGGCTGCAACTTTTTTAATTTAATCAAAATTATATTGCTGGTCATACGTTAATGATAATACACTGTCCGACAGAATTAATGACGTCGTCCACAGCGAATTTTCGTATTTTCCTATCTAAGATTTATAATTGTCGAGTGTTTTACAGGTAGGTACCCCAATAAACTTCCTAACTGCAAACGCCAATAACAGTCGGAGGGGCGCTTGTTTTAATGATGAGCAGTTTTGATAATCACTGAGCTAAAGACCACATTAATTTTGTCGAGTAGTATATACATATTACTTGAAAGCAATCGGTTCTTTATCCCTAATTTCAACCTCTTTGGGCATGTTTACGATTTTGTCCGAATTTTAACATTCCTAACTCCTTCAAAAATCCACAATTTGCAAATAATCAGACATAACAATGTAATCTTACCATGGCACAATGAAAAGTCTGGTAATTAGTTAATAAATAATTTAACTCCACATATTTCCATCTGGTTATGGGGCCAGGAGAAAAAAAAAAATAACGGAAAGCAGTAGAAAAACGCGCAGTTAAGTTTTGATTACATCATGGCGGCGTCGTGGTTACCTTTAACAGAAAAAATGACAGGACGTATAAACCATATTATCTCTGGTATAAACTACAATCATTAAATTTAAATTTGGCGCCAAGCTGGACACAATATGGCGGCCAATTGCGATACTTTATACAGTGAGGTCGTAAATTGTGACCCCCCTTCACAGCTTTTGAACGAAATGAGATAGACCAACGAAAAAAAAAAACCAAGGTAAAATTAGAGACAATTTGTTATTTTTGTCTGTAGAGATACGTACATGGCTTCTGATGTAACGTAGCTATCTTTAAAATTGGGGTACCTATGTTACTTTTTTCGATGATCCTCGTATTCAAGTTTGCTAAATTTCGCAAAAGCTTCATATTGTAAAATATGTCATATTTTGCAGCAATACTACGCTTGATAAGTAACATAAACCATAACATGAATACGAGGATTATCGAAAAAAGTAACGTAGGTACCCCAATAATAATTAATCTTGTGATAGGTTGATAAAAATTTGAAAATCGTTAAGCTGTTTGCATTGCCGTAAAAGTAATTGAAATATCCTCCAAATGAGCTTCTATTCCAAATTACTTTCCATTTAAAAGATAGCTACGCTCTCTATTTTACATCAGAAGCCATGTGCAAAATTATTTATTGCCATAGGCAAAATTTCACAAATTATCTCTAATTCTTCTCTGTTTTCGTTCATTCCGTTCAAAAGTTATGAACGGGGGGCCACAATTTACAACCTCACTGTATATCTCTTTAGAATCTGGTGTAACATTCAAATCAATGTAAATTTGAATGATTCGACATGCCGTCTAAAGCAAACTGTCTATGTTATCAGCAGGTCGCGGTTAAAACAATACTAGAATACTTTGAGAGTGCTTTAGAGCAGTCAATCGAAAACGCTATTAAATATAACAATTGATGTAAATTTCCCGCTTATGACTTCTTGCGGGTGTGAATCTGACTGCGCCTTTTTTATACCAACTACAGACACTTTCATTTGATCGCGATGTGTTTGTTTTATTTTACGTACACATGCGTACTACGGATTTAATGATTTAAAAATCAAGGAAGGAAAATAGAAAAGGATCCATATATGGTATGGTTTCTCCAATTTAGTTGCGTCTAATTACAATTGTTTCACTCAACGGTATTAGTATTTACCCTGCAGCCGAAGAATAATTAAAATCACTGTAGTATATGTCAGGCAAAGTGATACTCAATTGTTGCTGAAAGTTTGAATCGTACAAAGTCTGGTTCGATCTCTGTAAGCAAGTACCCCCATGCTGACACGGTTGCGGTTCGCATTCATCTATATCAATATCACAAGTTTTTCCTCTGTAGCCATCGGAACATACACAAATATAATCGTTAATGTCGTCTTTACACGATCCTCCGTTTACACAAGGATTGCTCTCACAATCATCGATATTGATTTCGCAACGTTCGCCTTCATATCCTGTATCTGCGCAATCGCACCAGTAGCTGTTAAGTTGATCGATGCACTTACCATTATTTCAAGCAAGGAGGCGGCTAAAATTAATAAAACTCAAATAATTTAAGTAAAATAAGACGGTTTCAGTTTTTACAATGCAATCGTTAATATTTATTTCACATGTTTTTCCAGTCCGTCCCTCTTCGCAGATGCACTGGAAATCGTTTTTACCGTCTATGCAAGTGGAATTAAATTTGCAAGGGTGAGAATCACATTCGTTAATATCTATGTGGCAATTCTTTCCTGAAAACAAAAAAAGTAATATGTTAATTATATTAGTAAAGAAAAATATTTTCAAAATAGTACCTGCATACCCAGCAGGGCATTGGCATTCATAGTTGTTAATTTTATTAATACATGTACCAGAGTTCTTACATGGCAGCGAAAGGCATTCATCTATATCCAGGTCGCAATATTCACCAGTAAAACCAGGTTTACAATAGCACTGAAATCCGCCTATGGTATTTTTGCAGATGCCATCATTGCAAGGATGTTGATTTGGCAATTCACATTCATCGATGTCTTTACAGTCAGGACCTATCAAATACAATACATTAATCGAGATCAAGAGAAATGAGTGTCTCTTTGTATGTTACACACAAAACTCGCAATCCGCTTATAATATCCGAATTAACTAGTGATAACTAGAACTCACATTTAAATTTTCAGTTTTAATGGAAACAATTTTTAAATTATTTAGCACTTTGACTGCCATGTGTACACCTCAGAATACACAGTTGTATTCAAATTACATTTAGAAAATTTCGGGCGGCAGTCAAAGTGTTAAGGAATTGAACGATTCTGAGGACAAAATAAAGAGACTTTCGGAATGAAATTTGAAACCAGTTTAGTTTTGCGTATTAGGCAAAAATATTGCTTACAAAGATTTTTCACAATAAATTTCTGTATGATTCAAAAATATTTGCATCTACAGGGTGTCCAAGATAAGAACCCCATGTATGGGGATTTCGTAAACGGTGAAAGATAGAAAACTGGTTAAAGAGAGAGAAGTTGCGCAATTATGTGAGGAACAAAATTATGTTGAGAAATTCAAAAATATCGTGAATAGTTTTTGCGATATTATGCAAAAAGGTTTCGCTTTTTGTGCACCCTAGAAATGAATGATAAAAATTAAAGATTTTGGTGACTATAGAAAAATAACAAAATAAGCAAAAATATAAATAAACTTGACATTTAAAATGTCAACCTCACTTTTACTTCCGGTAAAACCGGAATATTTATTTATAGTCATTGCAATTTTAAATTTTTTAGGTTCGACTACTTAATTTCGGTAATAAGCAACTGATTTTAGATTTTAAAGATATATAAAGACATACCTTGGAATCCACTTTTACATTCACAAGTGTAATTAGTTTCACCAGGCTTCGATATACAATTTGCATTTGGTGGGCATGCATTATTTATGCAAGCATCACTCTGTATAGGAGTACAATCAGTCTTTAAACAAAGTTTGACAGTAACGACCTTCGAAACCTAAAAGTTTGCGTTAAATATATGCAGCAATACGGTAGGTATTACAACTACCTGGAGGACATTCGCAAATATGTTCTCGTGTAATGAGGTCCATTTTGCATATTCCGTTTACACAAGGATTATTCGTATCGCACTGGGTGTATTGCCTTTCACATCGGTCCCCCATCCAATACATCGGGCATTCGCAAACATATCCGTTTTGACTAAGTTTGCAAGTTCCGCCATTTATACAAGGTAAAACAGAACAATCGCCTGCTTTTTCTTCACAGCGGTCGCCTATAGAGTTTGATTAGTGTTATTAGTATTTGGAAAATGGATGATTATGTTCCAATAATGGGATAAAATGCTATTTATTTTATATTACACTTTTCCACTTAATGATACGAATAATGAATAGATTTTTCAAATGTCTACTGGCCATGATATGGAAGCAAATTAAAGTAAAAAATAAATTAGGTGTTAGTAGTGAAATGAAAGAAGTAAGTCTACAAAGAAACCTAGTGTTTACCTGTAAATCCAGGTAAGCAGTGACATTTAAAGAACGGCACCTGATCGAAACAGATACCTCCGTTAAAGCAAGGATTTCTAAGGCATTCATCAATATTAGTGTCACAATTGACTCCAGTCCAACCCGATTCGCATGTGCAGTAGTAACCTTTCAAGCTGTGAATTAATCGGTACTTAGAATATGACCCAATGTGAAGTGTAGTGTTAATAGAACAATAAAACCGTCGCCTGGCAAGATGTACTTACAAAATCTATACATTCAACGACATGTACGCAGGGTGAATCGCGACACGCCATACTCTGATCACAACGCAAACCTTTACAATCGTTAGGAAAGATGCATTTCAAACATCAAATACACGACAAATAATTATTGCATGCAAAAGTCATGCACAATGATTGATTGCAGGCAGATCCCCCGGTGCGCGGACAATGTTAGACGCAAGCATGAAGCAGAAAAAGACAAAATCGTTCGTTAGTATAAATATAAATGCATGAAATCAAATGAGATTAATTACAAGCCCACAGAAATTTTAATTTGATACACATATAAAGAAATAATTTCTTGTTATTACAGAAATAGTACCTTAGTATCCAGCAGGACAACTACAGTTGTAAGAATCTATACAACTGCCACCATTTTTACATGGGTTTTTAACACAATCAATTTTACAATTTGGATAAACACCTAGAACAAACATGCAGCTGTTGTGCTACCAACATTCCTTTATACATCGATCACATATCTTCTAAATTACTTAAGAAGAAAGGAAAGATATGAAGAGTTAGCTCACCAAAATATTCTTGTTTGCAAATGCATTTGTTGCCTATGCAATTCCCGTAAGGTTCACATTGAGTGTTCGAATCGCAAGTCACTTGACGATGTTGCGATGCCAATTCGCAGTGCATACCAGAAAAGCCTGGAGGGCATCGGCACTGGTATCCATTCGGCACATCCTCACAAATTCCATTATTCAAACAAGGTTGAGATTCGCATTCTTTAGTTTCCTTTCAGAAAAAAAAAAAATGAGGAAAAAATCACAAACTTATCAACAATAAAATTTTTACTCACGTGTTCACAATTCGGGCCGTCAAAACCGTGCATACACTGACACCAGTAACTGCCGTAATTGTCGAAACACAATCCTCCGTTTAAGCAAGGACTTGTCAGGCATTCGTTAATATTTTCAGTGCAAAATGCTCCGTCGTAACCAGTATGTGTACAATCGCAAGTGTAGTTATATTTACCATCTCTACAGTTTCCATTATTTTGACACTGATGGTGTTTGCAATAGTCAATATCTGTTTCGCAGTGCTCTCCTGAGAAACCATCGGCACAGAGGCATATAATAGTGTTGGTACCATTAACAACTTTTACTTGACATGTACCCCCATTAGAACAAGGGTTTGCAGGACACTGGATTTCTGTGGTCACTTCAACTTCACAACGTGTACCTGAAGAAATAAATGTATTCGTAAGCCCTTCATATAACTTTTACCAGGCATATATACGTTTATGCAAATAGTTATTTAATGTTTATTATTAATAAGTTGAGAGTCAGTTTCTTAATGTTTGATATGTCAGACATTTGATTTAATTGACCGTTTACTGTTGTTATCCAAACGATACGATATTAGAAAACTATGTCTAGATTTGATAAACTCTTACTTGCATGATCGTCCACAGAGGGTTAAATTAACACAAGAAAATGTAAAAGTATGCTCAGAAGAACGTTATGATATAATAACTGTGTATGGTTTGCTAAATAATAGCGATGGAATCTACTATTTTGCTACATACCTAAACAACATATACAAATTGCAATTACATACAGAGGGTGCAACATAGAAAAATAGAAGAATTACTCTTACTTACTCCAGACGAGTGCCATGTCGGCACTTATAGACCCATTTCTATAATTCCAACTTTTTCATAACTAATTTCTTAGTTATTTCGGAAAATCATGTGTTATTCTCTTATATGTTAAAACATAAATATAAATATAAAGTACCAATTAGTATCAGAATGGCATTTAAATTGCGCGCCAAAAAGAAAATAGTACAGGAACTAGAAACAGGCGGCGCTAAACGCAGTTTCAGTTAGCGTAGCAGAGAGTGTATCAACGAAAAATGGTAAAATATGGAACCTGCGATTTAGTAGCTTTTATTTTAGTTTGGGATAAACATTTATTTTTCTTGAATAAAACTAAAAAAAGAAATTAACTGCAGCTCAATTAACCGCTTTTGCTTTGCCCACATTTGTTTTTCTTGTCTTCTCATTAAGACAATGTGTTACATCACCAAAATTATCTACGTAAACTACGCTCGATCAGACTGCCTGTCGATGGTTGTTGCCGACCAAATAAGAACCCAAACTAATATTCGTTCATTGTGCACTTTAGCGTTCCCACTTCGAAATAAGCATTTAGCATTGTGGCAATGCATTTGTGTGTATTTTCTCCCTGTTAACTTGTTATTACGAAAACAGAATTAAAATTTGTCGTCTACTGTACATATAACCATTCAACTACCGTTTTAGACAACCCTTTATACATTTAAATTAAAAGTGGAACATATCTCGTCGCAACTTATAAAGTAATTTAAAACAATACATCACCTGTATATTCCGGCGGGCAATTACACGTATAACCATCACGTACGTCCATACATACGCCATTGTTTAAGCATGGCGGAATCTCGCTTTTACAATAATTAGGTAAGACTTCCATCTCACAATTTTTACCAGTATATCTAGGAGGACACACACATTGATACGTTGTTTCTTTATCAATACAAGTTCCATGTCTCATGCACGGCTCATTTTTGCATTGTTTGGTCGTTTCTCGTACTGTACCTGTAATATCATTCACTCTAGTACTTTTCAAGCTTGCATATAAATGTGTAATTGTTGGAAGGTCAGTTTTCAGCTAATTAGAGTTAACAGTACTCTTTTCTTAGAGCCGTTTTACACTACGAGAATTTTTACATAAATCATACCAAACATTATCTCGAAATTTTGTGAGAATTTTCGTAAGAATTTTTGTTCGCGACACTTTCAGGTCGTTTTACGCAGGAATAAGGTTAACTTCCATTTGCACTTGTAAGTTGTAACCTAATCTAAAACAATTAAGATCCATATTGCTGGTTTATTGGTAAACTGCTATTTATTTAGGATTTCTATGATAACCATAATCAAATAACAATTTAATTTAACAAATGCGCCTCTTATAACAACCAAATATCGTGAAAATACGGTTAAAAATGTATTCCTGTGTTAAAACGATCTGAAAGTATCGCGACAAAAATTCTTACGAAAATTCTCACCAAAATTTTCGAGGTAATTTTTGGTATGATTTATGTAAAAATTCTCGTACGTGTAAAACGGCTCTTAGTTAGTTTCAATCTTTTAAAATGAAAGATTTATTACTTCAAACCATTCCCAATCTGTTGCACATTTCATTTTTTTAGTGTTGAAAGAAATTAAAATATGGATCGTCCCCTCGTAATTGTGAAACGTGAAGTGAAATTAGTAATTAGAGATTAATAATATTTTTGGGTACTCTTTTTTCTTTGGATGCATGTTAAATGTAAACAAATAGTATCCAACATAAGGTATCCTCTTTTTCATGCCCATCGTTATAGCAATTAACGACTAAACTATAATTATCTTTATTTTGATTTTCTTAACGGCACTAAAAACAGTATCTTTCGAGGATTTTGAATGATTAACAAGTAAAAATGACCTTCAACAATTGACTCAATTATTTAAACTTACAATCGTCTCCTAGTGGACAATGTCCGAACTTGGCATCATGGGCTTGTATGACGGTTTCATTGAAAACTATCGAAGGTCCTTCTTTTATGCAACCATTGTAATGTTTGCCGACAATTAAAACGGCGCCCTCGTTATATAGGCCCGGACTCGTGAGTAGTTCTGACCTGTACGTGTTGTTCGCCAATAATTTAATCTGTCCGTCTACGTTTAACGTTAAATTTCCTAACATATACTGTAAATCTACGTTATGCCACCTATTGTCTGTAAAGTTTCCCAGGATTCTTTCCTCATACTGTTTACCGAGTGTTTTCACCGAAAATCGTATGCTGTCTTCTTCTACTTTTAATTCTATTATATTCTCTTTGTGTGTTTGAGAAAATAATTCTCCACCTGTGTATTAAAATATAAAAGATCAAAACTGTTGTTATATGCATGTATGTTTTGCTTATAATGAATAAACAAAGAAGGGTATTTATTTCTGTGAAGATCTACATAAGATGGATAAATAAATATCAATATACCTATTCGATCAGAATTGAAGAGCACGGCAGACATCTATAAAATTAGCAATTTGGATTGCGCTTAGACAATTAACTATAATCCTCGAAAAATACTGGCAATAACTAGCTTCAACACAAACTATTTATCTGCTTAACTTTGTTTTTTTTTTAATACAGAGAACATCTGCAAAAAGTAACATGACTTCCCAAATAGCTCATCTGGTTGTAACTTAAAAAATAAGTCCTAGAGTAAAGTTAATTTGAAATTTGAACAGTGTCGTACATAAAACAGTTGCTCATAAATCTTCGGGGTCCTTCTGTCTTCACTCCGCTTATTGACTGCTATTGACTACAGAACGACCTCAAAAAAGGTCGCGATTACGCGCGCACATTAAAATTTGCTAGTTGTCAGGTTAATATATTTTTGCGCCTCCGTCCAGAAACACTCATTTTGCAGTACTTCAAAACCGCAGGAAAACTATCGTTTGCCTGCCTAGGCAGGCACAAATATCACTAAAGGTTGGCCACACTAGGTTCATATGACAGACGTATAATAAATTCTCATTAAGCGACTGTTCAACCATGCCGAGATGAACTGGTGTCTTCATTGCACTTTTTGCACACAATTATTGATAAATAGATATTGAACTAGAAAGAAAAAGATTTATTCTCGCAAACGTCAAAATACTAAGGTATGTACCATGTATGTACCCGACTTGTACTGTCAACTCCCTACTGTCAAAATTTCTTTTCTATTTTCAATTCAAAATTAAGATTTGTCGGCCCAAAAAACATTGTGTATCTATCACACGGCCACAAACTCTATTGCGAGTATTCGTACTTGTAAACCGTACTCATACTCGCAAAACTGTAGTTTTTGGCCTAGTGATACAAATAACTATTCTTTATCACAGTTATTACTCGCTTGAATGTGCTTTATAGGTTATAAAACCTCGAAAACTGTCAAATGATTGTCAAGAACTGTTTTGACAAGAGCCGAGGTTGGCTTCCTATTGCCTAGAACAAACTCAGAAAAAGTGACGACCCCGCGCAGTTAAAATTTGCTAGCTGTCCGTTCTTGTTTACATGTTCCTTGATTGAGTTGTCACAACGCAGTGGTAGCAATTCACATCTACTGATTGCTACATTGACGTATTAATTATTAAATTAAATAAGATTTTCTAAATATTTCTCTCAGTCAAAAAACTTCATACACATGTCGCGCCTTAGGTCATTTACAGCGCTCGAATTCTGATCTGAGTTCTCGCGCTGTAAATGACACCTTTCGCACTCTAATGTAAATAACTATTTTCTATGCTGTGAAGCGTAAAATGTACAGGTGTAGGATGGTCTCGTAGGTAAATGGTAAAGCAGTTTTGAGCAAAAAATGATTTCAATTACATGAGTTTATTAAGACCAACGTTTCAGTGATTGTTATTGCCCTTTTCAAGGTATAAAACGTAGGAAGAGAAAAACATGTTAAATAATAGTAAAACAATCATTGATGATTATAGTTAAAATTGAAAAATAGTATATTAAAACGATACATTTAAAATAGACAATGGTTTCCACAATAGGAAATAAAACGCAAATGATCATACCCGTCTTGTTTCCCTTTGTGGAAACCAGTGTCTGTCTTAAATTGAAATTTATTAGCTATCATCGATGATTGTTTTATAATTTATTAATGTTACATTTTAGACCTTGAAAAAGGTGATAGTAATCACTGAAACTTTTGTCTCGTAACCTCAAAGTCAAATATCGGGCTATTACTAACTTACTTAACTATTATTATTTCATGAAGTTGGTTAAATTAGCAAAGAGGCCAAAAATTAGATCGGATTACAACGACCAACACAAAAAAAATAAACGGCATATTTTTGTAATGGAACACCCTATTTTTTAATTGATTTTTAGGTTCTACGTGAAATTATATAACTTTCTTGTTAATGATGTTATTTACCTAAACCCAGTTATTTTTTTTTGAGAAAAATATTTGTTTTTAATCTTATAGAAAATTGGCAGTTCCGCCATTGTTTGTGAAGATGGAATACTCATATTTGGCAAAAACGTTCAATAGGGACAGCAAAAAGGGTATAAAGAAAGTTGAGTGAAATGCTTCAGAATAAGTTTATACAATTACACTATTTTAAATTGAAAAATATTATATTGTTTAAATGACACAGCCTGTATATTATTATTATTTTAAATAAACCTGTATACTTAAAAATAATTTTAAACCGCGCACATTAACATTATCTAAAACTTTTGTATCTAACGGTTTTCCGTAATTCCCGAAACAAACGAGATAATGAATTTTGTTCGATCGTTGACTCACCCTGTACAATGAAGTTATTTGCTGCGTGGTATTAAAGCATTTAATTACAAACAACTAAGAAAACAAACTTCTTCACTTCACTGAAAGGCAGGACAAGACAAAAAGCGTCACTCGTTGTCGGCACTTTTAATGTTGTCTCCAAAAGAAATAGCTTCTAGCGGTACCTACTTCATTAATTTAGTACCAGATCTCTCAGCTGTCTTCTTTCAATCATTTACACAAATCATAAAAAGTGTGTGTCAGAGAAGAAAGTGCACTTTCGACTCAAGATGGCGGTTATTTATGATTTGATGTCATTTGCTACACTAAACGTAAGTATGCAAATACACATTTTGTAGAATTTGAATTGTAATAAAGAAAATAACAAGTTGAATTAAAAACGCGGTAGAATTACTCCAAGAATAACATTTAATATTATTCTCGATTAGTTTCATAAGAACCGTCAAGATCTATGACGAAGTAGAATGATGACTGCAGTGGCACCCTCTCTGTAAATTGACAGTAGTGTCAGAACGCGAAAGTCGCGCAAGCGGACCCATCAAAAGTGACAAGTGTCTGGTCTTATCTCTTCGCTGATAGAACTTCACTTTTTAATTTTTATATATCTTACAAATTGGAAATATAAAAAAGAATTCTCATTTTACAACTGCTCATGATTCGACTACTATCAATAATTCCCTTGTTCCGTTTTTTCACGGAATGCGATCTCTCAAAAAACTCTTTTACATAGGCTCACATAAGTTATAAATTACCTAACCTACCGACCGTAAAAAAATATCAAAAACTAGTTTTTACTTATTAAAAAAATATATATTCGGCAAATTACTTAGTTGCTATAATGTATGTACGGCTATTTCATTTAAAAGACGATAATATTGTGGTAGTACATAGGTACGAGTATAAATGATCACAAAGTTGCAGATTTGTTAACTGCCGTGGTTCTGTATCGATTTTTGTATCGGTATCTTAGGAAACATCTATCCTAGACGAAATATGGAAGTTATGTTACATTTCACATACTCTGTATATCTAATATCTACCCGCATGATCGACAAATGGCGCACTTTGGGAAGTAAATGGCCCACTCTGTAAGAACCATGTGTTTTCTAAAAATGAAGACTCTATCAAGTGGCTGTCGGCTCTTAAAATACCTTCACGAAATAGCCAAGACATATATCCATGAATACTAACCCACACATGTTCTAAAACTAAGACCTGTGTGTTTCTTTAAAGATATGGTCGTCTGCAATCTAATGTATGTGCTAACGTTTAAATAAGCTTCGGGTTGATTTGACGGTCCCAAAACTTGTCCGGAAATGTGAGACGTTAGGACTAATACGTAGAACACTGAAATAAATGAAAATTAAAAAGTTAGTAGAACAATATTTCTATATTACCGTAGCACAAAAGTATGACTAACAGAAAGACGTTTTCATTGAATTGAATGAGTATTTGTATATATTTACATTTAGAATTTATAAAATGACCTCGCTGTTAATTTTATCTTTTAAATAGAAATACCTATGAGGTCAGTAAAAATAAGTATATAATGTGTTCGTGAATTACAGCATCAATGCTATCTTGCACTTGATTTTCTTTACAAATAGATATATGTATACCTATAACAGAAATAGCAAGGATTTCCAATGTAGGTACCTTTTCCCATTTGATTTTTCTTTAAAATATGCTATTAATCAGTTATTAAAAATTTACGTAGCACAATTTTGTATAGTTACGCATACCTTTGCACACGTTTCATAAATTAATTCTGCTATTGTTGAAGATAAAGAGTTCGTGTTAATCAAGGCTACAATATTTAACTTGTATAGTTATGGATTTGGATATGTATACAAAATTAAACAATTGAAGGTGACAAATAATTCTCTCTTCTCTCAAATATTTTCTTTAAAAAAAATCTTCATTAGCTGAAATAAAAACAAAATATGAAAAATGCGCGCATGCATATGTGAATTCTAATTCAACAGACATCAGACATACAGGTTTCACCACCACATCAGACATACATATATGTATATAAAAAAATCGTTTACAATGCTAATTAATAAAACGCTTCACACACACATATACACACAAAATTTAATTGCTAATTAAATAACTTTCCACTTTCATTCAGCTTTGTTTTTCACTTTATCGAAACAATTTGCTGTAATGCACCAGTGAAGCCATTTAAGTTTTACATAAACCGCAAATTGCTTTAAGAAATGCACACATACGTGTAGATAAAGAAGATGTGTGCTATACCACTGATTATATATTGCTAATTGTGACTTTAAAATCGATTATTATTCTTAGCTCGAGTAATTCAAGGTTAAAAAGGTAAACCTAATTGTTGATTTCTATATTCGTTTATTGCCATTTATTGGTATTGTTCTCGGTTACATAAAAAGATATTTGTGAAATTCATTGTTAATATTTGTAACTTATATAACTTTACGCGTATCTTTATCAATAATTAAAACTTTTATACGCAATTTCATGTAAATAATAATTCACTTGCTTTTGTATTGCGTATTTTACTTTGGTAAAAGAAAGTTTTTTTTTTTATAATGCTGGACGAAATATTATACATTACATTATTCATTCACCTATTCTCTACAATTTAACTTATTTTAAATTGGTTTGCAATTAATTTCCAATTTGGGACTGCCTGAAATTTAATACAATGATTAAAATGCACATAATTACCAGTGAGGATTATGATTATTATTATAATTAAACCTGCTGGATATGTAAGCTCTACCTTACAAAAATGGGGCATTTTATTAACTCCAAACTAGGAGAACTTATTATTCTTACCAAATAAGCTTTCTATTTTTGGTTACCTATTCCATTAAAAGAAAGAATACATAATTGCATGGTATATTTTATTTAAACAGCATCTTATCATATAAAATCTTGGAAAAAAGTTTAAGTGAATGTTTTAAAATATCTACAACCTAATCAAAAACAAAGAACTTCACTTCCACACAATATTTAGGTTTAGGGCAGGAAATAATTAAAAACACTTCTTCCTTTCCATTAGGCTGTTGAAGAATGGGTGTAAAGCAAGATATTGTGTACATACACTTATTATATAGATACCATGCTGGCAATGTTTCGTTTGCAAAGTAAAGTATAGTTAAGAGAGAGGCCGCGCTAATACACTGGCAACTTTGAAATTTGGCAATTCCCCATGTGTTATCTTGATCGTTCTCAAAATCACTGTATCGTTGATCGTAGTGTGTGTACATGAAAATTCAACGCCGTATTACTAATCTTCCAATGACAGCCCCCCTGCTATATATCACATCAATCTATTTACAGTTAATCACGTCCTTATTACTTCCAATTGATTGCGTCCACAGTGACTTGTTTTACAAAAATGAGAAAATAAAATGTGAAGCAAGGAATGTGAGCAATTGCTTAAAAGAGCAAGAGAGGCAGTAGCTTCCGACGAAGTGTTGATTTATTATAATCCGGATTTGCCATTAAAGTTAACAATGAACTACATCGCCAAAGGACTAGGACGTATCTTATTACATGAATCGCTAGATAGGAACGAAAAGTCGAAAGTGTTTGCCTCAAGAGTATTAACTGACGCGGAGAGAGCATATTCCATGATCCACAATGGTACGAAGAAAATTTATCAGCTTTAATGGATAGAAAATTTATGTTTCCGAGTATAAACTATTCGGGGACGCAAACGATTACAAGGATGGGCAATATCTTTAAACATGTGAATGGAAAATCAAATACTGGTTCGAAAGAATTGTCACGTTTATCACTATTAGATACTAAAGAAGAACAGGAAGATAAATAAGTTAAATACATAGATTTTATCCAAGAAGAAATACTGTTACAATGGGATATTAAAAAGCAAACAAGATGTGACATTGAATTAAGCAAAGTTTATTTATAAACTCCGATGGCCAAACAAGGTAGAACCAAATTCAAAGGCCTATTTTAGCAAAAGAGACGAGTTAACCAGAGAAAGAAGATTAATAATGTGGGGTTTTGGGCCATAATTTCAAAGAAATATATAAAAAACAATTAATAGAAGAACTGCATTCTAGTCATCTTGGTATGCCCAAAATTAATTCTCTTGCCGTAATTATTCTATGCGCCCCTTTTTGGACGCCAATAAAGAAAAGATTAAAACTTGTGAACCTTGCATTAAGGTGAGAGAGGAACCAGAAAAAGCAAAAGCAATTCTGTAGGATAACGTATTAAAACCAAATACACTTGGAATTCTCGAGACTTTTCAAAGGAAAGATATTTTTGGTAATAACAGATGCTTTCACCAAATATTCAGAAGTACATGAAATGAGAAATACAGCATCGAAATTCACATTAAATAAATTACCAGAAACGTTTACCAGATATGGAATTCCAGAAATAATTGTCTGATAATGGAATACGATTCATGTCGAGTAAATTTTTGGAATTTTGTACAATAAACGGTGTACGGCGCGGCGGAAAGCTGTCTAAAGAGTTTTCAAAACGGTACATAGAAAGCGTGCCATGGTTGAAAAATGAGAATGTTAGCCTATCAACAACAATTAACAGATATTTATTAGGAGTTTTTACTACAATACATAGTACTGCAGGTGAAACTCCATTAACTTAATGTTTAAAAGGAAAATAAGAACGAGACTATAGAGTTTTTGAGGAATAACACAAGAATAAAAAGCAGAGCCATGACAGAAGTAAAACTATAAAGGAAATAGACAAATAATATAAAAGAAGGAGATATTGTTTTTGCAAGAGATTGCAGAAATATTAACAAGAAAACGTGGAAGCAATGAATTGAAAGAACAATTATTATGGAGATGCACACGTAAATGAATTATTAAAAGAAACTGACAGGGATTTGACGCAAGACAAAGAAAAGGAAAGAGGGGAGCATAGAGGAGAGAGAGCAGGAATTTCCAGAAAAATATAACAAGAGAAATAAAAAGAGCACCGTCAGATATAGCAGCGAGATATATAAGAAACAGTGGCGAGACATAAAATTACCTGTGAAGCAACTAAAGCAAAGGTGTGTGAAAAAAAACCCATAAGAAAGATAAAACCACCAGACAAATTGACTTTATAAAATTAGCGATTTTGAAAACGATTGATATATGCATGTAAAGCCCAACCGAAAGACTAGGTTTGCCAGCACGGTATGCATATTTATACAATTTATACATATATGAAAAAAAAAAAAGTATAAATAATAGTAAAATAAATGTGATAAAACACGAGAATATTTCTTTTGAATTTGCGAGGTATGTAAAGTTCCTTTAAAAAAGTACAAAATATAAGTAATTAATTCTAGAGATTTTTTTGCTTTTGATTCTTTTGATAAAACCGCTATACACTTTCATACGACATTAGGTGATTGCTTTTATTCTTTTAACAATGATGCTTTAAAAGACGGTCCAAAATACATCTCTACGCAACATAATTATTGTTCATTTTTAATTCGTTTTAAAATTACAATATAAAAACAAAAAGTATTTAAATATTAGTTGTATGTTAGTTTTATAGCTCCATATATTTTTATAAGTGAAACATATCAATCTCCAAAACCGGTGTTAGATGTCATAGCAATGTGATGACTAATGTGCTAATATTTAAGCTTGTTCTGTGGTTGTAATTTATTCCGATTCCCGATTGAGAATTGCACAATACCGGTAGGTGTATAATACTGGAATAAAACTACTTACATGCATCTTGCATTCTTGTTATTTATACTCAAATTGTATTTACAAAATTAGCATGTAATTTAAAGAATGTGACTGCTACACTAGATACATATAATAAAACAGCAATAAAATAATTTGCATGTTTAACAATTTTTGCCGGCATTATATATGTAAGTATATTACGTTGGCTGAAATGTAAAAGAAGGAAGTTAGAACCTGTCCCACGACAAATTACTCATCATTTACTGAAACGAGACTTTCTAACGGAACCATCATGTTCACAACAATAAATAATAATAACTGCCCACTTTTCAGTGTGTATCTTTAACGCATTTTTTCGTGCTTCTGTATCTGTCTTAAATAAACAAATAAACCTGTACACTATTTATTATAAATTTACTGCACGTGTTAAAGATTTACCTAATCTATTTAAAAAAGGAATATTATTTGCAGAGTTAATTTTAGTATTTTCAAAGTACACCATTACAAAGGTAATGGTAAATACGAGTGACATAAAACATGTGAATTCAAATAGTATGTATTAACAAGTATTATTACAACTTACCTAAACTATTCAATATCCAATTGTGGTAAGTGTTATTGTTTGGCAATTTCATTTTTTTGTAAACAATTAAATTCAAATCGAATAATAACACAATTCACAAAGTATCACATACATTACGTACACAACAGAAACATTTTCACTGATTGTCAACAATATCTGCCGCCCCTCCAAGAGCAGCACAAGAAATAAGGATGAAATAACTTGCTTTTATCAGGTTTACCATACCAATGCTACTTTAAATTAACAGGTAGCATTTTTGGCCATCTATGAATAAGTAGCAAAAGTAAGTAATAATATTTGCTCATACAGATTTTTTTTTTGTAGAAATAATCTCTTTATTTTTTTCACATAACCCTTATAATATTTATCCTTGTTTATATGTATATACTTTTTCTATTTATTTCAATCGTATTGAGCTACAACCGATGACTGATGGTTGACGTGCAGCGGTAATGTAAAATCCCATTCACGTCGTGCGCCATCTATCAATCATTTGCTTGTAGTTCAACGGGACTGACAAGTATTACAGGGTTCTTGAAATCGCAATGACTGTGATCACCTGGCAAAGTGACAGCAAATGTCAAAAATTATGAAAGTTTATTGACATATTTTTTATTTGTAAATAACTGTAACTTGTCTGTAACCATTCCTTTCTTGCCTAATGCACCGCAATTGTGATTTAATAGTATGGATATATTTGCGTTATTGTTCCTTTCGGCGGTGTCAGTTTTATTTGGTATTATTTTAACACTTGTTGTTCAGTATTATGTGCTACTTAAGTATTTCAATAAGAGCCCCATCGTCGAGATACCGAAAAGAGTAAATGTAGAGGCCTATAGTTTACCAGAGGTATTTGTTTATATGTTAGCTTATCTTTCATTATGGTGAAATTTGCAGGCATTAAGGAAAGAAATTGAATGTGATGAAAAGAACACAGATGCCAGTATATCAATTAGTTTGATGTTACAATTTTTGTTTCACGAACTTAGACACTCTCAATCTGTTAAGAGATGGTTATACAAGAAACTTACTTTAGAATTTGATGAACTTTTGACTAAAACAACAATTGGAAAATTTTTTGAAACTGTTAAGGTAATTATATATTCTTTTGTAAGCAATGCAGTTACATCTTTCCAATTTTTTTTTTATTATAGATTAGAGATATGAACCTGGGCACACAATTTCCACATATCAAAAATATTAGTCTTGAAGACATTAAATTAGATAAAGATGATGGTCATATTGATACCCTAAATATTTCAATTAATCTCGATTATACTGGTAATTTCCTTCTGTCTGTTGATGCTAAGACAAAATTTGGTAAAACAGCATATTTATCAATAAAAGGTAAATTACTTATAAGACATTTATTAAAAAGATGTCTTAATTACTGCTTTACAGTGAAAAAGATTAGTGGATCTGCCCGATTACAATTTACGAGAACACCTTATACACATTGGTCATTTAGTTTTTACAATGATCCACTGATGGAATTGGCTGTTGAATCTCATTTTCAAGGAAGGCAATTACAATCAAATATAACCAATTTGATAGTGAATCAGATTAAAAAGGCTATTAAAAGGAAACATACCCTTCCAAATTACAAAATTCGGTAATAATATTTGATTTAAATTATTTGGGAAAAAATCTAACTTAAAGCTTGGTGTCTATTTCTCTAGATATAAACCATTCTTTGTAAAAACTGATCCTGGGCAGTTAGATTTAGAAGACAGTGAGATTTTACCTCAAGGACAACTAGAAGTTACCTGTATAGAAGTTTCGAGATTATCTACAATAGGAGATGTTTTGAATATTTATTGTACTTTTACTATAGGTCAGCTTTATTCACAGCTATTCTCATATATCCTATGGAAGTTTATCTAAAGGAGATTGTATTGGAGAAAGCGACTAAGTGCATTTGTAACAAGTGAGTACTAAGTTAAGGAAACTGTTGGAGCAAATTTATAACCATATCAATCATATGTTTAAACAAAAAAATTTAAAATAAATTTAAAAAAAAGAATCGCCCTGGGATACTAGTTTAAGAAGCTGATTCAATTTCTGGAAAAAAATCTTTTCCCATCGCAGGTTTTTTTTTAAACACTAATACTAGGTAATATTTCTATTAAAAATGAATTAGCGTCTAATTAGTAGGTTATTAGTATTATCATTCATGTACAATTTATAATTAATTCTTCGTTTCCTCCACAGTGTGTGGTTGCTTGGACCAACAGTTATGTCAAATTTATACTGCCTAACGTCAAAATATCTAATTTCTTTTGTTATTTGTTCATATTACACTGAAATCAAGGGTTATTATCACGTAACGTAAATTTGGCAACATTTTGCAATGTGTAGAAGCCACTCAGGCACAGCAACTAATGCACTATTGCACTCGGGCTCATGTCATTTCTTTTGAAAACATTAGAAAAGGTATGAAATATGAAAGAAATATATGAAGTCCTTTCCAATCGGGGGTTTTATTTAAAAATTATCTTTTACATTTTTCGGCCTAGGGCCATCTTCAGCTAAAGATACGTTGTTCAAAAAATATATGATCTTTTTCTGAAGATGGCCCCAGGCCGAAACATGTGAAAGATGATTTTTAAATAAAACCCCCGATTGGAAAGGACTTCATATATTTTTTCATATTTCATACATCCAATCCAATGGAGACCAATAATATTAGAAAAGGTGTTAGAGGTCATATCAAAGAAGTAATCCTTCCACATACGGCCCTTCATGTACACCAATATGCTTATCAAGCAGGCAAATCCACAGATTTTGCACTAAACAATCTAGTCTCCAGGATTTTGAATTCTCTCGAATCCAAGGAAATAGCAGCATGTGTGGACATGGAGGAAGCATTTAATATGCAATTCCCTCGTTCCTGTCTAAAACGGTTAAAGCGCGAGGCATAGAACCGACCGTAGCAGGCTGGATCGCTGCTATGCTTTCGAACAAGCTTGCGATAACGAGTCTAAGTAGAGAGGTAGGTAGTCAAGTTCAGGCCGGGAAGAAGGTGTCTGCAAGGAGGATTTTGTCTCCACTGCTTTGGTCACTGCTAATGGACGACCTACTGGCTATCCTATGCGGACGATATCATAAGAGGTGGTTAACGACATTTTTTTGTAGTTGGTGCAGCAAGGAAAACTTGAGCATTAGCCCAAACAAAACTGCGGTAATACCTTTCACCAGGAAGAAGAGAGTGGAACATTTAATACCACCCACTATTAAAGGTGTAAAGCTTGCATTTGCAGGTAATGTAAAATATCTAGGCATCTTGATAAGACACTATCGCGGAATCGACATTTGGATCTTGCACATTCCTTGCAAAATTTATTTTTTAAGTAATTAAGTTTTAACAGACTCCTATTGACGCCGTCAAAAATTACCGTCCTTAATTTTTATTCCTTTAAGCGCCGGATATTAATGGTTTTTTTTTTTCATTCTGTTGCTTTTAAACTAGTTTTATTGTTATTTCTTCATATATTTATTCGTTAAATTTTTGTTAATCTCCAAAGTTACACTGAAACAAGTAAAATGTAAGATTATTTCATTAATGTAACTCCCTGAGGTTTTTTAGAATGCAAAATTACATGAGCAGATGTTAGAAATATGCAAACCAAACTGGTATTTTTAGTATACTTCAGAAAAGTAAATTTCTGACTGATTTGGTAAAAGAAAAACTGTACTTTGTCATATTTTATATTGTAAACTTATGATTTGGAATGTACCTACTACATTTCCACACGTAAATTTATAAAATGTACCATTTTTTTTAATATAAATTAAAGTTGTAATTTAAACAAGTAATACTGCAAACACACCATGTAAGTTGTTTTGAAAATCTTGATTTGCTTCTAAATAAATAGAAATTTTGTCCTTTTAAGGGAGAAATACGAGGATTTAGAGGTTTCTCACTGAAAATGATAAATTATGATATTTTATCAGCAAAAATTAGTTCCATCAAACAAATATTTATTAAATATTAAACCCAATAAAGAGTTACGATATTCTTATAATAATTATATTTTTGAGTCAAAAAAATGTATCCTTTTCAATTAAACCATTCATTCTTAATTATTCGCAAGGCGAGGCTATCCTCATGGACATGCCGAAGGATATGTGGGAACTATTGCGGGGCTATCTTGAAGCTAGTCCATTGGCTGTATGTGATGGTAGTACATCCAACCGTAACCTATGGAGCAATAGCTTGAGGGTACAAGGCATAACAAGCCAGAGCTACAGCAAAACCTACATCCATATAAAGGATTGCAAGGGTGGCAATCACGGGAACAATGTCTTCTTCCCCGTCATTGGCACTAGAAGTTCTTCTGAACCTACCACTCTTGCACATTGTTGTAGAAAGGGAGGTCAGATTAACTGTATTTCGCCTACGGCAAATAGCGAATCGGCACATACTTATATGTATCTGTGTGTCCAATAAGCTGCCGAAATCGGTTACTTCCGATGGCATGCTAGAATGCCCTCGGACATGACCAATGATCGATGCATATTTCACTACCTCTTTTCCAAACAGAGAAGATTGGCAACCAATGGATACAACGAGTCCAAGAGTCAGAAGGTATTACAACCTCGGATAATACACAAAGATCTTTAAGGCTGAAACCTATACCATTGACATGTGTGAGAGAGAGATTTTAGATAAAAACTACAAGCACAAATCAATAAAAAATTGCAACTCGAAATTGATATGGAGTTGTAAACATACTCCAAACACATTGGGGATGGCTAATAATCTATCCCTAATATGGGTACCTGAGCACTCACTCATTCTTGGAAATGAGGAAGCAGACATCCTTGCCCAAAAGGGTTCTGCGTTGTAATTTCAGGGAGCAAAACCTTCCAATGGCACCTACGGTAACTAACTAGGTAATCAAATTCTGGGCGAATCAGAAAGTGCTCCAGTACTGAAACAACTGTCCTGGTTTGGTGTATGCGAAGGAGTGTATTTTACCTAGTCATGCCAGAACTAAGGAACTTCTAGAACTTGTCCGTAAAAATGTCAAGGCGATTGTTTCTGTTTTTATAAGTAAATCTCAGAAAGCACTTGCACAGAATGAGACTCTCTGATGATCAGGTAACTTTTCGAAAGGCTGATCCTTCCCTAGAAGACCTGAAAACCATCTGATGAACTCTAAGATAACATCCGCTTTACTATAGATTCCAGTGGTGCAGTGTACAGACAACTAATGCAACCAAGCGGAAGCTATTTCTTACCAAACTAAAACTACTAACTATTATTGTTAACCATATTTTAAATGAAGAAAGTAAGATTGTTAGTCAAGCGGTAAACAAGTACAAAAAATCAAACAGAAATAAACGCGATGCGATTGAAAGTTTATCAAAAGTTCTCTGTGAATTTTTGAAATCGGGATCGTTTCAAAAAATCCCCCCGAAAAGGACGGATGGCAGCTCTACTTATGTGTAATTTTATTTTGCAAGATTCGAAAAATTAGGAAAAAGCATTTTAGGACTATTTTATCGAGTGAAACTCATTAGGGAATATATTTTAGATTTATTGTAGGTCCGTTTTGATGATTATTAAAAAAAAAAATATTGTCTTGTTTTAACTTAAAAAGATGTTATTCACCGAACGCCTCTGTATGTAAGCTAAAGGCTTTATAGTAGTACAACACATGTACATAAAAAGTTTGTTCGCGTCGCATGAACTATTTGCACTATTATACACTTTTGCACACAAAAGTTCTAAAAAGTGCATAAAAGTGCAAATAGTTCATGCGACGCGAACAAACTTAAAGTTTCAACATAATAAACAAATTCGTTCTTGCTTGAACTTATTTTGTAGTTCGCTATCTCACAAATAAAATCTCGGCTTATCAACGTCTTAGCAAGCTTTTGCTATGCGTGTATGGTCTGTCCATAGATATAGCGATTTGACTTATTCACTAGCATTGGAATTTCAGAGAAGAAATATTTACCCAATCCATCAAGCAGAGGTAGTTCACGGACGTATTCACAAAGATTATTATACTAAACGTTCATTATAAAAAACATTTATGTTCGATTTTAAAATATATTGATGAATCCTATATGCATAAGGAGTACTAAATGAATTAGGAATGAATTGACTTTATCCTTAAGTACACCTGAGACGGTGATTTTTTTAAATTTTAGATGAAAATCAGGGCATGCCTTCTTCTTGGAACTTTTTGTTCTGAATAATCTGTTTTTGATAGCATATTGGTGCACCGTGAGTGGAAAAAAGTATTTTACTTGAGACAAAATTGACAAATCAAAGTAGGTCGATCGTTCTGAAATTTTGCATAACTTCACAACTTTTCGTTTCGAACGATTTTTAGTAATATTTTGGCTTATTTACAGAAAAGGTATTTTACCTGAAACTAAAACAGTTTTTGTATAACTGTCAAGTCCTGCTTTAATTTCAAAAGTAAACTAAAAGTAAGTTTCATAGCAAGCGGCGCTTATTTTCCAAATATGAAATTCCTACCTAATTTTTTTTTTGTTCATTGTGCTTATTGTGAACTCAATCGGAGGATACCTAAATGTTGATTTGTACAAATTGGTTAATTGAGCGAAAGGGGTGTTAATATTTAAAATACCATTACACAACATTCTTTAAAACAATTGTTTACTTTCCAATAATGAGATTGAAATTGTAAACGGAGGATTATATTAAATGAAGCATAATTATTCTGTACTTAAGAAAAGTAAAATTTCTTGTAATATGGCCATTACCTCATTTGTATAATTTCTCGACACCTCTGTGGCAGCAAGTAGCGGATAATCCCGGGGTAATGCTCAAATCGTTATACCTGTGGACAGACTATACCACGACTGTAGATGATAAAGTGTCATTTGTTGTTTTTGTTCGTATTGAATGATTTTGCAACGACTACACATTGCATTTCACTAAATTTTGAATGAATGAATATTTCACGAAGATTATTGGAATATTTTAAAATGTAATGTAAATGTTATAACTATTTCTTAGTTTTGTCGAGCCTTTTAGCAATTTACCAATTCTCGTCTTTCCCACTTTATATAGGCTTCCATAGTGAGAATTACAGTTATCATCATTATTATGTTGTATATTCTTGTTATTGTATATTTGAGTTTTTATCTTTTTATAGATCAGTTACCATTTATTAGCGTTTACACAAAGGAAAATATGGTCTATATAATGCTTGAGCTAACACTTACTAAAGTACGTCAGCAGCATTTAGGAGTGGTTTTTAAACAAGAACAAACATGCGTTGTAGTGGATAATATAATACCGCAAACCCCCGCGGCACAAGCTGGCCTAAAAAACGGTGATATTATTTTAGCGGTGGAAAACAAGAACGTCAGCAGTGTTACTCAAGTTTCGAAAATAATCAAATCAATTTCGAGCGTAAACGTAACTTTACGAATAGAGAGAGTTGCGTGCGATTATATATTTAAATCCCAGCAATCGGAAAAGACTGAATTGAAAACCCCCACTACTAACACCAACAGTATTGAAGATGCCGATATGGGCATTTGCGATCCAGATAATGCAATCGACAATGCAGTAGGTGATTCTTTAGAATCGTCTAAGAAGTTCAAGAGTCTCGCGAACATTGAGAAAGTAAAGAGTGATAAGGTTCCTAAGATAATTTCAGCTAGTAACGAAAATATGTCTAAATTTGCACAAACTATAGGTAGTTTTACTTTGCGCAAGCGAAAACAGTCTATGGAGCGGGCTTCAAATGAAAGCAGTACTAGAAGCACGCCAACGGCATCTAGTCCTGGTACTCCCCAGCACAGTTTTAAGCAGCACTTGATTATTGTACCTTCTAACATAATGTTAAAGAAACATTCTATATCAGAAGTACCTGAAATAGTTAGGACAGATTTAGAAACACAAGACGTAGAGGTGCTATCATCGGTTGTGGAATGCCATAAGGGAAAAGAAGTTAATATAGGTTCAATTATGAACTTTAACGAGGAGTATCTATTCAATTTGAAAGAGAATCATAAATATTTGAATGTGAATGTTTGGGCCACGACATCTTCAGGAAAAGATGCTTTGCTTGGATATACGAACATACCCTTAACAGAAATTTTAAATGAATGTTGTAATTCTATGTTAGGGCAATACATGAGGACATATTCTTTCCTACCACCAAATAATGTACCGCCAAATAAGTAAGTATAATTATAAGAGTTACATGCTGTTGCTTATATATATATTTTTTTAACAGTCAAACACATCCATTGATGGCTCATTCTGGGTTTGAACACGTTTTTTGCTATGGTGATATACTTTTGTCATTTGTGTGGAATCACGATGAAGAAATGATTGAAGTAAAGCGCAAAAGTCCCACCAATAATGTTAATGCCGAAACAAAATCATCAATTCCACCTGTTATTGTAAAGCATGATTTCGTTCGCACTCAGTTTCATCGTACAACTCACTGCGATTTTTGTACGAAAAAGGCAGGTATAGCAAACCCTGTTGATATACTTCTTTGATTAATACGCTCAACAGATATGGCTGAAAGACGCAGTTCAATGTCACCAGTGTGGTCTATGTTGTCACAAGAAATGCATATCTAAGTGCCAAGTGAGTACAGAGTGTGTGCCAATAGAAACAACCAGTTTAAAATCGGAGAATACTGAAGTTATACAACCAGAAGTGAATATGTCTGAGGTTACTGATGATTTATCTGTTGAGAATGATAACAGTTTAGATCCAAAACAGTATTTCTCATTAAAACGAGTTAACAGTGCTAATAATCTGACTATTCCAGGTAAGTTATTTATTCTTGTATGTTCCTTTTACTTCTGTTCTATTCTATCGGCATTTTGGCATCAAACTATAAAATAAATAATAATAATAATAAGAACGATAACATAAAAAAAATTGTCTAAAAGTTCCGTATTAATACTGGTTTGCTCGTTTTAACAACTTGAGATACCTACTCAACTTACTATATTTATTCAATCTTCATACCTTGCTTAGATAAGGATTCTGTTTAGCTTATGATGATTTTTGTGAAGTCATGAAAGTTTCATTGGCTGAATAAATCTCAAATAGGAGCTTGAATGAAATGTTTATGTACACCTGTTTGATTTTTTTAGCATGTTTTTGACGTAAATACAGGAAAATAATTTTTTGATAATATATGAAAAGGTAATACATTACTCGTTAGAGTTTAGGAATATTTTTACATAGTTGAAGCTCTTTTGCATGATCTTTAATGACGGTTTTTGAATTTTTTGATCGATTTTTAGAAATCCAATTAAGCCAGTTTAATAAATATATAAATTCAAAATTGCCTGCTATATGTTTTATTTTTGTTACTAATTAATTGTTATATTATGATTTTCTCTGTTAATCTTTCTTCTTGCAACTAGTATTACAAACAATCGCCTGTTGTTTTAAGCTTTATTGTTCTTTTTGTATGAATCCTATACAGGGTGACTGAAAGTAAGACAAATATATTCATCCATATCCAAATCGCAGCATAAAATTCTCTAAGGTCTTGCTCAGAAAGTAGCATTTAATACTAAACGTCCGTTTAGAGCAATCGGAGTAAAGGCCTGTATTAACAACGAAAAACTCCCAAACCGCCTTAAAATACCTGTTTCCATTTCGAGTAACAAATGGTTTTATGTAGTGCTGTTATCCGGATCCGAATATTTTGAGTCCGCATAATTTACTATCCGGATCTAAATGGTATTCCGATCCGCTATCGAAAACCTCGAAACCGGATCCATCATCCGAAACCTCCGATCCGGATCTGCTATTCGAAACCTCGTATCTGGTGCAATAATCACATTTGTTGAACACCTATGTAATGCAAAGTGAATATGTACACTATTTTAAAAATTAAATACGAACGGAGGGTTGTTTTAGGTAGGCAACCAATCTAACAAAATCATACAGTTGCGATCCGTAATGCACAATTCTTCTAATACCTAATATTTCGATTTTTATTTCATTGTGCACTTAAGGCCTTGTTTGCCGACGAATATCCTTGAACCATATTTATAAGTATTTTAAAACCGTGCATTTTATTGTCGAAACTAAAAGACGGTTGGTTATTAAGTATCAGTGGATAATTCTCTCCATGTTTGAAACCTGTCAAAACTTGACGTATTGTGAAACGAAAGTGACATTAGTATTTAAGTTATGTTGTA
Source organism: Protaetia brevitarsis (assembly GCA_004143645.1). Taxonomy (NCBI): domain Eukaryota; kingdom Metazoa; phylum Arthropoda; class Insecta; order Coleoptera; family Scarabaeidae; genus Protaetia; species Protaetia brevitarsis. The sequence continues at coordinate 3,480,688 of RXPK01000186.1, forward strand.
TGTAAATACGAATAAAATTCACATGGATTCATTCAAATAACAATAATTATTCAGGAGAAGTAAATGTCGCTCGCGTATGTCAAAGATATAACAGGAAAGAATGTTCTGCAACAAAACTGGTTTGCATCAATGGTAGCGCCGCGCCGTTTTTCTGGAATGGGTTTACTTTGATAAGCAATATTGAATGTTTTATATCTCTGCCGACAATCAATAAGGGAGCCGAATGGACCGAATATTAAATGTTCTTTCCCATTTTTGTTGTTTTTCTCATTATATTGGCTGTTTGCGTTTATAATATACATTTATAATGCTTTTATATAAATTATACCAAATTTATTTTATTTAACCCTGCAAATTAACTTTTGCTTGTATATTTTTCTGAAGTAATTTTCAAAATCGAGTTTAGCACGTATTATCTGGAATTATACAAATGTATTTTATACTTCGTGTGCAACACGCTAAAGTTTGAAATATTCAAACAACTTGCACGTTTACCTTCCAATCTCTAGATAAATAATATACAAATTTATAATGTATATATTGGGTGAGTAGCACAAAATTGCCGTTCTAATTATCAATCCTTTAATTTTTAATTTCACATACTACATGTTTCGGCCTAGGCCATCTTCAGGTATCTGGAGAAGCAATATTAACATTAATGAAGATGGCCTAGGCCGAAACATGTAGTATGTGAAATTAAAAATTAAAGGATTGATAATTAGAACAGCAGTTTTGTGCTACCCACCCAATATATACATTATATATACATCAATTCATAGACGTAAATTTGAATCTGAATATACAAATTGTTGGATTACACATAATTATTGCAAATAAAACTTTGTAATTATTCAATACTTCTTATTAAAGTATAACCAAAGTATGCATATCCATCCTCTAAAAACGGCGCTGTCATTAATGCAAACCGATCTTGTTGCAGAATATGTTTTTGACAAACGTGAACGACATTTGCGTCTTCTGAATAATTATTGTTATTTGAATACATCCATGTCAATCTTTTTCGTATTTATTCGTTGTGTTCCGCACAATAAACTGCAAATACTATAATATAAAAGTAATAGATACTAATAGATACTAATACCACTTTCATTTCTCAATACGTTTCGACAGCTCTTCGCTCTAGAGCGGTTTCAAACATGGAGAAAATTATTCGTACATTAATGCTTATAACGTCTTAATTTCGACAATAAAATGCATGGTTTTGAATATGGTTTGAAGATATTAGTCGACAAAAAAGGACCTTAAGGACACAATGAAATAAAAATTGAAATTAGGTTTTAGAAGAATTGTGCATTACGGATCATAACTATATGACTTTGTTAGATTGGTTGCCTACCTAAAAAGCTCCTTCTATTCGCATTTAATTTTTAACATAGTGTAAACACATACTAATATTGAGTGGGTCGATAATTTATATCGTTTACAGAGATCCGAAAACGAGAATTGGCTAATAGATAGGATAGTGGGGTGTATAATTTGGGATCCGAATATCCGAATCTCAATTTTATCGGATACTAACAGTTTTAAGTAATGAAACTGACATTTGAAAATCGGTTTCTGAGTATTTGGTTAATTATTTGCTATTCGTAAAAATTAACGAGATTTTAACTAACGCCCCTGTATATTGGCCGTATCCAAGATGAAAAATAACCCATACTTTTTCTTGATTTCAAGTGTCGTATTATTCTTCTCAACGAACGTTTCTTTTTTTTAATATGGGAATTAAAAGCGTTAATATATTTAATGTAACTGAATGTAGAATGTATTATTTTTAAACGTTTTTGTTTCTCTGGATAGCGATTTTTGGCAAATCCCGTTGCTACCTGCAAGAATCCAAGAAATAAATAGTGGTATGAAGTATTGATATTCTGCTTAATGGTGTCTAAGCATCTTCGGTGTCCTTAGTCTTTCGTGGTAAGAACGGATTAAAGTGCGCGTAATTATTTCGTTTACTTAATGCGGTGTTACTTCGAAACCATTTCGGAACAAACGTCTCCTTTTTTGTTTTATAGCGCCTTCGTTCATTCCATAAAATAGCCATAAATTTTAAAGTGTTATATACATCTAGCTTTATTCATGCCATGATGTGACTGATAGTCGCATGTTGTATTTGCACATAGCACAATAATAATGGATGCGAGCCAGTGATAGATAATATTGTAAAATCATACGATGTCGAAATAATCGGTAGCAATATTACTTACTGACGCATATTTAGCATAATCATGTGAATAATAATTATTTGTTTTGTTTATCAGAGCCGTCAAAAAATTACAACATTGCGTACATTAATCCGTTGAATGTTGTACTACTATTAACCATCCAGTCATTGTTTCACAAAAAAACACCAGGCATGTAAATCGCTCCTATGGAATTGGTAACGATTTAGGGGTCACAGTATTTGTTTTTGATGAAAAAATAAAATTAGAATCAATTGAATATGGAGTGCAAAATACATTTATTATCGACGATTGTTTTGAACGGCATGCTAAAGTGAATATAATCACCACAAAATCTTTTATACTGTAGCGCCTGCGCCTATTTTTAAATTTGAAATTTGGGTATTTCGTGGTGCCGGCAGATGACGCCGCCTCTTAGATCGCGAGACTGCTCATAGATGGCGCTAGTGCACGATGCGTCAATTCGCAATGGAAATTTCTAGCGCGAATGCACTGGAGTATTCAAGAAACATGTAGTCCGCACGCGGTAAATATAAACATACGCGTTAGCAGGGATGAGTCAGTTTATATCGGACAGTTGCAGCGTGAAAAGCCGAAGTGATCGAAGTGAACGGTGAACATATATCAGTTTAAAGAAATTGAATATGCATTAGTATTTTAAGTAAATCAGTTTAATAAGTGTTTTAAGTTGTTAATTTATTTTTCAGTTTAAGTGTTGAAATAAATACTTTTTATTAAATGAGATTATTTTGAACCCCGAAAACGTTACAATACATAGGGGTGGAAAGTGAAGATCGCGCCGATTAAGCGTCTATTGAACCGAATTTAGTATGTGTACCGTTAGCCCTTTAAAAGTACAAACGCCTCTATGGATCGTTAATTTTTATTACCATCTGATAGTAAATAATGGATGAAATACTTAGAAATCCGATTTTGAAAGGATACTTTCATCTAAAATCGTTTGTCGATCAAAATTAAAACCAGTACATAGTTACACAGCCCTACGATGTACGCAAATGATTCAGTTTTTACTAAATTCTGGAAATGCAGGTTGAATACTTTCTGTTACAAATCATTCGTTACAGTAGGTAATATTGTAATTGTATATTATTGTCACCCTGTATATTCAATGTAAGCATGCTTTAACTTATTGACTTTTGATTGATTTTTTATAACATGCTGCTCTGCTAGTAATTTTTTAATTAATATCTAATGCATATGCTTTCTTAGATCTTCTGTTCTGTACCGTATATTAACGTATCACGTATGTGTGTGTTCAAGCAATTTCGTTATTTTATTTCTAGGATCTCATGTCTCCACATGTCAGTCTCGTAGTTTACCCCCTTCTCCTCAGCATACACCAAGTCGTAAACAATCTATAGTTGAAACCAATCCTTTTATTTTATGCCCTACTGCCTTAGATGACGTGCAGAAAAACCCTAACGACGCGTCGGACTGTGTCGCTCAACTCTTGGAGCACATAATGATATGTCCTTCAGACGAGTCGTTAATGGACGCCGCGAAAGAGTCTGGCAAAATGCTCTACGCGGCTATGCCAGCGGAGGAGAAGGTCGAAAAGATTAACACAATGGCAAGTGTACATACTTAACATTTTTTATTATAAATATATTACTTAACTTTATTTAGATGACTGAGCTAAAAAAAGTATTCGATAATGTGACAAGTGAACACGCAGATCTATCAAAACAATTAAATGCAGAAGAGTCTGAGGTAGAGAAAGCGAAGCTGGCATTCTTAATGGGCAAGGCGGATGCAAAGATGCACGCCATATCTGCTTTGATGTTGCATTATTGTTCAAGCTTGCAACAAACACAAGAGAAAATTGTATAGTTGTACAACATAGTTTAAATGTTAAATGTAATGTAAGTTGATTATAGATGCATTTCTTTTGAATATCTTCTTTAGAACCGCTGATTTATCTACTATTTTGTTACATGTAGTTCCATTCCTAAGCAAATTGGTTAAGTTTATATGTTTAGAACTAAGTTTTAGGTGGATAACTTTAGGCTTTATAGCTGCACAGTGATATGATGTATTGAAAAGCACCATGAAATAACACAGTATTACATATAGATGTCAAAATACTCTAGTCAATTACGTAGCTGTTACAGGCTGATTATTTTTTACTTCGTATTTATATATTATAATCTATTTATTTTATTTTCTTTTCTTTTTGTAACAAGTTCTATTGTGATAAAATAAATCTTTAGTATCTCAAGGAATGTGTATTTTTTACAACTCTTAATTTCTAGAATGTTATGGTTACGCCTAGTGCGTGGTCTATGTAAAAAGTCTATTTATCTGCTGCCCTTCAATTTGCTTACTGACTTGGTTAAAGCCATATATGTATTATACTTATATTGCTAATTCTCTATCCTAATAATGGTCAAGAAACGTGACCAACAATATGAGAGGCATATATCGTTGTATCCTTTTCTTACAGGTGAATTGTGTTTACTGGGCATGCTCCATCAAAAGAAAGTGGCGGTTTAAATTTCAATTTGAACAGTGTAACGAATTAATGTATATGAAATTTTAGGAATACAACGATGTGTACTTGACAATGTTTAAAACTTAATTGATTACACATGATTATAATTAGAATATTTATATTGTAACCACTGAAAAATACAAATTCTACATAAATTTATGATAGGCAAGGAGAAATCTTGAATAGTTTTGATGACAATAATTATAATTTTACTTTGATATAGATATATTGATTAATATGTTCTGCAGTACCACAGAATATCTAACAACCAGAACATCAACTTGGCTTGGCGGGAAGGGTTCGCACATTCTCATCGCGCAGCTTGATCCGCCATTAAATCGGGCGAGAACATGTGGTTCCGGCTATGTTCTTTGCATTAGGCACACGTCGCTGACTTCAAGTTTATATTCGTATGTTAATTTAAATAGTGTTATAAAGTGCAAGAGGATAAAATATGAAAATAATGGAAAAGAAAGTAAAAATAATTGTAAAAATAAGCGATATTCTTTCATTTTTATCGTAGATATGTATCATATTCTCGAAATTCACTTCAGTTAGGTCCTGTCAGGCACGGAATTTTATCGAAGCCGACTCTGACTTCTCGCCCGAACAGTGACATCAAGGTCACGAAATTTTGCCCACTCAGATCAAAAGAGCCGACAAAGAGTTTGCATTCTGGTTGTTACAATATTCTGTGGCAGTACCTCTAGAGCTGTTACACAAAAAAAAAACATGTCCATTTCGGTTTTTCCTTTCTTTTTGCACTCATTCTAAAAACCTCCCTAGCACACTAATTGCACATTTATTTACAAACGCTAATCGCCAATAATCGACGCGTGATTTGGCTTGTGTCACTATGCGCAATGAACAAAGCACAACGTGCACAAACCAACCAATTTTCATAGCGGTATTGGTCGCTTTGGACCAATAGGTTTCCATATGCGCACATGCGCAGTTTAGCTAAGTCACCCATGAAAAGAGATGGCAATATATTCGCTCTCATATTTTACTCATGATTTTCTCCTTTAGTAAGCAATATAGGTATAATACATACAGGTTGGGATAAAGTATGGAACCAAGCAAATAACTTTAAAACGGAGAGGATGATGTTGATGAAACTTTGCAAATAAATGTCACGAAATATAATACATCTAATTTCGATTTTGTTGTTGTGACTGTACTTCCGGTTCAACCGGAAGTTCTCTTAATTTTTTTTATTTAAATGGAACACCCTGTATATTTTTGCAAATTATAATAGACCTTGTTTTTGCGAATTCGACCATACTGGTTTTAGCACCGTTATCTGTAAATAATGAAGAGATAGAACACTCCACATTTACTGAACAATTAATTTTATTTATCTTAAATTATTAACAAAATGGTAGTCATCTTATAAACGAACTCATTTAAAATGTTCAAAATGCTGGCCGTTTACTTCCTGACAATATGCAAGTCTTCTACGAAATTCCTGAGTTACCTATTCCAAAACTTCTCTACGGATTAAATCACATTCGTCGACTATTCTTTGCCTCAACTCCTGCAAAGTAGTTGATCGCCTAACGTAAACACGAGATTTGAGAAAACCCCACAGATAAAAATCTAATGGACTAAGGTCTGGAGAACGTGCAGGCCACTCTATGAATCCTCTACGTTCAATCCATCGATTTGGGAAAATAGCATCCAAAAAGTTCCTAACTCGCCTGTTATAGTGGGGAGGGGCTCCATCCTGTTGAAATCAAAAACTTTGAGGCAATTCCCCCTTGTGTTGAAGTGCAGGAATAATGTGGTTTCTCAGTAGATCCAAATACTTTTCCCCACTTAAGCTTCCTTCTATAAAAAATGGGCCTATAAGCCTGTTTTCAACAATTGCTATCCAGACATTCAGCTTTTGAGGATGTTGAGTATGGACTTCACGGATCCAGTGAGTGGATTCTCATTGGACCAGTACCTGGAATTATGGCGATTTACTGTTCCATTCAAACAGAAAGTTGCTTCGTCAGAAAATACCATACTAGTTGCAAAATGTTCGTCTGCATTACAAATTTCCATCATTCTTTCGCAAAACTCCAGGCGTCGATCAAAATCATCATCTGACAGTTCTTGAAGTAGGTGTATTTTATACGGATGGAACTTTTTCTCTGTTCAAAATTTTCCTACAGAACGACGACTTATGCCGTGGTTTAGTGCTAAAGTTGTAGTAGAAGTTTGAGGTGATTCTTCTAATTCAATAGCAAGTTTTCCCTAACAACTGCGTTAGTTTCGGTCTGTGGTCTGCCTGTTTTTGTGACTTTTTAACCGTTCCAGTCAACTTAAACGTTTTAGTGTTTTAGTGACAACCGAACGTGTTATAGGAGTTCTTCGGGATGCAAATCATAAAAAGGTGACACACTTCTTCATGAGTTCTAACGCGATCGCCAAACCCGATCATCATTAAAATTTCAAATACGCTCTCTTTCATTTAAATGCACCATTTTCATCCGTACAATTAGTAATTTGATGGACGTCAATTAAATAAACTTGACAGTTTGTCAACAGTTACCTACTAGATGATAATACCTTTTGTTTGTTTGTTGCTGTGCAAAGCTTCGGGTTGTGACCGACATCTATGGACTTATTGTATCATCCCCGCTGACATTTTGCCGACCTAATTATCTCTCCATTATTTACAAATATTGGTGCAAAAATCAGTATGGTCGAATTCGCAAAAACAAGGTCTATTATAATCTGCAAAAATATACAGGGTGTTCCATTTAAATAAAAAAAAATAGAGGGAACTTCCGGTTGAACCGGAAGTACAGTCACAACAACAAAATCAACATCAGATGTATTATATTTCCTTACACTTATCTGCAAAGTTTCGTCAACATCATCCTCTCCGTTTTAAAGTTATTTGCTTGGTTCCATACTTTATCCCAACCCTGTATATGAATTTGAATTTGAATAAATGTCATATTGACAAGTGCGGAAGTTATATTAATTAATCCGCTTGCTTCGTCAAAAAACCGAGCTATTAGGTTTTTTAAAGTTGTGTTTCACTTATTGGTTTTTTTAAGTTACATAGTTATTCTTTTATATAGTTTTGAACTATTTAGTTTTGACATAAACCAGGCTGCATCAGCTGTACCTGTCGTTCACTTACCGTTGCTATTATTTTGACATGTCAAGAAAGTAATTCTTATGTTCTTAAATGTCATGCAGAATTCAAATGACAAATCATGGGAATCGCAACGTTCATTCTGTTCTTTAATGTGTGTATATATAAATATATAATATATAAATAAAAGCTTTTTAAGGGTTAATTTGTAATTTGCAATGGTGGGACCATGCCCCTGTGGCTCTTTAAGAGCAGCCGCTACTGCTATCTCCTAAGAGTCATATGAGGATGTTATTTTGTCCACGGATTTCTTAAATTACGACTGATCCATCTATCGACGTCTGATTGCCGAAAACCCTTATCAAGAGAATTGTTTAGCCGTACAACTCTTCTGCACCACGCTTACCTAACGGCCTAACTGTTGGATTTCGTCGTAGATTAAAGTACTACTTCTTTTATTCTTTTAGGAAAAAACAGATCAAAACAAGTTACTGCAAACTTGACGTATATATTTATAACACAACAACATCAATTATTTTTTTTTATATTCATAACAACCACACAAATACTTGATTCTACATTTCTCATTTTGTTGGAACATACTTTCAGCGCTGTATTTCAACACTAACACCTTTGTGCAATTTAATGCCACCTACATAAGATTCCTCTTATCGATCATTCCGGTTGGAATTGTTTCGGAATTTGAGCTCATTGTGAAGAAGGCATATTTAGTAGGTACGGATATATCGAATTGTTTTCATCTGTGGATATCCGAACAGCGGCTTCCGCTAATGGCCCCTATTATCTCAGATTTCTATCCATCCATGCCTGCAAAATATCATCCCGTTAGCGTGCCAGGCTTTTTTTCTAAAACAAACTACAATTAGAATTTCTTTCTTCTTATTAATTCAAGCGTTTCGAATGACATTTTCACGTTTTTTTCTCTTTGTTAGTTTTCCAATGAAAAGTAACTTATAATGTATACCTGTTTTGCATGCTCGATGGAGTAATTAGGCCTACTTCACAATAAGCGACTCTAAAACGACGCGACTGATATTATAGCATCGTCAACTTTAGTTGGTTGAGAGTATGATACTCGATGACCCGTAGTCCGTAGGAAACTTTTGACTTCACACTAAGCAAACTGTCAAGAGATTACTCGTGTAGTACCTTTAGGTGGATCACGGGGTTAAGATGATTTATAATTATTTAGGGTTTTATAAATAAAGTGTCACACAAGAGATTAGAATCATTTCGGTGTCACTTGTTACTATTGTAATAGAAAAAGGAAAATTTCGAGATGTTTGTGTCATCCGTACATTGAAACATTAACTGCAGATTATTTCTTGGTGCTAAAGAACTGGAAAACTCAGATCGCGAGTACTTAACATTCTACCGCATGAGAAGAATCATTCTAAACTTGACATTATTTCAACATTTATAAGATAAAGTGACACAAAAATTCGGGAATGTGGAGTACAGAAGAAAGAATATTGATTACTTTAGGTAAAAGTGTTTATTGCGTTTATTTCTTTTATTAATTATACAGCAGTATTATTTACATTACTACAAACTAAACCAACTTGAGATATCACTCCATTGTATTTCCATACTAAAGCTGAAATGATTGCATCATAACAAAAACTATTTCAAAAGAGAAAAATCTGAAAAAATCAATATATAAGAAATTAAATAATTAACATTCTTGTCGAAAATAGCGACTGGTACACCGGCTCTAAGAACACTAATACCTTCGTTGCTGCATTGCTGTCTTAAAATAGGTGCTGAAGTTTCTTGAAGTGGGATGATGTGGGGAGGGGAGGAGTACGAAGAAGAGGCTGAGGACTGGAAGGACTTGGAATGTTCAGGAGTTTGGTCAGTAGATCGTTGTATCTCGTGAAATGTGTAAATGTGAGGTGAAGAGGAGTAGGAAGGCAAGGCTGAAGACTGAAAGGCCGTGGATTTGGTCGGTGATATCATCGTTAAAATGGAACACCTTTCGCCTAAATTGTTTTTAATTGACTTGCAGTCGTAGGTTCCAGTTCTGGAATCAAACTTTCGAGAAAAGCTCTGATCGCTAATACAAGTTTATTTTCTCTCTATGAAGAAATTGAGCTTTTTTTGCTTTGAAAAAATCGATAAAGGACACATCCACCTCAGAAGATTACATTAGAACCTCCATTCTTTTTACTTTGGTTGGATGCCTGAGAATGTCTAGAAGAAGCATAAGAATCTAACTGTTGTTTAATGCGCATGTACGGTTGTATAGTTTCATCCAATCCTGACATAGATTGTTGTGGTGAAGAGAGGGATGGCGTTTGAGAAAAGAACTCCTGATCGTGAACCTCCACTTCAATTTGAAACTCTGATAGTTCGGGGATAGGCGGCAAATTTCTTGGGGCAGTAAGTACGTTGGTCTTGAAAAATTGCACGGCGTCCATTAAATAATATAGTTTCTTCTTTTTGGCACGTGAACCGCTAGGTGGCAGCTGCAAATTAAACACAAAAACTGACTTTAAGTTCTTCAATCGTCTCTTACATTTAATAATTTAAAAGCTGGAACAACAATTGCAAGTTAAACAAATTAAAAAAAAAAAACCTACACGAACTGTCAATTGAAAACTATCACTCATTAATAAACTTTAAATAGATAACATTCATACAGTTTTTTTTCTCTATTCATTTTACTTCGCCAGAGGAGAGTGCACTATTGGATACGTCGTGTATGAGACTACTAGAATACTATTTGAAATGCTTAAGGAAAGTTACATGTCGTTACTAGCCAAACAACACTGGATGCAAACCGCTGAATGTATTTTCTTTTTGTGAAATCTCCCAAATTGCATGGGTACGATTGACGAGAAACACGTTCGCATTGAAAAGTTACTGGAAAGTGGTTTAAGTCATTACAATCACAAAGGTTATGATTTACAATGATTGAAACTGGTTGCGCAGGAAGAAACAGTGATGGTGGCATCCCAGGCAATCAAATTTAAATTTCCCAAAATTATTGTTGGTAACTTATAAACAGGTATAATAACATAAAGGCATTAAAATAACTATTAATCTAATATCAAAATTGTAGGATTCAACGTTGAAGTTACTGAAAATAATTGTGGGAAATTTAAATTTGGTTGCTTGCGATATCTTCATCAATCAAATAGTGGCTAACACATAGTGGACTGGATATTCCTCAATGTTCTGGAAATGACAAGAAATTATTTGGCAAGTTATTTTGTCTCTACTTAAAACATTCCTTCCTTGGCAGAGGAACTATTGCCTTTATAAAATTGATGTTGATACCAACTTTATGGTACTATTTATTGCAGTATTACATTAAATAAATGTAATATATATGTTAAATACTAAAGTAAAAGTACTGAAAATTTACTAATAAGGCAATATGTATACCCAGTTATTGCAATCATGTATATTGAATAAAAACAAATATACATACTTGGATATGTTCATTTACTTTCCTATTTGAAGTCATCCCTTCTCTACAACGTTCTCCCTCTAATATACTGGTAAATTGAAATCGTGCAATTCTTTCTCAACTTTAGCCACAACTTTTCACCGGTTTCCAATGTCTTTAGATATTCTCGGCATCACATTGCCGTTCTTGCCCGTGCCCTACATTTTACAATTCCCATATGTTCGGTGTGAATCTTCTCTAAGATTAATTGTCGAAGCTTCTGTTGAGCTAAAATGCGTGATCTTTTCATCAGAAGTCCCTCATCCTGAATCGCGATGTCGTCCTTTGCATGCCAATACTCCTTGAAATTGCTGTCGATATCGCTTTTGTTTGGCCAATCTTTCACACTAAATTCTCTGAGTTTCATATACGCTTCATCTCGTTGCTGTTCTGCGATTATCTCGCTTAATCTTTCATTCATGGCTGGGAGTTATTTCTAGACCAAATGTACGTACATACTGCTGTGGTTTTGGACTCCGTGACCCATACAACCCTTTTATCGCTTAGATGTATTCTAAGTTGCATATTTTGGTTGTTGTGATTTCTTTGTCCGTACAGCTGATTTTCAATTTACCGAGAATTTTCACAATTTTGTTTTGTTTTATATAAGTTTAGTTTAAGAGTTTATTGTATGATTTTATTTATGTAGTGTTAAGATTTTTTTTAAATTAATCCAGTCATTCAAATGTCTATTGTTCGCTTGTGCTGATTTTATGCGTATTCTATTAAATATTGTCATTGTAATGTACGAATTTTGAGAGAGGGATTTTTGTAGGAAAAAGAATTGTAGGGTTTTGTTAAGGACTTCTTTGTTCGACTATTGATGCGAGTAGACGTATTTCTTAAGTAATTGTTGCCATTTTGTGATTCATTTTGTATTGTAAAATTTAACTTCCTTCTTTAATATAGTCAATCAAGGAATTATTATTGTAATCATTGTCAATGTATTGAAGTGTACACTTGGTAGATATAAGATCTATTATTATTTTTTGTTTAGAAAGATTTATTTTAGTTCTTTTTCTCATTTATATTTTGTAAGAGTTAATTTTTCTGTTAGTCTATTTTGCTGTATCATTTTTATTTTTCCTATCACCTCGTTTGGTTGAGTAGAGTAGTTTCTATCATTTAGTTTTTTCATTTTTAGTAAGTTTCTAGCATTTATCCACGCTTAGATTATTATTTTAATTTGTGAAACCACGTGGATAGAAATTCAGAGGTTTTATATTGAATAATCTTCATGAAAAAATAAAACCTTTCTTGCTTTGCATAGGAAATAGCACTGTCCTATTTTAAATTAGAGTATAGTGCAGTTTTTATTTTAGACCAGAATCTTCAGTTCAAGATTTTTTCAGCACAATTGTATTTTAGCCCGTTATGTTGAAATAAATTTATTGTTTAATGGCGTCACTGGGTTAAAAAACTCTGTTCTTTTATTTTATATTAAACCTTTTCAATTTTTCGTGTAAGAAAAAAAGTCTGACTTCATTTACTCACAATTTACTTTTCGTGGTTAAATTAAAGTTTTAATTCGCGAGGGTAACTCTGGGATTAATAGTTTTTTGCTTTATTAAAAAAAATTTCCGTTAAGCTAGCTAATATTTTTCTTTTTCATTTTAAAATCATTTTAGCATTTTTTATTTATTTCAATTAATACACAGCAATACGTATTGGCGTCAACTGTTCGTCAATGTTAGACTCGTCCTTAGCCTCTGGAAGAAGTCGTCGTGCCAAAATGTCTGCCGCCCCTAATTCATTCCCTGTAACGTGTTTAATTTTATAGCAATGCCACAACAACCATATACGCATTCCCTGCAACTTTGGTGTGATGTCTTCCAACTCATTGGCGTCAAAAGTCGGTGGCAAAGCTTTGTGATTTGTTTCAAGTGTAATTTCAAGCCGAAGAATAAAATCCTTGAACCTTTCGCATGCCTAAACCAGAGTGTAACCTTCTTTTTCGATCTATACCCAATTGCGTTGACACTTAATTAAAGTTTTGTTTGAATATGCAATCGGTCCGAACTTGTCATCCCATAATTTAACGATCCTAGTAAACTTCTTATTTCCGAAATACTTTCCGGTCTTCCTATATTTCTTATTGCCCTGATACGATTTTCTTCCACGTGTATTCCGTCGCTGTCGATGACGTGCCCCAGGAACATATTTGACGTCAAAAACGCATTCATGCCCGTTGAAAGTAATCTGTGCTTCTAGTAAATGTTTTAGAACTGTTCGTAATAGCTGGTCGTTTTCCACAATTGTCTCACCGTACACTAACATATATGATCGATATTAATTTTCACTCCGTCGATTCTTTCTAGATTCTGCATCATTCTCTTTTGAAAAAATACTGGAGCTGCATTTATACCGAATGGAAGTTGTTTGAATTTGTATCTTCCAAACGGTGTTATGAAAGTCGTAAGTAGTTGTGAGTTCTCATCCAACAGACACTGCCGAAATCCATGATTCGCATCGAGTTTTGAAAAATACTTCGCCATTCCTAGTCTTCCCAAAACATTTTTATTGAAGGCATCGAATGTATTTCCCGTAATATGTAGGTATCTATTGACGGGAGTATAATAAGCGTACATACGCCAATACCAACCCCTGCGCACCATTCCGTCGATTCTTCGACTCCTTCGATGTCTGTCATTTTTTCCATGCTATCCACATTTTCTTTAATTTCCGATAATAAGGGAATTGGAATACGGCGAGGAGTCGTAACTGCAACTGGTTTTGCATCTTCGCGAAGACGAATTCTGTATGGAATTTTTACTTTTGCAAATCCGTGGAACAACTTCGGACACTTAATCTTCGGATTAAACAACATTTTCGCTTCGTTAGTGTCCTCTGCACAGTGCGTCCCATCAAAAGAGGAATAGCATTTAAACAAATGCATCGCACTGGGCCGTGCGGTGTTAGAATAGTGGGAGGTTGTTCATTCATTTGCATTGTTTTAATTCTATCCGTTTTTGACGGGACGCGCCGTGCTGTGCTTTGACGGGCTAATGTGCGATAAGCTTAATATTAAGAGCTTCACACGTGTCACTATCCAGTAGCGACTAGCCCACATCTCTAACACATAGATTTCGGTTGTTCTTGTTTTTCCTCTATACTTTAGTTTCTCTCAGAAAAATCCTAGTATTCCAGTGATTACTTACCTCAATAAGACACTTTGAAAGAATGCGCCTTTTCGAAGTGTTTTATTGAGGTAAGTAATCATTATTTTCTAATTCCAAAAAATTACATTCACTAGAGCTACTATACATTAATACATACTCCACATCTCAACTTTTTACTAGTCCTATTTACGACGTTGGAAGTGATATAAATTTCTTCTCTAGTTTTGTTATAAATTCTATTTTACCAGTACAAATATGTTCTAATTGCATTGTATTTTTTATCGTCATACAAAAGAATTTGTTTAATAGCATTTTCAATTTTTGCTTGAAACTGTACCCAACAGCTTTAAAAAACTGAGCTAAAATTATTTACCATATAAAATTATATGGTGGTAAAGACGATCTTATCACGATCACTTACACTGCTTTGGTATGTTGTTCACAGCTTAAGGGAGGTTTAAAATACTTGCCTACTTAGGTATAACGGGAACTACGCGTAGCAGCTCTGGAAGTACTTTTTGACTTGACATTTAGATATTACAATCCGTTGTCTACAATACTCCGTCCATGAAAAACCTATCTGATGTTTGGATTCCATACTAGTGTGAATTATTTTGTGGACCCACACATGTCTATTGTGAGTATTGAAAATTCCAATTTATGAAAGATCCTTCAATCAATTAAGTAAGAGGATCACTACCCAAGAGGTACTAAATAATTATAGAGTATGACTTCTATATTTTCTAAATATAAAAATAAACAATACATATTTCAGGGATATCGACATAGCTCTATACCATGGTCAAGGGATTGTTTCTTAAAACGAACTCTTTCCCTAATTTTCGGTTCAATCTTTTGAGAGTACGAACTGAAAAATCTGGTGTTAGGGATGAGGATGGTGAATATTACCTAACTTTTTTCATACATCTACAGAATTTATGCTTCATGTATCAAGCTTTCTCCAATTAGGTTTCGGTCTATTTTATTACTGTTAGTTTATTCAAAAATAATTCTTAATTAAAATATCTTAGGATAAACGTGTTAGTGGTCATCTAAAATAGTGATAATTTTAACCATGTTGGAAATATATGGAATATTTCGCTTTTAAAATGTATATAATACAGCTTTAAAGTATTTTTCACCCATTCCTAAAATTCCTTATGAGATAACTCAAACTAATTTAAACTTTTCCGAATACGGAATTACTTTAAGCACAGTAACTTGTATAAGCCATAACCATCGGTTAATTTTTCTCTGCATAGTCGGACTTGAAGATAAATGTTTGTATTTTTGAGTTGTACGAAGTTTTTTGAGAAACATTATAGGTAAATATATAATAATAAATCTCACTTAAATTGGACCTGGCTGCTACTGGATTTACCAGAGTACTTATTTACGACGATATTAAAGGTATTGGCTTCAATTGTTAGCAATTTTCAAGATCCCTAGTTGTGATGTTGGTTTACTTAGAAAAAAAAGGTTTGTTGGTTTTGCTTAAAACATAAAAAAAGTAGTATGAAGTAATTGAGGAAAAGATAAAGCAGATAATGTCAGAAGAAAAAGAAAATAGAAAACAAGGAGGAAGAGTAGTGAAAGATGTTGGTTTCACAAGAATACACGGAGAGAATGAGAAAATAAAAGATGCGTGTTTTTTTAGTAATAATAACTGTTGTATTCATGTAGAAGTACATTTTTATAAGTGAATGTGTAGTATAAACACCCTAAAAAATATTAAAACTAAATAAAAAGGGATTTGTTTCATAATCATTTATTTATGATTTTCATTAAAAAATGGGCTTTTAAGCAATGATAATATTATTATTATTTAACACTAATGCAAAGACTAACTGATATAGATAAATACATAAATATTTGATAACATAATTACGAAAAAGATGTATAAATTTTTTTATATAACATTTTTGCCAATTTCAAAAATGTTGCTGATAGATTTCTTAATAACTAGAGATAAATTATGTACCTAATTATATAACACGATAATACTTTTTTTATTTTTTTTATTAACAGAGTATAAAACAGCATCATTCTTGAAATATGTACGGGTCAAAATATATTTACAGATATATCTAGATCACTTAATCATATTATATATATATATATATTAAGGGTATGTATATTTTATATATTTTATGTATATATTAATATTATATGTACAGATGCTGAATTATATAAAATTTGGACATTTTCAACGCGAATATTATTATCATTATTAATAATTATAATATAATCAAAAGTGTCGAGCTACTAACTAAAGAACACAGCATCGTGGAGACATCTGCAAATATATTTGACCGCATATTTTATATGCCTGCTTCGCAAAGCCACACAGACACGAAAACGCTTTTGTTCGTCGATACATACTCACGGGTATAATACGCATTCGCACCAACCTAAGCTACTTTAAAGTTATGTTGAATACAAGACCCGCATTTTTGTTCAATTGGCAGAGATAGTAATTATAATAAAATAGATGGGGGGAGGGGTATGGAAGCCAACCACGGTTTTAAGGAAGGGCTTCACAAATTACTAAAGTTTGTCTTTAAGACAATACAAGTTGCTGTTATGTGATAACCAACATCACGTAAACAG
The DNA here is from genome assembly GCA_004143645.1 of Protaetia brevitarsis. NCBI lineage: Eukaryota > Metazoa > Arthropoda > Insecta > Coleoptera > Scarabaeidae > Protaetia > Protaetia brevitarsis. The sequence goes on from RXPK01000186.1 coordinate 3,497,699, forward strand.
AATATTACCTAACTATTTAGTTAATGACAGTGTGCAAGTCTCATTTCAGTTGTTTTCGGGGGAAAAAATAGATCGGTCCGGTTTATACGATAACAGTTTTAATATTACTTTATTTCACTAATAATATCTAATTATTACATTTGTTTGCAGATAGATCGTGTTGAACGAGAAGGAAAGAAAAGAAACTCGCACACCGTACTATACCGTTTGTAGCACCATCTACATTCAGTATAGTTTACGTAAACATGAATTAGGTATATAAAAAATTACGATTACAAGTTCTTTTTCAATATTTTATTATACTTATTTATTTATTAATGTAGTACCGAAATACACGCTAGACTCATGTGAATATCGGAGACGTAAGTGCATTTAATGGTTCTTTGCGTAAACTTCGGTATAGAGTTATAAGGCATCTTTTTGTTAGTAAATCTAGGTAAAGCTACCTTGTAGATTTCTCCGCGATCTTATCTTTTTTTTGGTCAGAAAAATTATCGCGGTGTTAGAACTCCATAAAGTAGGTTTCAAAAAAAAAGATCGTTTAAAACTCAATCCTAACGAGAAATAGTTCCAAAAACGAACGAGAGGAATCACAAACAAAGAGCGACCTCCACGGTAGTACTCGACCTCCATGAACCACAGTGCTCATTTATCACAGAAAAAAATTAATTTATACAATCATATATTATAAAACACTAAACGAATCACACTCTCATCTTCAATTTTGATAAATACTTGTGAATATGTACAAAAAGTAATCCGAGAAATACTCATGACCTAGCAGCTCTCCATTCATTTTCACTCTGTGTAATATTATAATGTATAATCGGTTAATCATAAGGGTTTCCGTCATATATTCGCTCTCATATTATGTTGTTGTCTCTTTTAACTCTCGTAAATTTAGTGATTTTTAAAGCACTTTAGGGAAGAATTTATAATTACATATCAGAATAATATGGTATTGGTATAAATTACATTTATGTAAAATTGAAATTACAAATCAATTCTATTTGTTATGTTTTTGTATCTCATCTTTCGCAAATATTTACACGTGTAGGTATACGATTATTTCTTTACGTTATTTTTTTTTTCGGTTGTCGTTCCTGTCCTACTTTTGTTCAAATTACTCAACATAAACGGTAGTAATAATAATAATATTTAGCATAAATTCATAAATTGGTAGTGGCAGTAGTTTACAAAAATTATATTAATATAAATGTTCACATGATTGAGTTATATGACAGTTTATTATACTATTTTAATAAATCTGTTTCTTGAACTGTTAGTGGCTCGAATTGTTCGAGTCAACGGCACACTTTTGTCCACCCGCTGATAGGGCGACGTCCGACACAGTATTGACACACTTTTTATTATTTCAATTCCTGAAAGGCCTGTAACTTGACGAAGTTATCTTGGTTCTCGACTGTTACGAAAGCGTCCATGTGACGTCGGCGCGTTTCGACGCACGCGCTTATCGCTGGAAAACTACTCGATTTTTTTCTTACTCATCGAACTGAGTGAACTCCTTGTGTTAGCACCAGTCGTCATCGTCTGAATCGGAATGCCGCGTTATGGTGGCTTTGGGTTTGTAACCGTTCGGTACCCGGACTAGGTAGCATACGGCCGCCTCTGCCTAGCGCTACTGCCTGTTCGAAACTGAGTGGTGCCGAGGGATTGGGATTGCCATCTCTCGGAGGCACTATTTCCCGCAATGGTTCCCGTTCTCTAGGGAAATTTTGCGGCAGGCTGTGAGGTGTGGCGTGAGCGGAATGAGATTGTATCTAAAATTGGAAAAGAATATAAAGAAAACATGAAAATATTTACGCAATCATTAACACTAGAAAGACGGCAGCGGTATTTTGACCGTTTGCAATTTTTCCTACATTGTAGCCTATTAGAAGGAATTGTGCTTTTGCGACTTTTCCTGAAATAGGCCTCTCTATATGCCTACATAATGCGGTCATTTTGATCGTTACTGCATACAGACTGTCCCAGTTAGTGTGCTCACCATTGGAATTTAGTAAACGGTAAGAGATAGAGGATTGGTTAAATGAGACAAAATTTGCATGGGGTCAAGGTCTGTTATTATAAAAAAAATTAAACAATTGAATACTATGTGCGTTATAAGGGAAAAACTAAAAATCGACAACTTCAATTTTGTCATCTACGTCATTTATTGTAAAAAGTACTAAAGTAATATTTTGATATTATGAATGTACATTTTTAAGTAGAATTCAAATACGTTAGTGGAATCTATACAGGGTGTCCCACCGAACTGGAACATTATATTTTTTTAAACTTCTAGTAGAAATTTTATTTTGAAACTTCCAGTGTAGACATGGCCTACTGTGATCTATTTAATATAATATTTTCAACTTTATACCACTTTCGGTATACAGGGTGTTGATATCAACTTTCTTATTTTAAATGAAATGATACAATTTTTATCGGTCTAATGAATTTCGCGAGTCATTTGCAACTAGTTTATATCAAGGTTCCCTATCCCTAAACTCGACCGTTTTTGAAATATTTTCATTTTCTTTAATTTTTTGACATTTGCACTCTTTCAAATAAAATCAAATATTTCATGAGATAGCAGATATTTAGTGGTTTCGATGTAGAATTTTACGCTGCATTCAATGCTGCAGTAAAAAATACCATGTTCCATTTGAAATAAAAAAGTTTTGTTGGTTTAAAGATATCCACATTAGAGATGCGTTTTCGAACGTCGAATTTGGTCATTATTGCCATAACACTTTCTACCCACGTCTTTGTACTTACATCGGCATTAGTAGAACCACTAAATATCTGATACCTCATCAGCTATTTAATTTTATTTGAAACAGTGCAAACGTCAAAAAATCAACAAAAACGCAAATATCTCAAAAACGGTTGAGTTCAGGGATGGGGAACCCTCATGTAAACTAATTGCAAATGACTCGATACATTCATTACTACTGATAAAAATTGTACCATTCCATTTAAAATAAGAAAGTTGATATCAGCACCCTGTATAGCGAAAGTGCTATAAAGTTGACAATATTTTCTTTAAGTAGACCACAGTGGGCCATGACTACACCGCGAGTTTTAAAATCAAATTCCTGCTAGAAGTTCAAAAAAAGCTAATGACCCAGTTCGGTGGGACATCCTGTATAACTGTTTTCCGTTTTACAGAAACCTTCTTATTTTAAATACAAATCGTATTAGGTAGCTTTGTTTATATTAATTGCCAGTCTACGGAACAAAGTTTGATGTAGTTGTCGGCGTTCTGGATATACCCTCCAAATAATGATTTATTGGACTTCTTGAATATTTGTGAGATAATGTGTAACATTTCAGCATATATTCTTCTTCATTATTCTCCATGACTTAAATAATAAGCGGATGTGTAGCTTGCTTGAAAATAAATTTGACAAATACAACTATTCATTGTTTTATTAATTCACAGCTACCCCGGATGCATTGCATTTACATAAGAATAAGGTAAAATCAGGTAAGTGTGTAGTAAAATTGCATAGTGCGAAGAAAATGTAACACTGTTCACATAATAAGACATTTTGATAAATTTTACACATAGAAGTACGTAATATATGCCCAGTTGTAAGCCTTCAATAGATACGCCTTTTATAATTATCAACGGTTTAAGTACTAGAAAAAAAAAAGAAATTTTAAACACTGTCAATACTACACACTTACCCAGCAAAATGGGGGCAAGTGTGTAATCGTTCCGCATTTTATATATTAATAGAATTATTCTTTAGTTCGGCCAAGTGTGTAATACTATACTGATGCCTTTTTAATAAGCTATGATATATTCACAAGATATTCAAGTTATTGGACGTTAGGAGATGCGAACTTTTATTTGTAAAACTAGTATGAAGTTTAGTACATTAGTATTATAACAAGAAGACGTCCGTATTTCATTTTTAAAAGTAAATATAGCCAAACTACACACTTGCTCCGGTTACACACTTACCTGACTTTACCTTACACTGAATTTCATGATAATTTCGTTATTTTTGTAAATAAACCCAACAAATACAGCGGTGATATCAGCAAATTATACTCTTTCTGATACAACCAAAGGCACATACGGTTTGTATTTCAAATAAAAAAAAGTTTTTGTAAAAATCTTGAAACAGGAAAGAGTTATATAGGTTACACTAACGCATTTGAATTCTATGTAAAAATGTACCTTCATAATGTCAAAATATTATTTTAGTACATCTTACAATAAATGAGCTACTAGATGACAAGATCTAAATTGTCAATTTTTGGCTTTTCCTTTAAGTTTAGCACGTAGCGTTCAATTGTTTAATTTATTTTTGCTTACAAAAGTGGGCCTTTACGTCATGCAAATTTTTGTCCCATTTAATCCATATTCTTTTTTCCGTTTACAAGATCTCAGTGGTAAGCCCAGTAACTGGGACAGCCTGTATAGTAGTTCTTAATGGCAATGTTGATTGTATAACGTATGAATATTTTGCCTTTTATGGTTAAAAATGTAACTGTAATCTAATCGTGCACTATGCAGAGTGTGGCAAACTTTGTAACATGGTGGTCGGGTCATGAGCTGACGCAGCAACAAGCTTTAGATTACCTTGCGGAATTAGCAAGATCAAATGAAATTCAAAACAACAGGCTTATCCGTCCCAATTCGGTTTAGATTACCTTCCGGTTATTGATTGACGAATCAATGTTACGTCACATAAAATCTTGCACAGAAGTAGAGCATTTATTGGCTTACTTTACGCTCGTGGAATTCTAAGTCAGAAAAATGTTGACGTCGAAGTTATGTGGTCGCGAAAGTAGAGACCGCCGTTCTTTTCCAAAACAATGTGGCGAGGTTGCTTTATCGAAATAATGAAATACATTTGTTTTGACATCAGAGCTACTAGAAAATGACAAATTTGCATTGATTTAAAAAATCTGGAATAGCCTTGTCACTAATTGTCAGATGTGTTTCACTCCTGGGGAAAAGTTACTATTCGCCACAAAAGCTAGATGCCATTTTATACAATATACTACAACCAAACCTGACAAATTCGGAATCAAATTCTCACTAACTGTCGAAGTTGAATCACGTTATCTTTTCAATAGATTTCCGTAGGAAAGGATAAAAACAGACCACAGGGACATACATTAGCAGACCATCTTGTATTGCAACTTATGCAGCCAAGGAAAAAATATTCACACTGATATTTTTTTTACATCTTTGTCGTTGGCTAATAAACTGAAGAAAGGTACCATAATTGTTGGAACTGTAATCGGAGGCGACGAGAACTACCAAAATCAAATAGAAAAAAGAAAAACATCCTTTATTCGACCAAAGTTTGGAAAAACAATATACTTTTGTAGTAAGCTATCAAGTCAAAGAAAACAAGAATGTAATGCTTCTTTCTAATCTCCATACGTCTGTAATGGTAGAAAATGAAGAAAAACAAAAACCCGAAATTGTAAAATTTTTTATTAAAGAACTCAACCAAGTTCGGTGTAGACATTGCCGACCAGATGGTAAGCCAATATACAGTAAACGCTAATTCGAGACGTTGGTCCTTACAGGTTTTGTTTTTAAATGTACCAGAGTCAGCAGCAATAAATGCATGGGTATTTTTCAAACAAATTACTGGGAAAAAACCATCCAGAACGAAATTTGCATTGCAGTTAGTAGAAGAACTAACTGAAGCATACTAAGAAAAAAATTGTGCAAGATTTGAATCAACTATGCCTACGACTTCTAATCTCAACTCAACAAACGGTGTCAATGCCGCACACCGAAGTGCACGAATAAGACAAAGGTTACGTGCTACGGATGTCAAAACTACATTTGTATCAAAACCAAAATGGCAATTTTAAGCGCATTTAAATAGATATATTCTTAGGTTTTCTTAGTTTATATTTTATGTATCTAATATCTTATGTACTTATGTGTTGGAATTTTTTGATTCTTCTAGAAATATAAATATCATTAATTTTATCATTATTTTTGTTTGTAACCTATGATGTAGCAACCAATCGAGTAATCGATTTTTCGAATATCTATAACTCGTATACATATGTTGTAAAACGTCTAGCGGTCAAACTGACTGCTGCCGTACTTATAGGTAACCTGAGTACTGCCGTCTTTCTAGTGTTAAAAGAATGATCTACAGTGTGCCGCAGTCGACCAGTCGATGGGTATATTAGTAATGGCTGATGTAAGTAGGCGGAGCTACGTTAAATGCCTAACGCGTCCATTTCGTGTCAAAAGAATTAATACATGGAGGGTCGCTGGCGCCACATAAGTCTTTAATGCTAAACTTTCAAAGCCGTTTGTTGCAACTAATGGAACAAGGACAATGATCCACGTAAATGTAGTAAATGTACCCTATCTGTCCAAACAATAAGTATAAATAATAGTAATATATGGTTGAAACCAAGTTAGGAAATAATAAGAGGAAATGCAAAAAATTGCAAGATAAGATTTATTGATTTGAAATATGAAAACTAATGTCCTTATTGTTTTTGTGGAATGCCTCTTAGACATCCATAAACCCCTCTTTAGGGGAAGCAAAAATAGGGCACCTCAGATTGGAAGAACTATTTGTAAGTGGCACATATACAGAATTAAGATATAAAAATATTGTTCATCATGTGGAATTTGGGAATGAGATCCGACAATATGATTTCAAAGTATGCTTTTAAGAGAGTGGAAATTACGAATCAGATAAACTGGATCAATCCAATTACAAAGACATGTTCGGGAAAATCATCTAGTTTATAGGCGAATCAAAACCGAAAAAGGCGACTGGAATTGGAATCTATAGCGAAGTGAGAAACACAACCCCATGAACATTTTCAGGATACCTCAGAGCAAGAGATAAAACATCGTTTATTAAACGTATACAAATATAAATACTACAACATATTTACATATAGCAGTTTGTGTCTCTCGTCAGGACAAAGTTCTTGTGAAGTCGTAATTGAAGGGTTAGAATAAGAAACGTACAAGTTTTTTTTTTTGTAACCAGTGCTTGTTTTTTTTACAAAAATAAAAATCTCACACTAAACACATCTTTAGAACTAATTTTTAATTAATGATACATTCGCGAATGTATCATTAATTAAAAAATAAGGGAATTCTAGTTTTAAACTTGTTTTTAGCATAAGATTTTTAGTTTTGTAAAAATAACAAGCACTGATTACAAAAAAAGCACTTGCACCCTATTTATTCAAACCTCTGCAATTGCAAGGCCGGTATTTATTGTTAAGGAAAATCTTTTTAATCATATATGTGTGATATGTCAAATTCGCGTCCAAATTATCGAGATGACTTAAGTTGGACTTAATTCCACCAAAACTCATATTTGAATTTCCAATCAGTTACATTCGCAGTCAGAATAATTTTGTTTTCCATATTTGTCAAAGAAAATGCTGCTACGAAGCGTCAAACAGTGTTACAAATAGTACTTGGGCTAGGAATGTGACTTCAGTAAATTGAAAGTACATTTCTAACTATTTCCGCTGAGCCACAGCCGCAACATTGTTTTTGATAAATAGTTTCTGCTCGTAATAATATGTTTTTAAATTGATCGTTACCGTTATCCATTCAGAACGCGAATTATTAAGAAATGTGTCTGGATGGAGCGAATGGCTTAGACACGTGAATTGAATTGAAATGCGCTTGCTAATGTGTGGTAATCTCAATAAGTTGTTGCTATTGCACTTTGTACCTACTCTCACATATGTTTGATTTTTGCCCTCGAATGATAACGCGATAGGAAATCCAGGATATCGTACAAGATTCTCCTTATATCGCCAGCACAGAAGACTAACTCCGGCTCTAACAAATGGAGACCATCTAGCCGCTCTTTCGCCTTTTACTATACCCATCGCCGGCTGGCGTGCGTTCACTTGGTATACTTACATTAACGTGCGTTGGGGAGGCATTAAGTTTCGGAAAATTTATAGGCCCCGGTCGCAGTTGCAGCGTTGACGGTTTGCAGGGCGTAGGCGGTAACCTCCTGCCTTGACCACGCCGCGATCCTAACATAGGATGACTATGTTGAACACTACTTTGATGAGCAGCAGAATGATGCACAGGTAAGCCAACAACAGCGCATGCTGCAAATAAATCATTATGGTTGCGCGATTCTATATCCTAGTTCACGACGAAGAAAAACAATAATTCGAGGCAAAAATATAATAATAAAAGAAAATCATTACCTACTTAACGTTAATTCAAAAATAATTAATGAGAAACCAAGTAAAACTTTTACTATATCGTGTCTGTTGTACCTAACATGTATTGTATTGATTGTTATGTTAAATGTTCAAAAATTACACGTATTTTACCTTGATATAACTTTGAGCAAATCTTCTGTATATGATAACAATCCCTGTTTATGCAGTATATCCACAGATTTGAGCCTAATTCACGGTTTTGACGTCTTGGTTAGCCGGTGTTAGGATCGAACGGTCTTATGTTAATTAAAAAAAATTGCATATCTTAAGTACATTAAAAGGATTTCTTCTAATCAGCATATCAACAGTCGCACAGTTGAGTATTTCGCCGATCTAGCTGGCCAAAATTCGATATTAAAAACTTTATAATATGTAATTAAGGAGTAGATGGTTGGAAACTTAAGTAATGTGTGCACCCAATTAACGCTTTCCCCCGTCCGTCTTAGCAGGTATTCAAATGTAAATGCCCCTCGCAACATTTCAATTGCCTGTTAGGAAACGCTAGTTAATCAATTAATATAAAAGCGGTTCTGTTGAAGTAAACAGTAATTGCTGTGAAAAATTTAGTAGTGTCTAGAGACGGATTTTGTTGAAACTGGTAAGTAGACATTAAATTTATGTATTTATCCTGTTCGAGCGTCCCTTCATATTTCTCTAAATGTCTACTTAAGCAAACATGACTTTGCTACATATTATAAAGAGCTTTTTGAAATGCTTCCGGGTGCGTCCCGGCTGTTTTGACAATTTAGGCGTAAAGATAAATGTCATTAATGCCATTTCAAAAAACGGCTGCGCATTTTCGCTATTTTTTTTAATTTTATTTTTTCTGTATTAAACGCACCAATTTAACAAAAATGTCTTATTATTGACTTTTGTTTGTTGGGGGGCCGTCAGGGATTATTAAAATAACTTGTACACAGCTATTCGATCTTATGCAAGCGCAAAATTTGCGCAAAAAGTTTAGACAGCAAATTTATTGAAAATTACCTTATGAATTATGGTGACTATAACGATCAACAACTACATGAAATAAAACATAGATTTTCTTATGTAAAATGAAGGGGTCATTTAAATTGCCAAATATATATGATACTACGGCCAGGACGAAAATCTAAAGAGATTTTGAAGCCTTAAGCGACAGAAGTAAAAGGAGAAGTACGGAACAGGTAAGGGGGGAACATGGAGTAGAAAAACTAATACATGTGACACAAATTTAATTGCGAGAAGACGTAGCAAATGTATTTAGGTCAATATCTACTTCCACAACTGCTGCGATACGCCATAAGAAAACGTACAAAAAACAATCGCAAAACAATAAAAACCAGGTATTGCCCTTGTGTGCATTATCGATGGTGGTTGAAGCCGATTTATCTAGAAAGCAACATGAAATTATTAGATCCATGAACAAACAGTTTTACCCGTGTTATAGCATATTGCAGCAAGGTGTCTTATGTTGTAACAAAAAGTTTAACTGAAGTAAAACTGTAAAACATAATGGATCATATGGCTACACGGTTGGTGCTATATGTGGAAGAAGTGGTGTCGACATTAAAAGACGAAGCGGAAAACACACTACATCAAATTAGTAAATGGGGTTGTAATGGGTCGCAGAAGAAATCGTTTAAACAAATACTGACGTCACAAATGAAGATATAGGTTAGGTACGTACAAACGGCAGCGAATTTGTTAAAAGAAACAAAAGACACGGTGAAAGAGAAACATTATTCCGTAAAACACGATATGACGTTGATCATGACACGTGGCAAAGTTTGTAATGCTGCCACACAAAGCACTTCAACCATAATATGTTATATTTGTGGAACAACTCCCAAGGATTTTAATAATTTAGACTTAAGAAAGGAAGGAACGAACACATTCCAATTTGGTGTGTCGATACCACATATTAGAATTAGATTTTTTGAAAACCTGTTACAAAATTGAAAAAAAAAGATGAAAGAAAATTGTACGACAAAGGAAACTCCGCATACAAGAGGAATTCAGAAAAGGAGCTACGCTTAATTGTGGACCCTGTGATAAAAAGTTTGGGGATATGGCATTAAATGGAAGACAATTTTCAAATCACCAGCAACGTTTCGACATTTTAATGTCTTTTTCAAGTTTTAAATAATTAGTGAAAAACAATGACTATGCTGTGGTTGACATTTCCATCTACGGTATGCGGCAATATAAACAGTACTGAAATGCGCATGTGTATGTGTCATGCACTGAAACGTATCGAGTGGTTTCCGAACGTGGTTACAACGTATGTGAATGTCTTTTTAATGTTAGTTGCTTCAGGATGGTTCTCACTGTGGCAGAAGAAGTTTTTATCGTGGAGCACTATCTTCGGTCATACGGAAAAGGGCGCGAAAACGTTCCAAGCTTAAAAGAAGTTACCGACGCATTTAGGCCTAAGTTTATGAAACAGGCTCCGAGCAACGCCGTCATCTTAGCAGTTGTTGACAAGTTTCGTCGTACGAGACGTGTGCATATTGGGCCCGTATTTAATTAAAGCAGACGATGGAACGCCGTTAACTGTGAATCAAGAGCGCTATAGAGAACATTTATTACACCATTTCTGCATGATCTTTAGCGATTTTGTCGTGCCAGGAACCTACCACGTAATCAACAATGGTTTCAGCAGGACGGGGCAACCTGTCACACGGCTAGGGAGTCTCTTCGAATGCTGCGCAATCATTTTGGGGATCGCCTTATTTTGCGTAGCAGTGATCTCCCATACCCATTGCACTCACCAGACCTAACACTACCTGATGCGTACATATGGTGAATGCTGAAGGAAGCTGTTTTCCGTACCGACCCACCGTCTGACATTCCGAAATTGCGGGTTAAAATCCATGTAACAACCTGTGTTCACAGGCATGTTTGTGAACCTTCGAGAACGCTACGAATACTGGTTGAAACTGAACGGAGGACATCTTGAACATCTGTTTTATCGGGAACGTCGTCGTGAATAATGTTTGCAACACTGTATAATGTTAAAGTATCGCTATATAATGTAAAGTAAATACATAAATAATAAATAACGTTTCATAATTTCAGTACTGTTTATTTTGCCGCATACTGTATTATGTTGCAATATAATAATAGATGAAAATGTCAACTACAGTATGGTAATTAATTTTCACAAATTATTTGAAGCTTGAAAAAGACATTAAATTGTCTAAATGTTGTTGTTGATGTAAAAATTGTCTTTCATTTAATGCCATAAATTCACAAACTTTTTATCACAGAATTAGAAATTTATCCAACTAAAAGATTTCAAGCAACTTATTTGTGGATGTACCAAAAGCCGGTTTCGGCAATTAGTAGAAAATTCTTCATTGATGCAGTTGTTACAGCAGAAGTAACAGCTATTAGGTATAAGGTAATTTTGTTCGGTTCAAGGTAATTTTGGAGATTTTGTCTAGTGGATACAACATCGACACGAATAAGTTCACTGTATACCCAATGAAAACGCTTACACTTTGCTGTATGTTACACTAATATCACACATCATCATTTGGATTTGTCACTATAAACTAATTGCAGTCAATTACATAATAATGTACTACCCTTGCTTATATAACTTTAAAGTTTTATAAATCTCGATATTAACTAACAATTCAATTGAGATTACTAGTATATACTTTCTCAAATTATCGTGTGGACGGATTCTAATGAATTCTTTACATTTCGTAATTAATTGTTAGTGTATAATCCTTAAGTAATCTAAGATTTTTGGAATGTAACTATAGTATATAAAATATATTTTAATTAAATGTTGATTATCTCGATTCATATTGGATTATTGTACATAAATACTTGTTTATCATTACTTATTAGTGAAATTATTTCGTATCTTTTTTAGGATATTTAACATCAATATCATACAATATTTTTCAAAACATTTCATCCACTTTGCCTAAGACATATTTTTTTTTATCTTAATATACTTTATATCAGTAAACAACTCAAAATAGTTTTGGCCGGCTAGATCGGCTAAATACCTCACTGTGAGTCGGTTCATTGATTACGTATCTTTACGTACTTGCTTGTTCAATTAAAAAGGTCTCATAAAACAATAAGCGTGAATTGTGATGACCTGGAGTGTCGCAGTAAAAGGACTTACTATTAGCATTATTATCGCCCGGGATTAGGGAACCATTTAAAATTAAAGAGCTAACGATAACACATGAGAAACAGATAAGGTTTGTATAAAAATGTTGAGTTGTTTGAGTCCTAAGATTTACCAGACTTTGAGGAGATTAACTGCTCCAGATTTACCTAATTCAAAAATATACAAGGAATTAATTACAGTACTAAAAGAATTCAAGAAACACTTGAATGCAACACCAAAAGAAGACTATTTCAAGTTATGTTGCAGAATTAAAATGAATTACTATGAATTGTATTTTTTCAGTGCTCCAATTGTGAAGCATTAATCATTGACATCCATTTAAGAGCCCAATGCATACGAGGTTTAAGAGACAGTGATACAAGAGAAGGCAGCAATTAAATTCGAAGACACAAAATAGCCCTAATCTGTGGAAACGTTGAAGAAGGAAACAATTTAAACACACAGTACACACAATACAAGAAAGCAAGATAAAATATTTAAATCCGCGTTCAAACAGAGGTATAAAAACAGATCACAAAATTATACCAAAAACACTAAAATTTAAGAATTTCGAGGAAATTTTTCAAATGCGGGAAGTCAAACCATAAATAAGATACGTGTAATGCTAAAAATTTAAAGTGTAAAAATTGTGGGAAGCAATTTGTCTCAAGAAAACTGTGCACAGAGAACAAAAACAATTATATATTTTATTATTTTATTTTATTAAATTAGAAAAGACTGACGCACATTCAGGTAAAATTGTTTATATTAGTGGAAATAAATAAGACGAGATATGAAATTGAACTTGATACAGGCGCAGCGGTGTTCACGATGTTGTAGAAACAATTCAAGAAGCTACCAACCCAGGAAATAAGATCTACGACAACACAATTAAGTAAAAAAACAAAATAATCTGTAAAAGGAAGGTTATTCATGCTGCCCAGAGAAATTGAGCTATTTTTGGAAGAAATTAGTTACAGAGAATTCTGCTGAACTAGAAAGAAATCCGGCAGGTGAAATGGAAGTAGATTGTGACGAATAATTAAGGAGATTCCTTGACGACTACAAAGATATAATGGCAGAAGAAGTGCGAAAAATACCAAAATTACGAATACAATCATATTTTACCAGGCGAAAATATAAAACTGATCTTCATAAAGCCGAGGTCGATACCATAGGTAAAAATAAAAGAAGGAATTGAACGATGGGACGATCTTGGCGCTATTAAACAAGTAGTTTATTCACAATGAGGAACGCCAGTAGTATCAATAGTCAGGAAGAATGAAAGACCGAAGATATACGACATTTTCAACAAGATGAAAAATATTACTCTTGATGTTCATCAAGCGTATTTACACACGAGTGTTGGAGAAACAAGTAGGATGATGCAAGCCATATCAACACACAAAAGTGTTTATAAAGTAAAAAGGCTTAGTTCGGGATTAATACACCTCCAGGAGCATGGCAACAGTACATGGATCAGATACTACAGGGTCTAAAAGGAGTCGTATGTTCTTTTCATGATATTGCCATAGGTAGTAAGGTAGTACTTCATCTGAATTATTTACTCGTTTGAAGATAGTTTTGGAACGCTTACGTCAACAAAATTTACATTGCAACAAGAACATTTTTTTTTTTGATTTTTTAAACAAAACATTATTTAGGATACACTGCATCACCGGAAAAACTAAAGCAATAGTAGTAGCTTCAAGATCCAAAACACATCACATTTTCGAATATTTTTGGGATTAATTCGTTACTATCAAAAGTTTACACCAAAGTTATCCAAAAAATTGCCATCATGCAAATGGAAACGAAATTGTGAAGAATCATTTAAGCACTTAAAAAAGGAAATGACGAATGCGTGAATCCTAGAACTATTTGATGACAACCTATGACACTGGACCGATACATCACCCAAAGGCATCGGTGCGGTGATTTCACGCTTAATTCCTATTAGCGGACACAAACGACCCATAGCGTTTGTCTTACGATCGTTTAAAAGTGCCAAGCAAAATATTATCAGCTGAACAAGCAACTGCAATCATAAGGAGATTAAAGACTTTTTTCTATTATTGTTATGGAAGAAAATTTAGAATGGTTACCGACAATCAACTTTTGATATGCATTTTCCATCCACATATCACAAGACCATAGAATAAAATTCAAGAAGGGCGAACTACATGTCAGTGCTGACTACTTATCAAGATTTTGAAGACAGAAGACACCCCAAGGTATGATGCTTGGGAAATATTTCAAATTAAGCGAATAGAAAATTTACTAATCACTCAAAAAGACCCAATGTTTAACAAGCTACATCCTGTACGGAACGGGCAAGTAGAACCATATGCATAGACAATCAAGAGATGTTTAAGATGCTAATTCTTGTGAAAAAACGACATTTTTCAAAGTGTTTTATTGAAGTAAGTAATCATTTTCTTTCAATTCCATTGCATTCACAAGAGCTACTACACAATAATACAAACTCCAAACCTCAACTTTTTATTGGCCCTATTTACGACGTTAGAAATGATATAAAATGATGAAATTTTGACTTTTCAAGCCTCGTTTTTCCTCTAGTCTTGTTCTAAATTCTATTTTACCTGTACAAATATGTTTTAATTGTATTGTCTTTTTTATTATTATCCAAATATTTTGTTTAATTTGTTTTAACACTCTCAAGAAATATACAAAGAACATTACTATATATAATTCTTCCGCCAATTTATGCACAGCTTGTATATGGTTCTTATTCAATCTATGTATTTTAAGCATTAGATACTACAATATGTTTCGGTCACTACATGGCCATCATCAGGGTGTAAAATTGACAAATGATGATGGGCATATGGCGACTGAAATATATAGTGGTAAAGATATTTAAAAGAAATACATAGATTGGATACGAATGTACGGTCGCGGAATCAAAAAATGCGTACAACTCTTTAGACTACGTTTTGCAATATTTTAATTTGTAGATCAGTCTTTTATCAGGCTTTAAACTGCGTCAGGTCAATGGTGAGATGAATTGAAATCGTTAAATCAGAAGTTGTATATTTAAACAGAAAGCTATAATCTATATTTTCAATAAAAATGTCATGTACATATGGTATTTAACTAATTTCGAATTAATATTTTGTAGCAGCTCCATTGCTAGTTAATACGCTTTGCAAACGGTTAGGCGTTGAATTTACATATTCACGAATATATTCTGGAGGAACTTCATTCGAAATCTCTTCAATCTTGTCTCCTGGGCATTTACAGGTCTAAACGTTATTGTATAAATTTTTTTCGTAATATAACCCCACATATTCTTGATTGGGTTTAAGTCCGGGCTTTTAGAAGACCACGGCAAACGCTGTATATTATTTTCTCGAAACCAATTTTGCACTACTATAGATGTGTGGATGGGGCAATTATCGTCTTGATAAATAAAATATCTGTCAGGAAATATAATTTCAGCAGATGGCAGGAAAACGTTTTCCAAGATAGTAATGGCTGTTAACTCTATTTTCAATTCTCCAGCAGACTTCTGGCCCTTGTACACAAATCCACGCCCATACATTTACAGTGAGTCTTCTGTTGTTACAAGTGTTTTGTATGTAAGGCTATTGGAACCTTGAATTCGCTGGTCTTTCTTCTTTTCATCAGAGAAAATAACTTTCTCCCGAAACATTAAATCGCGGGGAAGAAATTCCAATGAAAAGCCAATTCTTTGCTCCTTATTCTGCGTAAGAAATATTTTTTTTAGCAGCTGCTCGTTTGTTTAAATTTGAATAGTTTTTAATTGGGTTCCTTGCAGTGCGAACGCATCCAGCGAAATTAGTTGTATGGTCTGCACTCACAGCCGTTTCAAATGGATGGTTTCTTATGTTCCCTAAAAGATTTTTATCTTGTTCATGAGTTGATACCTTTCTCCGACCGCATCCCCTTCTTCTTGAAGATTTTCCTGCGTCTCCTATTTGGCTTTAAGTCTTAGAATGGAGCTTTTGTTAACAAAAAATCGTGGAGCCAATCTTCTAATCGACTATCTTTCTTCTATTAAAGTTATTACTTGATTTTTTAATCTCAATAACTCAATTGCGGCATTATGAGTTTTAAATTTTGATACTTAATACTTGACATTTGAAATGAGCCCTACGATTTATAAAAAAAGCCACATTTACACAGAAAAATTTCATGTGTACCCGTTTTTTGATTCCACAACCATTGTATGATTTTTATTTTTTTGACTTTAATCAAATTAAGGTTTTTTGTTAAAAAAGTGTGATTTTACTCAACTTAAAGACATTTGATGTTTTATTCAAAATTTATTGATTTAGAAAAAATTGCAAGAATCTTCTTAATGTAGCCACTTTTTAACGAGAAAGTCTAATGTTTGATATTTACCTTTTTGGTATGAATAAAGGAAATTTAAATTCACCGCACATAAAAATTGAAGTACATATAATTGGTAAAATAAAGATCATGAAAATACTGTTGTCAGAGAAGATACATCTTGTATCCCCGGATCAAGGTTAAGTTCAAACATGTAATTCTATAGTGGAAATCACTTGAAATTTCAGGTTAAAAAGAAACTTGGAACCTGCATATGCTGTTTAGAAGCGATTATATCATGTATTGTATATTTCTAAAGATTGATTAATAAAATAATAAATACATGTATTTCATACAAAAAATATAATGCCTAACATTACATTATACATTGAAGATATAAAAATTCCGACCCAATGTAATATGAATTTGCGTCATAGATATTAATTAAATCGTTAAAATGTGGTAAAATAAGCGGAAAGTATTTATACTCATTGCATAGGTTAAATGTAGATTTGTTTTCTTTCGACCTCTCCTTACTCCTAACATTCGCATTCTTTAAACAAACGTTAAATAACAATCTTTAATAAATATAATATTTTAATGAACATTTAATCTTGGTTTATATTTTCTTGTATAAAAAGCAATAAAATATTTTCGAAATCCAGTTCATCGTACCCAAATAATTAGTAAAATTATTTCTGTATGATAAAAGTTTTTATTTAGCATAATTATTGTTATGCTAACTACATTAAGCACCTACTTAATTATTTTGGGTTGCTTGGGTATCATCATTTTAAAGAATAAAATGAACCGACATGGCAGTGTATGCCGTCACGACGCCAGATGTTTCAGTTGGGGGTTAATGCTGTCATTAAGTAAAAATGGGTGTATTTTTTAATGTATTTAATATCAAAAAGTGCGATTGTACTAGCAGTGTAAAGAAATGGTGGAAACAAGTAAGCTCAGTAAAAGCAGGTGTGTGGTTTGATTTTATTCGTGTTTATTTTATTTTTTTAAAGGGGTTTGATAAATAATCATTTATATGCTGATAAGAAACTCCTGCTGAGTTCAATCTTTCTCCTAGTCATCATAGTGATCCCGAAAAAATCTATTGTCGCAATTTCCCGGAGAAAGATTTGATGATAGTCGAAAAAAAAGTGAGTGAACTGGAATTTCCAAATTAAATCTGTGGATAAACTGCATTTTCATACCTAATTATTTTATCAACAACGCCTGGTGTTTATGCTGTAGATCAATATTAAGAAAACTTTCGTGAGATTCGTTTACGTATAAATTGCTTGAATTCCCAATCACGATCTGAACAAATATGAAATGGTATCTTACGATTTCATAGTAATTTTGCAGAAATATTGTAGTTTCAGCATGTGCATCTGTAAAAACAACTATAAATAAACCTATGTCAAGGGCTTCTTTTGTTTTTTCTGTCATCATTAGAAATAATTGAATACTCGTTTCTATTTCAAATCTAATTAAAGATTGAGCTCAATGGTCACAAAACAAGAAAACGTACAGAAGAAAAAATATTATGAAATAAGTGCTAAAGTGGTTAGAAAACAATTTGCGGAAATACACTAAATTCTAATGCCAATCGATGTAGAATTATTTTAAAATGCTTTCAATGCTCAATAAAAACCATATTATAAAAAAAATTGCTACCTTCATATAGCAGATGAGTTTTTTCATACCTTACATAGCATTTAGTACTTTTAATATCTGCATCAACATTGGTAGCTAAATCATTTTTATGTCAATGCCAATGTTACCTCTGTAGGAAGTAACATAACGAGATATACTAGATAACTAGCATTACGTTAGCGTATTTATTCGGACGAATTGTTTAGGCTGCGTTAACAGTTCTGTAGCGAGAATTCAAAAGACCCATCATTTGTTGTGTGATACAATTTGGAAAAACATGATTTAAACTTAAATAACAAATAAAATATTCATGAAAATGCTGATGTAGAGAACGATTGAAAAGAGACGTAGAAAAGGTAATTACAGAAATATTTTGTCCACTATTTATCCGTGTAGCTATTTAGATTAGGTTGGGATACTCCCCCGCCCCCTGTTTTACCGCGACCTTTTCAGATGCATTGCAATCCTCTTTCTCCTAGAAGGTCCTCTCTAATTTTGAACCTTTATGTAGCTGTTCGCTGTGAAGTTCTTTACGCCCAGTATTAGAAACCTTGTCCTCAAGACCTGGTTATCGTGACAGCACGTGAGCTGTTTTTTTCCTTTTCTTAGCCGAATCAGCAAATAGCATCTGCCAGACCTGTAATAGGTCTGGCAGATGCCTACTATCATTGTAAAAGTCTTCCGGTCTGGATTTAGTACGCCTTCAGTAGATTCAGGCCCCTATCGCCTTAGAACCTTTTGTTTGACTTTTGCTACAACTTCTTAATTTGCCATTTGGTATTGCCGAAAGAAGGGCCAGCTCCAACGAAAGACATTGACGATTAATTGACGAAATAATCACGTAAATGAGAACACTGTGTTGCAAACAGTTGTAGAAAACCCATCAGTGTCAATCAGACAGCTATGCTATGAAACTGGAATAATAAAAAACTCGACTGCCCACTTGATTTTAAAGAAACACAAGTATCACCCCTTGAAAGAACGCATTTGTCCAGGACTTAGTGAAGTCGATAGCGAAAGGTAGCAAACATTTTGTGAGTGGTACACGCATACATGTCAGGAGCGAATTATGGGCGAATCAAACTAGCTTTGTCAACAATGGTTTATTTAATAGACATAATCGTCACTATTGGACAATTGAAAATTTCCAGTTAAGCAGAGAATCTAGCCCACTTCGGTTTTAACGTATGGTGTGGAATATAAGGCAATCATTTTCGAACATACACTTACATCAGAAGCATATCTTCGATTATTACAAAATGATGTTGAAGAAATTCTTGATGGACTACCTTTGGCAGAAATACGAGATTTATGGTTTCAAGATGGAGCTTCGCCACACAATGCACAAGCTGTATCTAATTATGTAAACACGAGATTTCCGAATAGATGGATAGGAACCCGAGCACCTGTGAACTGGCCAGCTAGATTGTCGGATTTAACGCCGATGAATTTTTTTCTTTGGGGTTATATCAAAGACAAGGTTTACCAATAAACCTTTGACAATGTGGTTGAGTTCGTGCAGCTGTACTTCAAACATTTAGAAGAATTCCACAGGCTGTACTAACTTCGCGCTGTAGCATCAACTGTCAAACGGTGCTATCTGTGTCTTGAGAATGAAGACGGTTTAATTGAGCGCCTGTTGTAAGTACTTACGTGGTTGCTGTATCAGTTTACTGGTTTTTCTTGTTATTGTTAAAATACCTTTTCTTCTTTTTTCTATAATTGTTGCTCTGCCTGTTGTTTTTTACAACTTGTATTCATTTATTTGTAGCTACTGTGCAAATAGATTCTACTTTTGATTGCTATTAAAATACTACACACTTTGAAAGTTTTAACAGTTGAAGTTTATTTATCTATTGGTTTTTCTTCTGGGGTTTACAAACAGTTTAAACAGTTTTCTACTTATAACTGCATAATGTGTAAAAATAAACTTAATAGACCTGACATTTGCTAGCCACGGCTCCTGAGAAAACAAGCTTTTCATTTATAACTTTGTTATATTTGAAAACAAGCCTTAAGCCTTATATCACACAAAAGAAAAACATTATCTCTACCTAAGGATGCCCTTTGGGGCATGGGGGGTGTATTTAAAAAAAATAAGCTGAAGATGGTCTCGAATGTACGAAACGTGGTATTGAATTTTTATAACACCATGTGATAAAGAATAAAAAGTTGCCTTAAAGAGGTTTTTTTTTTCGTTTCCCTTTGTCTTTCCAAATAACAGCATTAGACAAGAAATAAGAACTTTACGATTTTATTTTTTTTCTTAATATCTCAAAAACTATTCACGGTATTTTTAATTTCTCAACACAATTTTTTTTGCTCGTCTAATTGCCCATTTTTTCTCTAATAACCACCTTTCTATCTTTTAGTGTTCACGAAATCCCTATGCATGGAGTTCTTATCTTGGACAGTCTGTATAATAACTATTAGCATAAAGTTCGAAAAATTCTAATGAGTCAGTTTGGTGGGATAGTTTATAAGCATTGGTATATGTTACTGTTATGCTATTTCTTCTCTGTTGTTAATTTGAAACAAATTGGAACCATCTGTGCTACATTTGAAACTACAATATTGTGTAAAACCTCTTTGAAATCGATAGATAATGATATATGAAGTTCCACTGTTATGTGAACACTATAACGCTATAATTTTATTATTCAAACCAATGAATCAGACGTGTCTTTACATTAAATTTGTTCAAAGCTGTGGTTATCGCTAATTAAGCGCGTAACCGTTACACACTTGCATGGATTTTCCGTTTGAAAGCGGCACGCTCAAATTTTCAATATTGTCGCTCTCAAATTCTGTAGTGAGTGAATTGCATTTGTGTAGAAAGCTACCTATCGTAGGTGGACCATGCTGAGGCACAGGGTGAGTTGGACTAGGAGATCGAGATCTCTGGCATAAACTAGTCGTACCGTAGCCGCCTCTACGCGAAGATCTCATTGGTCCGCAACGCCAGCCGTAGGGCTGACGACCATCGGTTGGTGACGGCGACCGCGCCGGGCTCGTCGAGGCTGACCACGAACCTGCTGCGAGAGGAATTATGTTGTAATTACTGAGGTAGTTATCGTAAAAGTAGGTAACGGTATAAAATTAAATTAGGTATGATATAGAAACATGCAAGGGAGCACGAACGTTATGAAAAGAAATAACACAACTAAGAAAAACGTGGTATGACAGGGAATGCGACGTAACGACAGCAGAAAAGCAGAAGACGAGAAAAAAAAACGAAAACTAGTGAGTAGTAATTGTATATGTCAAATAAGTAGGAGATAGCCAAATGAAACAACAGAAAGAAAAACACAGAGGACATGGATAATCAATTGATGAACGAAGGACTGCAAGGAAGCAAGTAAGAAGAGCCCCATCTAAAACTCGCAGTAATATTGATTTTCATCAAGTGCCCACCCTAACTTGAATGAATGAATGAATAAATATTGATTTTGATAGGAGGTGTTCAGGAAGGATTACAAACACAGGTACCTGGAAAACGGATAATAAACAAAAGCAGAGGATGTGGAACCACGAACTAAACAGAAAGTGAGATGGATTATTTAAGTATTTAAAAAGAGGGAAAATAGCGGTGATTTTGCAGAAAGGAAGAGATAAATTAGATGAAGAATTCTCTATTAATTATTATAGTAGAGGTAAAAGGAAATGAAACATTAATATGATTAATATTAGAAAAAAACAGATAAAACAGGATGTGAGAATTATAGCATTGTCAAATATTGTTTATAAGATTGTAATGGTATAAAAAAAATGTCGTAGCATCATAGGAAAAGCGAGGTTAGGAGCAACGATTAACTATAAGAAAGATAGGAAACTTGACAAACCACACGATCTAGATTGCACCATCTATTGCTGCCACATAAAACTAGCATTACCTAACCACTCATGGCGGGAAATTCGATTATAGGGCGTAGTGTTATCTGTTACTCATTTTGAAATTCTTTTTTAAATAAAGTAACTTCATTTTTTAAAGGCTGTTTTATTTGCACACATTCGAAATACACAGAAATCAACTAAAAGCTTAACACTATATACATAATAAAAACAAAACATATAAACGATATTTAACTAAACAAAATAGCACAAGTGTCCAATACCTACTGTAAAACTATGTACACAAAACTTATATAAAAACGAAATGAAATAGTTCAGAGAACGCTTACATAAAACACCAAACGCACGTTAAACGTTAAATAGGATAAATACACCACAAACAAAGTTCGGGAATTCAAAGGAAAACAGAATAAGTAGCTCGCAACAATCGTCAACAACTATACGTCACAACCCGCCATGTCAAACGATCACGGATCCACACCAAGATAAGATATAGATTTCTACTATGACACATACTGATTATTTCTAATGCGGCGGCAAGAGAGGGCGCGCAATGTTAAGTTTCCATCCCCTGGTTAGGAGAACGCCAGTGTAGGTTTAGGAGAGACAAATCAATTACATACCAAGTCTTATACTGAAGCAAATATGGGCCAACATAGAGTCATTTTTTTCTTTGTAGAGGAAAATAGTGCACATCCATCATAATTTTAATATTCATTATTCAGGCTTTTTAAAACTTTTTACTTGTTTTACTTTAAGATGTTATACACAGTTTCTTCAATTCGTTAATCAGACATGAAGTTATTAAATTCAGAAAAAATATTCTAAATGAACGAGAATGCCCCACCCGTCGAAAACTTCAACCACGGGTTAATAATACAAAAAAACTCCCGTAATTCTGGATTTGACGTTTCCAAATAAATGACAACTGCGCATTGCTGTGAACGGACACCCAGTTTTCGCGCGAGTTTTTTTGTTGCATAGATTTTGTCATGTTTACTCCGTTCAGCCTATGTCAATGTTTCGAGAGAATTTTCACAGATGTAGATTTTATTTTTATATAAGATTAAGTTAATGAGTTAATTGTTTAATTTATTTAATTAGGTGTTAAGTTTTTCTTAAATTTAATTTCACTCTGTAAGTCTAGCGTTCGCTGGTATAAACTATACCATTATTATGTTTTGAGATTTTGTCCGTTGGCGTACTGATTTTGTGCGTTGCGTTGTACGCAGCTGTTGTTGTTTTAAAAACGACTGGGGAAATTGTTTGAGGGAGTTCTTTGGTCGACTGTCAGCGTGAGTACATGTATTTCTAATTTGTTTGCTGCCATTTTGTTAATACTTTTGATATAGAGGTTTGTTTCGCTTATATTGAATTTTATTCTGTCCATCAAATAAATAATAATTGTTATTGTATGGATGTGTACACACCATAGTTGTAAGATCATTTATTAATTTACGTGCAGGAAGATATATTTCAGTTTAGTTTTTTTATTATAGCTCAAAGATTTAATTTCTCCGTTTTTCATTTACTGTTTCATTATAATTATTAATAACCTCGGGTTGGGTGAATAGAAGCTTTGTGCTTGCATTTAGTTTTTTCATTCTTGTTTTTTACTAGAAATTGTCAACGTTTAATTTTAGTTTGTTTTAATTTGAAACCACGTGGATTGAGTTGATATATAAGAATTATCTTCCTGAACAAATTAATCTTTTGCTTTGATATAGGAAATAGCATTGTCCTATTGTAATTTAGAATCACGAGCAGTTTTTGATTTAAGCCAGGACCCTCTGTTCACGGTTTATTTTTCTGCAAAAATTGTAATCTTTTTTTTATTTAATAAAATTCTTGATTGTTATTTAACGTCATTCAAAATTCTGTTCTTTTATTTTTGATTAAACCTTTTAAATTTTTGGGGTAATTAAGAAAGTCAGATTTCTTTCACCCACAATTTATTTGTCGTGGTTAGATTCAAGTTTTAATTTGTGAGGGTAATTCTGAGGTTAATTGTTCTTTTGCGCCTTTTAAATTTTTATCCGTTGAGCTAGCTAATTTAATTTTTTTTCCCTTGTTAATTTCATTTTGCATTTTCAAGTCAATCAGTACACAGCAGTATGTAACACTGGTGTTACAAAACTGGAGTTTTCTTCACTTCCTTATAACATTCTGCATCAACTTATGTCAACAGTTGGCGCCGAAATTCAAATATCACCGAAATATATTATTGCCGAAAGTGCTTCATCGCATCGGTCGGAATTGACTCATCTTCTTCTGTATGTATTTTATAGACTTTCAGGTTAATATCTTTGATGTCATTACTAAAGGCTATTAACTTTGTTTTATCGATATTGAGTTTTAGATTATTCCGCTGGAACCATTGATTAAATTTCTGTAGACTCATTTCTAATTCGCATTACTTATAATCATCCGCAAACAGCACCATAACACTGTCGACAGCATGAGGTAAGCACATTTCTACATAATAAAAATAAGAGTGGACCGAGAACAGAGCCCTGGAGGAGATTCCACACAATACGTCCTTCCAGTCTGATATAATTTCTTTTGTTCTGTCATTATGTGCTACAGACACTGCTTCATGTCCTTTAACAAGGACTGAATCCAATTATGAATAACTCCCCAAAATCCCTTTCCGTCCAATTTAGCCAACCTCAAACACAGCATCATCCACTCCATTAAAAGCTCGAGAGAGGTTCATAAAAACCCCAACGGTAGTTTCTCTACCATTCAAATCATGAGTAACTTCTGCAGGCAGTTGAAAAATTGCTCGCTTCATCAATCTGCCCTTAGTGTAAGCATTTTGATTTTTGTTTAATACATTGTTTTTTTTTTTCAAAAAGTCTACGCTGCACTGTTCTTTCAGTTATTTTTCAGATCGCGGACGTTATAGACCGATAATTGGTAATATCCGATCTTTCACCTTACTTATAAATTGGCTTTGTTATGGTCAAATTTAATTTTTGCGGGAATAAATAAAATCGCTAAGACTGCGTATTGTGGTTTTTACCTTAGCTTCGTCAACCTATAATAAAGGAACGTCTTTGTGACTTACTTTATATATTCTAGGGGCTATCGATCAACCTTTTTAGATTTTTTTTAAAAATCACATGTGTGTGTAAAGTATTTGCTCATATTATTCGTGACTTTGGTGCATATTCTCTAAATTTGTTAAAGTAAATGCTGGTTTAGATTTTATTTACTGTACTTTGTTTACTAATTGCCAAGTTGTTTTGTTTTGATTTATCTTATTTTGCTTGGATTACTTTGGATTAATTATAAGAAATGCTGTTAACCCTTCCGTTTACTACACCTTTGCCAATGCCAAGCATTGTTCTTATATTATCTATAATCCAGTTTTAAATCCATTATTTTTCTTTTGCTTCAGTGTTATTTTTTGTTTTTTAGCTATTTTATCTACTAGAGCCATTAATAAGACTGTGAAATTGTGAAAGCATACCTCTACGTCATATGAATAAGTTACAGCTGCCCAGTTTACCTCTTTGAGAGCTTCGTTTATTAAAATTAGTTGCTTTTCTGAAAATAAGCTTTTTTTTAACTTATTGGAAGAGTTATAATTTGTTTTTGATTTATTACAAATCTTAGTTTTTGTGCTAAATGGTCTAAAAGAGTTGAAGCAACTACTTCACTATGGTATTTATCCGTACTAACAAAAATATTATCGATTGTGGCAGCAGTTGTAGCTGTTATTATAGTTGGCTGCATTATGGTCTGTCGTAGGTTATACGTGCTGAAGAAGTCTAGAACTTTTGTCTAGTTGTTGTTACGTTTAATGAAATCGATACTAAAATCGCCACTCACAACCTATGTACATGAATTTTTAGAGACCTCTTCTAACATTTCGCCCAACTTTTGATGAAATGCATCCACGTCACTCACAGATCTGCACCTAAATGTTAACGATGCTTGCATTTGTTTTTTTTTTTCTCAGTTTTACTTTCAAATATTAATTCTCTACTCTTCTGTTTCAGATAGTCTAACTGGAGATGTTCCACGTCATTCTGGATGAGTATACACGATCCACCATGAAAATTTGATGTTCTGTAATAGCAAGAAGCTATCTTAATACCGTCAATGTTAAAAGACTCGGCTGATCGAAGTCAATGCTCCGATAGACAAATTGCATTTATTGTGCTATCGAAACTAGTAGTGAATATTTCAAACTCTTGAACCTTATTTTTTACACTTTGAATATTCTGATGCATTATTGTGAACACATTCTCTTCACTTACATTGTTATCGGAGTTGCTGGAATTTTTCGAAAATTTCTGTATTTATAATGTTTTATTATTGTGTTTGTGGGCCATAATTTTGAGTTGTACATCTTGTTCTTTTACCGCTTTGATATAAGAAATACCGCTAACAGTATTTCCTATATCAAGTTATAATAGCCCGTAATTTTAATCTTCATATCTTCTACGTTGTTGAATTCACCAAATCGGAGACAACATTTCATTTTCTCAAAGAGAAGCGAAGACAAAAATAATATGGAAAAGAAACAAGTTGAGGAAAATATCTGGACGAGCGAGAAAAGACAAGCAGTGGCAGCAGATAACTATCAAAGAGCGTTAAAATAATAAGAGCTCAAAGAATGTTTGGTTAGGGTATGTCGTAAGGTTACCAGACCCGTGATCAACAAAATGAGTACCGAAGGATGGCATATTGGGATGAAGACCAAGAACGATTGAAAAGAATTCACAAAAAATAAACCAGAATCGAAACGAACATGCAACAAAATCATGGACCTAAGAAGCTTGCAGAGTTGAGTATATAAAGTTAAAACATCCTACCTCTTGGATATCGTTTTTGCGACGTTCTTTTATCTTTCCTATCTTTAACTATTTCTACGACATTTGACACAGTATCTGAGAAACCGATATCATGATGCGTTTGTTGATATGGTTTCCTAGGCGAAGGGCTTCTTAGTATTGGTGAGTTTCCACCACGCCTAAAAAGCAAAATGTCAGCTTCAAAACATCAAAACCACAGTATTGCTATCTAATTTACTTAATCAGTGCCTTACCTTATACTAGGGGACCTCCGATGTGAATTGGGATATGGCGGCAGCGGAAGATGTTGTGGTTGTTCCGTCAGACTATCACAAGACGGTCTTCTGGATCCCATGATGTCTTCCATTGCCTGTGCGTCAAAGGAACATATACTCCACCATAGATAAATAAAAGTATCGGCGGAAAATAAGTAATAACGTATAAAATGGAATGTGTAAATGTAAATTGTATTATGTTAAAAAAGAAAAGGTAAGAAGAAATGTAGCGAAAAAAGTCTTATATGTATATACAAGAGAGAAATAGCCAGTCCCATTCATACCATGTCCCGTTGAAACAGAAGCATGCAAGTTAAAAGACATGCTGAATTTGTGCTTTAAACAAATAAAAGACGACAAAACATAGAGTGTTCTACGTGTACCTACCGTCTCAATTAACTTTTAGACGGTTCTATATAAACTACCTACTACTGTTAGTTTCATTTTATAAATCTCCTACACGAATCGATTAAACTGCAAAATTGTTTTTACTTATACGTAAATCTAAAAAGAAAACTGCACTTGTTTATATTCGGTCGAATTCAGATCAGATTTATTACTAACAATTTGAACACCAATTGACACTTTGATGTAGTATTTTTTTACTGAGTGTTTCGTTTAGTATATTTGGATTCTAAAGATTTATTGATTTGGAAAAAATAAAAGACCAAACCGGCAAGAAACTCTAGTAATTTCTTTAGATTTAGTTATTGTTTGTTGGTTCTTTCCAACTCTCTCTAAGAGAATCTATGTTTTCACTCTTCTTCTTGTCGATCCCGCGCACAAATCATTTTGAATTCTTCCTTTAAGTCTCTTCTTCCATATAAAATATGTTCTCGAGCTTTCAGTTATTATCTTTTTGGGGTGTAGTCGTGTTTGCTGGTCTATCCATTTCTTATGTAAGGTTGGTTTTAATTATCTTTACAGCATTGCTTAATGTTGCTTAATGTTTAATTCTCATTAACATTGTTTCAGATATATTTCTTAGAACTGACTTTCCCTTAGGATTTGTTTTTTAAGTATGGAGTACTAACTTAAGCTATACTAATAGCACTAGTCGACATAGCTTCCATAACATCGATTATGTTGTTCTTTTTTATGATACACTCCACCATCTATTTAAATGGTTATTTACAAAAAGTTCTGTGCCGTACCATTTTTGCTAGAGACTTGCAATACTGCTAGTGACCTCACATATAATTCGATAATATCCGATGAAGCTTATTTCATCAAAAAAAAAAAAATGAATTGACTGACATGATATCCGATCTGTGTTTGTCAAAGCGACAAGGTGAGCCTATTGATTCTAGACTTCAAAAGGGAATTTTCTAGTGAAAGGACAAATATCATGTATTTTATAAAGCTTAGTGTACTGTTTTCAAATATTTATAAAATGGAAGGACAGTTTGTCCATATATTTATTTGGAAGATTCAATGAACAAACTGGGTGTCAATGATATCTCGACTAAATGACTTTTGCTTATTTACTCTTCCAAATTAAAATGAAAAACTGTCTAGAGCTGCAGCTCATTCAGCGGCCATGAGAAAAATTGACGATAATTTGGTTATAATTGTGGATAAAGATGATTATAAAAAATATGATTTAAAAGTAGTAACTGTGGCAGAGTAACAGCAGAGAACAACTATAAAAAAAGAATTAGTTCTTGTTTGAACCTCCTTTTCATATTAAATTAGGCCTAATGAAGAAGTTCGTAAAAACCATGGACAAAATGGGTAAAAGCTTCAGGTACTTTAGAAAATTCTCTCAGTTAAGTGATAGAAAATATTAAAAAAAATCATTTCGGTTACAGAGAAATTGACTCCTCCAAAACCAACACCATGGAATTCATTTGTTGTTGTTCTAGCAGGATTATTGAAAACAAAAAGTAAAAAAAAATTACGAAAACCTGGTATAAGAACTTTTAAACAGTTTGAATGAGAATGAATAAAATGAAAGGTGCTATCAGGATACTCAACACAATGTGCAGGTCTGTAACTTGGCCAAGATCTGCTATCTCGAGAAGTATAAGAGATACAGTATCCGTTAAATGTGAAAATAGTTGCTTAGTTTAGAGACTTATAAAATATATAAAAATAAAATCCCGAACCGTTCGGAAGATACACGAAAAAAAACTAAATTGAAAAACTGTTATTTTTGACATAGGACACTGATTTTCGAAAATATGAAAAAAAAGTATTAATATTGTTTATTATAGAATAATTATAGAATAACTTGCCTTTAATTTGCTACACGTTATGCTGTAGGTTTCGGTACTGAAGAACTATGATTAAATTTATTTTTTTTTTTTTAATACGGCCTGTATATATTTGTAAATTGTTTTGCAATAATTTTTGTTACACTAAATATGTAGGTGGGAGTGACGAGTTTCCCTTTTCATTTCATTCATTTAATTCTATTTAGAAAATAACTAGCAATAGCCACTGGCTCCTATATTTTTCGAGATAGCGATAGTGTTCTTAGCAAAGTTACCCTGCATCTCTAAAATGAGTTATTTGGACCAAAGTTCGTTAGGATATTTGCTCGAAATTATGCATCTCTATTATCAGGTACCTTTACCATATGTTTGTCTACTTCACTCTGGTACAGCCTATATAGTTTTACTTCTGAAGATAGCGGAAATATAGATACACCGTCAAAATTTTTAATGTTATTGTAAAGGTTTATTTTTATTATTTTAAATAGATGTACAGCTGTCGACATTAATATTTAGCACCAACAAGGCGTCAGAGTCAATCGTTCGAGTGCTAAATATTAATGTCGTGCGATTGTACATACTACCCAAGTTGGTACCAAATATGTATTTTATTGTGGTATAAATATTATATGTTTCAGAAATACTTCCAAAACAAAAAAATATATTTAAAGAATATTTTCAAATAAATATTGGAAAATAATATTTCTTATACATAGAAATAATATTTGTATTAGATTAACAATCCTAAATTAACATTAAACATATACCTAACCAATATTTATACGATAGTGATTGTCAAATATTTTCGAAATATTTAATCCAGATAAGTTACAATATGCTACATTAGTACAAAAGGAAAGTTATTATAATAGTTATAAAACAATATTGGTTATTAAATGAAATATCATGCTGTATGTATAATATGCTTAATTATATTTTATTTAATTATAATAATATACAGCAATATCGTATATCGATATACGATATTGTTGTTTAGCAAATTGCTACCCACTTACCTACCCAGAGAATATATTGAATTTCTAACAAATGTTTTCTGTATCAGAATGAAAATGGAATATGGGTACATAATAAATTGACAAATCGTATCCCGGTTATATCAAAGGTAAAGGAAGCATTAGATATACATTGAACTTATTCATAAACCTTTTGGCAGTAAATGCATAAATCGTGATTCATATAAATGGGTGTGACTTTTATTCATAGGCACCTCCTTTAGTTTTAACTAGCAGAATTATAGACTTTTATAAAAATATTTGTATATAGTATAGGATATGTTTTCCTTTCCAATTGACGACCAAAATAACCAATAAGGAAGCATATCCAACATATATTAATGGTCAAAACAAAAAACAAATAGGTTAAACAAAATATATAGTGTGGAAGAATTATGGGTAAGCTTCTGAAGTTAACATTGGAAAGGAAAATTCTGAAATTATATCATTTTAGTATTTTTTGTGAAACGTTTATTAGTATTTGTGGTACCGTTTGATATTTGACGTTGCATCTTTATCAGTTTATCTTGCAATAGTTTGTTGTAATCTGATGCCTTCTAATTCTGGTATTAGTACAGAATTTATTAAAATACATCAAAATATGTACTTGACATGTGATTATTATTTATTATTAGAACATGAACTGAAAATAAGTATTATATTGTAAACAGTGTCGGTTAATATAAAATTATAAGATCTGTGACAATTTCGTGATATAAACAAGCGCTGATTTCGTCTAAAAATCAAATTATGATTTCATGCATATGTCAACTACGAATTGTTTTAAACGATATTCATTTTCGTTCGTAAGATACTTGTGTCTGAAACACTTCTAATACAAATCAAACGCTATATACTCAATATCTTCCTATTCCTATTCCTATCTATTTGTACCTTCTAGTCTCGATCTATATATTTTTATTTTATTTAGTTTTTATTACTATCTTTTCTGGATCTGTAAAAACGACATTCAATAGTTATAAATATTATATTGGTTTCTCATCGAGCTGATTCTAAACCTAAACGGCTGGCCTATTATAATATATACAATACCACCAAAGCTTCTGATTTTCACCTTTTTATTCCTGAAACAGAAAGAAAAGTTTTTGTAAGTGATATTATATCAAGGACAGATTCCGTTCTCCGTAATATACCTCATAGATCGATTCCTCTTCGTATTGCGTCGGGCCAAGGCAATTAACGATTTCTCTTCGTGGTGGGGCGCGTCAGAGTGCTCCTGTCCCCCCATCAGTGGAGCAACTTCGAGACTCAGTGATCCCGTACGACTGCCTCCCAATTGTTCGGCCATATCCAGAAGGCAGTCAAAAAACGACGCTTTCTGTCATCCAACACAACTTTAGCTTAAACCACATACTATTCTAGATTTTTTTCTAAATAAAACTGGACCTATACATTTTGATCCCCTACTTGACCAGTTTGTAAAGATCAAAATCAACGTCATTGTCAGTACGGCAAAATTTACCCTATTCAACTAGTTCAAGTTCTACGTACGAACAGAGCGCCCCCAAAATCTATCAAGTTTTTAAAGAAATGTGCCCAACAGATATAAGTATGTTACAAGAGAGTACACTCCGCAGAATGCAATAAGAAGTTTTAAAATAAAACATTCCAATACAGAAAAACGCATGCAGAAAGATTTCATCAAGACTACCTTTTTTAGTAATGTATGAAAAAATGGAAAGAAACAGGCAGCAGTGAGTTAGATGTGATTTAAAGATTCTACAATTGAAACTCACTACTACACTACTACCAGCAACGATCATGCAAATCATCGAATTGTTCAGTAAGTCACTTTCATGTATATATATATATATGTATGTATATATTTCCATGACCGTTGCTTAGTTATTAAAAAGTTATAGGTACAATTTTATTGAACAAGGGATCATAAAATATGTATAAGTTATGTATAGGTTAAAATAACATGCACAAAATTGCTACAGAGTTAATAGAAAATAGTAATTAAGGATGTATATTATTTAAATATGTATATACTGCTATGTACGATATGTATATGTATATGATACGCATTAGTAAATATCAAAAACACTTTCAACAAGAATAGTGCAGGAGCAAAATACAAGGTATGAGAGACAACAGGTTAAAACGTACTAACAAAATGCTACGTGTCTATGAGACAGGACTGTACTATGAATGAGAATTGAAAAAAATTGCATCAGCTAGACGCAGCTAGTATAAAATGCTAATAAAAATTATATTAAAAGGGATTAATTTATATACTACCGCGTGATTTGCTGAGGGACTATTTCCAAAACCCTGAAATAAATATACAACAATTATAGGGACACTAATATCTCTAAGTTCTCTTTTGGTGACATACGTGCTAACCTTGCATGGAAGGAATAATAAATAATCTAATAAACATTTTCTCATTGATAATACACGAACAGAAATATTTAAAACATTGTCTTTATCGAAAGGGGGGTCAAAACAACCTGTCAGGTACTACACATTAAAGTGTGATTATTAACTAACAACAAATATTTAATCTACTGCATGGATAACAACACCCACTATATGCATTTAGGGCATTTACTAAACTAACTTTCTTTAAATACTTGTATTATCATTTTATGTGTTAATTATTATCTTTATTTTGTTTAGGGCCGTTGGTAGTTTAGTGTGGTCAGTGTGATAACAACGGTTAACATATCTTGCGAGGATGTGATGCATCACATTCAATACATTCGTTCCATTATTAAAGATTTTTTTTTATAGTCATCGATTTTATACATATTACCCATTTTCGTATGATCGTAGCTAACATATACATGTACATCTTTATTTTATACAGCATTTAATTAAAATCATCATCATTTAGACATAGTAAAATATTTCAATAGCATTGCTTCTGTTAAAGGATTACGTGGAAAAAATGTTTTAATATTCTGCAAGGAATAATGTTAGCTTTGAATGATGTTTGTTGAATGCAGTTGTAAATGTGAAATCAAGTGTTAGTAAATTGTCACTTCATTTTTCATACGAAAATAGTGTATTTTGTATTAATTTTTCAGTACCTTGGTTTAAAAATCAGTAAACAAACTACCTTGGTTACAAGGTAGATAAAAATTATTACTACATGCACAAATATGTAGAGGGCACTTGAATGAAGCGGACGAGTAAGAATGGGATTTTACTATGGAAGTTTAACAACTTGTACTTACAACTCCAGAGATAAACTGTTAAGGCCGCTTTACAGTTCACAATTTTTTTATTGCGTGCAATAAGAATAGCGCATGCTCTATTCCGTGTATTGCACGTGCAATAAAAGTAAAATTATACTCAGCTGATCGAAATCCGTTGAATATGCATGCGCTACTTTTACTGCATGCAATAAAAAAATTGCGAACTGTAAAGTGGCTTTTAGGTTTTCCTCGAACCAAGCAATTATAAAGGCACTCTTAAAGTGTTCTTACACAGTTTGGTTCAGTCTGTAGTAACCTATGGATTGTTGATCTCTTCCACCTATTTTTAAAAATTAGGTAGGAAATTTACAGATTGATAAAATAGTATATGTGAGCACCGGCGATTTTTCTTTTAAATTTAAAAATTAATAATAGCTTAATTTTGGACCAGATCACGTCCAAAATTAAGTTGTTTGCAATATGATTTGAAGACCAATTCAAAGAAAAACGGCCTACTTTGTGTTGAATTCTTTCCTCCTCATGAGGTGGTTGTATTCTATGAGCAACACTTGACGATACCATAACGGAAATTACGAAATAGACCAGATACTACTTGTATGAAGTATTGTAGAGCGTTTACACGTGGTAATATCAAGGAAAGCAAATGTTGTCTTTGATTTTATCTGCGTTCAGGTTATAATTCTCTGATTACATATTTTGATTTTTTTTTATGAAATATGTATTGATATAAAACTATATACAAATAAATATTCAGGGTTTTCTACGGCAGTGTTTAGTTAAAAGGTGTCGGGGTTAATGATAACTTTGACTTTTAAAAATTTTTTGTTTGGTACTTGCTTTCCTTTTAAAATATTTGCAAGCTTCCAGTTAACCGGGCGTTTCTATGAACTTTTGTTATTTTCAAAGGTCACCCTATATATTACTACATTTATGGATTTACTATAAGATTACATTTAGAGTCTCCTATATCTATCGTCAACTGTTTTTAAGATACTACGATTTTTGTGAAAATGTTGACATTTACATTACACATATGTGATTGATTAATTTGCACTTGCTTTACGTGCCAGAGGTTGAAAGTACCAACTGCTATGTGTTCCATCAAAACGAAGAAAAAATTTGAAACTTGCAAAACTTACTTTTTTTTTTGTCAAATGCTAGGAGTGATAATAATGCTAACCTTGTCCTAGGTTGTTAGGTGTATAATTAAATTCTATATAGGTACATAGTTCCTTTAAATAAGTTACTCGTTTTGTTTATTAAAGCTTTCAAATGGCTGAATAGTTTTTATTTAGCAAGCATAATAAAAATAGATAAATAAATTAAATTCGAAAGTGTACTTCTCTCATTAATATACTATAGGATCAAATTGTTTTGGCTACTAGTTTCTACATAAGGTAGTAATTCTCTTCTTCAGGGCTCAGCATGATCCCATAATAGTCAACGGATTCAAAAACTTAGCAAACAGTGTATTAAAATTAGATTATAGTTATATGATTCGCTGACCGAACATCACTGGAAAAGAAATGTCCGGCCGCAACAGTCAACTATTATGGAATCGTGCTGAGGCCTGAAGATGACAATTACTGCCATATATCGAAACAAGCAGCTTAAACAATTTGATCCTATATGCGAATTTCTTTCTGTGTTTATCTTCGTGGTTGGATGGGCACGTGCCCTTGTGCCCTTTAGTACCAGCTGCCACTGTAGCAAGCTATGACTTTGACATTACAATAAATTATTATCGTTAGTAAATGTTATTTATTATAAATTTATAATCATTGTTTTCTGCATGTTGAATGTTTACAAGAGTATATATTATGATGTAATTTATTTTAATTTGGATATCTCGAATTTATTCCATATTCATGGAGAATGTTGAAGAATTTCAAGACGAGCTTGTCGAGAGAACTCAATGAAAGATACCCCCACTCGTCGCCAACAGATATAAAAAAAAATCGGAAAAATTGTAATGAATCTGTTTCCGAGAATGAAGAAAATAAGATTAATATTTTAGGACATTTCTAAACACATCTCCATATTTCATCACCTGCTACTTCTGAAGATTTTGGCACTTTGAAAACGTCTATGTATTTATAAAATTTTCAAGTACAAGATCTATTTCCAAAAATTTTAATTCAACTTTTATGTACAAAACAATATAATAATAACGGTAGTATTTACCTACTGACAAAAATAATTTATTGCAATATCAATGTCACAGTGTACCAGGTAAAATTTTTCGTCAATTTAAGAGCGTTAATAAATGAAATGTAATTAAAAAAAAACAATTGAAGATGGATGCTAAGGTATACTAAGTGTATTCTTAATCTTCGTGTTGGTTACTTTAATTAAATGTTAATCGTATACTGATTAACGAATCTTAAACTTAAGTCACACAAAAAATATTTTGAAGAAGAAAAGGAAATTGTTAATAAGGAAATAAAATAGGAAGATGAAATTAAAAGTTGTACTTGGGGAAAGTTACTAAACAGTAACGAAACGTAGTACAATTATATGTAACTAAAATCCCAAACTACTCGGATTTTTTATTAAAATTCTCTGATATGTCGCTAATTTTTAGACACCCTATATGATACTAGGGGAATATTTCACTACGTTTTGTTACCACTTGGTAGTTTTAAAATGGGAGACTCCTAGCATTTAAAGCAAATCAAAATTAATAAATTTTCGATAGTGTAAATGACAAAAAGTTTATGGCGACTTCTGGTTAACCGAAGATGTGAGAAACTTAAAAATATTTTAAAAAAGATGCAAGTATATTAAATTGCAAGCTCCAAATTATGAAAATTTTCGTTAAGCCAGAAAACTTTTATCTAGCTACTTTCATGGAAATCCCTGTGAATTTTCATGGATATTTTGTTTTATTTTGATACCCATTAAGTAATCAAATTTGAGAAATATGTACATAAACGTTGGGCAGGTTTGTATATGAAAATTTCAGAATTGTATAGATTTTCTTTTAAATCTTTAAATTATGATTCTTCTGTAATCTAATACGATGTGATTTGATTTGCTAGTTGGACGTTTATGTGAAGCTTCGAAGGCCTTTATTAAAAAAAACAAAAATTCTGAGACTCTGTTGGTTCGGATAAACGATTTGTAATGTTTATTAGTGTGTTTTTTAAACAGTATTGCATAAACGTATATAAAATTAGAATACATTTTGATGTTCATCGGGTATTAGAAAATCTAGAGCAACGGTTAAATTGAGAAATATTTAGCAGAATTTAATAATCGCAATATTGTTTCCCTAACCTTTTTAAATTTTCAGATATTTTGAACAAATCAAAATTTGTCACTTTCATCATTAATTCGATAATTCCTAACACGACCGTTTCTAAAGCTTTATATTTTTTTACACCTTTTTAAGATAATTGTTTGGTG
Organism: Protaetia brevitarsis; assembly: GCA_004143645.1. Classification (NCBI taxonomy): domain Eukaryota; kingdom Metazoa; phylum Arthropoda; class Insecta; order Coleoptera; family Scarabaeidae; genus Protaetia; species Protaetia brevitarsis. Next base: position 3,534,769 of record RXPK01000186.1, read on the forward strand.
TAAAGAGGAACCTCCAATTGTCATTTGTTTTTAAGTTATTGGAGCTTGTTTTTCATATGGAGACCAAATAGAATTTTTGGTTGATTATATTGTCCTTAAAGAGAGCTCTTCAACGATATATAATAGTATAGCTGAAGAAATTAATATCTGATATGAAATTAGGCTATAAAACTAAAAACCGATTGGGAAATTAATTAATTTCATATTAACAAAAACAGATTTTCTAATAAAATTGTGGAGTCATGAAATTAAATGTCAGTTTGAAACAAAATCATAAACTGTTAAAATATATAATAACTAGCGCCACAGAGATTAGTTGGTTGCAACCTTACGGATCTTGCACTAAACAATCTAGTTCGTGACAAAGACACTAGGCGTGGAGATATTCAGCTTCAGGTGAGACAAGGGGTCCCCGCAGCGGGAAATTTTGCCCACACTGCTATGGTTGCTGCTTGTAGACGACCAACTGGCTGTTAGTGGAGTGCTTGCAGTTGAGGTGCAGGTCTATGTGGATCGGATCGTAATATATTTAGGAGGATCGGAAGGAAATTTTCTCACTCCACCCAGCTGTTGGTCAAATCAACATCATTTGTAGTTGGCGCAACAGGGAAAGCAGCATTAACCGAACAAAACTACGTTAAAACCGTTTACTAGGAAGAAGAGATTGGAGCAATTGGTACCACCCACTATTCAAGGTGTAAAGTTTGCATTTGCAAATAACGTAAAATATCTAGACGTCCTATTGGATAAGATACTAACCCGGAATCATTTGGAAAAGATTACTCACAAGACAGGGTTTCCCTCATCGACTTGTCGCTCAAGAATATGAGGGAAATCTTAGGGGCTATCAAAGCTAGTCCAATGGTTTTATGTGATGTAAGTACGTCCAACCATAACCTATGGAGCTATAGCTTTATGGCAGGCAACGCAACAAGCTAGAATCACAGCAAGACTTATATCCATACAAACGATTGCAAGGATGGCAATCACGGGCAATGTCTTCCTCCCCCTCACGGCATTAAAAACTTTTCTGGATATATCACCCCTGCACATTGTTGTGAAAGAGACGTCAGACTTTAATTATATTTCGTCTTTGGCATACAGCGTTTTACACTGATGTTTGTGTGGTCAACACGCTGTTGGATCGGTTATTTCCGATGGTATGCCGGAAATGTTCTCGGACAGGAGGTATGCAGACGCAATCTAAAAATATTGACGCGTGCAGACACCTGCTAGTTTGTGGACGGTTCGAAAACAGAGCAGAGTGTGGACGTAGGAAGTTTTTGTCCAAGAGTTGTAAAATATTGCAACCTTGGACAAAATGTTACGACTTTTCAGGTTGAAAGCTATGTCATGGATATGTGTGCTAGAAAAATTTTGAATAGAAACATCAGACAAAAATCAGTAAAAAAAATTCAGTTACAGTTAGGTGGCTGAAAGAGTAGAAACACTAAGTAAATTAGATTAGTAATCTATTCCAAATCTCGGTACCTGGGCTCTCATTCATTCGAGGAAATGAGCAAACAAGACATCCTTGTGAAAAAAGGTTCTGCAGAGCAATTATCAGGAACTAAACAGCAAATCAATCTCTGGATATAGCAGAAATTGATGCAATATTGGAATAATGATTCTCGTTTGGTGCATGCGAAGGGTACATTTCATCTAATAGAACAAACTATTTAAACTATACAGGTCATTTAGATTTAGAAAACGCCCACACAGAATCGGACTCTCTGACGAGACAAAAGTGTGCAACTGTTTTTGGAGGACGAGGAGACTAATGAATCGTGCTTCTGCCACTGTTCTGCCGCCACTAGAATTAGGTACTGATCTTTGAGAAGGTTGACTTTTCCCTAGGAGACCTGAAAACATCTTATTCAACAAGATTATCAGCTACCATAAGAGTCTGGACTTGTTGGATTAACTTTAAGACCATATATGCCCTACAATAGGCCCCAGTGGCCGCAGTAGACGAGACTATTAATCAACTGATACTAGATGTTGTTTCTCTTAAAGCCTAAATACTAATCTTGTGTACTCCGTTGTTATTGTTAAGTAATTGTTAAGTATTAAGATTAATAGGTATTGAAATGGTACATAAACTATGAAAATATTGATATGTTGGAATTGTATTTCAGAGCAAATAGAAAGTTTTATATAGAAACAGTCAGATTATCGAATTATTATCCACAAATGTTGGTTTTTTAAGATATCTTTAAAGTTAGGGTAAATTTGTGTAATTTTTCGCGCGAGTTTTAGATTTTGCAAAATATTTTCCATTTAACCATTGGCATATGTCTTCCAATAATCGAAATATCAATGGTGAGCATCGAGCTGCTTAATAACCCAATAATATTGCTACGATATGTAATCAAAATTTTAATTTGTATTTTCCAACAATATTATAATGAAAAACTTAAAAAAAAACATCTCTTTGTAAAAGTTATTGCTAAAGTAGGATACAGGACGTTGCTTTATGTCAAAAATGTTAACGGTACCTAAACGACATTAAGGATTGTATAATATTAATGTGATAGTTATTTTGCTAAGTGAATATGGTGGTTATAGTTTGGCTGATAATATTTAATCACTTTGTCAAGTTATTTTTAACAAATGCATTGCTATTATCATTTCTTTTTATGGTTAAACAGCGTGGTTTAAAGAGACATGAATGTATTAGGCGGATGTTAGAAAATATAAATTCGCATACCGGCACACCAGTTGGCTCGACCTGGCCAAATTTCGTCGTTCGCCAACTTTCCAATATGAGAAGACCCGCGTAGATTTTCCCCACTGTCAGTTTACCGGTGTTCAACTGATCACTCGGCGGAATCAATAAATCTACCATGTTTTTCGCTTGCAGCGGCCATATGCTTTTGATAGTTTCTTTAAGTTCCGAATCGGCTTGGTCCATTTCTTCGGCTAAAATGCAAACACATTTCGATAATATTCACTTTCGAACGTAGAAAATAAGTGCAACAATGTTGCGCTGTGTAATCTATAGCTGTACCTGGTCTCATTTTTATATTTAAATTTTCTCGGATAAGTGCGAATAACGTGGTTGTAAAATTAACTTTGCCGTCATTGTCGACCGGCATATTCATACGTATTAATTTCTTATAAGCTAATCTATTCGGACATTTGTTCCCAAATCCCAAAGGGGGATCCATATTTTTTAACATGTCGTACATCTCTTGATATAGAATCTTCCCCCTAGAATATAGATTTACTCCTCGCAAAAATTCCGAACGATAGCACGCAAATAAATGTCACTCACGTTGCGTTCGGATCGTATTCGGCCCAAATGCGAACGAATTCGTCCAGATGGTGAGCACCTAAGATTGACGAGTCCCTCGTTAGGTAGTCAAAATTGTCCATGATGACGGCAACGAAGAGATTCAACATCTAGAAAGAGACATAGGAATATAGTTAAGTGATTAGGTAATTTCGGATGAGTTGCCCCACTTTAGACAATTTCGGATATATTCCCACTAAACAAGAGACGTATATGAAACATAGTAAAAAAATCTTAGACGTAAAATTTGCAACATATACCTTGTAACTTATATTAAACGCTTTTTTTAAATATTTCTTGGCAACCCAGTAAACAAAAACGTAAATGAAACAACAAAAAGATGTACTTAAGAAGCAGCTGTTATGGGGATTGTATTAACATATCAGCTTTAACTTATTTATTAATAATAAAACAAACCATTGCTCAGTTTTTTTTTCTAAGATAGTGATGGCGAAGCATTTTTTTTTTAAGTGGGACAACTTTTCCGAAATGTACTGTATTACATTGTAACTTGACTAATAATTCAATAAGACAAATTACCAAGAACGAGCAGAAGAATATAAAAGAAACAAAGTAGGCATAGGCTAGATTGCTGCCGCAACTGTTTGGATCCTTTTCAGCCTTCTCATCACATTCTTGTCCTTTAATGCAGGATAACATGATATTCGGCCAATTCTCACCAGTTGCACACCTATTAATATAACAATCTTCATCAAAAAAAGTTTAAATAAAACCACATACCAGTTACCGAAATAGTAACATAAGACCCTGAATAAAGTTTCGAAAATTATTATGGCGAGTTATCGATTCGTAAGGATCTTCCTTAATGTTTCCGAACACCTGAAACGGTAAAAAAACAAATTTTATTTTGATATCTCTGAGATTACATTTATTGAAGATTGAGAAGATGATAATTTACCTGCATACCAATGATGGCATATATAAAAAATAACATCGCTATCAGCAGGCAGACGTAGGGAAGAGCTTTGAAACTTTGTACAAACGTCCACAGTAGAATACGTATCGTGTACCCTTGTCTGAGAAGTTTTATCAACCTTGCCGCCCTGAACAGCCGCAGGAAACCGACGTTGATGAAATTTTCCTGGAAAATAAATTCATTTCTTTTAGATACCATGTTAATAAAAACATTTCAAATCATAATAATCTATGTAAATCTATGGATTTTAATTAGTACTCTAAATTCAACAAAATTACTAGAACTATTTTAAAAAAAAATGTATCATATGTAATTGGATAAACTAGAATATTTTTGGACTAACAATCTAATGGTTTTCTATATCAGCGTGACTCAAAATAAGTTGTAACATTTTGGGTACTCGTCAGAGAAACTGATAAACTTAATTTTTACATCTTATTTTGTTCAATCTGTCTCTCTATGTGAGCTTGATACACTGAATGTAATCTGGAAAAAAATCGTTGTAAACGTGTCATAGTTATGAAATAATAATCTTATTACTTACCCATCGTAGAATAATGAGTTAAAAACCTGCACAGATCGCGTGCAAGAGTTTTGAAATTGTTGCCACATGCAAAGTATCTCAGTGAACATGCTTTTGATTCCCTTTATAACAAGTTATCGCCCATTTGTAATGATTTTTGGTTAAACATTATAAAGGACGCGAATGCGGCCCCTTTTAATTCAACGAAAACGTAATGAATGCAATAAAATTAAGAATTAATATGTAAGTTAAATGAATGCGACTATAAGTGCTAAAGCATTGCTGTGTTCTACATACATATCTTCACCTGATAATTCGAGCGAATATACGAACTATTGTATGGTTTAATGGAGTAAGCTCCAGTATCTAGGTACAGAGGTTAACTAGTTCATGCTGTAGTTTAAAAGATATGTCGTGTAATTATACTAGTTATGATAAATATAAAACTAAAAGTATTGCTAAGAATAATGATTATTTTACATTTATGTTATGTTTTGAGGATGTTTTTGTTAATGAATTACACTTATTGTTTATTTAATGGGAGAGAATTTTAAAATAGTCGTTTTTTTTTTGAAGGTTTCAAATATTATCTTTTTTTTTCTTTGTTTTTAATTCGTGTTTTGTGAAACTAGTTTTTCAATATTCTATTATTAAATGCTATTACCTAATAAACAAATGAAACTGGGTTTATTTCGGGAAAAGTAAACAAGAAATTTTATTCTTTGAATCAATATCAGAAGAATCAGAGGTGGATTAAATTGACTGGAGGCCCTTGGTGGTAAAAATTTTGAGGTTCATACGATCAAGCACCAAAATAAACTAAAAATAGTATAGGGAGTAGAGACTGTAACGTCATTATGATCTTTTCGGAAAGATTTTAGTAATAGACCTTTACGAAATTGCTTAAACCAGCGATACAGGGTATTAATTGTAGCTCTGGTCAAATTTTAATCGTTTGCGCCGTTTAACATAGTTTAGTTTAAGCGGTACTTTGAAGGTGATAAACAAAAAGGTCATATACAATCACCTGTACGATTGACAAAAAACGCGCCAAGTCATAGTTACACATTATTTATTATTCGATTTAAAAAACCAAAATATCCAATAAAATGGTTACATAAATACAATCAATTGGGCAATGAAAACATTACTAGGAATCAACGAACTGTATAAACACTGGACCGCACGCCGTGTACTTAAAAAATGGTCGCCGTGCAGCCGGCCGCTATCTTAAAATATGGCGAAAATCCAAACAGAGGCATTGCACCTATACGGAATTTTGATGCCTTTCACATCTGTTTTTAATAAGAAATAACTCATAATGCCGTCATCATATCATATTGTACTTAATAATGTCCTGCAAATAACACTTCCAAAAAGCCTGGTAAAATGATTGCAAGGTTTGCATAATTTAAATCTGAAAGGATTTGTCGCCTGATGTTTTTGATATTGATAATACTAAAGATATTATAACGCGATACGCATTTTTTGGGGTAGTACTCTCAGATTACAAGTAAGAATGTCGAATTAAACTCGTATGAAATGATTCTACGCTATTACAACATGTATATTTTGCTTTTAAAGGAATTTACGAATACACGTAACACATACTTATAAAACAAAATGAAAAATAAAAATATCGGATATCGAACTTAGGACATGGCAAAATGGCATAGTGGAGGTTTTTAAATATTCATATTGTGACGCCCCTAGATGGCGCTAGCATAGCGGAAGAAAGGCCTACTTACGAGGTTCCAAAGAGGAACGACAGAGGGCAGTAGCGGGTCGAAGATTCGTGAATATTCTCCTAAATCTAGAAAGGGCGCCCTAGATGTGTCGCGAACACTCTCGCAATTCTCGCGCCAGATATAAATAACGCGTGGTGATTGGTCGGACAGTCAGTCAGTGGATACGAGTTGAATTGTGCAGATAAGCAAATAGTCAGTGGAAATAAATACGAGTGATTTAGTACGTGTGATATAAATATCGGTCGAAATAAATTGTTTACATAAATTAAGACATTAGTAATTAAGTGATTTTTGATAGTAAGTAGTGAGTCATTTAATTTTAGTGTTTATTTTGATCTTAATTAATAGATTTTAAGTAGTCCATAAGTGCGTTAATAATCAAGTTAATTTAAATATATGGCCTGTGTGTTTTTCTAAACCCCCACAACGTTTTAAGAATAGAAAAACGTTACAATATTGAATCAGACACGTCCAGATAAAGTCAATTTGTTTAAAAGAGAAAAACTTTTCATTCAAATTCTTTCTATTGACAATTTTCTAGTTTTCCTTTTCAAAATACTTTGAATACAAACAATTACAAGGTACGTTGTAAAGAATACTGGTGCAAAATATAATTAAAATGGAATATGTACCAGCAAAAAGATAAAACATGAAAAGTCACTTCCCGGCTCCACACAGCACTGTCAATTTACAAAGAGAGCGCCACTGCAGTGATTGTTCTTACCAGTGGTGAGACTCCGTAGAATCGCTAAGTTATAGCGATCGCTATGATAGCGAAGCGAAGATATTGTTCGTCATAGGATGTTAATGGGAAATACCCTGGTGGACGTTACACTCCATTTTCTTTTGACAGAGATTTTCGATAAGAGACATACTTTACATCATCATGTCTACATACCCTAGAATAATGAAAGCTTTTCATATTTCATGGGCCTACAATGCAAAATTCGAAGAGTTCACAGGAAGAAAGATTGAGATATAGTGAAAACAAACTCATAGAATACTCAATCAAACATATTAAGTATGTATTTGTTATATCACAAGGGATTACTGATTTTAGAAGAGCAGTGCATAGGTCACTTGAAAAGATAATTAATTAGATGGACATGTTTTGCTTGTGACTGGTATTTTGACTTGAGTAATTGTATACTTAAGTTGGAATATAACAAGATTGAGGAGGAGATAAACGACTATATTCCGAAAAATTTTGTGGTTATTAAATAGTGTTCCGACATTGGGACTTCCACTAAAAAATTAACTAGTAAAATAATGTAGCAAATTAGAAAACTTTGACACAATGCTAAGTTTTAGATATATGTGCGCATAACAGTACCTTTAACGCAGCAAATGACAGCAGATGATAAATAGCCGCTATTTTGAGTCAGGTTTGCATTACTCTCTTTGACACACGTTCTTTATGGTTGGTATAAATTAAAGAAAAAAAACAGAGGCATCCGGTGCTAAAATAATGAAATAGCACCAGCGACCATTTTTCTGACGACATAATATCAAAGGCAATAAATGACGCTTTTTATCTTATTTCTATATCTACAGGTAGATCCACATGTATTTTGATTGTCAAAATGACATCATGTTAGTCAACCAAATTTATTGTTATCGTTTGCCAACAAAATCATTTGACACACATAGTTGATTGCTAGTGCTGCTCCATTGCATTTGATTCTATAAATATCCTTTTTTTCAACAACCTCATAATACTGTAATACTACATTGCATGATATAAATAAACATACACCTATTTACTACTACGTATCAACCCTTATACTTTCATTCCATATCTGAATTTTCAAATGAAAGAAAACATTGAAACTGAACAACACCAATATTTGTTAAAAAAGAGAAGCAAGATGCATTGTCTGTCATACAACATGTTTCTGCTAGGAATAGTGAGAGCAAAAGCAAACAACAAAACAATAGGAAGTGGTATGTAAATCGCAGTAGATGTAACTGATTTGGTGTTGGTAGTAATACTTTAGTGCATGAGTTTTAAAAATATGTTAACAACCGCAGTAAAAAGTGAAAGCAAGTGGTAATTAAATTAATAGAACCACACTCTAAAGAAAATATATTACAAAAAAAGAGAAAGGCTTTATTCTGAAAGAAAATAGTAGTAAATGTAAGTACCAGAAGGGACGCAATCAGGGAAATAGTAAGGCTATTAAAGGGTCGAAATGTTAATAGTAAAATTAATCGAAAAATAAATGGGGTATCAATATATATGCGGTTGACACAACATGAAAGAAAAGTGTTTAGAAAAATACTATCAAGTGAAGGGGAGTACAAAGCAGTATGGAATTATAAAAAAAAAACGAAAGAAGGAATCATAACGATTGAAACAATCGTATTTGTTTATAACGTGTGCAGCGCAGCCAAGATATACATATGCTTTCGATTTTTAGATACTGCCGATAAATTAGAAACTTTGATTGATCCCAATGAAAACTAAACGGATGGTGAGGAAGACCAAACCAATTGTTTAATTAACAGGATAATGACGGCATCATAAACATTGAAAACTCGCCTATAATGCCGAAAAATGTTTAATCTCCGTTTGTAATAATGGATAAAATGTAAATAGAGTAAATCTTTTAAATACAGTCCATTAGTTTTAGTGTATGATGAATTGTATTTCAATGGGATGTTTTTACTTGTGTTAAACATATAAGATGAAGAACCAATATATCATTTTGTGCATTACAAACAGCTGTCCAATGTTTCTGGCGTCAACTTTCGAAGGTTACCGCTTACTAGTGGCATAAATCAAAATCAGTGGCGGCTCGTGATAATATTGAGTGGTGGGGTCAATCTCGGGCCAATGCCATCCCTTTCCCATTTTATTCATTTTATTTAAGTTTTGAATCAGTTTAGCTCAGCTTGCAGTAATTTATTACCTCGTTTATTGCTAACTAAAAATAATACCGACATAAAAAAACTAATGTAGACAAATTTAGAAGCTATTTTAAAATGAAAAATACATTAATTTCTTATCGGGAATACTTAGCTACCTAAATATAAATAGCAACATATTTCCTCCGGAATTCTATATATTTAGTTTTTAAACTGCACGCACACGGGTCACTTGTTTACATTCCCCCACCTAACTAATGCAAAACTATTCAGGCGTTTTGTGATTTTATAGCGACCAAAACATAACACGACATAGAGCCCATAAGTTATCTAAGCGTAGATTGTCGACTAAAATATAATGGATATTCTAAGCGTAAGCGGACGTATTTCTTACGAAGAACGGAAAGCACAATTTGTATTTTCTTTGTTTGTTTACTTAAGCAAATGGATTGGTGTTTTTACTTAAAACACTATTATGTATATAGACTATTATAAATAACTCCTTTATTATATTTATTATTTCATTTTCATAGTTTTTACCGTAAGAAAGATATGAATGGCACTTCATTTTGATTTGAAATACTATAGTTATTAATTTACGCGCGATGTCATTCTAGGATAATACTACATTTTATTACTATAATCAATAAATATTACAGTAGCCGATCTTGCTCTAAATTTCCCTACCGTGATAGTGGGAGATACTCTTCCTGCCGAGCACTAACGTATATTGATGACGCGTCTAGGAATGCTTATGAAAATCTTCACTAACTATCGTGTAACTTGATCAACCAATCAACGGGCAATGGGCCAAGATACGGCTGGCCCCACTGGTGTAATTTTTACGTATAGTCCGACCACCCCCTCTTCTGCCACCTCCGCGCGGAGCCCTACAAATCGTCTAAAATCGGAGCCAATCTGGATTTGGCTTCACGATTCTCTGCATAGCGTGTTTCGTCTCATCAAATCATGGGAATACCAACGTTCATTTCGTACTTAAATGTGTGTACGAGTATTTATCGGTATTTTTACAGAAAATAAAACTTTTTAATGACTAATTTGTTATTTGCAATGGTGGAGTCAAGGTCCCGTGGCTCTTTAAGAAGAGCCGCCACTGATCAAAATTTAAAGATGATTCAACTATCTTTTGTGGGAAATTAAAATGGGAGGATCAAGTAATAGAGGATACAAAGAAATTGCAAATAATAAATGTAGCTGAACAAATAAAAAAATTAGTGTTAAAATTCATGAGCTGTCACCTTTGAAGGTATTAGAAAATCATATTTTAAGCTGCGTTTTTCTGGTATACTGATATATTTTTTTTTATTTCTGCGTGGTCTCTACCGCGTATTTATCTTTTTTTTGTTTGTAGTTAGAGGGACTATCTTGGTTCTTTTAAAAGATAAAAGATAATTTTTCAGAAATCGCACCATAATACCTTCCATAGTGCAGTTAATTAATACTGCTGGTTTGCCAGACTGTTTGAAATTGGATTACTCGATGAATTAAATATATATATTGCTGTGGCATAGTTTTGATTTTAATGTTTGTGCTTTTGACAGGAAAAACGGAGGATAATATAGTGGGCGGTCCTTCTCTAAGATAGACTTTCTGTAGCCTTTAAGAAATAGAAGAAATGAGTGGCCTTTTCGACGGGAATATATGTCAGGATTAATTTTGACAATTTGATATATATTCTTATCTAGTAAGTAAACTCACTCAACGGATATATTATTTAATTGTTTCATTTCATTATGTCGTTTTGTCAATTAAGATATAGTCATATAAAAAACATTGTGGACAAAGTATTTAAGTCTAGGCAAATTTTGTATATACTGAAGTTTAATATAGCAATATATAAAAGTGATAATTAGTTAAAATGTTTTGGCTGTTAACAATAAATACTAAGAAACTCAACTCTTTCCACTAAGAATTGCAATATTGGTTTATGTATTATTTCTTCTTAAATTCTTTTCTCTTTCTAAATGTTATTGTAACAAATAATCGTTTTATCAATCGGCGAATTGTGGCTATATTCGATAATTAGACAAACTCTTGTAAAATGCTCTAACAAGTTTTTTAATCATCAATACCAATACTTTTTGACAGTTAGTCAGTTTATTAAGTAATTCAATATAGTTGCCGTTGTATTTTATATTAATGAATGTTTATCATGCAGTTAGTTAGCCAATGGTAGTAGATACATTGAAGCTGGTCTTAAAATTATTTAAATTGTATTATTAAATTTATTTATTTGAGACTTTAAATTGGGAGTAAAGGGAAGGTATCCAAAATTAGTTCATTATAAATTCGAAGTTTTTGCTTCGGCATTATTCTTAGCACATATTTTTTTTTAAAAAAAAAAAGGTATTAGGAATTTCATTAAACTGCGAAGTTACTTACTCTCTCTTTGGAATCACTTTTCGCAGCTCTTTCCTTCAAATCATATAAATAATGAAAACATGATTAAATCAAAAATGAACGGAAAAGCTTCGTGTGTTTGTGAATGTGAACGTTCGTGTGTGTGCTTTTTGACAGTGACATCGGTTTCATATAAAGTGCGATCATAAACTAAGATAAGCAGAAGATACTTACGCCGAATTCGACCACCATGGCGTCCACTATACTGCCGATGACTGTTACGAAGTCGAACGTGTTCCATGGATCTTTGAAGAAATTCTGCAAATAGAGTTTGTTAGTATCGTGTTTCGATATTCCCTTTCCGTACTGCTTTTCTACAGTAATATTTCTAAATTGGCGTAAATATATAGTTAGAGGAATCAATATTTGAGACAAAAAATATTGCAGAAAAGGGTTTAATTAACAGGATTACCTAACATGCTCATAAGGTACTCAATATTAATTTGAAACGAGGAATAATAAGCGTATTTATAAAATTGATTTAGTTATATTTATTTGTAATAAGATATTTTAAGCTTTTGCTTATTGTATTGCATTCGCAAGAAATCGCTTTTAAAGTAATTAAAAAGGTTTAATATTACGATCTTATGTATTACCTACAGATGTGATAAATTTATTATTTTTAACAAATTAAAACTGGTAGTCATACAAGAGTAGCGCAACATGTCCTTACACATAACGTTCTAATTATTTGCCATATAATGTCACGTAATTATATTTCTGCAAAACATCAACTCAAGAAAGTCGATCGAAATTAATTTTTGAAGTTTTTTTAAGTTATTTTTTTTGTGGGAAACTACTTTTTAAAGGTTAGTGTTTTTTATGCTTGTGTGGTTTTTCTAGTATAGTATAACTTTTATCTATTCTATTATCTATTTATCTACTCTATTATCCGAGAATTATAATTTGAGAATAATTTACAACGAAGATTCAAATTAAATGTATAGTGCGGTACTTGGAGTGATCGATTAGTAAGTTATGTTTATACAAAAGAGGAAATTAGCCCTTGCATAGATTCGGATAATATTTTTTTTTTCTGAAGCACCTTTATACAAGTAAGTGATTCTTTAAAAGTTTATAATATTCTATTACTTACTTATAGATATTTAGGATTTTGGCACCATTATCTGTTCGATTGGAACTATAGTGTGAAATACTTTAATCAAAATATCATTTCCGGTTGACCGGAAATAGTCAACTGGTTGTTTTACTCCATTATTGTCGGCTTTTTGACAAAGTAATGTCAATTTCAACATTTAAAGAGAATATACGTTACCATTAAAGAATATAGAGTCGGGAACCACTATTTTTTATTCGCAAGAAAAGTTTCAAATTATTACAGATTTACAGGTTTTTTGTTTGTGTGATTAGTATTGTTAAAGGAAAAAGAGTTTGAAAATGTATATATTTCAAAATTTTAGTCCAACGTCACAACTGTTACGCCCATAAAAACTTAGAGATTCTGTTTTGGGCCAATAAAAAAATAATTAGCCGTTTGACGTTCGCCTATTGCACAATCTGTGCCTCCGCTGTCAGATAATGTGTAAAATTTTCAATTGTGACATTGAGTTTGATTGGAATAATGCGTATAGTCGGTGCTGTTTTTAGAAAGATATCCCTAAAATCTAGATTTGTTGAGAAAACGGTTCAATAATCATAATATCATCAATAGAGGGCAAGTTTTGGTCAGTAACTATTTTAAATTAATGCAAGTTGTCTGTGTAAAGTGACCCATTTGATTTGTATAAATTCTATAACAGCAATAGTCTTATAAAACTTATCATTTTTACAAGCTATTTCCCTAATACTTAATAATTGCCCAAGGTATTGTAATATCATACAATTATTAAATAGTCATGTAAGTCATAGTAAATGTCACGTAAACACTAACCAAAAGCCATTAAATGGTATTTGACATATGTGACAATGAGTGAACGCAAAAATTTTAGTTTTTTATTGGTCAAAACACAGGGCCGTACTCAGAATCAACTTCCAGAAGAGGTAAACAATTTCCTAAGGCGGCCAAATTCTCCCCAATAAAAAATTATCATGTAGCAACAATGTTAATGAGTTAGGTATTGGTTTTTTTTTACATTTGATGTCTCATTAAAAACGTCTGTAACACTCGGTTGATATTAGCATACATATGTTTCACCTTACCAAGGATCTTCAGTGCTGCTGGTCAACCTAAAGTATTATACGGGGAAATCCGTGAATACTTATACTTAATAAATGGCGGAATAATTGAATGAGAATTTAAGACGGAAATCTCGTTATTAACGTAAAGATATTGACTAAATTGTCGATCTGAAACTACAATATGTTTCTATAAAGGATAACAATCATTGTAGGACGACTTTAAGCCACTATACATACTATTATTAAGTATATATACGAATTTCTCCGTATAATACTTTAGGTTGACCAGTAGTACTGAAGATCCTTGGAAAGGTGAAACATATGTATGCTAATATCAACCCAGTGTTACACACGTTTTTAATGTGACCTAATTATTAATTATTATATAGCCTAATTATTAAGTAGTTATACAATGCGTTAGTTACTAAACGCATTGTATAGTGGCTTAAAGTCGTCCTACAATTATTGTTATCCTTTATAGATACATATGTAATTTCAGATCGACAATTTAGCAAATATCTTCACGCTAATAATTAGATTTCCATTCTAAATTCTCTACTTATCAGGTAATTTCCTAGGAAAGCAATTTTTTCTTCTTTTTCAGGTACGAAATTCTTTTTGGTTGATGTATTGTGGAAATAGAATAGAAATATTATAGAATAAAAAAAATAAATAAAAAAAGTAAGAAAACACATGTATAAGGACACTTTTACATGTGGTTTAGTCATTTACGGACTCAGCATAAGATCGTACGTTTGAGAGAAATTACATACTTATTGCTTGTTCATAAAAATAATTAGATACAATAAAATTTTGATAAATTGAGATATTTAAAAGATCTTAGCAACATTCTAACATTTCCTATAACAAATGTAGGTATATAATTTCTTGTTAGAACTTAAACTAAAATAGGAATTCAAAACATCACGAATATCGGAATTACCTTAATACCAAAGGCGATGAGTTTGAGTACAGTTTCACAAAGGAAGAGAAAAGTGAACACAATATTCATGGCTGCCAAGGTGTCGGAGAGTATGGGCGGAGATTCATGGTTCTACAACAACTTACAAATGTAGCTACAGCACTAAAAGCACTTTGCCTACCTTGATTGGTTCATATTCTTTATTCACCCAGCTTACGCTTAAGGGCAAAAGTCGACATTGCCACAGTACATCGTCAAATCTCTCATGCCGTTGTCGTTACACAACGGATCGAAAAAAAGTGATAAAAAAGTGACTTTCGATTTTCGTATTTTTTTCTGTTTTCCGAAAAAAATGTGCCGAAATGTTGAGAGTTTGTGTGTTAGTGTGGAGTGGTTGTTGTAATATTTGTGCAATGGTTGTAACTAGCATGCTACTTATGCATCTACCATACGGCCATGCTACATGCAGCGAAGTTTGTGAAAGGCTTCTTTACATATTATACTTCTGGAATTGAGGAAGGAAAGCAGGAATGTATGGGAGCTCAGTTTATTTCTATACGCAGATAAATGTATGTAAAAAAAACAGAAAATCGGTTAATTCGGGAAAAACCGTCAGGGAGTATATTCTTGATATTTCGTAATAATTACACATTCATACCAAACGTACATTTCAAATTCATAAATCATTATTATGTATTTGGGTGTAATTATTTCTTCAATACCAAGAAATTATAACTGGAAAATCTACTGCAGGCATGTCTCTAGTATTTCTTACCCGAACGCCAAAAGCAAGTATCTTGAAGATGCACTCCGCAGTGAACATAGCAGTAAATCCCCAGTTCAGGTACTTAAGCACTTTGCTGAAGTCATTGCTTTGACCGTCATGCTGTTAACATATACATTTTGGCCAATTTTCTATGGATATACTACATTTTAAGTTTTTCATTTTCATTAATAAGAATATAAAATATTACGTGTTACATGATCTTTTAGTATCAAGTCAGAATTATTTGATCTTTCTTTTAGGGATATTTATGGGGGAAGTTATTTTTTCGTTTGGATAAAAGAAAAGAAAAAGAACCCTACGGGATCGGTTGGTGGTGCACTGCAGCCATATCAGCTTTACTTGTTAATTAACTTGCTTATACCTATGGCAGATACACATACACAAAGTGCAGCTGTTCGACTCATCTCGGGATTTGTACATATATCATGGACATGCTAACATTGACGCGGTTATCGTATCGCATGATGCACTTTCGATTTGTATGACATGAGCAAGGGAACATTGTGACACAGTGAATTCGTCAATGTTGACGAGGAAAATTAGAAAATTCTTGGAGAGTTCGTTAGATCACGAAACACATACATGCCGTGATATACAGAGAACAAGGTGTTGCTGTAAGTTTACAAGTCAATTCAATAGTACGAATATGTGTCTAATAAAGTAGGTAGTATCTAATAAACATTCTTAGTACAGTTTCCTCTAAATCTAATGTAATCTATGAGTATTGCAGTAAAATTTCAGCAGTGTTTACGATTCGGAGTGTATCAATTTGAAATTTGCAGTGTATGTGATGCTTTATTTTTTTGTGAAATATTTTTATCGTGTTGTTAAATTGTGAATTGAATCTAAGATTAAATTTTTAAGATAAGTATGCATATTTCGTTTATAAGAATCCATCAGTAACAACATGTAACAACATGACAATTTTCTTATTTGAGTCGAGGTTGCAGACAGTTATTTCTTATCGTATATTTAGGTACCTAAATGTTTACTTAATGCGAATGTGGATGTTAAATTAATAAATATAATATCACAGCAATTATAAGAAAATTGTATTAGAGTAAGCATTAAAATCCTAAAAGACCAACGTTAATAAGTTGTCACAAAATGAATTCTTGATTAAATGTTTAAGGTAGCTCTATCATATTATATAGCTTTTTGATTACATCCGTTTTAGTAATAATAAAATACAATAGGGAAAAAAAAATAAGAAAAAGGTCTTGATCCTCACAAAATTCTTTAATATATCACACGACCGGTTTCGCTCTATCCGAGCATCTTTCAGGTAGAGCAAAACCGGTCGTGTGATATATTAAAGAATTTTGTGAGGATCAAGACCATTTTCTTATTTTTTTCCCTATATATACTACTTACACAGAGTCAAATTATGGATGTCATTATACAATAATCCGTGATTTTCAAATAGGTTTAATTTTATTAATATAATGTTGTGGCTTAATCAGATGGACGAAGGTATTTTGTGGGCAGAAGTGAGCAGAAAGGAAGTTACAACTTTAAGGAGTTTAAGGTTTTTTGTTTTTGTCAGGGTGAGTTTTTTTATCTTGAGCCAACGGAATATCTCTAAAACACTGCATCAAATCAAAAAAAGATCTTAATAATCCTACATTATACCGTAGGGGGCTCACTGAATGGTGCCGAGCTCGATACCCCCCTTCACCCCTCCCCCTCCAGAGTGGGAGGGCGGACAACTTTTGAAATGTTATTAATGTTAAATTAAAAAAGCACAAAATCATGTTTGCTTGCTTCTCTTTTTTGTGTATTTTTTCTAGACGTTCATAATCATGTGTTTTGCGATTGCAGCGCAATCTGTTACGAATCGAAAAAAAAAGTTTCAAACAAAAACTACATCCTTGATGGCGTAGAATCCGAATCTGCAATACAAAATGGGGTTCCCATTTAAGATTTCAAAGTTGTCCGCCCTCCCACTCTGGGAGGAGAGGGGTTCGGCATCATTCAGTGAGCCCCCTACATTATAACAAATCTTATTAAGATCTTTTTTTGATTTAATGCAGTGTTTTAGAGATATTCCGTTGTCTCAAGAAAAAACTCACCCAGTACATGTACTATATCGATATTGACATGGAAACTATAGCTGTCTTTTAAATAATGATTTGCAGAGGTGAAGTCAGTTCTCCAATTCTTCCGGTTTAACCTATGTGTACATATATCTTATTATCATCTATATTATAAATGATTTCAACCATTTGCTAGTTCTATCCTTATTATTTCTTATTATGTTTTCCGATTATATTTTTAGTTTTATGTCATATGTAATCCTTATTTGCATTTTTGAATAATCTACAAGAGGTTTTCGATGTTCTCTCTACATATGTAATGGGAGTGTAATTATAAGAATCTTCGCTAGTTATTATAGGATATATTAGAAATGAGTACATAATTTTTGATTATTTGAAAATCGGACATTAATTAAAACTTTTCACTATCCCAATAACTGTTACTTATAGTGTGCATTCTATTGAGTTCGAAATGGAAATTTTCTTTATTATACAGGTACATTTACTAGTCTATATATGTACCTACCATCGATTGTTAAACAGCTAATTTATGCTTAAGATGACGAGAAGATACGTGAATCACTGATGTGTCAGTATATGTAGATTTATGAAATATAGAAATTTTATGTTTCATAGTTAAATTTGACATCGAGAAGTTAAGAATTTAACATTATTTAACATTACTAACTATCTTAATAAAAAAAAATGCATATGCATTTTTATAGCATTTTATTTTGCACTTCATTTCCTAGTAATATTTTGGCATATTGCGAACAATAAACGTACTTTGCTTGAAACGAAAATGGTTTTTATCTATCTGTCTAATAGGTCTTTAAGATAGTAGAAGTAAGTTTTAAACCAAGTAGGACTTGTTTTTAATAATAATAATAATAATAAATAATTCATGCCTTAGCATCCCCCAACAGCTTTCGCTAATTACAGGGGGCATCGGTGGCCATGATTTGTTATTACGCCTGCGCCTGTGGAGCGATTTAAGATCTTTGTCTTCGCATTTGCCAAGGAGTAGGGGAAACCACGAAAACCTCACTATGAGAGCAGTCCGTCGGTTTGGAACCGAGGACTCCGCGACTGATAGTCAGCCGTGCAAGCACTCGACCATCAGCCGGGCTACATGTTGCAGAAGCATGATGTTATAGAAGAAGCATATAAAAGTTTGTGCAAAAATGAATTGTTTGCAACAGCATTGCATGTCTTTTCATACGTTTTATACAACTGATTTTTAAATGTTAAATTAAAGAAGTAATGAAGGAGAAACAAATTTAACTATTTTTATCTTTTCTTTCGCTTAAGTAAACAAGGAAAAAAAATGCGTTCCATATTCTTCGTGCAAAATACGTCCGCTCATGCTTGGAATACGCACTATATTTGACTCCGACACTCTATACACTAAAAAAACTCAATGTGCTCGCCGTCGTATGTCATGTTACCGTTGATAAATTTACTAAAACTTTTGAATAGTTTTTGCGCACCCTTAAGGTTAGTTTGGGAGGTGGGGAGGGGAGGGGGGAAAATGTATTTGTGGCCCGTAGGAGCCACATTGCCGAGCGCTAATCTAGATACAATTTCACATCCATTTACCATTTTATTGTCATTTTTAGTACAACTCAGTGGCGTAAAATACACTCCCACAACCCCCGCATGGGGGTTAATGATCCACCTTTCCTTCTCGGCCATACTACCTGCTTTCCATTAAAATTAAACATGAATAATTTTAATGTTATTAGCGATGATTTGTGAACATACAAGTTCTGTTGCTTAAAGATTGTTGCCATTTTTGAAAGATCAATAGTCTTAACAGTTTTGTTACTGGTGTATTCTTATATAATATGATATAATCTGTAGATTCATTGTACACATTTACACACTGAAAATAGAACGAATTTTTGGAAAATAAAATAATAATAATAAGAAACAAAAGTCAAAAGCATGAACAGGTGTAGATAGTATATTAACACGGAATGATCAAGATGCTGAAAATCTCTGTGTGTAGTTGTGTGTTAAATGTGCATTGCATCTAGAGTCATACGGGTGGTGTTTGACATTGTACTTCGTGTAAATGGTACCATAAACAAGACAATGATTTTTCTCTTAAACGGAGAAAACATTAAATGTACATTGGCTGCCGACTTTTTTTTTGTTTTAAGAATTTATTAAAGTAAACTGAAACTTTTAAACAAATTTTTGATTATCAATTAATAAATTTGTATGTGACTTAAGAGATAGAGAGTGTTACAGTAGCACATACCTTCATCATAAGCAATAAAGTATTGAAAACGATTAGCATCATGATGAAATATTCGAACGGTGTGGATACTACTAATCTCCATATCTTATATTTAAAGCTGTTCCTCTTGTTCGGCATATACCTTTCTAGTGGTCGAGCTTGTATCGTAAAATCTATACAGGATTTCTGGAAAAAGACAAACAAATTTATAAAATAATAGCTGCATTGAACGAATTGCAATTTTCAATCCCCCAAGAAAAACAACTTTACATTTGTCACTGTGTAACGTTAAAGAATCGATTTTTTTGATGATATAAAATACAATAGTGATTAATAGAAACAATGTATAAGATTATGATTTTTCTACAATGTAAAATTATCGGGATCTTACAGGGTGTTTCGTAATGTCGATATAGCCTTCATCCTTCTTTTTCTAATAAAATATCTCCAATATTATTGCATTTTTCAAAAGCGCCAGTGCATTTTAAATATTAACATACAATATTATATTATATTCAACATCCCATATTTAGACAACCTGAATAACTTTTCACACACACATTCACACATACCAAAAAAAAAATGATAAACAATTTTCGCAATTCAGTTTGATTCATTTATATCATTGTCGTTCTATGTAAAAGTGTCTCTTTTTCTTTTTCTCATATATATATATGAATTTATTTATTTTGTTTATATAATTGTTGATGTTCGTTTAATTTTATTTCATGTTTGGTGTTTTTCATCTGATACACTGCGTGACACGATTTTCGTACCTGAAAAACTGATTACTATTATGGTTTTCAATTAGTTACAATATGTAAACAGTGGATGTTTTTTGTTTCTATCACGTCTTGTTTTTGAAGTATACACTGATGGCATTAGATAGGCTATGCCGATTCTGGCACAAAATCTTGGGATTTTCAATGGGGGTAGAGTTCACATTTTATCCCCTCATAGATACAATATATTTACATGTCACTTCGTGTTTGTAGCGACAGATTGAAATATTCTACCTGATATACATACCGGGTGTCCAGCCTAAGATGCAACGGTCCACAGCCGATTTAAATTTGCTTTTTTGGAAAAATTTTTCAAATAAATGTTGGCTCGAATCATAGCTGTGTTCGTAGAGGAATCACAAACTAGTCAGAGCCAATCATATACCGTGAAATCAGTCAGAAAACTGTTTCGGATTTTTTTGAGCCAATCGAATCGCGTCTGACTACTTTGTGATTCCTCTGCGAACACAGCTCATATTCTACACATTTTAAAATTAGTTTCAGTAATGGCGGACTTCCGGTTGTACCGGAAGTAGATACTTTATTATTTTAAATGGAACACCCTGTATGTTACTATATTTTTGGATTCCTTGCTAAATTTAAATAACAATACGTTAGGCATACATTGGGGCTAAGTTGTACCGTTTCCGAATTACATGACGTTTTTTCGAAAAAAATAACATTTGCAATGTCTGCGGTGTTTGCAAATATCTCCGGAAATAAGAAAGTTAGAAAGATGCGGTTTTCAGTTTTCGCTTAATTATGAAACAGCACACGTCTTTTATTTTAAAATTGTTGCATTTACATTACAGAATTATTAAATAGGGCTCTGTAATTTTCGAACTCTAAAATCATGGATAACTTGTTTTTTTTTTTTTAAATTGAATGGCATAGCAATTTTTACATAAATGGATGTAAAATTTGATTTTCTTTCGATTTTACACGAGTGCCATTGTGTCTATCTCCAACGGTTTTGGAGATATTCGCGATTTTTCAGTTTTTCGCGATAGATACGTATTGCGAAGCGTCGGTCACCTT
Organism: Protaetia brevitarsis; assembly: GCA_004143645.1. Classification (NCBI taxonomy): domain Eukaryota; kingdom Metazoa; phylum Arthropoda; class Insecta; order Coleoptera; family Scarabaeidae; genus Protaetia; species Protaetia brevitarsis. Next base: position 3,556,510 of record RXPK01000186.1, read on the forward strand.
CCCCTCGCATTTCACCAGACTTGGGACTAATTAACAAAACAAAATAAGTTTTGTCGTTAGTTTTAATTTTTTTGTCGTTAATTTAATCGAATTATTGATAATTAAATAAAGCAATGTGTATATTTTTTAATTTTTTTACAAATAATTATTAGTTACCGTACCCAAAAAACAGTACGTGATAGAAAGAAAGTACATAGGTGTTCTTATTAAGCGATTTGTATAAATAAATAAACAGGAAAAATTGAAGTGGGTACTTAATTTTTTTTTTAATTTGTAACGTAGTATAATTAACAATTTATATTTTATATTTTTACATCTGCTATTTTAATTAATTTCTTCAGTTCTATATATTTTAAAAAAAATTAACACAATTACTTTTTCCTAATCAATTAATTATTTGCATTCCAGTGATCTGAAGATGGCTAATAGCCGAAACTAGTTATCAAATAATAAATAATAGATGAACGAAAGAACGAGTTTTATTAGTATTAGTTTTTTTAAATAGAACATTATTGAATACCTATTACTAAGTGCTTTGATTTTGTTAAGATTCTATGTCTATCTCTTCTACTTTTCAAATTATTAGCTTTGATTAATTTTCGATTCTTATGAGCATATTGTAATTGCTGACTACTAACTACGATAGTATAATAAGGTCATTACCTGGTCATTATACTGTCATTGTACTCTGGCTGACGTTAATCCTGCCAATAATTAGGCTAGTTATATGAAAGGAAGTTTTCCATAGATGATTAATTAATATGGTTTATGTAGTGGAAGAATGTGGGAGAAACTGTTTTTTGACTTCAGGTTGCACAGTTAAAAATATCCAAACTACGAAAGCTGTGCTCATCTCTTTTAAAAGATTTCAGTATTTTAAACAAGTGGGCCTCTTTTGAAAAACTGAATTTTTTCAAAAGACACCCAGACAGCACAGATTTGAAAGAACTAAAAAGCTGGATTATAAAAAGATGGAAAGACCAAAAGCTGCAACCACTGAAGAAAACTAATTTTTAATAGTAGACAGCGTGGTTGAATCTCCAAATATTTCTATGCGAGCGGTCATAAGCACAATAGGAATTTGATTGACGTCAGCATGGCCCATTTTAAACAAAAATAAATTTCATCCTTACCATTATCAATTGGGTCAAGAACTAAATCAACATGATTTCAGTCGAAGGATTCTTCAATAAAATTTTATTTACCGATGACCATGACCTTCCAAGAATTATTACGTTGAATGTCATAATTTTCATTATTATGTGTACAGTGGTACGTGTTATTTTGGTGGATTATTGTTTGTTAACATGTATTGATCTGTTAAATTTTGATTTCCTTTTTTTGTAATTTTCGTCTTAAATACTTACTTTTTGACCTTCATTTTTACAATGGCTGCCTACTACGATTACAAATATGACCATAACTATGAAAAGTTAATCAAAACTATAATAACTCGTAGAAGTAAAAGAGATAGATATAGGGCATGCTTGCCAAAAATTAAAGCACTTATTAATAGGAATTAATAATTTTATTTTATAGAAAAATCATAATCGTACAACAATTTATAAAGCTTTTTTTTCTCTGTTACCCTTTACGAGTTATAAAAGAATTTCCTGCTGGTAAAACAGCCTGTATATCATCAATAGATGCAGAAAAAATATTGGAAAAAAATTATTAAAAAATAATTAAAAATTTATAATCATTTTTATACTAATACCTGTTTTACAGCGGGTGTCCTAACCCACAGGTCCATGACTTTTTTATTTACAAGTATTTTTTATTAAAATTCGAAATGTATAATTTACGTCAATTTTTCAGTTACTTAACCTGCCTTATATTTTTTATCACTTCCGGTTTTACCGGAAATATGATCAAATGTGAAATTTGAAATGGAATAATGGAATTTGGTATATTCGGATTCTACGTAATTTTCTGCATCCGACAACGATTCGATTTGTTAGCTTTCGTTTTCCGCAAAGTACACTTTAACAGTTTTTGCATAAAAAGTGACTTTTTTTAATGAAACCTCATGGGTCTTCCACACTTAGTGATGGGTTGCTACGAAGCAGACTCCTATTTTGTAGTAGTTTCCTGATATAGTGGACAAGTGCGAATGTTGTGAAGCATACATGTACATACATTCGTAAGCAGTATATATAGCAGTAAAGTGGTGTATAAAATGTAGTAATGTATAAAACTGCTTCTTTACCTTAGCAGCTACAACATGCTTTGGAACTGTATCTAAATATGTTGTGTAAAAAAAGTATCGTCTGTCGGTTTGGATCGGAGTCGCGCGCTTTCGAGTGTGCAAATTTTTTCTTATAGGGTATTTAGATCATCTTGATGACTTTGGGAGGCGCATAGCGCAGAAGAGATTATTTTTTTTTTCAATGATTAAATGAATTATTTTTTTACAACACCAGTGAGGAAATACATAAAGACTATACTTATTTGATATTATAAATTCTGTAAACATTTTATTGTAAGAAACAGTTCATGTTTATTTTGTGGCACTATCTATGCATCATAGATGTTTTTTTACCGTAAAAATGAACAACAAGCATAATAAAGAAGGTATTTCAAAAAATACTTATATTTCAGTGGTGTGTTAAATAAATGACAAGCGTAACGGTAAAAAAGAACTTCTAGAAATAACGAATATACGAACATGGCATTCGCTTAAATAAATAAGAGAATAAAAAATAAATAGAATTCGCTAACAACACATAGAAATATTGTTTTTATCAAGCCCAAGTGGAGACAATTTTATTCCAAGTAGTAATAGTTATTTTGTGTAACAACCCCACACAATGTAAGTTTCGCTGATTAGTTTTCCTAGCTTTTATATCGATTTTAGTTAAGAAATACCTATGCAGAAACACATATACATATCATTATAGAAACTCGATCATTATGAAACGTAACCCTCAGAACTTATTACTAGTTATTATTGTTACTTGTTACAATCGTCGTTTTATAATTGATAGAAAATGCCAATTTATACTTTTCCGTTCAAGAAACTATACTTTTTCATTTATTAATCAATTATTTATATTAGTAGATCATTATTAGTTAGGAAAATATATACAATACCTAGGTGTATATATGTAAAGCTATTCACATTCGTACTGGTATGGTTAGACAACCCATTTCGCTGAGTGTATTTTATGTTGCATATTTTGCTTGTTATGGTCGTTTTCTTTGCTTAAGCACCTGATTTTCAATTCACCGAGAGTTTTTATAGTTTTGAGTTTGTTTTGTAAAAGTTTAGTTAAAGAGTTTATTGTATCATTTTAAACTTTTTAGTGTTAAGTTTTTTAATCCAGACATTAAACTGTCTATTGTTGGATTGTGTTGATTTAATGCTTATGATATGAACAATGATTCTATTCAATATTGTCGTTGAATTGTTATACGTCTGCGTTGTACGATTTTGAGAGAGGGATTTTTGTAAGAAAAACAGTTGTAGAATTTTGTTAAGAAGTTCCTTGTTTGATTATTGACGTGAGTAGACGAATTTTTTAAATCCCTGTTGCCATTTTGTAATTCATTTTGATATTGTAAAGTTTAATTGTTTTTTGTTTAGTCTATCAAGGAATTCATATTATAATAATTGTTAATGTATTAAAGTGTTCACTTTATAGATATAGGATCAATTATTATTTTTGTTTAGGAAGATTTATTTTAGTTTTTTTCTCTCGTTTATTTTTTAAAGAGTTAATTTTCCGTTATTCAATTTTGCTGTTTCATTTTTAATTATCAATCGCCTCGGTTGAGTGAGTAGAAGCATTGTTCTTGCATTTAGTTTTCTTTTTGTAAATTTCTAGTAATTGTCTACACTTAGTTTATTTTAATTTATGAAACCACGTGGATAGAATTTCAAAGGTTGTATATTTTGGAAAATCTTTCTGAACAAACAAAACTTTTGCTTTGCATAGGAAATAATATTGTCCTATTTTAATTTAGAGTCAAGTGCAGTTTTATTTTAGGCCAGAACCTTCAGTTCAGGGTTTTTTTCTGCACAATCTGTAATTTAACCCGTTGTTGAAACAAATTGATTGTTAATTAACGTCATTGGGTTGAAAATTCTGTTCTTTTATTTTATTTTAAACCTTTTCAATTTTTCAGGTAATTAAGAAAGTCTGATTTAATTCACTCACACTTTATTTTTCGTGGTTAGATTCAAGTTTTAATTCGCGAGGGTAACTCTTAGGTTATTAGTTCTTTTGCGTTTTTTAATTTTTTCCGTTGAGCTAGCTAATTTTATTTTTCTTTTTCATTTTAAAAATCAGTTTTGCATTTTCATTTATTTCACTCAGTACACAGCAGTACCTATATAAGTATATATATCTCCACTCGTTACTGAATCAAATAGAGTCGTTTGCAATATAAATACATATAAATATTGAGTGAATAGCGGTAACAAAAGGCCCTTAGGGCGGTGTGTAAAGCTGTAGTAACAGTTTATTTGTTTAAGGTATACCGCTATTTAAGGAAAATTGCTAATGTAAAGAAACAGTTTTGTACATCACTATCCACATTAATCTAAAAGAGAAACTTGGTGTTATGTTAAGCGGGTTACTACATATCTTTATCTATATGGGAAAACCGCCATTACGTGTGTCCCTTTTTGTCAGAAACGCCGTGTCTGATCTCATTGCATTTTTTTACACGCGTTAATCTAGTATTGTTGCCAACAGTTTAAGTGAAAGATTTCATAAAATTTCTAAAGACGTTTTTTATGAGTTTTACAAAATCGACATTTTCTTCGATCACTTTTTTAATTTTTCGATTTTTTGTTTGTTTAAAGAGCAGAAGTTTATTTTAAAAAACGCTTCATTCAGTATTATCTCTATCTAATTCTACATTTAGAAAAAAATATATATCGCGATACTTTGAACAGGTTTCGAGAAAACGGGACAAGTATGTAAAAAAGCACAAGCGAAGAAAATATCGATTTTGTAGAACTCAAAAAAAAACGTCTTCAGAAATTTTATGAAATCTTTCACTTAAACTTTTGGGACAATACTAGATAACATGTGTAAAAGAAAATCAATGAGATCAAATACGGCATTTCTGAGAAAAAGGGACATACGTAATGGCGGTTTTCCCATATGAATGAAGATATGTAGCAACCCCCTTAATGTTAGGAATATTTTTAGCGTATTTGCGGCATTCTAGATAGAAAAATGAGAATTCAAATTTCTGGTAACCAAGGAAATAAAAACTAACAAATCATATGTTGTCGGACTTAGAAAATTAAAAATATACAGGTTTCAAAAACCGATTTTACAAACCATTTTAACTGAAAATCGATTAACTGATTTTAGCACTAATTGTAGCTAATACTTCTTTAAAACTTTATACTAACCAGTAACTTTATATAATGGGTTCATACCTGATTTTTATCGATCTCTCCACTTTGCAGTTCGGCTTCACCCTGTTCTTGAAATGTAATAATGATCAAGGCAACGAATATATTTACAAAGAAGAACGGGAACACGACAAAATATACGATGTAGAAAATGGACATTTCTATACGAAAATTTTGTATAGGGCCTTGATCCTCGTACGTGGCAGACATTGAATTCTGAAGGACCCTGCAATAGAAGTGCATGTTTCAGTAATTCGGGTAAATCTCCTCTTTTCCTCTTGAATTCTTACGCAGGCCAGCCTTCGCCCGTCTGGACAGCGAAGAGCGTGAGCATAGCCATGGCGACGTCATCGTAATGGAAATTTTGCAACTTCCATAACCTAGTTTCCACTCGTGGCACGTCACTCTCGTCCTCATATACGAAATACTGACCCCTGTGAGAAGATTATCATGATGCGGAGATTTACATTGATGGTAGCTCTTGCTTTGGTAATTTTGATGTATGTATGTACTTACTGACAGGTAGATCTTGTGAATTTACTAGCATCATTGCAGTAATAAAACTTCCCGTTGAACAATTGTACGGCGATCACAGCAAATATAAACTGGAATAATATGTACACTATAAGAATGTTTATCACATTTTTTAAAGAGTTCACTAAACAGTCAAACACTGCTTTCAGTTTCGGAACTCGTTTAATTGTTTTTAAAGGTCTCAGTACACGAAGCACTCTTAAGGATTTGATGGTCGAAAGATGGCCAGCTGATGGACTCTCCCTGTCAATTATTAGGAACGTTAGTACCCGCTGGATGCGATTGAATTCTTCTTCTACTTACGCTACATCGAAGCCTATCGAGACTAGAGCGCATATAACAACGACTGCGTCCATTATGTTCCAGAATTCCCGCAGATAGGAACCCGGATGGAGGATGATACCCAAGTCTATTACTTTTAATAACATTTCGATAGCGAAAACACCGGTAAACGCGTAATCGAAATTATTTAGAATTTCGTTTGAGGGTGATTTCTCGATCACAGGATTTTCACACGCTAACGCTATTGAACTAAGACATATCACTATCATTATAAAAAAATCGAAATATCGAAGGTTCACTACCCAATGCGCTCCTCTTCTGACGCTGAAATCATAAACATCATTACTTAAAACATTGTTGAAAGTTTTGTTGTCTAGTAACATATTAACTTCAATAGCATCATTTGGTAGGTTTTCTTTCAACTTAGAAAATGACAAAGAAAGAACAACATCCTTAAATTTAACAAAGGCATTATTTAACTAAATTGTTTTATTGTACGTTCATTCTAATCTATCCATATTAAATAGGTTTTTTTTTTTTTTGGAAACCCAATAAAAATAATATCAAATGATTATATAATTAACCTATATCACCGCCTAATGCTCAAATACAATTATTGGTAGGGTATCAAGAATATCAAAGAAATCCAAGCTACTAGTTTCGATCTATCTAGCCATGAAAAAAATGGACTTAGGACATGAGAAAAAAAAATTGTAATACCTATATCGTGTGCACACTATGAGAAGAACCTCCTTTTTTAATGATTTCACAAAAAAGAGTTTATATAAAGTAAAGGTTAGTGTGGCTCTAAAAACCTATTATTTAAAGTAAGAATTTATCTTAGGACACTTAGTTAAAGTATAAATCAAAAAAAAAGAGATGTTATGTTCACTACAAAGTACCGTCAAACGCGGTTAAGTGAATCACAGAGGATTAAATGAATCGCTCGGTGAATACCGGAAATTTTTGCGTCCTCTTAGCGATTAGTGAGACAAGGTACCGATAATATTAATCCCATATGTTCCCTGTCTGCCAAGCAATACGACTAGGTATCGCATCCATTGCTCTTTCCTTCACGGAAGTACCAGATATATTAAACATGTTTAAATGCTTTGACTGTTATTTTGAAAATAGGTTAAGCGTTACGCAGCACTAAGGATGATCTTCGGTCTATCAGCTGCTAGATATTGTTTCTCTTATCCTTTAAGAAGAATATGCATTATTAAAATATTGTCCTTGTTATATACGTTGAACTTAACCCCTATTTTTAAAAAATGGACAAAGTATGGGGTAAAGTGAATCACAATGAAAATTAATTAAAAATCGGTCAAATCAATGTTGATGATGTTGAAACTAATAAGTAATAAGGCTATTTAGCGATAAGTTATGATTTTATATTACATACAGCGCACTAGTCACATCCAACAATAACTAATAAGGAGATACCTCCAAAACATGCCTAAAGAAACTACAAGGACAGCAAAATAAAATTCTAATAATGATGTGCTTTCTTGAAACTGACATTAAATTTATATTTATTTGATACCTCTTGGTATGCGGACGTTTGTTTCTGAAGAAGCAATAATATAGTTATTTTGAACCGTTTAACAATTTCTACAATTTTGAACTTACAAATGTCCGCATACCAAGAAAAATCAAATAAATAATAAATACGGACAAGAGAATTCATAATATTATTAAATTGATAATAACTAAAGACGTACTCAAATATAGAACGAGAAAAAAATTATATTTAAGAACAGAAGAAAATATATTTTTTTGTATTTTATTTTATATTTTAATATAATTGTTAATTCTCAACAGTTTTCCCAATAACATATTCCTCTATTTTTAAAAGTGAGGGTACTTTACTCTTACGCCCTTTTTAATTTAAAATGCTTATTCTGTATACTGTAGAAAATAAATTGCCATTTGGGTTTCAGTTTGGTTCTAAAAAGTACTCAAGCTCTCTGTGCTATTAAAATTTCTTAAAACTCCACCACAATAAATAATGGTAGGCACTTTTTGAGACATGTTGTAGAAAGTAGTTCCAGTGTCATGAAGTATTCATCGTGGCTTTCAAATTTTATAAATTCAGTGAGGCAAATTTGCAAGAATTTAGGATGTAACTTTTAAAATTTCAGTTTACAAAAGCTTTCAGTAACTTACACATTCGTGGGTGATAATATGAACATGCTTGAATATGGCAGCATAGGTTTGGGTCCTGCAATTTCTTCCTCTTCCTCCGGTGGTTTCTCTTCCTTTTTCTTTTTACTCCTATTTGGGCTGGGCGGTAGTGTTGCATCGTTCCTCGACAGGCCTTCCTTCTGGATCGCTTCCATTTCCTTCTCCAACTCCAAAGCTTGCTTCTCTTTATTTTCTTCTGCTTGTTCCTCTTCGGCAGCTGTAAGCTCCTGGGCGTTTGCCAAGTTATCGACGGCGATGGCCAAGAATACGTTGAGCAATGTGTAGTTGCCAAATAACATAAGTATAATAAAATAAAGAGAGTAAATCATGCCGGATTTGTGCCCTCCGGATGCTTCGATACCGTAGTACATAACTTCGTTCCAATCTTCACCGGTTAGTATCTAGAAAATTTATTAAATGAAATGAAATAAGTTTAATAAAGGCAGGCTAGATATAGGATGCAATACTAACTTGAAAAACTGTTAAGAGTGCTATTGGAAAAGTGTTAAAATTCGTTTCCGGAGTCCCTTCATCGAAGTTAAATTGCCCTCCGAATAGTTGCATGCCAAGTAAAGCGAAGATGAGAATGAATAAGAACAGAAGGAACAACAAGGATATGATGGAGCGCATAGAGTTGAGCAGCGATATGACCAAGTTTCGTAACGACGACCAGTACTTCGTGACCTTGAATATCCTCAGGAGTCTCAGCGCTCGCAGCACTGACAGACCGAAGGAACCTCCTTTCACCTCTGACCATATAACTTCGAATATCGAGCCAGAGATGACGACGCAGTCAAAACGATTAAACGCTGATTCGAAGTAGATCCGCGGTCCCAACGCATACATTTTTATGAACATTTCAGTCATGAATAGACCCAAAAAAGAATACTCAGCATAATCTGAAAGATGTGTTAATTTTTTCTATAGAACGCGTTTTCCATGCGCATCAATTTGCTACTTACAAAGAAAATCCGTTAACCATTGCGGTTGACCATGATATTCTACGGCAACACAAACTGTATTGAAAAAAACTAATACGATAACGGACCAGTAGAACCATTGCGTCTTCACCGCGTGCCGGATCGCGAATCGCAACCGCTTTTCAGCCCGCCAAAAATTGACACAGCTTCCACCGTTTTTCGTCCTAGACTTCATATAACCCGATCGGCCGAAACCTGTTAACAAAGCTACCTTCACCATGTGACATATTAGACGACACTTCTTTTCCGAATACTAATAAATATGGAATGAAACATATAATGAAATGAATATCAATGTATGATAAAAATTGATAATTTCAGCTTTTAGCACGAGTAGGTATATCATTTTTAATTTAGTATAGCGAAAATTTTATTTATATTACAAGAAGGATAGAATCAAGCTACATTTACTATAGGATTGAAATATTAAAAAATTCTACCAAAATAACTACCACAGATTAAGAGAAAGTGTTAGGGGTGCTACATTTGACTATAGATTACACATTATGATTACTTATCTTGTTAGATACAACTAAATGGTTTTATGAAAGTATAGACAACTATGAGTTTCAGCCAAAAGCCAATATTGTGATGCTCTGATTAAAGTCACAGGCTTAGAGTCACATGAGGAGTAAACTTTTCTTTATTTTTGAAAATCTAAACATGTACGATTCTACTAAAGATATACGAAAAAAAAAATGTCATATCACGTGAGAAATAGAAATAATTACCGTTATTTATTACAAATTCTTACCATATTTGCAAAAAGAAACAACTAGTGCAAACGTGAAAGGATCGGATGCCACAATTTTATAATTATAAGAAGAAATCACACGCCTGATAAAGAAATTTATCTAGTAGACTAGCACAGTTTACCTTGCCATGTATATTTGTCGGTACTTCTTATGTGGTACACGAATTAGCTATAATAATATTGCGACCAATAGTATAACTCGAACGAGAACCATAAAATAATAAAAAAAATCTCATACATTAACATCCTTAAGCCTTTTGTTCTCAATCAAGATACAATATGTTAAGTTCAATTCTTTTTTTTTTCATTTCTCAGTAATATACATGCCATCTTGATGCCACATACATAGCCAAATATATTTCGAGCGTCGGGTTTGCGATCGCCAGCAAGCCGTACGAATAAAAGGAACCTTCAATTGCAAAAGAGTCGTATCGTGTACAATTCACCGATGATTCATAATGTGGTAAGTGTTTGTGCACGTTATATATATATTTTATATATAAATTATTTTTCTTATAATTTAAATTAAATTCAAAATTGCATGCCTATGCCGCTGGCATGTGTGTCGAATTTGCTGTTTTTCTCATTAAAGTCTCATAACAAAAACAAGCGTTCTTCAGACGACATGAGTTTTAAAAGAACAACATAATAACAAAGTAAAACAGTTATCGCCGGGTAAGGTAATGAAATCGGCCCTATGATAAATAAACAATACCTAAGATTAAATCAACAAAAATCACAAAAGAAAACATAAAAGAAAAAAGAAAGTATAGATACAATTATTCAAAGAGGTAATAATTAGCTATTAATGAATTGATCAAAACTGTAGGGTTCTAATTCGGAAAGGTATTTGAAGGTTCTTTTTTTAAAGTAGCAAAATTATTTGTTTGTTTAATAAGTTTGTTTATTATTATTTTTTTGTTTAATAGGGCCAAGAGCCAAACAGATTGGCCAGGTCCGGCCGGGCCGAGATAAATGCCAAAATGCGCACCTCTACAAAGAGCTACAGATAACTACTACAACATTTTACGAACCTAAAAATATATCACATAGGTTAAGGGAAAAGATTATTTTTGTTTTCATTCTTAACAGTTATCTACTCGAAAACTATAGACATTACAAGTCTAAAACTTTCTGAGATTTAATACTTATGTAAGCTACTTAAGAAGCCAAATCTATGGAAGGGTCGATTTTACTAGCTTATTCAGTTATAACCTTTAAACATATGTAAGCTGCTTTGCACTTTGCTTTCCGTACACTTACAAATTGGAAAGTATAAGGATTAAACTCAAGACTACAAACTGGTCGTTCAGGCTACCAATTTACTTTTTACCAAATCTTATTTACAAAAATTTCTTTGCTTTTTGAGAAAAGTGAGCTGATTTGCAATCATGCATGTATCACTCTTTGAATAATGTTGAAGGTGACATTTTCTAATAGTATTTAATTAACTTTTTCAAAAAAAAAAGGAAATTGGTTCAATTCACTTGTCAACCGATTGTGCAATTAAAATTAAAAATTAAATGGAATAATTAGTTAATTTTCCATTGTATCTGCTTATGTAATAAAAAAAAAACTGTACGGGTAATTTCGTTTTGATTTTCATTTCCCCTATAGGATATTGTAGGTTCTAACATCGCGGCTAAAATTTGTTTCATCGGTGAACAAATTAATACAAGTATATAAAACATCTCCGGTAAAATGTGTTTAAATTGTGTATCATTCATGTGTGCGCGCCTTATTGTCAAAATTTGAAGATTTTTAATTTGTACTCGTATTTGTTTCGTCGCAAATTACTATTCAAGAACTGTTTCAAATTATGATTAGAAAAATAAACGAATTCAAATTGACTAAAAAGGCAGCTTCAAAGCAAAAAGTAAAATGGTAAAAGGAAGACGGCAGGTATGTTTTAGGGTTTGAACTTTCAGTAATAAATTTAAATATATCCGAAAAAAAACAAAAGGAAATTGTCTAATTAACTCAAGATAAACATTCCGTACAACTGCGTTAATTTTTGTGGTGCTTATTTAAAGATTATTTCCTACTATTTGTAAAGCATCTTCTTCACTTGTAGCAGTACGACGACTTCTAGTAACCCCAATATAAACTTTCGCTTTTCGAAATTTTCGCCATCTTTACGCAAACACAGTAGTAACATTAGGAGTTTGCCCAAATAGATATCAAATGAATCTCTCGATGTATACGTTATCCTTTTGCAAGGAACCGCAGAATCAAACGAGAGCGTAATTTTAAACTCGGAAAACTTGAACAAATGATTACAATATTTATTTGACAGACGCCATAATTTCATCGCTAACCCAGCTAAGTGCTACTGAACGGGTTAAAAATATGATGATATTCTAGTGACTCTTAATTGAAATTTCGGTTCATTGTGTCTTTAGAATCGTAAAAAATATATGAAAAGATTTTTTTTAAGAAACCATTTTAATTTAATTTTTATGGTGTTTCATAAAAATGTACCTACTTCAAAAACAAAGGGCTATGGATACTAGTGACTCTTTTTATTATTTTCTGATCGTCTATTGTGGGGCATATGCTATGAATTGCAGTTTTTTAATGTAGACACATATGTAATTCAGGTATTTGACATTCCAGTTTTCTCTAATATCCTTTCTTTTAAATTTAATGCTCCTGATGTACTAAATCTTGGATTTCTTTTTGCCATAACTTCAATGATATTATCAAACCATAAGTTCTCAGGCGTAACAGGTTTTTGAACTTTTTTCGTCTTACTTCGATATTCCAAAATAAGCAATACCGGTGAAGTTGCTAACATAATTACGACGAGTGAGTCTCCTTTGGTTGAAATATCTTGTGGTGTTTCGCAAATATCAGCGTTGGAACCCTTATTATTTTTGTGTATGTGAACGATCTTCACTTTCATCTGTCTTGTTCCTCGTTAGTCCAGTATGCTGATGATATTAGCTGTATTGCGCTCGTTGACGACATTAGTAGACGGATGTGAATAATTGATAGGTGGTTTAAGTTTGAACAACACTGTGAGTCTCTTTACCATAAAGTTTGTTCAGCAGTATATGCTATTATATCACCTCGAGATAATGTCAACCTACATTTTATGAAATTATGGTGTTGTTTTTTGGGGTTGCACCGCAAAGAGATTGTTTATGACGCAGAAAATGGGTTAAAATAGGAGTTGTACCCACAAACTCGTGTCGCTCTTTGTTTAGTACTCACAATCAGTATTTTGCCATTAACTACTCTTATACATACGTCTATCTATGACATTTTAATGTTTTACAGTAATAATAAGAATCGATATGTAAAAAATCGCCATGTATTTGATGGTATGATGGCAAGCGGTTATTATAGTTTAAGTACCCGTCCATACAACATAAATTTTATGAGTCCAACCCTGCTTCTCAAGCCATTACTATATACGATGAGTTGTTAGAACCTATTAAATCACTCTTCAATAAATCAATTTAAGAAAGAAGTTAACCAATACCTCCTGGAACACATATACTACACCGTGGACTAATATCTGAAATAGCAATTTATAGATTTGATTATCTATACATAAATTTCAGCAAAGTTTAAGCTAATTATTATGTGTGTAGTTTTTATACCGATTTTGCGCGTAATAACGTTTTATTAGTAACTGATTTTCTGCTACTAAAAGTGTCTTTGTTTCTAAAAAAATCATGGCAATAAAGTATTGTTATTAGATTGTAGTTTTTGCCGCATGACAGACTGTCCTATCCAATTCAAAAATGTTTTTTCTTTGTCAAATTTGCACCTAGCAGACTGTCTTGCAGCACGACCAATAAATTTAAAACATATTAATTCTTCTAATAATTGCTGGTTTAGTATTTTTTACACTATTTGTGGAAAGCCTCACGCATAGCATCAATCACGCGTTCGTTAAAATCGCACATTTGATTTATTTTGATTTATTGCTAAAAATTTCTCTAGATCACTTACAGATCAAGATATTTGGATTTTTCTTTTTCTATCAATTGTAATCAATATTTATAAGAAAACAAATTTTTATAAAAGCCCTTTGTGAATTATTACTCATATTTTAACCTAATAATGTCAGAGTCCACATTAATGAATACACTGGTAACAGCACTCCTTGATAGATATAATTTAATTTCATAATTTGCTTCAGTTGCAATTTGACTTACAGAATTTCTTCAGCCATTTTTTACATAGCTTTATTAATATTTCTATACCCTAGCAGAAGCTAACTTTGGACGAACCGAGCATTCACTTTTATTAGGCAGTTATTATATTAAAACAAAAAAACATTTTTTTTTGGTTTCACGTTTTGAGGATTTTGGAAATAGAAGGAACAAAGATGCAAGTAAAATAAGTTTTGAAGTGGGTTTTATGGAATAGACACTGATACCCGAAAATAATGTCAATTGAAGAAGAAAAGTGCTTAGAAAAAGGGGGAACGACAAATTGGGGCTGTAGAGGAAATGATCGTTTCAGCCAAAATTTATGAAAATTTGGATGAATGAAGACTAAAAAAAAACACCACTAGCTGATTTACTCTTTTTGGCCCATATACATAAAATCTTATATACAGGTATTCCACGTAAGTGGTTCATTAAAAGTTTATGATGTTCTATTATTTACTTATATTTGAGATTTTGGCACCATTATCTGTTCGATTGGAACTATAAATGTCAAATACTTTAACAAAAATATCACTTCCGGTTGACCGGAAATGGATGTCAACTTTGTTATTTTAAATAGAATGATCTACTTTTTTATTCATTTTTAAATTTTACGACAATAAATACGTCAGTATTCATTAGTGATTCCTATAGCTATATGTTGCCGTTTTTGAGTTTTTCTTTTTTTAGTTATAATCATTGCATCATTCAGAAATTAATATCTCAGTTAATACTGCAAGTAGAGACCTCAAATTTGCAATGTTATGAATGTAGATATCAACCCTAAGAAATGGTACACACACTTTCTATTCTAACATACAGGGTGTTCAAAACTGAGGAACAAAGTGACATATTGTCAAATGCAGAAAACTCATTCTTTTTTTAAATAGAACATCCTGTATTTTAATTCGAAATTAGGAAGTAAATATCATCCCCTATCACTTTATATCAGCATTTTCTATGCCTATCTTTAATAGGTTTTGATATATGAGCGACTTTTTGTTAAACAGACTAAGTAGCCCTATCTTTAAATGTTTGTAGCTGGCTCTGAATGGGATTAATGTCCAATAGAGCATTATTATATAGGGCCAATTAGGCTTCAGAATTACATATTGTAAAAATCAAAACAGCAATGAGTACATGACAAACATAAATTAAATAACTGTCATTGAGACATTTAGTTTTGCTGTCAAAATGATGAATGCTGAACGGTTTTCCTTAAAAGAAAAAGCATAAATAGTTATGATACATGGTGAAAATTATCACACCTATCGCGAAACAGCAAATATTTTTAACAATAGGCATAATAGCAATATACGTAATTCCACTGTTTTAAGAATCGTGACAAAAAATAAGCAGACTGGTTCGGTGGGAAATAAATGCAAAGAATGGCATCGAAAAAGTGTGTGCAAAAGAAAATAGTTTGAATGTTTTAGTATCTGTATCTGAATTTCCTACCATGCCATTGTCGGAAAGAGAAGAAAAAGTCGGTATTCCCTGAAAAACCAATTAGAAGAATTTTAAAGAAAAACAAGTATTTGCCGTATAAACCTAAATTTATTCATACTCCTCAAGATGAGGCAACCTTCACAAGCAACGGCACGGTTACTTCCCAAAATTACAAGTGGTGGACTGACCACAATCCGAATTTTATAATCGAGTGTAAAAAGCAATATTCGTTTAAAGTTAACGCTTGGTGTGGTATAATAAATACTCACATCGTGGGGCCATTTTTCTTTTGGGAGAATTTGAGTGCGGCTAAATATTTACAATTTTTACAACATGAGTTTAGTGAATTTCTAGAATAGTTTATCTTTAAATTTAAGAACAAATCTCTATTTTCAACAAGATGGTGTATCCATTCCACCTTGCAAATAAGAGAATGGATCGGCCGCTTTTCGGAAAATCACTGACCTTTAAGATCGCCAGACCCTTCCCCAATGGATTTCTTGTTCTGGGGTTACATAAAAAATAAAGTTTACAAATTTCGACCATTTAGAAATATTGACCACTTGAAAATGTAATTAAACAATGTATCGCGGAAATTAACCCTGTTTTTCTTTTTTTTTTACGGAACGTTGCAAGGGAATTTAATAATAGATCGACAAAATGTTTACAAAACGGAGGGCGACTTTTTAATGTTTATTCTTTACACCAATAAATATTTGCTGTCGACATTATTGTAAATGCATTGGGTTTTATTTTTTGTTCTACATGTGGTGATTAACATTTGGACCTATTTAAAAGGAAAGATGAAATTAAAGTGATTATGAGTCACAGAATTTCAGTTAGATGTAATTATTTTGTATCATTTGAAAACAAATCAATGTGTGCAGCAAAAATTATAATCCCATTTTAAAGGTTTGCTGTTCAAGGCTATAAAAATGTTTAAACTAACTAATTTGGCATAGCATGCATGATTTTCTCCCAGAATAGGATATGACTGGTGTATGATCTCAATAAATTTTGTATACAAAGTAATTCCGAAAAAAGAATTAAATCTAATTTTTTGCTCAAATTAAGTGAAACTTCATATTTGGATATAGTGTTTAATTTGAAACAATATTTATTAATAAAAGAATCTTCTAAACCCAAAAACTGAGGTACTTTACTCTTAGCGAAATTTCATATTTTTGACCTTCCCTCGTATACAACTGAATTTTCGACAGATGTAATGAGTGTTATTTTAGTTTCAAGACATGCAGAGGTAAACTGTGAGAAAAAAGATTTACAAAATTCAAAGACTGCTGGTCACTGTATATAGATAAGTATCTTTTTTTTTGTTTTATTTTGCGGATTAGCTACAATTGTTGTTAAATATCCAATTACATGCTAAATTAAAAAAAAAGATATTAGAGCAAAATAAACTTTAAAATACCTGAATTACAGACATATTTTACTTTGTCTTAATATTTATTCCAGAAGGTACACGATTAGATAAATTTGTTTATTATGCGTTAATTATATACATAGAAACAAATAAAATGCGGACTGATAATAACTCTACGCATGTATAAATGTATGGTGGGTAAACAAAGCGCTATGATATATGTAGATGTGTGTTTGATTTGTGCGGATTTGGTTACTGAAACTTAGTTTACTCCTCATTTAAACCATCCGCAGTAGGCACTACAGAGACTTAGTAGTAGAGACAAACTAAATAAGTCTAAATCTTAATTTACATTATTGTGTAGTCCAGAAATTCCTCATACCTTTTAGTTTTTTCTTAGACTCTGTAAGAAATACTGTGGATTAAAACATGATATCAGTATAATGAATAATTAGAATAACATTACAATTTAGCAAAAATAAGTATGGGGTCAAGTCTGTTTTGATTTGTCGTTAAGTAGTTTATGTTGAGAGAAACTGACGCTAAAATGACTGCAGTTGTGCGTGACCGTGCCAAAGATGAATAAATGTGCAAGTTACTCGGTGACATTACCTCTTGACTAGTATGATACTTTAGAGGAAAATAGAAATGACACAGAACAAGTAAGTACATATTTTAACGTCAACATGCATCAAATAATCTGGAAAACATGTACCAGTATCACAACTAAGTTTACTATTTATCCAGAGGTTGCACAAATTTTCTGTCTAAAATAAAGGATATTTTCTCTCCAAAAGAATTACCAAAGAAGGGAAGAAAAGGGATATTTACAGTTAGCAAAAAAGTTAGTCTTACCATCTTCTCCCACATCGTCTTCCTGTTCTTCTTCTTCCGTATCCGTGCTTTTACTTTTACCCATTTTCTTTAGTTTCTTCTTTTTCGCCAACCGTTTTCTCGCTTCTATTATGTGCATTTTCTCTTCTTCTGTCGTTCTCTCCTCCGCCAAAATTACTTCCTCTGTAAAGGTAAACGTTTACATAAATTATTTGGAGTGGAAGTGACATGTTGCTTTAATAGCTTCTTGAATGTGAAAGGTATTTACCTGCTCTGCATATCCATTGGACATACCCATTTAGCTCTTTTTCCAGTTGCTGTTGACGCCTTAACTTCAAAAATGTTTGCCTGTTTTCAACTTTTTCTCTTTCTTTCGCAAATTCACTAAAGGTAGAAAAAAACTAGCTTACTACAATTGTCACTACAATAACAACAGATGTGAACATTTCCTTGGTGTCTTTAATGTTAAATTATTTTTTTTCCTAGTTTTGTGATAGAAAACAATATGAAATGGTCACATTTAATTACTCCTAGCAATACTTTTGGAATTATGCATCGTAAAAACGATTTACTTAATAACTGTCTACAAAGCACTCATCTTTACTTTACTATGCTTGAGACAAATTATGATTTTTACGAGCTTATTACATCAATATTTGCAAGTTTTGTACAAATACTTATAGCATTGAATACAAGTATAATCTACGTCGTATTTACTGCTTCTTATACAATTAATTTCACCTGCTCGTGTTATCCACTCAATGTAGCGACCGAATGATTCGTTAAATTGTTTTTTCGAGCGGGTTTTATAAAATTTTGCTCGACGCTCAACTCGCAACCGTTCGTTAGAAAATTCTCTATAACATTTATTTATCATCCATGCATATATTGGTGGCTGTAATCGCTAATAAACATAATACTCACCCACTGAGGACACCCAGAACTAAGTTGAGCATAAAAAAAGAACCAAGGACTATAAGTGGTACAAAATATATCCAATTGTAATGAGACCCTAGGGCATCGTTCATCTGAAATTACAGAGAAAGTGGCTGTGAGTAAATATATAGTTTTCTTAGAATATTTTTTTTTTATTGTCAGAATTTAAGTGGTACAAGATTTTTGAGATTCCGCCTTTTTAAAATATTTTTTTTTTAAATTTAATTTTTATGGCGCTTAATTTAAAGTTCTTTTGGAATGAGTCTTATGCAAGAGTTATCTTAAACTGTACAAGTTTATCAAAAATAAAATCCAAGTTATGGAGAGATATATGGGCAGAAGATATATTGCTGTGGTTTATGGTTCCTGGAAAACATATGCAACGATAAAAAAGGCATGAACTTTACGAGAGAAGATTACCCTGCGAAAATAGAAAGTTTTCCTGCTTTTATTGAGCAGGCATTAACACATGTATAATAACCCATATAAATAAGAAATAAACTTACTTTAATAGCCGTACAATGTAAGGTTCTGAAACGTGAATCAGTGGCTTTTTAATTGCATTTAAGAATTGAAATTTTTAAATGGGAACCCCCATTTTGTATTGCAGGCTCGGATTCTACGCCATCAAGTATGTAGTTTTTGTTTGAAACTTTTTTTTTTCGATTCGTTACAGATTGCGCTGTAATCGCAACAAAACATGATTGTGAACGTCAAGAAAAATACAAGCAATGATGATTTTGTGTTTTTTTATTTTAACATAAACTAACATTTCAAAAAGCCATGTGTTCGAAACTGTGCCCCTTCACTTCGATACATTTATTTATTCGCAATTAGAATGCTATTCAACGATACAAAACCGTACTTTATTCAGTACTTGACAAGCTGTGAATACTTACACATTGTCCGATCCCCATTTAGATTATTAATTATTAATCCAATACAAATTAGTTAGTGTTGAATATTTGAACAGTAATGGAGGCTATAACATTACAAGGGAGAATTGAAATGATTTACATCTATGGAGAAAGTGGTAGGAATATCGATCGCGCGCTTCTTTTTACCGAGTCGTTCAACAGTTCTCTAGCGAAGGAACTGTACAGCCAAGAAAACGTAATCGCCGAAAAACAATTGCTGGAGAAAATAATAAAATCGCGGTTTTAGCTGCAGTAGCTAATAATCCGCACATTAGTACTCGGGAAATAGCTCGCGGATCAGGAATTTCTGAGTTCAGTATCTGCCAAATATTGAAGCGTAGGAAATATCATCCATTTAGAGTTTCCATGCATCAAGAACTTCATGGCGATGATTTTCAAAATAGAGTGCTATTTTGTCAATGGGCGTTTCAACGGATACAAGATAATCCCAATTTTTTTGCTCGAGTATTATTTTCTGACGAGGTGACATTCACAAATCACGGTACGGTAAATCGGCACAACATGCATTACTGGAGTACCGAAAATCCCCATTGGTTGCGCTAAGTTGAACATCAACATCCTTGAAACGTAAATGTTTGGTGTGGAATAATTGGCAATAAGCTTATTGGTCCATATTTCATCGATATAAACTTAAATGGTGAAAAATATCGAAACATCTTGCAGAACAAACTTCCAGTGTTATTTGAAGACCTTCCCTTGGACGTACGACAAACAATGCAGTTCCAACATGACGGTTGTCCAGCACATTATTCAAGAATAGCACGAGAAGTATTAGATCGAGCCTACAATCGTCGATGGATCGGAAGAGGTGGCCCAGTGTCTTGGCCTGCAAGATCGCCAGATCTTACTTCCCCTGACTTCTTTTTGTGGGGCCACTTAAAGTCTGAAGTTTATAACAAAGTGCCAACCACGAGGGAAAACATGATTGAGCGAATCACTAACGCTTGTTCAAGGATTACGCCGAAAATACTTCTCAGTTGTGCGCAATCATTTCAATTGCGAATAAATAAATGTATCCAAGTGGTATGATAAAGTAAAGTTCTTCGTTGTTGAATGGCTTTTTGAAATGTTATTTAATGTTAAAATAAAAAAAACACAAAATCATGTTTGCTTGCTTCTCCTTTTTGTGTATTTTTTCTAGACGTTCACAATCATGGTTTTTGCGATTACAGCGCAATCTATTACGAATCGAAAAAAAAGGTTCAAACAAAAACTACATACTTGATGGCCCAGAATCCGAATCTGCAATACAAAATGGGGGTTCCCATTTAAGATTTCAAAGTTGTCCCCCTCCCACTCGCGGGAGTTCGGCACCATTCAGTGAGCCCCTACATTATAACAAATCTTATTAAATCTTTTTTTGATTTGATGCAGTGTTTTAGAGATATTCCGTTGTCTCAAGATAAAAAACTCAGCCTGTATATATAATTTTTTTTATAAACTAGAAATTTCTTTTTCAATGTTATTTCCGCTGTTTTTTTTCATTGTTATTACATATAACGTCTGGACTAGAAATCAAGAAGTGAATTGGTTGTCTCTAAACCTGGGTCTTTTATTATTATTTCTTTTTGCTTTTAATCAGTTGATCTAAATATCTCTTTTTAATTCTCATAATGACCTATAGAACCGTAAATGTATAATTTACTAGTTTTAAATATGGCCCAATAAAGATCAAAACTAAGTAGCTAAGAAAACTGGGGTCAGTAGGAGACCATTTTTGACGAAGCTTCTAAAACACGTCACAATTTATGTTTCGAAAAAAAAAAAACGCTAATATATATTTTGTTTTTTGAACGATTCCGAACATTCGAAACAAGATCAGGAAAGTCAATTGGACGTCAAGAAAATGGTGTCGAAGTTCAAACGTTTCCTCATAAGGATAATACATCCTGCAAACCCAACAAAACGATATAAAACATACTGCTGTGGTCTGGTACCCGGGTTTTCGTAAATCAGTTTTTTTTTCTTGTTTATTCCAATTAATCTTTATCAATGTTTCGGGAGAATTTTCTCAAATATTTTATTTTTAAATAAGATTTTGTTAATTGAATTGATTTTATTTATTCTTTTAATTGTTCAGTTGTTTAAATTAATTTCATTCAGTTGTACATATTGCCTTCACCAGTATTGTTTATGTTGTTCAAATGTATATTCTAGAAGTTTTTTCTTTGCGATTTGTGCGTTGCAATTGCACGCAGCTGTTGATATATGTATACGACTGTTAACCCTGTGAGGAGCTCAGTTCCGAGATTGATGTGTAAGTTCATGTTTATTTTTATTCATTGCTCCCATTTTGTGATTTCATTTGATTTAAAGATTTGTTCGTTTAATTTGAAATTATATCATCCATCAAGGAACTCATTAAATAATAATTGTTATTGTATTATTGTGTACACAATTTAGATATAAGATCAGTTATTACATTTGTTCTGGAAGGTATTTTAAGTTTAAAGAGTTTAATTTTTCCGTTTTCTAGTTTGCTGGTTTGTTTTTTTATTAATTAATCACCACTGTTTGGGTGATTAGAAGCTTTGTGCTTGTATGTAAGTTTTCATTTATATAAATTCACTTGAATTGTCCAAGTTTAATTTAGTTTGTATTAATTTTTGAAATCACGTGGATTTTTTTTGTTGTAAAAAGGATTATCTTCTCGAATTGTTTTGTCTTTTGCTTTGTTAAAGGGATTTGCATTGTCCTTTTGTAAATTAGAGTCTTTTGCAGTTTCTGATTTCGGCCAGAGCCCTAAGCTCACGGTTTTCTTTTTTACTGCAATTTGTAATTAAATGTTTTTTTTATTATATATAATAAATTATTGATTATTATTAACGTCATTCTAAATTCTGTTCTTTTTGGTTAAACCTTTTCAATTTTTGGAGTAATTAAAGAAAGTCAGATTTCTTTCACCCACATTTTACTTTTCATGATTAAATTCAAGTTTTAATTGCGAGGGTAACCCTGAGTTTAATTGTTCTTTTGCGCCTTTTTGAATTTTATCCGCTGAGCTAGTCAATTTAATTTTTATTTTTTGTAAATTCATTTTGCATTTTTCTTTTTGTACCTTCAGTACACAGCAATACGTTGGGAAAATATGTAGCTTTCTTTATTATTTTTATTCAGTCGAAAATTACAAACTTTATAAAATTGAAACTTTGTGAAATTTAACGTTATGTATAAAACTATTTAAAAACATGGTTAAATTTGTACAAAAGCAGATGTCACTAGGTGATGTAACTAGAGTCTTTTGTATTTGCAAAGTAAAAAAAGGAAAGATATTTCTCTCATAGTTAGTAGATTATTTGTTTGTTTTATCCATTCTACCCAGACTAAAACTTCAATCGCCCACTGCTAAGCTATAACGCGTTACATTACTTCTTTCTATTTTTCTTTACTCATCAAAAATACGTGGAATTTGTTTTAAAACATTTTAAATTGGGAGGTAACTTTTTAAGGCAACCAAATTATCATCTCTCTTCCATTTAGAGATCAATTCTGAAAAAAAAATCTAATAGGGCATTATATTTTGTGAATACGCCTTTTAACTTTGGTGAACAGTTTAAGTATCTATTGCCCAATTATGCAATTTGTTTTTCAGTTATAATAGGTTTTAGTAAATGACCACATATAACTTACCCAATAAAGTATTGAAGTCCACCCTTCCATGGTAATACATTGAAATACTGTTAACATAGCGAATCCGATATTGTCAAAAGAGGTGACACCGTTGTTGGGACCCTGCCAGCGTTCAAGGCATATTGAATTTCCATCCCGACACCAATTGCTACCTTGTACATTTGCTTGACTCTCATTATCTGTGCTACAAGGAAGCTCTTGATCACCCTCCTTCACTATAACGTCTGCAACGGAAAGTAAATGTTGTATTATTTAGATTGTAACACTCCTCTCCATACGCTTACCTATATCAAACAGGCTGTAACAAGTTTTATGCAATGCACCAGAGTAGAATTCCAATCCGATGATGGCGAATATCACGATGGCAAATAATACTAACAATCCGATTTGCAACAAAGGTGCCATAGCTTTTATGATGGACTTGAGCACGACTTGCAGGCCTGTTAAAATTGCAAATGAATGTAATCGTTTCCTCTGAGCGCGTTCAATTTTGAGAAGTATGAAGGAAGAAGTAAGAAACTGAATCGGTATATCTATTCAGTAAATTGTTTGTCGATTTGTGAGATTTTGTTTAATATATTTTGGTAAATCTATATGAACGGAGTATAGCGTTATTAGTAGAAGGTGTAGTTTTACTAGTATTAAATTATTTAATAATTTTCAGAAGCGGAAAGATCTGAAGCGTCTATAATCTAATAGTACGTGTCTACGTTAAATTGCTAATTATGTATAATAAGAGATCTACGGAAGTACAGCTCCGAAGTAATTGAATTTTAAAATTTAATGGTCCGCGATGCGTGCATTATTAAATGATAGATGAGAACACCAATTGGATTTTATTTAGTGTTGTCCGTTGATCGTATACTAGGAAATTGTGTATTTTAGTATCCAGATATATGATGTAAAAGCAAATATTAGGTATAGTTAATAAAACTATTTTAAACAACATTTATTGTCTCAATAATTTAATTGTTTGTTTGTATAATATCCCCAGCAGCTTCTTATTTTAATTATTTTAGTACGTCAACATCGGGTGGATATTAGGGCAGGCTTCGTACATATTCAAACATATAAATTACTAACTAATAAAGTTTAAGATTTACACCAACAATAGAATCGTAAGCACCTTTCTGTAACAGAGTTGGCAGCTCTGTGTTTGGCGCTAGCTCAAAACTTGCATCGTAACATAGTTGTTTTATTAAGCAGACTTACATTCAACCCGAAAATGTTTGTTTGATTTCAAAATTTTAAATGGCAAAGATAATAATTGTATATTTAAAATTTATATTATATTTCTTATATTTTAATAACGTTAATTTGATTTTAAATGAAATCTTTATAGATTTCTTTTTCTTTTAGAAACGAAGATAGAAAGAAATTATTTAGTAGATTATTTAGAAATAAATGGTGCTTTAGTGCTTATGAGATTTAACATACTTTAACAAGATTTTACGTTGATAAATAAGTAGATGTACATATATACTTAGATTGAATTGAGTTTTTGAAAAAAGGCGGGCCAGATAATGATCTACTGGCAAGGGAAGTAAAGTAAACTTACCTTTACTTAGTTGTGTTAAAGGTAAAGGTATTCAAACGGATGATCTACATTAAAAAATGAATGCCCGCGCTTTTCTAGAAAAGGTTTTCTGTGTTATATTACGAAATTGTATTGGAGTAACGATAGATTAATTCAGAAATTTTGGTGGATGTTTCAGTACGGTTTATGAAATACATTTACGCTTTGGAAGTAAATAGTGGAGTGGTGGTAGTAATATCACAGAATATCTAACAACCAGAATTTGGGTCTGGTGGGAAGGGTTCGCGCATTCTCAACGCGCAGCTTGATCCGCCATTAAATCGGGCGAGAACTTATGGTACCGGCTATGTTCGCTCTTTGCATTATGCACACGTCGCTGACTTCAAGTTTATATTCGTATGTTAATTTAAATAGTGTTATCAAGTGTAAGTCGATAAAATATGAAAATAATGGAAAAGAAAGTAAAATAATTGTAAAAGTAAGCGATATTCTTTCATTTTATCGTAGATATGTATCATATTCTCGAAATTCACTTCGGTTAGGTTCTGTCAGGCATCGAATTCTATCAAAGCCCATCCTGATTTCTCGCCCGAACAGTGACATCAAAGTCACGAAATTTTGCGCACTGAGATCAAAAGAGCCAACAAAGAGATTGTCTTCTGGTTGTTAGATATTCTGTGGTAATATGTCTAAAACCGTCCAAATAATAACTGGTATTAATAGGGCAAGGTTTTGAAGCTTGAGAAAATATTGTGTAAAACATGCAACTTCTAGAATATTAATCCGACACCAGTCACTAAATATCACGACCTGCTTGATGACAGTTTGCTTTATACGGCCTGTCAAATCATTCAAATTTACATTGAATTGAATGTTACACCAGATTCCGGTAAGTAGCGACATCTGAATGACATGTGAGAACATGAGAACTGCTTTATTGACACGTTAAAATGATAGCAAATATTATACCAGTATACATATAGTCAAAGAAATGTTTCACTGGCGTACTATGGATGGCACCACAAGTATTCTCTTACGGAAATATATTACCACTACAAATGCACAATAGAAAATGCTGGTGATGTCATCTATAGTGCGCCAGTGAAACATTTCTTTGACCATATGTATACTGGTATAATATTTGATGATAGTAATGGAGGACACAGCTGATGACAACCTGGTTTATATCAAAACTAAATAGTACAAAACTATTAACCAAATAATTATACACCTGAAATAATTAATAAGATGTGAAATATAGCTTTAAAAACTTTAATAGTTCGGTTTTTAACGTAGAAAACAGGTTACTTAGAATAATTTTGAGAAATATTAGCTTTGGTACTTGTCAATATGACACTCATTTAAATTTGATTGACATTCCTGTCACAATCCTGCCAACCGAAGGGTAAGCATTTTTCCCAAAAAAGTCCGGTAAGTGGCGCAAGTGGTAAACGCGTGCAACTCATAATTCCACAGGCCGTATAAACAAATCATTAAGCAGGCCGTGGCTAAACATATATTTTTTATTATTATCATTTAAGTGACAGCGCGATGATTGTTTAAAATTTGAGGTTAATCCTGGAAGTTTTGTCCACAAAATTAATCTAATTTTTATATAAAATTGACTTTTCGGTCAGCTTCTAATATTTTATTCTCTATGCGTTATGTGCTTTCAGCGAATTGCTAAGTTAACGCTGATTTGTTTACTAATTTAACATAAATGATAATACAGAATCACACCCCTGATACTTATGATTGGCCTTTCTATTACCTCTGGTGGGTTATAACAACTTCCTGCAATATAGATTTGCTCAATTTTTAACTACATTTTGTGTTAGTGGGAGAACGTAAATGTATTTCGACAGGAATCTTCCAATGTTTCTAAAAATGGTCTCTCTAGAGAGCATTTTTTTTTGAAAATGTCAGAAGTAGTAGATATTCTAACATCATGTTCTTCAGTGTTTATAGTCATTTATTTGTTGATTCAATTTAGCAAATTTCAATATTTATTTTAAAATACGTAAACTCGAATTATTTACTAATGCATATAGGTGGTGACTAAAAGCTGCGCGAGCGAGAACTCGACTAGCAATTATTAATTATTTACTTAAAAAAGTATAGTTAGTTTTAAGATTAAAAAATGCATTTTTTTTTCTTTTTTTTTTGTTAAATTAGGACTTTTCCTTGATTAAATATTTTAGAATTTTTTTTTTGACAACGGGAGGTGCCTAAAATTAATTTTTGAAAATGCTGTATCAATTGTAGCAAGCAAATAAAATAGAAATTAGTAGTTTGAAAGATGATAACATGATAATAACTCAAAAATATCAGAACGAATTGAGGAGAAGTTGTTATACAATTCAAGCAATAGTGAATGAACGCTTTACCGGGAGATTTTTGGAAAAAAGTATTTACAGTCAAAGGAAAAAAAAAGTTATAAATAGAAGTGTAAGTATCTTTTTCGCCATTTCCATTTACTCATAAAACAAACGGAAAAAACGATCACCCTACTAGTTATCAAAGAAATATCATGAGTTTCCGAAAAGGCGTTGTCGACAGTATTTGAGCAATCTTAATAGAAACTATATGCACTTTCTTAAGTAATTGGAAATAGTACGTAAGTTTTGTGGCGTGCACTTATGGTACAAAATGGTAAGGCAAGGTGTATTAGGTATGTTTGCTGCTAATAACGTCAGGCACAACTGCGTAGGTATTAAATAGTTAATTTATCAAAGTGGAAAAGCGTTTGAAGTATTTGGCTGTCTAGTAGTGTTGGGATGAACGTGGTTTCATTCGCCTGTATAGCTATGAGTAAATATTGCAGCGCGAAGCCACATAACAAGTTATTTAGTTTTTGGGCAAATACCTAATTGATAATAACTTATTGATAAAATAAATGGTATATTGTTTACACACAAACCGGTTGCTACACGTTTATTCTCGTGAAAGCAAATTGAAATATTTACTTTATGCACAAGCCCTTCATTCATGCAATGAAAGAAGTAGACTGCTTGAAGTCGCATTATGAAGCGGACAATCTACCATGAATGATGATGAAAGTTTTGCTCCCAAAACTACTGCCTAGTAAATTTAGCAACCTGACTGGTACAGACACATTCTAACGAATGCAATTGCTTCGTAAGCGTTCATTGCGTGTGGTTATAGTATGAGTTTAGTGAAGAATTATACTAATACAAAATATATTCGAACTACCATAACACATATTGCCAACCGGTTTATCAACTATGTGCTGCATTGGTTCAATCAGCATTCATCATTATGGATATTTACAAACAAAAATGTTAACTTGCAGAAATATTAGTCAAAATATTTAACGTGAAACTATAAATTTTGTTTATTGAACAAGAGTTTTTTATGTTTTCAAGCAAATTCCGGCGCATCCACCAAAAAGTTCTAATACGTTATTTAGATATTTCCTTAGCCGTATCAATATTATTATAAGTTTAGTAAATCTTTACTATTTTGATTATAGAGCGGTTAATTTCTGAATATCGTTGAATAAAATTGTAGTAATTTCTTTAAAATATACAAAATGATGCATAAAATTACAATTTTGTTCATGAAATTAAGCTATAAGCATATTAAAAACAGTACTTGATCTTAATTATTCATTCCTAAATGATATTACTAAAAGAAAGATTACTAAATCGTAGCGAAAGAAAGGGTTTACGAAAAAAAGTAACCAGATGCCAAGCAGTAGACGGTATAACAATTAAATTATAAGAAATGTGGTGTTTAGTCTTCTGATTAGTGTAGGTTTATATTTGTTAGTACTAATAAGTAGTGGATGCGACAGAATATTCTGGATTAGAGATAATTTTCTTTAACTTCAGGATGACATTTTATGCTTACAATCACAATTACAGTCAACATTCCACAGAAAATTTGGTGTGTTAAGTATTTGTTGATAAGTTTATGCTTTCCGTGACAGATATATGGCCATATATTTGATGCAACGTTTTGTTAAAAGAAGTATATGAATAAATACAAATTTTAAAATAAGTGGTAAGTGCTTATGACAGCAAATACAATCATTAACAACTAAAATCTACATAACTGTTAACTAAAACAAATAGACCATTTATACTTTATTTGAGGATAATTATTAATTTTTGCATGAGCACCATCATGACAGTTACTCTGAAGAGTCACCATTATCAACTGGAGGTAAACGTACGTCGCCTTATTTGTCAGAAATTTCCGTAAAATTTTATAGCTTAACTTTCTGCTTGAAATCTGAAAGAGCCGAAAGCATTAATGTTTTATCTTCGTCGAAATAATCCACCTTCAAAATAATAATCAAGGTACCAGTTGACATCTGACCAGCATCAGTTGCGTAGTTTTAGGTTCTTATCAGTTCCGAACGATACTTTTCCTATGCGTCTGCATTTAAGATTTAATTAATAATTATTAATTAGGAATAGAAATGACTGTATTTGGAAATAATTAATTATCATATACGGGGTTAACAATGAGAACTACGGGATATTTTCAGATGGTATTCACAATGAGTAACTATGATTTGATGACAGGGCGATAAAGACGGTTTATAGATTACTACAAAGTAGGACAACGTGGTGAAAAACATAGTTCACAGAATTCGGGATTATTTTGGTGCGCATGATGGCTTAACAAAAAAAAATCCGCAATGTACTGCATAAGTTTAAGATATAAGAGTCTGTTAATTATGTACATTTGAAACTATTACAGTGTTTCGTCAGTCGCAGCAACTGGAGTTACCAAGACTACAATGTGGTGAATTTTGATAAAAGAACTGCTTTTACAGTAATACAATATTCAGTTGATATGAGAATTAAATCTAGTCAACCATATGCAGCGCCATACTTTTATTAAGTGAGAAAAACTTGACAACTGATAATGATGTTTGTAATAGGATTTTATTTTTAGCGATAACGTCCACTTTCATTTGAATGGGTACGTTAACAAACAAATTTGGAGCGGTCAAATCCAAAATATATTCATGAAAACCCAATGCTCTCGCAACGTGTGACTGTTTGGTGGGCTTTATGGGCCGAGAACATTATCGAGCTCATCTTTCTTTAAAAAATAAGTCAAACGCTTAATATTAGGATTAAAGGCAGACATTAAAAGAGTTTTGATGGTCAGTCTTAGCGGAGACGGTACTAAACAACTTGGCGGTTTCAACAAGATGTTGCCACATATCATGCCACCCACGAAATTATGGATTTATTGCGAATACAATTCAGAGGGAGAATTAGTTTTTCAAAATGGGTGACGTCAATTGGAAGAACCATTCATGGTTTAAAAGACGTGCATGAAAACTACGCCACAAATGTCTTTAGATCCCTGCATTTTGCCGAAACAGCTACGTTTTACAAAAGAAGGCGCTGGCTAATTGACAGACATTGTTTTCCCTAGATAGTATTAATCGTTATAAAAAATATTGCAATTATCTCATTAACTGTGTATATTATTTATTACTAAAGTCTAGTAGCTCTTATTGAAAAACTTTTTAATATACATATATGCCGTGAAAGCGTTGTCATATCATCACGAAAAAAATAAATTTAATCGTTGGTGTAGAATTTTATCAAATAGAATTTCGAACCCACCATTTTCAGTTTAAACATAACTTTAATTTTTATTAGCTTTGATTTCAATGCGGAAGTCAATTTGTACAAAAACTTATTCTTGAAAGAAAACTAAATTTGCGAGTTTAATAATAGTGTTAGCATGAGGGATATGGCATGTAATAATTTAATCAGGACCCTGTTGTAATGTTGCTTCTTGTAATCAGTTTTAATTTGCAACTTTAGTATCATAAGTGTATCAACTATTGTTTAACGCAAGCTAGCTCATTAAACCTTCGATACATTTCGCATACGTCACCAATGCCTCATTTGAGATCTCGCTGACGTATAATAGGCGCAATTTTCCTAGATCTGTATTGAAGCCTCGTCCACTGCGCTGGGCGCGACTATTAACCACACTTTCTGATAATAATGTTAACACACAATATGGGTTTCTTATCTTTTTGTTTTTATTATGCAGGTATATCTTACTTCTAGTTTATCAAAATTACGAAACAAATATGAAAGGTTATAAAAGAATATTTATTACCTATTTGTAAATTAAAAAACTACATTCTTCCATTGTTCCATATAATGACGACATGATCTTATTTTCTATTACTGCATCTTGTAACGAAAAGTGTTGTAGGCTTGTATAAAATAAATAAATAATGTTTAAGCAGTTAGAAAAAGCACCTTGGAATGATTTATCAAGCGTTGTTCATGCTAATCAGTAATTCCTGTGTAAATAATCTCTCTACCTACAATTCAGAAAACTGAATATGACAAAAAAGGGCTTCAGCTCATAGACGACGTTGGTTAGTAGGATCTAAGCGTGGCCTTGATGACTTAAGCGAAACGTGTCGAAGCGCATTAGTACGCGTTAAATGCTTATATATAAATATATAAGCATTTAATAATAAATCTCGGGAATCCCGAGCTAACTCGTTCAATACCCTGACTTGTGGTGTATCGGGATATTCTTGAGTCCTCTATCACCTCCGTTAAATCCTAGTATCAACATATGATTTATTATGTTTTTTGCCCATCTATCTATTTTATGTCTGTAGTTTTTTGCTGTTTTGTTGTTTTTTTATTTTCTGGCGTTTCTTTTTTGGGTGGCTATTTTATTCCACGCTGCATTCTAACGCTGATTGTTAATTTGATGTTGATAACCTTTGCCTTGTTATCGATAATTCGAATTTCCTTTTCAATAATCTTAATTATCAACGTTAATTCTTTTATTTAATAAATTGATGACCGGTTTCTCGGACCTTCAGGTCAGAGTTGTGCATCAAAGAAGTTGTAGTCAAATTTTAAATTTACAAAATCTAAAAGTTATAAAAATAAAATCTTGAAATTAAAAAAAAAAAATTCTTTTTTATTTGCGTTTTATTTTTAAGTGTGGGACATCCGGCTATAACACACGATATTTTGTATTCTGAACACACATGTTATTGTCTGTCTATAGATATGACGATTTGTCTAATGAGCATTACCGGGAATTATCCACTATCTGCTGCGGCAGGTAGCGTGACATTATGCAAATGAGGTAATGGGCCGTATTAGGAGAAATCGGGCTTTTCTTAAGTAGAAGAAAGAGCGAAGAGTGAGAATTATGGGATTGGAACAGAGGCAATTGTTAGAACATTGAAATTAGTGAGAACACTGCAAAAGATCGTTCAGAATGGTGTATTTAAAAGAAAAACGACGGAATAACAAGGAACGCTCGAAGAAAATTAGTATGTGTGATTTTGATACCCCTTGTGAAGAAGGAAAATATCCCGGTTCTGCAAAAGAAATGAAATTCCTACATTGCGAAGCTTGCAAAGCATGTATTTACATTAAAAATATAAGTACATATGTATGCATATCAATATATTTAAAATCGCTACAGAAATAGTTTTATAACAGACATTTAGTGTAATAATCTTGTGAATATGTACCTGTGGACAAACCCATACTCGCGTAAACATTTCTTTTCTGAAGTTCGGGTGCTGTATGACGATCTGCGGCAAATCGTTACATCTATGGACAGATTATACAACTAAACCTAACCATATTCAGTACAATATGAAAATTGTATGGTAATACAGAAACTCATTGTTTTTTGCCTATAACCATGAATTGTACCAGTCTGGTTTCTCTCAAGATTTATTTAATTCTTTGCTTCATCTACGACCCCAACATATCATTTCCACCGTTCATTTAAAATTTTACGCATGCATTTAACAGACCGAACGCAATTACCATTATATACAAAAACCGTTCAAAATTGCAAAAAAGAAATGGTGATTTGTGGGAATTTTTGATGAAATTTTGATGTGCGCTCTCGTTTACGGATGCAATTTTCATTCGTTACCGTTGTTGTTCGCCAACCGGAAACGCCGCTTCGGTTCTGCTTTTTTTTTCATTGCAAAGCGAGTATTTATCCGAGTAACCGTTCGCCAGTAGCCGCTTTTTCCCCAATCTTCCAATAATACAATGACATGTTGACCTAATATTGTTGAACTATCGATCCGGCAGTATTATGTCCGTCCTGATTAAGCTAACGCTGATGCAATTAAACGCTGTCAACAACTAGGGGTAATACTGTATATTGTACACCACATAATGTAATCTACCGCCCAGTTCTTTTTTTTTTTGTTTAATTAATGCTGCCTTTACAAGAGATAATTTAATAGGAAGTTAATTTTTTTTGGGGGCGCTACAAAATCTTAGTCTCGTTAAAATCCCCATTATTAAATGGGAAGTTTAGGACGAATGAATTAGTATGTACGATGCTATATTATACAAACTTAAGAGTGGTGATACCCTAATCTCACGCATTGATTAGTTTTTAACATGCAATCATCATGAAAGAAGTACAAAGCTGTCAATAAATGAAAAAGAAAAGGGAGTGACAGAGTCACATGCTCCACTATATCTATCTATGGGTAACCTATGTATTTCTTATTTGTATTAATTTCTTCCGAAAATATTAGTGTTGCAATGTTGTGTAATTATGTGGATTTTCTTTAATAATTATTCTAAAATGGTTTCTTCAATTAGCACAAAGAGCCGCTTGTTTAAATAACTTATTACTTCTGAGCTGTACTTTATGTTGGATGCATCGTGGGTAATTACTCATCTACTTACTAGGAATGCCAGAGACTAGCTTGAGAGGTCTAAGCACACGAATAGCACGCAAGGTGCGCAGGTCCAGAGCTATGATTTCCTGAGGGAACATCGTTAGAAACCTGCAAAACACTAGCCTCTAGCTCTACTTCAATCACTATGGTACTAATCTATAATAACTAACAGTATAATAATAAATAATAATAACTGTAATAATCAAAACATAATCATGTGAGATTCCTCGTCAAAAATCAACAACGCAACAGAATGCAGTCCTGCACACGTTGAATGCGTGAAC
Source organism: Protaetia brevitarsis (assembly GCA_004143645.1). NCBI lineage: Eukaryota > Metazoa > Arthropoda > Insecta > Coleoptera > Scarabaeidae > Protaetia > Protaetia brevitarsis. Next base: position 3,590,480 of record RXPK01000186.1, read on the forward strand.
CTACCAGTTTTCGGTTCTTTAACGTTCAACAAAACGAAACCAATACCAAAGTAACAAAATCGGGTAACGAAAAACGAACGTGTTATCAAGAAACCGTACGGTGCAAACAATTGTGTCTTGAACTCTCTCTTGCATAAACAATGCTCGAAACCATAATGTTCAATTTGGAAGGAAGGAACTAGAGGAAAACAATTTCCTCCTAGATCTAAGTGAATGTGATTTTTCAACAATTGAAGTTTGTAAATTTGTAAATCTACTCCCAGTTGACTCAATTGGGTTACAAATGTAATAGAATGTATATGTAAAATATACAGAGTTGACGAATTTTAAAATTTGACCGTATTAATAGATTTTATTACCTTTAGGGTTGCATTTATTTATCCTGCAGTTTTACTTTGAAAAGAGAAATTAAAGACGTTAAGCCTGTTTACCTTCCAACGGCATTTCATTAGATTCATTGAAAATAGGTGGGTATTCGTCAAAAACTATTTGATTAAATATGCCCAAATAAAAACCTTTGTCAAAGCTAAATCTGATTGTTGAAAATAATTATGTAGACTTGACATAGACTGTATTTCTTACCTTATCTTAACAACCAAAGCAATTTTATTTTAAACTTTTGAAATTCTTAGAGTAAACTGTACTTGAGTTAGGTTCAATAAAAAAAATATGTTAAATATATCAAACAATTGATTGAAATTAAAGTAAAGTTAAGTGAATATAGGATGGTGTAAATTATATTTGTTAAAATTCAATTATTGTTACTGTATTTAACTCCACACTTAACTTTTATTTGTTTATATTCCGAGTATTTTTTGACAAAATATCTCTCGTTGAATACAGATACTTTATATTTGTAATCTGGACTGTTTCTTACCTCCAATTTTTTTTTTAAAAAGTTGATTTATTTATTAGGTATCATATTGATGCTAGTTTAGTAATTAGGAATTTATTATGCAGAGGAAGCAGTAACTAACGTTATAAGAAAATTTTATTGTTTTCATCAGAATTGTACAGCCACGTTAAAATATATACAGGTGTCCTACCGAAGACTGGATCTTTGATTGATGATTCCATTTTTAATTTTAGGATCTTTTCTATAAAAATTTATAGAGTTCAATATTGCATAACGTAAAATATTTAGAGTGTTCCAGAGGTATGAAAACGGTTACTTACTCTGTTATTTTAAATGGAACATCCTACATATTGTACCAAATTTTTGAGGATAGCAGCCGCTTAAATAAACAAAACTCCCTCTTAATGATCTAACAAAGAAGTTTTGTTTATTAAAACGGTTGCTATCCCAAAAAAAATGGTATTTTGCCTCTCCGTATACAGTCGTACTTCCTCCACATTATCCTGCATATTATTCTATTTTTAAATTTTGCCAAGGGAAATAGTATGCCTTATATAAACTATTACATGACTATTTCCATTAACAACGTTATTATTTACCATTTTGCAAGAAAAATACTCCCGCTGCAAGCTATCGATTAAGGTGGAGTTATTTGTATTTGCATTTGTTTCTGATATTTATATTCTAAGTATCAGTCATACACATTTGTTTTGATACAACCATGGCTCCAAAATAAATTTATTTATGTACAGGTGTCCAGTATAGTCGTGAATATTCACTTAACTTTAATTTAAGGTTACTTGATTTTGTCTTAAATAGCACCCCCCATCTTTGCATATGCTAAATTAACCCTTATGCAAAGCCTTTTCAATTCATACTGCACTTTATCGCGCTTCATATAGGATCTTACAGATAATTAATGATTTTAAAAAAGATTCTAAATTTTCGTTAATTTCCAGTAGCTTAGCATAGAAACGCCATGTAATTGAATAATTCCACCAGTTAGTAAATTTACGTCAGTATATATAAAAATATTTCCATAAAGATTTCTGATCTAATTAAGTAATATTATAATTTACTATATGTAAGTAACTACAGGAGCTTTTGGATAACGCCTATAAATATGTTAAGAGAATTTTATAAATGTTTTTACAATATAAAAACAAAATATTTATATACAACATATAGATTTATATATTTCTAAATTATATTCCAGGAATTTTAAATCATCTTTTCGTGTTTATAATAAAATGTCCCTTTATAAACAAACTTTCAATTGTTGAATATTATATGCATGCCGCTGCAGCCACATAACAAAATCAAACTATTATGTCATTTTAATGGTTATATTTTATTGCATAATTACTTTTGAAGTTGTTTTTTTCTTTCTTTGACCAAATAATCTTTTAACAACAAAGTTTTTTACTAAATAACGCAACTGTAATTAAGTCTAATTTATTTGTATTTTATTTAGTATAAAATGATTTTGTTATAGTGACTACCTAGCTAGACATATCGTTAATGTTGAAACGTGGTGTAAGTGAAGTTAGTGGATGCGATGGAATGAAAAAGGGACACAGAACCTTTATTAGTACATAAAATACAGCACGTGTCAATAATTTTGAAATGTAAGCTTCTCGATTCGGGTCAGTAAACCTGAATCAAGTATTATCGATTCCGTCTGTACGAATAGTAAAAGTATAAACACATAATGTCTGTTGGGTATTGCAGAAGCGCCCGAGGTATACGATCCATCGTACTCAGCCTAGTCGCATTGTTTTCGATTTTAATTGTCGTTTTCTGTATTTTATTGTATCGAGAGCTATTGGCGCCCGCCATGAATCCGATATAAATGCTCGCGGACCGCATTTACACTCGATTCCAGACGACATAAACGCGTGTAGTATACAGTGCCCATAAAAGAGACTAGTACATCATCTTGTATATAATAAACATTTAGTTTGTCTTGCGGTTTCGGATAAACTGCCGCGTAAAATCGAGGATTTAGCTTTCAACTTTATGTCCGTCAAACATCAGAGTAGATATTGTACGCGTAAAGATATCCTATTGTAATATATTTTAAATGTATATTGAGAATTTGTGAAGCGAGAATGTTTATATCATGAAATGCCAACAACCAAATGAATTTTTTTACTTATCTTCAGGTGGAGATTAATATATAATGTTCAGCGAGAAATGGAACGGACTAATTTTGTAATATTTCTTGTTAAAATTAAATGCATCGTCGCCAATGGTACTGCTCACGTCTGTGATCCAATCTGTTATAGTTTTTGACATAACAATATTTTTTTACACCTAAAACTAACGTAAGTGCTTCGCGTTTAGGCACCTAAAATCCTTGTTAAATTGACGGACATCGATAAATTAATAAATCTTCTGTTTTCCAAGTGAATGATATGAAAAAGAAGTTTCTATGAAAAGAAAAAAAAATGTAAAATAGTATAATTTAATCAACTTAATTCCTTAGCAATGACCTTTGACTTGAAGCTAACCTGAAAACACCATACTTTTTGTTATGGGGCTGTTTGATCTGGAATCTCTGCAAATACTGCAGTCTCTTGGTTTTTTGTATTTAACCTCTCATTTCTAGTATTCATTAAATTACATTAACCGTTTCAGTATCTGTATTAATAAGTACAGGTTTTCGGATGGTTAATCAAAGGAATCCTATGAATTTGCTTCTGACTTGCAAAAAAATTCCTGTGTTTTTGCATCCAGAACTTAGCATTCACACACAATATGGAGCTTGGCTGGTTGCATTGTCACAGCTTTCTTTAAATTATTTTTGGCCGAACTCCTTACTTGCTCTCATACTGTACTTTTGGATAGTAAAACAGGTTTTAGGTCTATGTATGACACCAATGACCCCGTTCTTGCTAACTCATCGGCTTTTCCCTTTCCTTCGTTTGCTGAATGTCCGGGAACCCATAGTCAATTGACTTAAATGTGCTCTGTCTGGCTACGGTCTTCGAATACATTCTCCAACTAGTGTTGATCGTATCTTGGGGTTCACTAGCACCCTCTATATGACCTGGGTGTCTGTTGCAATACACATCAAATTACCTTTAAAAAACCTCTAATTGAACAATACAATATTCCGTATGCTGCTGAAAGACCGCAGCATGTTTTCTTACTGTAATCATTACACTTTTTTACCTTACTGTAAATTCCAGCTTCAGTGTTGTTCTCTCTTTTTGACTCATTTGTAAGAGTAAAATAGATATGTAGAAACCATGCGGTCTGATTTCATACCCGAATGGTTGTTTTCCACATGAAGGACAACATTATTGCGGCCCAATCTTGCATATCTGCCACCCTCTTAGTTCTTACAATCCGAGATTAGCCATTCTTGCCTTAATCACCAAAATGGAGGAGAGGGAGGTCTAAGAGATATTTTATTGCTGCCATTGGAGCCGTCTTCATTGCGCTTATCATTCTTAAGCATATAGCAATTTGTTGCTGCATCTTTCTGACAACCATGCTAGGGATACATAAATGATCATGAATCTATCAACGTAATGTGTGTTCAGTAAATCATATTTTGTCTTAATCCGTATTCCGTTTGCCGTGGGCTCTTCTAGCCAGTAAAAGTGTTGTCTCTACCCTGGTTTTAATCAGCTGAAGCTGTCGCTTCTAGATAAGCTTGTGAATCCGGCAGCCGTATTGAAATTACGTGCTACAAGCTAATAGCAGAAGGTAATTTTAATTTTAAATTGTTTGTAACAATAAAATTGTTTTAGTGAATCAGCTGTCATTAATAATTATGAAATCACCATATTTTAATTTGAGTGTTATGTATCACTATCTATTACTTAAGGGAGGATTAACGACTTCATTAACAGACCCATCAGGGTAATTATTTTAAATTTAAGGAATTATATGTACTTGAAAGGCTAGGTTATATACATCTTATACATATTTAGTTTATTTATCATTTATTGTTAAGATGTATTGATGAACACAAAAAAATATTTATTTATTATTATGTGGATAATAAAACCAAAAAGGCAGGACATTTTTATGGTTTTACGTTTACCGCCGTATCATTACATTTTCAATCGCACTGAATTGATATGGGCTCAACTGGAAAATACCGAAAGGCGAACAAATCAAATACCAAAATTTAGTGGAAGTACTATAATGTATAGGTTGCCCAACATAGAATGGCCTGTGAGATGTGCATTTGAAGAAAGAGTGCAGGTAGCTGTGCGAAAGAGAGGGGTAGATAGTGCCTAGAGCTAACTACATTTCGCGGCATAATTTTAGGTGTTTCAAATCAAATGAGCGCGCTTGTACTATGTACCCCCAACTTGCACAAATGTTATTCCGTCGCCGGCCATTCTACATTGGGTAGAATACACAGCAATTGCTAAGAACACGGACTTGCTAAAAATTGGAAAAATGCCGTTAAACACGTAATAGCAAAAGAGAACGAATATATGCACAAGTACAATATCAGTAGCACCTTTAATTATAAATTTTGAACACGAATTAGATACAGATACCGATGTTTCGAGACTACTCAGTCACAAACCGTGATTTATGAAACGCGGTGTAAGTACAAGTACTGCCAGAGGACTCCCTTTATATGAATAGGATTTACAATTTCATAGTGTAGTACATTTATGTCATTAACACTTTTTGAGCTTTTTCCTTTATTACGAAATATATGGAAGATAACTGTGTGGTACACGGTTAGTGTAGTATTCAATATCTTATTCTGCACTGAAAAACCAATTTGTTTAACAGTACCAAAACCTGGTTATGATTCTAAATAGTGAGGTTAAATATGGGCAAACAAATGTTTATCTAAACCAAATTATTTGGTCATCATAGTTTTGGTTAAATCCATTACGTTGTTGTTACCATAACCAAACGAAATATTTCAATAACGTAAATCATATGGTCATATACATCATATTACAAGCAAAGTTTTATTCAAATTAACCAAATCATTTCAGTTAATTCAAATATATGTATATTATGGTTTATCTTAACAAATTCCGAATATTCCTTTTAAATGAATATTTAATTTAACGAATCTTGTTTTGTTTTCACAAGGCATTTTTTTTGACCCAATGGCTAGAAGTATTTTGCCTTAAATAAACAAATTCTGTTGATTTAACAAAATGCCGTGATTATTTAAAAATGAGTTGGTTTATTTAAAAAAAATCCATGTCTGAGAGGCCGACGATGAATTTACTATAAAGCCTAGCTGCAACAGCGAATGGAATCAAGATAAAATCTAAGAACTTAGTAAAAATGTCGTACGGATAGCTCCAAATCGACAGAGGGAACCGGAATGGGAATATATAGCCCTAGAACCAAATACTTAGAAAGTTCCGGTACATGGACAAATATCTTCCAGCTGGAAATCCACTCACTTGAAGTACTAGATGTATTAAAAACAAGAGACTATTATAATGTCTGATAATCAAACGGCCATCAAGGCATTGAGCTCACCTCACCTGTAATATGGTTCGGAAGTGCTTAGGAAAATTAACGGGTTAGAAAAAAGGAGCATGGTAATTCTTTTGTAAGTTCCGGGACTTGCAGGAGTGGGAAGAAATGAAATAAGAGACAATCTAGTAAAAATGGGCTAGAACACTATTTTCAAGAGCTAAACTGAAAATACTAAAAAGTAAAGAGCAGAGAAAATCCAAATATTGGGAAAATATCCAAAGAACGCGGCAAGCTAAAACTGTTTTGGTAGAGTCTGACCCAAACCTGATGATACTTGCACACCACGCCTTTTTGTGTGTTGGAGAGAGAAAGCACTACAAAGTGAGAGAAAGATCTATAGGACGCGTTGTATAGAGTCTTGCGTGAAAACATTAGTCCGCATATTCAATCATTGTTCAACCTTCGTTTTGTGCAGTGCAGTGTTCCGATACATTTTACGTCATTTACTACATTTTTGTTAAATCTTTTACAAAATCAGTTTATTTTATTATCAGTTTGTTGATTAGCTTCTTAACTCATTTTCCTACGGCATCAAAAAGAAATGTAAACTTATTTTTAAGGTGAAAATGTCCGAAGTTCCTGACCATTTTGTAGCGGGAGCAACGCTCAAAAAAAGAAAAATTATACAGGAATCAGCACGAGAAATCGTTTGGAACGTGTATAATTACTTCAAACAGCGGAAAATGAAGGTACTTGGTGCATTTCTTCATAATTATTTCTTTTATTTACTCATGAAAGAAGAGGAGTTTACGAAAGTGTCTGCAGAAGAGTGTAGATCTAATATTTGTGCCCGTGTTAAGAAAATTGAAGAAGGTTATATTATTAAAGAAAATGTTATGGACAATTTTCATAAGGAATTTATTATTCCGATAAAAACGATTAATAAAATTTTAAAAAAGTCTAAGTTCTTTAATTTATATTTTATTTTTAAATAATTTTGTCTAGTGTTGAGGTTTACTGTTTCATTTACTTTTGGACCATAATTATTAAATATAAAACGAACAATTTCATTTTTTTGTCAAAATATGTCGTATATCAAAATTATTTTCTAACTATAATACAATTTTACAGCAAATTGTATTTGCCTTACTACTTTATTTTGTCCAACTTACAGCACAATTAAATTCCTTATTAGATTAAGTAAATTTAAAATATAGCAATACACAGGTGTTCGCTATGTTTTGAGGAAATAAACATGCAATAATACTGAAAATCTTATGGCTTTTTTAAGTTTTGAAATTAAAGGAAACAAAAACCCAAATAATATATGCAATTAGATAATAGGTAATGATTATTGTTAAGGTTTTTAGGTATATTTATAGATATTGTTTTATCTTTAATTAAGTTACATTGTAATTAATAATATTAAATAATCTGTTAATCTTAAGCCATTTCCTTACTTATTTTTTCTTTTCGTTTATCGGTTATTCTTTGAATCTGTTTATAATTTGTATTAGTTATGATTTATCTTTGTTTAAGCCCATCTTAATTAATTTCTATATAAACCAAGCCTTTTTATTTATTCCAGGAGCGCGAACATTAAGCTTGTATTTTTAAGACGTCTCTTTGTCTTTAGTGTTACTTGTTAATCCTAGTTCTAATAAGTAATTCGAAAACGATACAACCATCTTTTCAATCAATTAAAAGAAGTGAAAACTCCACAAAATTCTACAATTATTAAAAGAGGAATAATTTTACACGTTAACGCTCTACTCGGTAGATTAACTTTTCCTAGTCGGTGGTGTTTGCATTAAAAGGGGAAATTTACACGATCGCCTTGGTATCCATATTTTTTATCATCAGGTCTGGTTCGGATCTATCTATAATTGATGAGATCTATATAGAATTTATCAACATAGGCAAAAACAATATCTCCAAACTCATTATTAGGAATCCTGAAACAGGATTCCTATTAGTTCGGGCTACTGAAAACTGAAAAAAACTTCTGTAGCAGGATGCAGATTTTGTGGGGAACAAAAGAATATAAATAGATATTTCATCTAGAAATATGCACTTACTCCTTTTGAAACTGCAACTTAAGGGGGGTTACACTTGGAAGCATATGACATCGAAGAGAAAGATTTATCCACTTTGTGGCCAACCCACGTCCTTCATGTTCTAAGAGAAGTAGGATTGGATTTATGTTATACATGCTTACCGAAGTAATCTTGCATATTTGAATTGGAGATTTTAAGTTGTTTGCTTACTATATAATCTTGTTTTCATCATAAAATAAATACGATGTCTAAATTAAATAACAACACAAAAATGATATGATTGGAAATTACAGAAAAAAGTAAGTACTATCCGCTAAAGGTCAGAAGGCCATTTTCCCGGCAAATAAATTTCGTTAGAAAACGCATGAATTCTTCAGTCGAATTCTCTAGAACCAAGGAATTTGCTTTGAGGTGACAAGGGCGGATACAATTCCACACGCGTTACGCTGAACAAATCACGGAATAATGGGATCGCCGTTTTTTCATTAATTGAATTTGACAATTTCGCCGCGGAATTTTCATCCGCACCCACTCAACAATCAGTCTAGCCGGGCCCACTGATCTTTTTGTTTACGAGTCCTGAATGTACGAGGATCTTCTGAGAAACTCGCCGATCTAGCGTGGGCGCCTTTAAAGTAATGAGATCGGCCCGTTACACATAGCGTAGGCGTTTCGCGTTTGCTTCTAACTTACCCTACGGCATCGCTGAATGTGTGTATATGTATGTATGTATATAACTGCTAAGTAATGCAACGGGTATTTATTATTTCGCAGAATACGTCGACCTCGGAATCGTGCGAATCGATGTGAATGCTGCACTGTGTAGAGTTAAAGGGTAAATTGGGATGATTTTATTTGTAATTGGTATATTAATGAACTTTGTGCGGGAGTTAGAGGGTGTGTATAAATTGACGGAAGAATTATATACACGATGTGGCATTTATCTAGGAAACGGATGAAGATATTTGAATTTTGTAAAAAGCAGTTGTGTGATTGTTTCTTATTTGAAACAGTATTAAAATTTTGATTTTATTTGTAATTGGTATATTAATGAACTTTGTGCGGGAGTTAGAGGGTGTGTATAAATTGACGGAAGAATTATATACACGATGTGGCATTTATCTAGGAAACGGATGAAGATATTTGAATTTTGTAAAAAGCAGTTGTGTGATTGTTTCTTATTTGAAAGAGTATTAAAATTTTGATTTTATTTGTAATTGGTATATTAATGAACTTTGTGCGGGAGTTAGAGGGTGTGTATAAATTGACGGAAGAATTATATACACGATGTGGCATTTATCTAGGAACGGATGAAGATATTGAATTTTGTAAAAGCAGTTGTGTGATTGTTTCTTATTTGAAAGAGTATTAAAAATTTTGATTTTATTTGTAATTGTATATTAATGAACTTTGTGCGGGAGTTAGAGGGTGTGTATAAATTGACGGAAGAATTATATACACGATGTGGCATTTATCTAGGAAACGTATGAAGATATTTGAATTTTGTAAAAAGCAGTTGTGTGATTGTTTCTTATTTGAAAGAGTATTAAAATTTAGATTTTATTTGTAATTGGTATATTAATGAACTTTGTGCGGGAGTTAGAGGGTGTGTATAAATTGACGGAAGAATTATATACACGATGTGGCATTTTATCTAGGAACGGATGAAGATATTTGAATTTGTAAAAAGCAGTTGTGTGATTGGTTTCTTATTTGAAAGAGTATTAAAATTTTGATTTTATTTGTAATTGGTATATTAAGAACTTTGTGCGGGAGTTAGAGGGTGTGTATAAATTGACGGAGAATTATATACAGATGTGGCATCTTTATCTAGGAAAACGTATGAAGATATTTGAATTTTGTAAAAGCAATTGTGTGATTGTTTTCTTATTTGAAAGAGTATTAAAATTTTGATTTATTTGTAATTGGTATATTAATGAACTTTGTGCGGGAGTTTAGAGGTGTGTATAAATTGACGGAAGAATTATATACACGATGTGGCATTTATCTAGGAAACGGATGAAGATAATTTGAATTTTGTAAAAAGCAGTTGTGTGATTGTTTCTTATTTGGAAAGAGTATTAAAATTTTGATTGTTATTTGTAATGGTATATTATGAACTTTGTGCGGGAGTTAGAGGGGTGTAATAAATTGACGGAAGAATTATATCAACGATGTGGCATTTTATCTAGGAAACGGATGAAGATATTTGAATTTTGTAAAAAGCAGTTGTGTGATTGTTTCTTTATTTGAAAGAAGTATTAAAATTTTGATTTTATTGTAATTGGTAATATTAATGAACTTTTGTGGCGGGAGTTAGAGGTGTGTATAAATTGACGGAAGAATTATATACACGATGTGGCAATTTATCTAGGAAACGGATGAAGATATTTGATTTTGTAAAAAGCAGTTGTGTGATTGTTTCTTATTTGAAAGAGTATTAAAAATTTGATTTTATTTGTAATTGGTATAATTAATGAACTTTGTGCGGGAGTTAGAGGTGTGTATAAATTGACGGAAGAATTATATACACGATGTGGCATTTATCTAGGAAACGGATGAAGATATTTGAATTTGTAAAAAGCAGTTGTGTGATTGTTTCTTATTTGAAAAGAGTATTAAATTTTGATTTTATTTGTAATTGGTATATTAATGAACTTTGTGCGGGAGTTAGAGGGTGTGTATAAATTGACTGGAAGAATTATATACAGATGTGACATTTAATCTAGGAAACGGATGAAGATTTTGAATTTGTAAAAAGCAGTTGTGTGATTGGTTTCTTATTTGAAAGAGTATTAAAATTTTTGATTTTATTTGTAATTGGTATATTAATGAACTTTGTGCGGGAGTTAGAGGGTGTGTATAAATTGACGGAAGAATTATATAGCACGATGTGGCTTTATCTAGGAAACGTATGAAGATATTTGAATTTTGTAAAAAGCAGTTGTGTGATTGTTTCTTATTTGAAGAGTATAAAATTTTGATTTTTATTGTAATTGGTATATTAATGAACTTTGTGCGGGAGTTAGAGGGTGTGTATAATTGACGGAAGAATTATATACAACGATGTGGCATTTACTAGGAACAGGATGAAAATATTTGAATTTTGTAAAAAGCAGTTGTGTGATTGTTTCTTATTTGAAAGGAATTAAAATTTTGGATTTTATTTGTAATTGGTATTTAATGAACTTTGTGCGGGAGTTAGAGGGTGTGTTATAAATTGACGAAGAATTATATACACGATGTGGCATTTATCTAGGAAACGGATGAAGATATTGAATTTTGTAAAAAGCAGTTGTGTGATGTTTTCTTATTTGAAAAAAAGTAATTAAAATTTTGATTTTATTTGTATTGGTATATTAATGAACTTTGCTGGCGGGAGTTAAGAGGTGTGTAATAAATTGTACGGAAGAATTATATACACACGATGTGGCATTTATCTAGGAACGGATGAAGATATTTGAATTTTCGTAAAAAGCAGTTGTGTGAATGGTTTCTTATTTGAAAGAGTATTAAAATTTTTGATTTTATTTGTAATTGGTATAAAATGAACTTTGTGCGGGAGTTAGAGGGTGTGTATAAATTGACGGAAGAATATTAACATGTGGCATTTACTAGAACGGATGAAGATATTTGAATTTTGTAAAAAGCAGTTGTGTGATTGTTCTATTTGAAAAAGTATTAAAATTTTGATTTTATTTGTATTGGTATAATATATGAACCTTTGTGCGGAGTTAGAGGGTGTTAAATTGAGGGAAGAATTATATACGATGTGGCATTTATCTAAGAAAAGTATGAAGATATTTGAATTTTTAAAAAGCGTTGTGTGATTGTTTCTTATTTGAAGAGTATTAAATTTTGATTTATTTGTAATTGTTATAATGACTTGTGCGGGAGTTAGAGGGGTATAAATTGACGGAAGAATTATATACACGATGTGGCATTTATTAGGAACGTATAAGATATTTGAATTTTGTAAAAGCAGTTTGTTGATTGGTTTCTTATTTGAAAGAGTATTAAAATTTGCATTTTATTTGTAATTGGTAATTAATGAACTTTGTGCGGAGTTAGAGGGTGTGTATAAATTGACGGAAGAAATATATACCGATGTGGCATTATCTAGAAACGGATGAAGATATTTGAATTTGTAAAAGCAGTTGTGTGATTGTTTCTTATTTGAAGAGTATTAAAATTTGAATTTTATTTGTAATTGTATATTAATGAACTTTGTGAGGGAGTTAGAGGTGTGTATAATTGACGGAAAATTATATGACGTGTGGGCATTTATCTGGAAAGGATGAAGATATTTGATTTTGTAAAAAGCAGTTGTGTGATTGTTTCTTATTTGAAAGAGTATTATTTGATTTTATTTGTAATTGGTATTATGAATTTGTAGCGGGAGTTAGACGGTGTGTATAAATTGACGGAAGAATTAATAAACACGATGTGGCATTTATCTAGAAACGAATGAAGATATTTGAATTTGTAAAAGCAGTTGTGTGATTGTTTCTATTTGAAAGAGTAGTACAAATATTGATTTTATTTGTAATTGGTACTAATAATGAACTTTGTGCGGGAGTTAGAGGGTGTGATATAATTGACGGAAGATTATATACACGATGTGGCATTTATCTAGGAAACGATGAAGATTTTTGACATTTTGTAAAAAGAGTTGTGTATTGTTATTTATTTGAAAGAGTATAAAACAAGTGGAGTTATTTGTAATTAGGATTAATTATTAAATACGAAAGGCTTGTGGGCAGTTTAGAGTGGTTAGTGTATCTTATATTGGACGGAAGAAATATACACATGTGTTATATTCATAGGCAATCCGGATGAAGGATAGTTGATATTTTGTAAAAAGTATGGTGGTGCATTGTTGGTTATATTTGAAAGAGGTATGGAAAAGTTTTAGATTCTTATTTGTAATTGGTTATATTAATAGAATTTGTGCGGAGGGGCTATGGCAAGAGGGTGTGTAATAAATTGACGGAAGAATTATATACACGATGTGGCTTTATCTAGGAAACGTATGAGATATTTTGAATTTTGTAAAAGCAGTTTGTGTGTTGTTTCTTATTTGAAAGAGTATTAAAATTTTGATTTTATTTGTATTGGATAATTAATGAACTTTGTGCGGGAGTTAGAGGGGGTGTAATTGACGGAAGATTATATACACGATGTGGCATTTATCTAGGGAAACGGAATGAAGATTTTTGACATTTTGTAAAAAGCAGTTGTGTGATTGTTTCTTATTTGAAAGAGTATTAAAATTTTGATTTTATTTGTAATTGGTATATTAATGAACTTGTGCGGGAGTTAGAGGTGTGTATAATGACGGAAAGAATTAATACACGATGTGGCATTTATCTAGAACGATGAAGAATTTGAATTTTGTAAAAAGCAGTGGTGATGTTTCTTATTGAAAAGTATTAAAATTTTAATTATTGTAATGGTATATTAATAAAACTTTGTCGGAGTTAGGGTGTGTATAAATTGACGGAAAATTATATACCATGTGCATTATCTAGAACGGATGAAGATATTTGAGATGGTTAAAAAAGCTTTGTGATTGTTTCTTATTGAAAGAGTATAAAATTTTGATTTTATTTGAATTGGTATATTATGAAACTTGTGCGGAGTTAGAGGGTGTGTATAAAATGACGGAAGAATTATATACACGATGTGGCATATATCTAGGAAACGGATGAAGATATTTGAATTTGTAAAAAGCAGTTGTGTGATTGTTTCTTATTTGAAAGAGTATTAAAATTTTGATTTTATTGTAATTGGTATATTAATGAACTTTGTCGCGGATTAGAGGGTGTGATAAATTGACGAAGAATGATATACACGATGTGGCATTTATCTAGAAAAGGATAAGATATTTGAATTTTGTAAAAAGCAGTTGTGTGATTGTTCTTATTTGAAAAAGTATTAAAATTTGATTTATTGGTAAATGTATATTAATGAACTTTGTGCGGGAGTAAGAGGGTGTGTATAAATTCGACGGAAAGAATATAATACACGATGTGGCATTTATCTAGAAACGTATGAAGATATTGAATTTTGTAAAAGCAGTTGTGTGATTGTTTCTTATTTAAAGAGTATTAAAATTTTGATTTTATTTTGTAATTGGTAAATTAATGAACTTTGTGCGGGAGTTAGAGGGGTGTAAATAAATTGACGGAAGAATTATACAAACGATGTGCATTTATCTAGGAACGGATGAAGATATTTGAATTTTGTAAAAAGCGAGTTGTGTGATTGTTCTTATTTAAAGAGTATTAAAAATTTTGATTTATTTGTAATTGTATATTAATCAACTTTGTGCGGGAGTTAGAGGTGTGTATAAAATGACGGAAAGAATTATATACACGATGTGGCATTATCAGAAACGATGAAGATATTGAATTTTGTAAAAAGCAATTGTGTGATTTTTTCTATTTGAAAGAGTATTAAAATTTTGATTTATTTGTAATTGGATATTAATAAACTTTGTGCGGAGGTAAAGGTGTTGTATAAATTGACGGAAGAATTATATACACGATGTGCATTTTCTAGGAAACGTATGAAGATATTGAATTTTGTAAAAAGAGTTGTGTGATTGTTTCTTATTGAAAGAGTATTAAAATTTTGATTTATTTGTAATTGTATATAATGAACTTGTGCGGGAGTTAGAAGGTGTGTATAAAGTGACGGAGAATTATATACACGATGTGCATTTATCTAGAAACGGATGAAGATATTTGAATTTTGTAAAAAGCAGTTGTGTGATTGTTTTATTATGAAAGAGTATTAAAATTGTGATTTATTTGTAATTGGTATATTAATGAACTTTGTGCGGGATTAGAGTGTGTATAAATTGACGGAAGAAATTATACTAAGATGTGGCATTTATCTAGGAACGGATGAAATATTTGAATTTGTAAAAAGCAGTTGTGTGATTGTCTATTTGAAAGAGTATTAAAATTTTATTTTATTTGTAATGGGATATTAATGAAACTTGTGCGGAGTTAGAGGTGTGTATAAATTGACGGAGAATATATTACACGATGTGGCATTTATCTAGGAAACGGATGAAATATTTGAATTTTGTAAAAAGCAGTGGTGATGTTTCTTTTGAAAGAGTATTAAAATTTTGATTTTATTTGTAATTGTATATATTAATGAACTTTGTGCGGGAGTTAGAGGGTGGTATAAATTGAGGAAGAATTATATACAAGATGTGCATTTATAGAAACGGATGAAGATATTTTGAATTTTTAAAAAAAGCAGTTGTGTGATTGTTTTTATTTGAAAGAGTATTAAAATTTTGATTTTATTGTAATTGGTTATTAATGAACTTTGTGCGGGAAGTGAGGGTGTGTAAAATTGACGGAAGAATATATACACGAGTGGCATTTATCTAGGGAACGGATGAAGATATTTGAATTGGAAAAGCAGTTGTGTGATTGTTTCTTATTTGAAAGAGTATTAAAATGTTGATTTTATTGTAATTGGTATATTAATGAACTTTGTGCGGGAGTAAGAGGTGTGATAAAATGACGAAGAATTATATACACGATGTGGCATTTATCTAGGAAACGTATGAAGATATTTGAATTTTGTAAAAAGCAGTTGTGTGATTGTTTCTTATTTGAAAGAGTATTAAAATTTTGATTTTATTTGTAATTGGTATATTAATGAACTTTGTGCGGGAGTTAGAGGGTGTGTATAAATTGACGGAAGAATTATATACACGATGTGCATTTATCTAGAAACGTATGAGATATTTGAATTTGTAAAAAGCAGTTGGTGATTTTTTTATTTGAAAGAGTATTAAAATTTTGATTTTATTTGTAATGGTATATTAATGACTTGGCGGGAGTTAGAGGGTGTGTATAAATTGACGGAAGAATATATACACGATGTGGCATTTATCTAGGAAACGGATGAAGATATTTGAATTTTGTAAAAAGCAGTTGTGTGATTGTTTCTTATTTGAAAGAGTATTAAAATTTTGATTTTATTTGTAATTGGTATATTAATGAACTTTGTGCGGGAGTTAGAGGGTGTGTATAAATGGACGAAGAATTACGGAAGAATATACACGATGTGGCATTTATCTAGGAAACGGATGAAGATATTTGAATTTTGTAAAAAGCAGTTGTGTGATTGTTTCTTATTTGAAAGAGTATTAAAATTTTGATTTTATTTGTAATTGGTATATTAATGAACTTTGTGCGGGAGTTAGAGGGTGTGTATAAATTGACGGAAGAATTATATACACGATGTGGCATTTATCTAGGAAACGGATGAAGATATTTGAATTTTGTAAAAAGCAGTTGTGTGATTGTTTCTTATTTGAAAGAGTATTAAAATTTTGATTTTATTTGTAATTGGTATATTAATGAACTTTGTGCGGGAGTTAGAGGGTGTGTATAAATTGACGGAAGAATTATATACACGATGTGGCATTTATCTAGGAAACGGATGAAGATATTTGAATTTTGTAAAAAGCAGTTGTGTGATTGTTTCTTATTTGAAAGAGTATTAAAATTTTGATTTTATTTGTAATTGGTATATTAATGAACTTTGTGCGGGAGTTAGAGGGTGTGTATAAATTGACGGAAGAATTATATACACGATGTGGCATTTATCTAGGAAACGTATGAAGATATTTGAATTTTGTAAAAAGCAGTTGTGTGATTGTTTCTTATTTGAAAGAGTATAATAAATTTTGATTTTATTTGTAATGGTATATTAATGAACTTGTGCGGGAGTTAGAGGTGTGTATAAATTGACGGAAGAATATAATACACGATGGCATTTATCTAGGAAACGGATGAAGATATTTGAATTTTGTAAAAAGCAGTTGTGTGATTGTTTCTTATTTGAAAGAGTATTAAAATTTTGATTTTATTTGTAATTGGTATATTAATGAACTTTGTGCGGGAGTTAGAGGGTGTGTATAAATTGACGGAAGAATTATATACACGATGTGGCATTTATCTAGGAAACGGATGAAGATATTTGAATTTTGTAAAAAGCAGTTGTGTGATTGTTTCTTATTTGAAAGAGTATTAAATTTTTGATTTTATTTGTAATTGGTATATTAATGACTTTGTGCGGGAGTTAGAGGTGTGTATAAATTGACGGAAGAATTATATACACGATGTGGCATTTATCTAGGAAACGTATGAAGATATTTGAAATTTTGTAAAAGCAGTTGTGTGATTGTTTCTATTTGAAAGAGTATTAAAATTTTGATTTTATTTGTAATTGGTATATTAATGAACTTTGTGCGGGAGTTAGAGGTGTGTATAAATTGACGGGAAGAATTATATACACGATGTGGCATTTATCTAGGAAACGGATGAAGATATTTGGAATTTTGTAAAAGCAGTTGTGTGATTGTTTCTTATTTGAAAGAGTATTAAAATTTTGATTTTATTTGTAATTGGTATATTAATGAACTTTGTGCGGGAGTTAGAGGGTGTGTATAAATTGACGGAAGAATTATATACACGATGTGGCATTTATCTAGGAAACGGATGAAGATATTTGAATTTTGTAAAAAGCAGTTGTGTGATTGTTTCTTATTTGAAAGAGTATTAAAATTTTGATTTTATTTGTAATTGGTATATTAATGAACTTTGTGCGGGAGTTAAGAGGTGTGTATAATTGACGGAAGAATTATATACACGATGTGGCATTTATCTAGGAAACGTATGAGATATTTGAATTTTGTAAAAAAGCATTGTGTGATTGTTTCTTATTTGAAAGAGTATTAAAATTTAGATTTTATTTGTAATTGGTATATTAATGAACTTTGTGCGGGAGTTAGAGGGTGTGTATAAATTGACGGAAGAATTATATACACGATGTGGCATTTATCTAGGAAACGGATGAAGATATTTGAATTTTGTAAAAAGCAGTTGTGTGATTGTTTCTTATTTGAAAGAGTATTAAAATTTTGATTTTATTTGTAATTGGTATATTAATGAACTTTGTGCGGGAGTTAGAGGGTGTGTATAAATTGACGGAAGAATTATATACACGATGTGGCATTTATCTAGGAAACGGATGAAGATATTTGAATTTTGTAAAAAGCAGTTGTGTGATTGTTTCTTATTTGAAAGAGTATTAAAATTAAAAAGCAAATTTTGTTATTTAACAGTTTTGCGGACATTTGTATTTTAAAAAGTAAGAGTAATGTCAATTTTTGTCTCTATTTTTCAGAAATATATAATTTGTAAGAATATACATATTCACAATTCTTGTCATTACAGTTATTATACAATTGAATGGTTGGATTCATACTGTAGTATCTGTAAGATTATCTGTAAGGCGGAATTATGAGTACTTACAGACTTACAGATAACCTTACAGAATCTCACCATAAATCTTAAACACTGAGAAAAAAAGGTTGTAATAATTTTTTTATTGAGAAATTTGTATTTCATCTCTTGCCGTCATCAGGGTAGACGAACTGCCGAAACGTCGGATCATCAAAATGCTACAAATGATAGAAGTAGTCCAAACAACAGCTCAAGTATTCATCCATCGTCAACAATCTCTCGTCATGAGTTAGAAATTCGGTATGGGCCCGAATTAAATAGGTCTTTCAGACAATACGAAAAGACCATGATCAAACTTGCCAAGGAAGCAAACCACTTAACCTTCCTCTACAAATCATGGCAATACAACGTCATTGCAGAAGGATTAAGTAGAGTTAAATCTCCAGTAGCTAGCATTCGAGCAGAAAGGATCGCACAAAGAGCCGGCAATGCCATAGTTAGGGAAAGAATAAACCACCACCACTCGGCAAAATCAGGCTCACAGAGCAATGCGACGAAATTAGACAGGAGATTGTAAACATGCCCAACGAAAAAGACTGTGAAGAAATTCATGCAGCAGTACTAAGGAGCTACCGAAAGACAAACGACTAGCAAAAAGAAAAACACCGCGAAAAACTAGCATCACTGACAAACCAGAGGGAGACGAGATCAGTAAATCCCGGAAAAACAGTGATTAACCTTTCCAGCAAAAAGTTAGACAACGACACAACACAAATACTAAATAAAGGCATGAAATTCGCGATAGACCCCCAAACAAATTCCAACACTGGACATGGTACTTGTAATAGAAGTTGCAGCAAAAGGATACAACCCACAGAAGCGGTAGAAGAATACAGGTGGAGAACCAGAATGGCAATAGAAAATGCTCAATCACGAACTATGAAACACAATATTATGAGAGCGGAACGACTTAGTCTCAAACAGCTTAAAAAAGATAAGTGTATCAAGATACTACCTGTAAACAAAAGAACGCAACAGTAGTAATGAATGTGGAGACATACAACACTAAAATATAGGATGTCTTACGAACTGGAACATACAAGGGATTAAAGAAAGACCCTACATCGTCGGTAGAATTCAAAATATACAAGACACTGTTCAAATACAGGGCAGAATTGCCAGACCAAAATATAAGACATAAGTTCACATCGCACTAGAGCACACCACCATATTTATACGGTTTATCAAAAATCCATATACCGGACATCCCTCTAAGACCAATTGTCAGTTCTAGAAACTCTCCTGTCACCCCCTAGCCAAATTCCTATTGGGTATTATCACCCCTATAGCGGGAAAAACACAGTCATCAATATCCAATACGCAACACTTCATAGAAAAAAATCAGAAATCTGAAACTTGAAGAACAGGACATGTTGGTCAGCTTTGACGTCACTAGTCTTTTCACTAACGTACCAACCGGTCCTACAATGGCAGCAACAAGAAACAGACTCCCGCAGATACCACATTGCACGAAAGAACTTCATAAGTATGAATGTAACTATGGAACTACTGATGTCCATCTGTGTGAACACGACGTATTTCCAGGTGGGAGACTAAGTTCTATCAGCAAGAATTTGGCATGGCAATGGGCTCCCCACTGTCTCCCATACTGAGCAATATCTACATGGAAGAATTTGAGAGCAGAGTCATAGATACATACAACAAAAAATCAAAAATGTGGTTAAGGTATGTGGATGATACATTCGTAATATGGCCCCATGGTAAAGAAGCCCTGAACGAATTCCTACAACATCTAAACAATATAGAAAACTCCATAAAATACACCATGGAAATGGAAGCAGAAGGCAAGATACCGTTCCTGTATGTTCTAGTACATAAGAATATGGACGGCACATGCAAGACTACAATGTACAGAAAGCCTACACACACAGGACAATACACTTCGACTCCAACTACCCAAATAATGTGAAAGTTGGGATAGCTAGGTGCTTATATGATAGATCCAAGACTATTTACTCAGAGGAAGAATACAGAAAACAGGAGTTCAACAACATAACCCATATATGAAAACAGAATGGTTATACAAACAAGGCGTTGTCATTAGTAAGGAAGAATAGTGTAACACAGCAGTGTCAAGGCCCAGAACAATAAAACAACAGTAATTCCGAACGTAAAATGCCTATCGGAAGAAAATTAGGAGAATAGGAAACAACTACAAGGTTAGAACAGCAATAAGAACGACGAACACCAACAGATCAACCCTAACCAAAACAATGCCGGAAAATGCGAATCAGAGAACGAAAGAATGTATATACTAAGTATTGTGTGAATGTGGAAGACCATACATTGGAGAAACAGGTAGACCCCTGCAAGTCAGAATCAAAGAACATCAAAAATTGGTTCGATTGTGAGAAACGGATAAGTCTCGCTTTGCTCAACATGCTTGGGAAGAAAATCACACGATTTAATGGGACGAAGCGCCCAGTCCTGGCAAGAGAGAAAAACTTCACAAAAAGGAAATTAAAAGAAGCAGCATATATGGCCATAACACCAAATGCCACAAGCACACCAGACTTTGAAATCAAATTTGTCTGGTTACCAGTGATTAGGAATACCTTAAGCAGAAGGCCGGCAACCACGATCCCGGAGACAGAATAATAATAACTATTACGCATGCAAAATTGCGCATACCAGTGCGCATCACATTCTGCGCATATACTTGCAGCTTAAATATAGATTGTAAGATAGCAATATCTGTTCCTTCGATTGGCTGAATGGTTAAGGGTTAGATTAGTAAAGGAACTTCGGGACCCAGTTCGAATCTCACACAAGACAATGAAAAAAATGGTTCTCGGACATATTTGTCAAATTAATTGCTAATAATGAGTTTGGCAAGAAACGGCCTCTTTGGCCCTCATGATGACGGCAGTAGACGAACTGCCGAAACGTCGGATCATCAAAATCTTACAAACGATGAAAATAGCCCAAATAACAACGCAAGTATTCATTCATCGTCAACGGTCTCTCGTCATGAGATACACTTATACATATAATTCGCCAAAAGTGTCTATAATGTTAATGTATGCTGTATTTTTAGATAACGAGGATGAAAATAACGAAACTAATAGTATTTATGATAGCTCACTGTTATTTTTAAAATACAACTGCTTTCCGTGGAGTGATGCGGGACGTTATTTGGAACAAGTCACTGTTCAAGTGCTCGTCAGAAGTTTTTGATTTTACACGAGATACATAAATACATACCTTGAAAAGTTCCTCCTGTATCCTGACGTCTACACATCAGGTATTATAAAGTGACTTGGACAAAATTTGTCCTCAGAAAAGTAGCAACTTATTTCAATTGTGGAGGGGATTTAAGGAAAAGAAAAAGATTTAGCCATAGAAAAAAGCTTGTTAATATTATTTAAAGAAATTGTAAGAAACGAACAATTTGTGAGGTGTTATTAATACTTAATGTGTTAGTGGTAGTATTGAGTCGGAAGCTATTGAAACTATCTAGAAACTAAAGCAAAAGTATGAAACGACTTTTTTGTCATATTGCGGTATTTATATTTTAACTTTATGATTATAAAAATAAATTATCCACTGGATTATCCATTGGATACCACACATCAAAATATTATTGAAATATCGGTACTAAAATGTTAGTATATACTAACAATAAAATTTGCCCTTAGAAAGCACGTGTTAGAGAAATTTTAATATTCTGAGAGGGTTTAAACATACTTAATTTTCCTTGTTTCGAGTCGGTGGAACGCACATATTAGACGAATTTTATTCTTAACTAATAATAAATAATATTAAAGCTTTCAAACTATATAAATCACATTTATTAGTTTTACATGCTTAATCGCTTTTTCACTACTGAAACAATGAAGATTAATTTACTTTATTGCAAAAATTTTGCACGTAGTAGAAGCTACAATTTTCTAAAGAGTTGTCTTTGACATATTACACAATAGCCTAATAATTCATAAAACTAATCGCCGTTATTCTCTCATATCATACACACACGCACACATAGACCTGGCGGTTGAAAAGTTGTTCTGAAAATGGTCGGTCATTTATCATCTACAATCCAAAACAATTGAATTTGCTAATTGGGGAATTTCCTGCGGAGACCGCTTTTGTTTTGTGTCCTGTTCACTTTTTGCACCACGAAAAAAAGCAACAATGTTTCTATTAAGTTTGATTTTTTTTATTCTCACAATAGGTAAATACAGCCGCGGTAGTTTAATTAAAATCGTTTTACTTTTCGCACTAGTCTTAAACAACTGCATTAATTATTAAAGAGGAAACGAGTGACAAACAATTTCCCCTTTTAATCACGATCTGACAAATTGGCACCGAAAAAGTGCTCAAGACCTAAATATTTAAATCTGCATAACCGGGAAGCGCGGAGACCTTGCAAGGATATGGAGGTTACACGCAAAAGTTTCCGAGTGCTTTTATTCGAGGACTGCTGCATTGCTGCGGTATTTCCCTTTTCCGTGTTGTTATGTGTAAGCTCCGTGTCGAGTAGAGGTACAATTGTTGTACGAGCTCCGCTTTTTTTTTGAATGGGTAGCCTGTTCTAATTTCCGCATCTTCTTTTTATGCGGTCGTAGAGTTTAGATATTGTCACAATGTTTATATACACAGATACGTGGAAATGGAATTGCTTAATTAGAATTTTTTCAGGGAAACACAAAATATTATTTGCGAAAAAAATGTTATTACTTAGAAAAAAAATCCAAGAGTTAATCATAATCTTGAACAAATTCCTAAAAAAATTGGTAAAAACGTCCAATCAGACAAAATTTTTGAAACACTCTGGGAGTAATGCTTAAGAAGTGCTACTAAAGACAAGCTCTAAACTCGTGGGAACGAGGGATGGTCTGAATATGGGAAGGCATGAGTAAGGCACACAATGTTTTTATGTTGGTTATACTGTAAGCAACCAACCTCTTTTACTTTTACTCTAAACTGTGAGAATTAGTGGAATTTTTATATCTAAATTTCCACTGTAACTTTCTTAGCTAAGAACATAAAGTTTTCCATCAGAATGGGTGTCATTTATGTCGAAAACTCTTGAAAAACTGCTAAAAGTTACAAAAAAATGTTCTATCAAACAGGAAAATAGAGACAGTTTTGCACCAAAACCAAGGAAGCGCTTTTATGTACTTTCCTGCAGCATCAATCTCCGTAGCATTGATAAATAAAATGACCGGTGAAACAAGGTTTCATGCACTGCATACTTAAAGGGAGATAGACAACCATCTTCGGATACACTGGCGGGTCAGGTAGAAAGAGGGTGTTGGTAGGGTGGGGTTTTGTTTCCATCTACTGCCCCGCACGAATTAATACTAACGCAGGACAGTAAAAAACTTTGAAACACCCGGATGATCGAGTTATTCTGACTCAGGGTAAATTCAATGACGTAGCGCGGGACAAAATGCACAATGCTCTGCAATTTGTACAAAAATGGCGGAGGGCGGTCTAAATATTCATTCCTACAAAACAACCATAATGTCATTCACAAAATCGCGGAAGTTAGATAATTTTGGACCGTTTAAACATCGGGATGAAGCAATAAGGTTGTCAGAGGAAGTGAAATATCTTCGTCTTACTTTTGACTCTAAGCTTAGTTGAACTGGGAGCTTCGAGGAGTTGAAACTACGGTGGAGACAACTGTCGAGTAGAACCAAATAGCCAATGGGAGAACATGGAAATTAGGAGCATATAATTGGATATACATCACGGTGCTAGAACTTATGGTCACTTATGGCATGAGGGATATAGATGCAGAAGCAGATTGCTATAATTGAACTTAGCAAAGCGAGATTTACCTCCTCCCCATTTGGCAATAATGGGGGAGGGAATGGTCCACCTCAGATTGCAAGAATAGTAAGTTTTTCGGAATGAGATCAGACAACATGATTCTGTTTAACAAAAAGATCAAGGTGAAAATCAAGGATTGGATAAACTGAAAGCAATCCAGCTACAGATAGAGGTTCGGAGAATGGATATGGTTTAGAGATGGATCAGATATCGCAAACAGAACTGGAGTTGGAATCTGCAGTGAAGTGAGAAGCACAATAATCATTCTCCCACTAGAAAAATATGCTACGGTCTTTCAGGCAGAGGCACACACAATATTGCATTGTGCAACAGAAATTAATCAAAGGGCTGAAGATACTGAGTGCCCTCGTGAACCCCAAGATACAATTAAGACTTGTTTGGAAATAGCCTGAAAGACCGCAATAAAGTAACTTTACTGTGAGTGTCCGGATATTGGTCGATGAATGTAAACCCGATGAAGCGAGAAAGCCGATGAGTTAGCAGGTAAGGGGATCATCAGTTTCATATATAGATCAGGAATATATTTCTTGGGGTGTATGGAGCTGGGTCAAAGAAAAGTACAAGGAAAAGATTTTAGTAACAACTATCAATGAGCAAGACTGAAGAACTACTGCACTTCAGTAGCAATCTTCGCCCGGTAGCAGGTTTCCTAAAAGGACACTGTACAAAGAAAGGACATCTACAGATAATTCGGATCAATATTGTAGTTAACAAATGCAGATTATATAATAGGATGACAGAGACCGTTCTGAATCTAAGGCTATGGATGCACAATGGTAGTTCTCAACACACGACTAATGAACACAAAGGATTATTTTGATAAACACCAGCCAGAGCCTACGCAGATTGGTATTGCATGCCAGGGTATTGCAATAACTGATATAGTTTAAAGGATAAAAGAAGTGAAAAATTAAATACGAACACCCAAGGGTGTATCTGGGGATTCCAAGCTTCCACAACAAAAGAAAATTAGTGTTTAATGAATCAATATTTTTAAATGATCCAAATAAACCTAATACATGATATCATAAATAAAAAAAGTAGATATGTGATGGCGCTTATGGAGATACAATAGACAGATTTTGTTAGGCGTTTCTATTTATAAGCTTCGAAGCTTCGCAAGCTTGCAAAGCTGGGCTTCAAGAATATGTAGAGTTGAGGTTTGCCTTCAATCTCAGACGGTCCAGGGTTACTGGCGTTTTAGATCCTTCTGCTATAATTTCCACAGTAATATACCGAGTTCTTCCACTTCTATAAGTAAATTTTTTGCACCAATCTTTTCCACGTTTACGCTACTAAATTCTTTTTTTTTTTTTCGAAAATAAATCCACACCCGAATGCAAAGACAAAAACATTGGGAAAGGATGAGCAAAAGCATTGATTATGATCGCTTTAAATACACTTAAAAAGAAAGGGCAGGAAAATTAAGGACATTGAAAAGAAAACACTGAAGAAAAAATGAAGGTACGTGTGCAAAGTTGAATAATAAGAAAGGCAAGATTCTTTTGGCGATGAAAACGAAGAAAACGAATAGAATGGCGACTGCCTTAGACATACTGTAGATGCGTTAAAAGGCGATTTTATAATGATAAAGTGTCGTTGAAAATGGATTTGGAATGAAATTTATGCAAGAGTAGTAATTGTGAGGTTGATTTAGGATAGGGTTTTATAATTTACAGCTTTCGTTAAACCACTCTAATTTACAAATCAAGCGCTTTCTTTTATTACTTTTTCTTGGTTGCTCTTGATACTTTTAAAATCAACGGAAGACCAGTGTCACAAATTGGAAGACACGGTGTATTTTAACATCAAATTTTCAACGCTTCTATCAGCTGTAACTCTCGATAATACATACATATACGGTCTGGTTTAAAGTGACCGCATCGATTACCCGTATTTCTCACATTGTTTGTGCCTAGCGTTCGGACTTGCTGTGATGCGCTCGCTTTCAACCACACAGTATACTAATAAATCGCTATTTGTGTACATGTACATATAACATAACCGTCCCAAATTATTCCGACAGCCGCGCATAGATTAAACAAATGCAGTACATACTTTGATTTGCACTTTGTTATAAAAAAAAAAAACTGTTGCTTCCAAGAAGTATGCTCTAAATATCAGGCGGTATTCCTTAATGCATGGCTAATTTTTCTCTATGAATATAGCTGATCAATTATTCCATTGAGTGTGTAATTAGTTTTTGTACTGTAGTAATGGATATAATTTTAATATTGGTGAAAGCTAGATCAATACTTTATATTATGCTCATGCTATGCGATTTCTAGATAGAATGTCATTTACTCTGCATGCACATTACAAAAATATTTCTTTTTTATTATTAGTCAATAACTATCTCGTGTATTGATTTGGTAATATTACGTGAAAATTAGGATATATGAAATAGGCAATAATACTAAAAAGGAGTCTGAAACAATAATTTTTATATTGATAATCGGATTAACCAAACTTTTCTAGTTAATCCTATTATCCTATATTGTTGGTAACAACTAACTTGAATAATGAATAGGTTTTATGACAAGAAATAACTTGAAGTTGCAAGTTTCAGTAACATTACCTGTAATTAAATAGAAAATTAACCCATTGAGAGTTTATTCCGCAAGTTGGATAAAACAAACTCAACAGTAAAAATATATCAAGATTGTATTTGTGTCGTGTTAATGTGGTTTTAATATTTATCGGCCTGAACATTAAATGGAAATTAAGTGACGGAGATCAATAATAATTTCATGTCAATATATAGGTGTCCTTAAAAGCAACTAATATGAGTGTTGAAAATCAAACGGAAAATTTCGTAGAAACAAATTGAATTTCATGTTTTTTTCATAATATTGTAATTAACATAGGGAAAACGAGTATCATAGTTCGAAAACAGCAAATGGCAAGCAACTATCAAGAAATAGAGTACCATCTTAGACTAGAAAATATCAAGGCGAAATATAGAATACAGAAAAGAAGTCGGGGATTTTGAAGTGCATTGCAAATAATTTTATTGTCGTCACATTCTAACATTGATCAACCTCACGAAAAATTACAAAAGAAAGAAGTAAAGTTATAACTAGTATGCGGAATTATAAATCGTTTTAACTCCATGTAATTAAAATCCACACTTTTCGTTCTATCCTATTGTACAACTGTTGGAAAGACATAATCTACGGATTATTTTTCATGTAAACGTAATTATTCATTTTATATTCCCATTAATTTAATATCGCCACGAATCAGCCCTTAGGAGTAGGGTTAACGCTAGGACATATGATAGTTGTGGTAGTTTAGTGAGGAGAAGAGGTTGTGGGGATTCTGCTTAGGAATTTCGCTGAGAGAATTCTCCGTTATGGTTAATAAGGATATTAGGTGTATCTTGCCTTTTTGATGGGATCCCGTCTCTGAATCCAGTGCATACTCAATTCACAAGGTAGATCTATTATATATCTATATATGAATGTTTGTTTTACCAAGCGAGTGCTTATTCTCGGGTTTTCCCTACCCGTAACACGTATCTCGGCATGTGACATTTTGGTGGAGGTGCCGGGTAATCACCGAGTTCCTATTCTGCCAAAATAAAGGCATATTGTTACAAATATTATCTGTTTTCATTCTGTGTTTATATTTTGCAATCCTGTGGCACCTAGTACGAAAGACGTTATTGTAAGAAACATAAAGGGATTGTTCAAATTTACATCGTATTGTTATTTCTAAGAATTGAGATAATATTAGGTATACATTAATGATGCAAAATATATTACAAATAATAAGTTTGTTGAAAGGACAACATAATATTTAAAATAACAAATCTCTAGCCTGGTTTATCCTAATTTAATTATAAAATAAGAATATATTTAATATTTGATGCTACATGAAATTGCTTATAGATGGTGGGTTTGTGTAGTGACTACTTAAACAGCTTCGGTGTATTATCAAGATGTAATCGTGCATCATATTGCTCCAATGTGAGAGTAGATCTCCTACTAGGTATAACAGTTAGGCCAAACATACTGAAATACTACTTGCTTCAGTATTAATGACATTTATTTATTAATTTTGTAAAAATTACGGAAAATTACTACATAATGTAACAATATCTATTTATTTACTTTTGATGTAAGTAAGTGGAGAATATAATAAAAGATAGAAAACGCTAGATACAAAAACCAAACTATATTGTGGCACAACTAGTTAGTGAACGGTTAGTAAACAACATTGTAACAATGTAACTGTGCTACTCAACAAATATTTCAACTCCCACAATTTTGAATAAAAACTTCGATATTTCTGTTTCCTAAACTATGAGATTTGTTCTCCTTGCATTAATTAATTACCATTAATATGGTCCAGCATGTTATGGAAATAGCAGTGTGCAAGCATTTGGTGTTTGTGTACAGGAACACGAAATATTAAAGAGAAAATAACATGTTCATTGCTGCTATCGGTTAATCGCAAGTGTAAGAAATTTGAAAATATTTTGAAAAGAGGGTAAGTACCAAACTATTGCAAGCTTTATATACCCATAAATTTACAAGATGCTTGGAAATAGGTATTTCAGTAGTTAAGTTAAGAAGCTTACATATCTGTATACCTAATTGGAAGTTAGATTATTAAATTTTATGCGGATAAATTTGAGGCAAACTAAGGCAACGACAACCTACATTTAAATTAGTGGAGGGTAGAATTTATCGCAAAGAATTTGTTAAATACTCGGGGTTATTCTATTATAAATTTTAAAGCGCATATTCAGTATGTTACCGTGAAACGTAGGGAAAGAAGTAATGAAATTAGAGGATCGGCTAGAGTTACGTGAGATTTAAACGATAACGCAGTGGATACTGTTGTACGCGGGGGCAATGTGGGTAGACGCTTGTCAAATTAAAGAAACAAAAAAATTAATCGGGGCAAAGATTGTTAACGGTTAGGGCAGTGAACCTGTATTCATCTATTTCGACAGACGCGGCGTGCGTTCTTTTGGATATAATTAAATTTCGTAGGGACGTGCATAAAATAGGGTTTGAGGGTTTAATTATTTAGATTAGCACTGGGCGATTTAGAAAGACGAGTAGATATAGTAGACGGAATTCACCCGTAGAATTAAAAAGTATTACTTATAAGAAATATATAGTTACCTTTGGAGAGGGTTTAGAAATCTTGTTTTAATAATAGGGGTATTGAAATATATAATCAAATGTTTAAATTACAGGATCATTGCAATAATTCACAGGCAGGATTAGTTACAATAAATGAGGCAGTACGTTATCTTAGACGCGAGTGGGAATTTATACGGGACGTGTGAATTATAACTCATAGCATTTCTGTATTATAGGCGTTAGGAAATTTAAAAAAATTGACTAGTTTGTTATTAAATACTTGGAAAATGTTATGTGGGGCTCGTGCAAAACGTTTATGGACTAGGGCTTACGTAAGTACAATCAGCAATTAGCGAAAAAGGCGTGTCTAGAAGAGATAGCGCGATAATTATTTAAGGGTTCACTACAGCTAGCGTAGTTAAAAAAGTGTTTAGGGTTAAACTTGATAGTGACAGTGGTAGGTGGGATATTTATTGTAAATGGGGGTAGACTATGAAATTTATAGGCAGTATTACACGTTTTATGTTAATGAGGGATAATTTGTCTTATCAGGTGGTAGAATTAATAACGGATCAAGGTAATTTTAAATTATATTTATGTAGAATTGGGAGGGTTAATGATTCGCACTGTGAGTGTGGTGGATTTTTGCTGTATAACAATTAGATAGTTAGTAGGGAAGTATGTATTTATAAATGAATATTTCATACTCTTTAGTGGTCTGAATTAGTGTTAAATTATAGTATTAGCATAGTTGGACTGTATAAATAAATATTTAAAATAAAATTTTTAATTTCATTACTATTGGTTAGAATAATTAAGGTTATTGTTAAATATTAGAATAGGTACTCCTGTTGTTTTATTTGTTTTCAGATTATTGATCCATGAGCAGACCTGAAGTCGGCACGGCTGTCGGAATTCGAGGGGACGTGGAAGCTGCCTCTCCCAAATTCGAAGGATAATAATAATAATACATAATTTGCTGGCTATCAGTAAGGTCTGAGACTAGTTTCCAGGTCCTGCTCCCAGAGTAAGGCTTTTTCCATGGTTCCAGTCCAATAAAGTGTATATCTAATCGTATTATTATAAATCCATCTTTTACAAAACGTATTGACGTATAAATTCATATAGAAAAGATTATCACTTCTAACCGATCAAGTATTTCCCGTCAGATCTACGCACTCTTAGTATAATATGGGCACTCTAAATTTGTAAAATATTACTAAGTGTAATTATCCCTGAAAAGTCTAGTGCTGTGTGTGGGTTAATATTTTTTTTTCACAAAACTATGCTTGCACATAGAAAAAAAGGGTCGAGAAAGAAGATTAACATATATCTATCTGTATACGGATTGAAACATATTTTTCCTCCTGCTTTTATTGATGGCGCGACAATACTTTTGTCGAGAAAGCTAATCTCCGACCATTCAACGAACGTAGCCGTAATAATATATATGCACCCAATTAATTTAGCATATTTCAGTGGCGGTAGACGGTGTTATTTATTATAGTCGCCGGAAAAGTTAGAAAATATACCCAAATATACTTAAACGGAACGGATTGGCCGGCGAATCGATAAGAATCGGATGAGAAACGTAGTCCCAGCGTCTAGAGGAGGTATTTACATAATAATAGTATTCTCCTAAATAAATCGTACCGAATCGGGCATTCGACGTTTTCGCTTTTCTTTAATACAGACTCGTTTTCTAGCGCTAATGGAACTGTTATTATACTATTAACGCGTCCGAATATACTTGTGTAATAAAGTTGTGGTATACTGTACTCTGGGAAGAGCTACTGCATTCAAATAGGCTTTATTTTTTAGTTCTACAGAACGTAAAATTGATGAATGTTTATCCCACAGTGTCAACGCAAATAGTTATTTATTTACATTAGAGTGCGGTACGTATTATTTACGGCCCAAGAATTACAGCGCTGTAAATGACCTAACGTATGATTTGAATTAGATTTTTTGGCCGAGAAAGATAAAAATAAAAAAATAAAAAATAAGTCAGTGTCCAGTCAGTAATGTGAATTGGTACCACTGCGTTTTCAAAACTTAATTCAACCTTAAGTCTATGTCAAAGTGATTTTTTTTATGATGATTTGTGGTCAATAACAATCAAAACAGCAATAAAAATATCGGTAAAGGTGATTTTTAAACTAAATTTAAGGATATTGCCCATATTTTATATTGAAAATAACCGTGAGTTAAGAAAAATTGCGTGCACTTTACCGCGGTAAAATGAATCTACTATTGCAGCAGCTGATAAGTAATGGTGCGTCTACATTTGACGAAGCATCACCTATCAGCTGATCCACCAGTAGGTTTATTTTACCGCTCCATCTCACAACTACTTATAATGCAAAATATACATTAATAATCATTAAAAAATACATTTATCGGAATTTTTATTGCTGTTTTAATTGTTGCTGACGAAAATCATTATCAAAAAAAAATCTTTGACATAGAGTTAAGGCTGAATTGAGTTTTTAAAACGCAGTGGTAGCAATTCATAGCTACTAACTGTTACGCTGGCGTATTAATTATTAAATTAAATAAGATGTTCTATTTTTCTCGACGAAAAATTTTTGATACAAATGTGCGTTAGGTCATATATGGCGCTCGAATTCTTTAGGCACTGAATTCTCGCGCTGTAAAACGACTCTAATGTAAGTAACTATTGATAACATCCGTAATTTGGCTCTGTGTGAGTAGTATATATAGGGAAAAAAACAAGAAAAGCAAGGCCTTGATCCTCACAAAATTCTTTATGTAATAATAGTAGTAATAAGTACACTATTTACATTGCACTTTCCAATTTTACTTATATTTTTAAATCTTGACTGATTTTAAACTGATTATAGATTCTGACCTGAAGATGCTCGGTTAGAGCGAAACCGGTCGTGTGATATATTAAAGAATTTTGAGAGGATCAAGACTTTGTTTTTTTTCCTTAAGTAACTATTCATTACAAGATTTTGACGAAGACGAAAAATGAATTTTATCTTTAATTTTTGTAGAAAACTTTAACGCATTTACATCGGATTATTGAGGTTTCGATTATTTTATATTTTTGTGGAGTAACAGTAATAATGCGTTAGTAATTTTTTAGTACTGCCGAAAACACAAAATAGTTAATTTCTTTTATAGCAAATTTGACTAATTGCTTCCCCCTGCAGGTTTAAAATTTTAAAATATTGAAATATCGCTACATTTGTATTTTCAACAAAAATAAGTTTGGTTATATTCAAAGAAGCTTATTGTAAGGCGATAAATTAAAATGTAAAATAAGCCATCTTTAACCCTTACCCTGGTAATAGTTTCGGCATTGGTATGCCATCCTCAACCAGAATGTTTACAAAATAGGAATTAATAATTAAAAATATAATAAAATAAATACTTGTAGTCAAGAATTAGAACTTCACAAAACTCATGTATTCGGTGGGCCAAATTCGATACTTTTAATAGGGAACTCGTATTTCTCTTCTGGGGCTCCATTTTAAAGACAAATCAATTGGCGAAATCCATATTTTTATATTTTCCTTAATGGAAGAGATACTCACAAAGTGTTTACATAAAATACGCAAGTTTAAAAAGCATTGTAACTTTCTTTATTAGCGTGTTTTTTGACTCAGAAT
The DNA here is from genome assembly GCA_004143645.1 of Protaetia brevitarsis. NCBI lineage: Eukaryota > Metazoa > Arthropoda > Insecta > Coleoptera > Scarabaeidae > Protaetia > Protaetia brevitarsis. The sequence goes on from RXPK01000186.1 coordinate 3,623,720, forward strand.
TCTGTGCTTTAATTTCTTTTTTTTAAACTTTACTTTTTCAGATATTATTGAGACTTATGTTTGTTTGTATAGAACACCCTACATATTTTCATATTACTAGAAAACGTGTAAAATTACTTTTAATATGATATCATACACTTGGTATTTTATTTAAACAATTTTTAAAATATTTGATTGACCATTAATGGTGGCAAATAAGCATATAAAAGATTTCAACAAGACAGAAAAAAGTGGTTTTAATACTAAATGTTAGAAATAACAATGCCAACAAGAAACCATTAATAGCATTATTGATACCATAGATATAAGGAATTAAGATGGTTTATTCTGTAAAAATTCTTATTGCATTCAATTTTTTAAATTTATCATGGCTAGAAATAAAATCAGCTGGTTTCAAAATCCAAATTCTATAAACATATTTGAACGAAATATTTACTGAATATACCTTTATATAGTAAAAAATGCGTAAACATTATAAATTATAGCAAGTGCTAGAGTTGTCCGCCCTTCTGTTATAAACATAATCGAGAAGCACTCAAGGAAACCCAATATAAAATTCATGAGCGAACATTATTTAAATTAATTATAACACTCAACCAATCTTCTCTTATTTACAATTTTGATTTAATATATTTTTACTACTTATGTTATTTAGATTCCCTCGTTTGGTTTTTCACTTTATACATTCAACTTTGTAAAAAGTTGTTTACTAGATCCTCGTGCTGTTTTATGTATGTAAATGCGTGAATTTAGTTACTGCTTTTCTCTTCTCACGAAATAGTTTTCTGAGTTTTAAATTTTAAAATTTTTGATCATTTGAATCAACTGTTTAATTAATTTTAATATGTTTAACTTTCCATCACGTTTTTGCATTTTTTGCTTCTAATCTGATGTGAGTAATTTTAATTTTTAACTTTTTTGTATCTTTATATTTATTATTTTATTTATTATTTTTATTGGTTCTTATTTAGACGGCTCTGAAGATGGCTATTTAGCCGAAGCATGTAAGCCAATATGAGTACTTCTGTACCTTTGATTGAGGTTCTTATGTGTGTTTCTTTATCAAAAATCGGCACTCTGAGCTAAGTTCACCAACTCAAGCGGAGATTGAGAGTTGAACGCTTGCAGCTTCTAATTCCTGTCTTGAATTGGGAGAAACGTAAGATTTCTAATTCTTTCCCAAAAGAAAAATTCAAAGGGGATACATCTGGCGAACTTGCCGGTCCTTGATTTCCGATCAAATTGTTACTGACTTGTTGGCATGTCTGTTATAGTGTAAGTAAACGAAAGCTAATTGATTTAGTGGTATTTCATCTACGAAAGGTTCAATTAATTGTTACAAAATTTGCAAATAGCTTTCGGAGTCAAGAATTCCGTTATATATGTATTTATTATTTATTATCTTGCCACGCAAAATTCTCACCCACACATTGAAGCCATATCGTACTTGGGTTTTCACCTCAACAGTAAGATGGGAATTTTCACGCGACCAGGTATAAAAATTATACCTGTTAAAAATTCCAGCGCTGCTTACGTTACATTCATCCATACACAGTTTAGAGCAAAATTATGATTTTCTTCACACTTTGCCAAAAGCCATTGACAATATGTCATACGACGCGACGTAGCAAATCCGCGGCAAAAAGGTAATGCGCTTTCCTTGTCCCATAGGGTTTAATTTTATACTTTTTTAAAGTGCGCCTTGCCGATGTTCTTGCTCAGTTGCTTGTCCCATCTGGCGAGTGGAAGTGTTGGATTATTTACAGTTTCCCCTAAAATAGCAATTTCCTCTATTTTTTGTCTCTATTTTGAGCCATATAGTTTTTAGGTCTCGGCTATTAAAAGGATCCAGAATTTATTAATTTTTTCTTTAATCTTGAGGAAATGTCTGAACGGTTCTTGTCTTTCGCTCATAGTAAATGTTGTATGCATTTAAAACATTTAGATAATATAAAATATATACGCGCGTTGCATAGTTACCATCCATAGCCATCTTAAAACACTGAAATTTCAAACAGAAAATCAAATATTTTGAAAACTCTTTAAATAAAATATCAAGTGTGCGCTATATCATATTAAAGACAATGTAATATGCTTTTCAATAGTCTAAAGATACATAGATGTTCCATATAAAAAACACGAGTCTTGATAATATCCCAAAAAATACGAATTTAAAAAAAACAAAATAACATAGAGTTCTGCGCCAAAACGCGCCCTAATAAAGTTTTTATATGAATCCAGAATTTTTATAAGTAAGAAAGTTTTTAGGAATTGCAATCGCTCTGTATCTCTCATGTTAAGGAAGAAATAAAAATACGGATTTCGCCAATCGATTTCTGTTTCAAAATGAATTCGAGAAACATAGGTCAATATTTGTCTAATGCATTCAGAAATATAAATTCCCTATTAAAAGTATCGAATTTGTCTTACACTGTGCAACTGCTATGACATCTAGGAAACATTCATTAACTAATGAAAAACAATCTTTGTTGTATTTAAATTAAACTGGCAAAATTTAAAAGTATTGCAAATTTAGTGAAAAAGCAGAATAGTGTATGTTCTTTTTACGTGTTTCTATGATTTCTAACATCTCCAATAAATTTAATCTTTGACCTTTTTGAGGTTTATGAAGCAATTTAACGTTACGAAGGTTAATAGTGTGATCTGTTTCTAATTCATGTATGCAAATGTTTGAAGTGATTTAGACTTTATGTTTTACTCTTTTTTGAAGTTGTCTACCGGTTTGGCCTACACAAATGAAACTGCAATCTGCATAATCAATTAAATAAACACCACTTTTCATAGTGACTTTATTTTTATAATTATTTAAAGGTTGTAAAATGTTTATGTTGGATTTAAATGAATGAATGATATTAAATTTCTAGAGAATTTTTTCAATCTTATTATGTTAAAAGAAAGAGGTTTATACGTAAGTTTTGTTGGGTTTTTGATTTTTGGTATAAAGTGTTTTAATTGTAGAGATAAGTATATTGTCTAAAATTTATGTGAGAAAGTTAATTAATGAGGCTGTGTTATATATGTAATTTAATTTATCAGTTTTAGGATAATAATCGATCGGATATGCCAAAGCTCTAAATATAATAAGGAGATAAAGAAGATACGTCGTGAAGAATCATAAGCAATGATAATTGAAATTATAAAGTAGGTTTTCTACAAACTGTAAGTTATTATGAATTTGATTATGATATACATGAAAATTTATACGGTCATGGTTATTTCCACAAATAAACGCACAATATATCATCGACATATCTAACTCATTTTGTGATATATTTATTGTAAGAGTTGTTGTTATTTATAATATAAGTAGTTTTTATATGCTATAGAGAAAGTATACTCTGTAATGACAAGCCGCCTTTAATTTTATAAAACTCTTTGTTAAAAGATTCAACAATCACATAAAGTTGACTTTTTTTTTTAAAAAAGCTTAATAGTTGTGGAAGAATTAAAAGCAAAGATAAGGGGAATAGTTACATAAAGGTGCGTCCACACGATCGGAGTTCGCCGAACTCCGAGAGCTAGTTTGGCGAACTCCTAGTCGTGTGTATGGGCAGTTCGGAGTTCAGCGAAATAGTCGGCAAACAGTTTGTCTATTCCCGATTTAGAGTGAGAGGGAAAGTTGTTGACAGCTGTCTATCCAGGTCGCGTTGCAAACTATTTTTAATGACAATAATTGTGACAGCAGGTAGCAAATTCATTTTAATACACTACATACTTTTATCTTTGTTATTGCAGCATGTCGTGGTATGGTCGTGGTCGTATATGTCAAAACAGACAGTTTTTCAGAAAGATAATTTTTTGACATATGATCTTTTGCGATCTTATGTAAATGCTTTGATATAAGTGTTAATAATCATCATTACATTAAATTGGTTAATTTGAAATAAATTAAAAAGCTGTATTTTCATTAATTTAAAAGTGTGTAGCTAATTCTGAAATAAATTAAATCAATAATTATAATTTTGTTTTAAATATGATGAAGAGGTTTCCAATAAAATTTCTTTGAGCTTATGTGTATTGTTACAATACGATTTGGCTTAAATGCATATAATATTTTTCTTATAAATAGAAAAATTAAAAAGTTAATTTATGTATTAACAAATAAATTGATTGGTACATACATGTTCACACACATAATATTTTGCCCTTGATATGAAAAAAAAAATCATTTGAAAGAAATCATCCCTCACTATCAAGACTTGTGTTTAAAAAAAAAGTCGTTTAAAATGTTTCTAATCCTTTTTCCCTCATTTCTACAGTACGCGACCAATAACATTAATCTGAAGGGGTCTAGTATATATACCCAACTGACAGCACAAAGTAAACTAATAAAAAAAAAGGAATTAAATTTCACCATGACAATATTTTAATACCCTAGAGATAATTGCGAAATACTCGTGTCCATGTCCATAATTCATATCTGATTCATATATTGTGTTTTCGCCAACATATGTGCTGTCAATCGCAATCGGAATGACAGAAATACAAATATTCATAAATTGCGGGGATTTTGAGTGGAACCGAAAAAATACTTTGTTATTCAATGACAGCTACCTAACTGTCATAATTTCTCTACCAACACCAATTATGATTCATACATATTACCCAATGCTACCACACTCAATTTTCATACCCGAACGCTGTGCTCGGAGTTCGCCAAACCCCGAAACCTCCACACGATTCGTGTAGAGTTCGGTAGTTGGCGAACATTCGGAGTTCAGCGAACTCCGATCCTGTGGACGCACCTTAATAATTGTTTATATAATTGTGGTGGAGAATAAAGTTCTGGAATTTTAGGGTTCACAAATTAAAAATTATGAGAAGATGAAGAATATTGGAAGAATATCTTTACACTGATTAATTATATTCTTGCTAAAATTTATTGGAAGTGTTAGAAATCAAACCTTACAATTTATTGAATCATCAAATTGAATAATTTCGAATAACCATTATTCTGACAACCTGATTTTTCTTTTATCTATACTTTCATGCATAGTTTCATGCATTTCATGCTTTCCCCTTCCAATAAAAGTCATTTTAAATTGATATTTAGGATAGATACTTTTACTTTCTTGAGTTTTTTCCTAGGATGAGAATTTTCATGTACTTTTATATTGTATTTCCTCCTGTTTCCTTCAACTAGCATCATGAGATGTGTGTTGTTTGATATTCGTTTGACTAACGTAACGAACGAGTGTTATTAAGATAAAAAATCAAAGACAGAGACGGGAAAGCAAGGCTCTTTTTAAATTTTGCCGAAGCTAGGGACACATCTACCAAATTATTTCGGAATGTGTGAACTTCAGTGTTAATAGGAGATATTAGCGGATTCATTAATAAGCCCAACAGGTAATTGTTGGGTATTAATCTTTGTTTAAAGTGCCAGATTTTTTTCTAGAAATTCTTTATCACTGATGGTCAGGATATTATATATTTTTGACATATAGGGTGAGTGGTATTATGATTTAAAATACGGCTGAAGATTAAAAAATATTAAAATAAAGAAGTTATGATCAACTACCAGTATAACGAAACGTATTAGAAAAATAGACATTTCCTTTAAAGATTTCTGAGGTAGGATTTTATTATCAAATTTTTGATGTACTATTTTTTTTTATTGATTAAAAAAGTAAGATTGCTAGAAAATATAATGGATTAGTGATATGAATTCCGATCTTCGTAACTAAATAGAATTGACTTATGACTTTTTTACTTCTAGCCATTAAGTATACTTTAAGCTCCCAATGTTTGAAGTGTAAAATACGGGCATTCTATTATGTTTGTATTAGGAGTTTGGTTAATCTTAAGACTCACTAATACGATAAGCAAAACTTGTATTAAAACTGTTCTTTTACAGAGTATCCAAGCAAAAAGGTTTGTATTATGTTGCAGTAGCTCTTCCGTGCGCATACACAGTATCTAAAACTAGACAAATACAGTTTTGTTGTGGTAGTGTGTTTTCCTTGTATAATATATACGAAGTTGTATGAATGTATTCATTAATAAAAATAAGAAATAATATTCTAAGGGGAACTTATTCCAGACTATTATTAACACGTGCTATATTATCTAAAATTGAATATTAACTACTGTAGTAAATAATAGTAATAATAAATAAAATAAATAAGTAAATAAATAATTTAATATGCATAATCGAGCACTGTCTACGATACCAAAAAACATTCATGCATTCGTTCGATTCAACGTCTTATGTTCGTGTATATAATCACAATAATCAAAATGAAATCATAAGTGGAACTCATCGAATAAAACGGACACACTGATCACTAAACTGTTAAATTCTAAGAGTTCAACAACTCCAACTGCTCAGCCTACGGTATCATAGGTCGTATTAAAGAAAAGAACACTCTATGTCTATGATGAAATAACGAAAATAAAATTATAACTCTATAATAATAATATGTAATAATAGTCTATCATCTGCGCTACTGCGGTCCGCAACTGCAAGAGCTAGACAGAGACAGAGAGTATATATAATATATGTGTGTGCGGGTTCCTCGTCCTTACTTGGGATCCTAGATACCAGCTTCAGGGGACGCAAAACGCGGAAGGACCGCAACATCCGTAGGTCAACGTCAACGTTCGCTTCAGCAAAAATTGTCATAGACCTACATAAGACCACACACTCGTCACATAAGTATAGAAGGTGATTAGTTATTTACTCCACATATAACAAAAATACACATTACATAATATATGTATGTACACATTTTATCATCGCCTATAATAAACACTGTCAATATCGATGATTATCGGTACTCTATATTCAGCTCAGTTAATTATCGCTCATGTGCCTTGATATATTTATAATATAAATAAACTTACCCTGTGAGCACGACAAAGAAATCCATAATGTTCCAAATATTTCTAAGATATGATCCTCTATGTAAAACAAAACCTAACGCTAAAATCTTCAGTGACGCCTCAACACAGAATATCCCTAGAAAGTATACCTCAGTTTTTTCCTATAAAGAGAAAAATTGTATTAGTTTACATGTTGATATTTACGTAATAGTAAAGTTATTCTAAAGGCTATAGTCGGATAAGCTAGGTAAATCTATGCCCTTGCACAGATTTGCCCATGTTTTTCCCCTGCAGTAACTTTATATACAATATCAAACCTTAGAAAGTTTTAACTCTGTAGTGCTTATAATTTTCGAGTAAATAACTGTTAACACGAAAAAGAAAAACGAATCATTTTCGATTACCTACGTAATTTATTATTTATTTATTTAGGTTGGTATAGTAGTTGTCGATAGTAATTATTTGTAGTTTTTTTGACGATCCTGGACATCCCCCAAGCAAGCAAAAAATACAAATATATACTTCAATAATGGTTTTTTTTATGTTTTTTTTATATGTTGCCCTTGGGCAGCATCCATGATTTTTTCACCAAATATGGTTACTGCATACTGTACTCTGTTAGACTTCGAAGCTGAAACCGCGTCCTGGATCTTCTGGCCGACATTTCGTCCACACTCGCAAGGGAGCGAGTGCTGCTGCTAATGCTGTTGACCTGAAATTGAAAGACTAACGCACGAGGACCGATTTATATAGAGATAATGGTTCCGGTTCAGAGGATTGTCACGGTCGCGATTGGGTTGTTTGGAAACGAGGAGAATGTTTCAGGAGTTGTGTAGAAGATAACCGTCTTCGCGGTTAACGCGATGTTTATGAATTTCATGAATTCTCCTAGTGAGGATTACGAGATAGGATTTCGACCGTGTTGAATTGGATTTGGTGGCTGGTCTGTAGCCTATGCTCAGCAAGTGCAGACCCAAACGCGCAACGAGTAGAACGCTCACATTCTGCAATACGCGTGTCCGCCTTTGGACATTCTGTGCCTGTTAATTCTTTCTAGATAATTTTCCAATAATAGTTTTTTTTATGATTATTCTTTTTACATAAACAACTTTGGTGCTTTCCCAAAACTAGACCAGTATCATAATAATAATAATAATAATATATTAGCTTCACGCCGTCTAGGCCCATAGCTTTATTAATTCTTTCCAGATTCCTGTGTCCTTTGCCTTTTCCTTCCAGTCTAGTATTTGTTTTCCCTTCAGGTACTAAATTATCGTCTCTCTCCACATCTTTCTGGGGCTTCCCCCTTCTCTTTTTCCCCGTTGGCTCCTTCCATGCTACCATTTTTACGGCTTTCTCCTTGCTTTGGTTAACATATATTAGTAGGCATACTTTATTTTATTATTTTTTTACATGTAGTGTTCATTTGATACCATTTCATCTACGGTACCGAGTACTCATCGTGGTATCGGTTGAGATTTGCGATACTGATTCGAGTACTCAATTCGAAATATGGATGCTTACGATTACTTATAGTTAAATCCATTCGATACTATGTCATTAAAATAGATCAAAAAATAGGCTAATTTTTATGGTATTTCAACTTATTGCATAATTATTCGGAAAATACCTTTTACTTTTAATTATTCAGCATAGATTTATAACTAAAGGGGTTAGAATAAGAAGAACACTATACACATTATATTATTATTAAATTGATCATAATCATCCCGTACTCCCCACAATTCACACGAAATTGTTAATGCAGCAGAGCAATTAAACAATTTTAACACGTTGAGCAATGGTTAAGCAATCCATTTCTTAAATGGGTTTGTTTCAAACTAGCATTGGATGTGTCAAAGACGCTGCATTAATGACAGTTATCTATAATGTAGTCAATATAGCAAACTTGAACTTGATTACCCATTACTATTATATCTATGTTATTACACAAAATGTATACTTTCAGTTTACTATGCTATAGCCCCTATATCGAGACGCGATTTGCATATATTGTTTGGGTATGCGGTAGGTATATCTATGAAAAAATCATGGATGTCCCCAAACGGCAGCACATTATAAAGTATTTACTTACATTTTTGGCTTACTTGGGGGACGTTTGGGATCGTCAAAAAACTACAAATAATCGCTATTGATAACAACTAATATACTACGAACTCAAAATAACAGATCACATAGGTTAGCGAGTGATTCTTTTTTGTTTTTTTTAACAGTTATTTATAAATATTACAAAGTTAAAACTTTCTGGGATTCAGTATTTAATATAAAGCTTCTTTTGAAAAAAAAATAACATTTAGAAATTTTTTACGACACAAATTATTAAATATGCATTTCCTTTACAATACAAATTCGAAACTTTAGGACGTTGGAGATTCACAGTTTTAGATTTAAATGAAAATTAAGCTTTTGCCATGAATGCTACCCAGTACTTAGACAATCTCCGGCTGCCTTTTTTAATAATAACAAAATTTGAATGTTCTCAACAAGCATACAAATCGACAGCATTATCGAAACGTGTGTCAATTTTATTATCTCATTTGATTTCATTCTTTAAAAATATATAAATTCACAACCAAAATTTTTTTGGAGGATGTTTAATCCAACCTAGAATAGTCTTCAAATTATATCATTTCAATAGCCTTGTTATTGGTTGGAATAACAAGCATATATTCATTACAAATCGACAGCATTATCGAAATGTGTGTCAATTTTATTATCTCATTTGATTTCATTCTTTAAAAATATATAAATTCACAACCAAAATTTTTTTGGAGGATGTGAAATCCAACCTAGAATAGTCTTCAAATTATATCATTTCAATAGCCTTGTTATTGGTTTAACGCATAAAAATTGATTTACTTAACTGATATAGTAGGATTAAAAAAATGTGTGCCTTCATGATACATAATTACATCTGATATTTGCACATCGGTGCAACACTGGGTTATCTACTATTGTTTACCAAAAATAAAATATTATTACCAGACTAAAATCAAAGAAATAAGAAAAAAGCTATTTGTCTTGTTTCTATTGCATTCTTTCATTGCATTTTTAGTAATTGCCTGCTAAATTACTAATAATTATAAATAATTCTTTCAATTTTTGATAATTTTTGATAATCCTACTATATCCCTTTTAATCACCTCAACGGGGAATCACAACTACAAACTAATGGAGGCACACTTTTACTTTCTCCTTAGTCACGTGACATAAATATTTAGTACTTACTAAGCGTACCTGTGTTACCACGAATCAACAATATACGTAAGTGCGTGTCTGTCTCTATTAACTACATGCATATGAACATAGTGAAACTAACGTTCATGCAGAATTTATGCGGCTTGTCACGTGACCGAAGACGAATTTTGCTGTACTTGACTGATAATTCATGACCTTAATGTAATTAGCAATTCACTAATGCAAAATAGAACAATAAAAATGAGTAAACCATAAATCTCGGTTATCTATTGATTAAGACCTTATTACATTAATCTTCATTAGTAAATCTATTTACTAATATTGTTATTGTCATATTGGGTTTATTACATTAATATAACGGTATAATCTGTTACTACAACAACTGATTGTTAAAAAAGGAGTGTGCTTTATATTCAGCGGAATTATGTGTACTTTTCATTGAAGGCATTTACAACCATATATTAAAGTTAGATTAGAAAATTATTGTATTTGAAAAAAAAAACAAACAGAGAAAATCAAGCAAATATTACGAAGCTGTGATTATATGTCATTAGCTATGATTCTAATCTATGGATGTCAATTGAGATTACATTACTCTGCTCTAACATTACTTACAATAAAAGTCTCTTTTGTCAAGTACAGCATTCTGAGTGGCGCCTCCACCAAATTTGTACACACGTAATTTTTTTTCTTCAAAGGTTTCTTTTATTTTCACTATGGCGATTGTTACGGAAAGATAATTTATAAGTTAGCCACAGCTATATTTTGTTCAAACAGAGTCAGTTATAAATCCTGTTTTATTTTTGTAAAACGAGTCTAATAGCTATTAAAACATTTCTAGGATATAATGAATGTCATAACATAACAGCCGTGCGTGTTATTTTGCATACAAGGCTGTTGTGTGTTTGATATTTATCACATCTGTGGTATATTCAAGATTTTACTGGTTTTTATTCATCCTTGCCTACGATTCAAAATAATAACAACTAAACAAATCATTTTGCGAGATAGTAGGTGTTACAGTTACAACAAATGTACATCTTGCAATTGTTATTGAATTACACTTCCATACGGTAAAATTTACATGTAAGCACTTAGAGAATTGACCAGCAGTACGTAAAATTGGTACATTGATAATAGACAAATGTATAATCTATGCATTAACTGACAAAAACCGGAAAAATTGTTAATATTTCACCATTTGTAATTCTAACTTAGTTTGAAATCATTAACTATGTAGCTTAAGTCCTAAAATGTAATCTGTAAATGACAAATTGTCATTTCTGAGGAATTTGTGGATGCGCATACGTCAAAATTACCGATTTAGTAAAAATTAATTAAATTAAATAAATAAATAATAAATATAAAATAATACTTACTAATTTTTGTGCCAGCACAGTCTTATCTTGATTGGGCAAGTGCTCTTCCAGTGCTAGCACCACGCAGTTGGCTATGATTGTCAAAAGCACGGCATATTCAAACGGAGTAAGTATAGTTAAGGAAATTATTCGGAATATATAATGCTATGATAAAATTAAGAGTGTTAATATTACAGAATTCTAACAATAGATACATCATGGTTACATTCTTGACATTATAAATACCTTATACGTTAAAAACTTATATTATCTATGAATATAAGAATAAATATAACTAGAAACATCAAATATAAGCTATAATGTAAGCATATCTTAACACTATAAGTAAACTCAATTGAAAATGAAACGTAAATGTTTAATAAAAATTTTAGGGTAATAAAGTAAGTAAATAAGCACGTTTTTCTTTTGTTTTCGTGAAATTAAATTTGATTAGTCGTGAAAAAAAAAACATGTTATTGAGAGTAAAAGATTAATGCTTCTATAATTTAATATTTCTATAACATTTCTCGAAGTTACTCTAGTTGATCAATAAGAAATATCGGAAATGCTCAATTTTTGCTTCCAACGGAATCTATAAGCCTCTTTTTTTAATTCCTCACATACGACAGTAGTGCATATATTATGGCTAAAGCTAGTTTACAGAATAACCAAGTCAGCTGATTTACTTACGATAAAACGATTTCTTAAAATTTGTTCGCACTGCACTAATTAGTTTGTAAACCATTCAAACTATTTGGCTAGTGTATAAAGAGGGATACTTTCTGACATTATACCGTAGATATTGACTAAAGTATGTGTTGCTAAACTGTAGAACATTTTATAGTCAAGTACTATAACCATCGTATTGGCTAGCTTGTAAACCAGTTCTTTATTACCAAGACGGTTCCAGTTTTAGGTGGTTTCGTATGGTTTTCGATACTAATCCAATTGTAAATGTTCTCTCGAAACTGTTTTGTCTGTTTTTGCATTTATTTGCTTGGAATTATTCGAGAATCGTACAAACTATAATTATCTATAGTCGGCCATTCGATATTCTGGTATTCGATACACACTGTCGATGGTGCCTTTCACTATTTTGTAGTGAAAATGTCTTAGCAGACCGATAATGGGAAAAAAAATGGGAATTTATAAACAATTTGTTAATAAATATTGTTTTTTTTTCTAGATGTTATTCTAGATATTATATATTAAGCGTCAGACACTTAAATATTTTTAACAACATAAAGCGTTCGATATGGTAGACCATTCGCTTTAGTTACGAAAGGGTTAGGTTACGAGTGGCCTAAGTGCGCGTGGCTAGCCACCCTTCCCAACCAACAATCCAGAATCCAGAATAGTTACGAAAATTAGAGTCCATTGGTATATACGGGCTGGCCTATGATTTGTTTTATTCATACCTTATTGGTAGGAAGGCAGTGGTTAGTGTTAAGGGCGTTCAAGATGATATGATAATGACAATATAGTTCCGATTACATTGACTTGACATGCGGTGTTCCGCAAGCATCAATATTAGGTCCCACCCTGTTTTTAATTTATGTCAATGATTTGAATGATGATGATACAAGTTGTAATATAACGACTGATACTGTTGAATCGGATTTTAATTTAACATCCATATTGGTCCGGGATATGATGAGATGGTGTGATGCTAACAATTTAGTACTTAACCACGATAAGACGGGTCTGATGCGATTTTCGCTGACGACGGTGGAGGGTGGTAGCAGCCTGTATGTGTCGTGTAAAAATAAATCCATACCGCAAAGCGATAACGTTAACTTTTTAGGTTTGACAGTGGATTTTAGATGAAAATTTGACCTGCACTGTACCACACTGTCGCGTAAGTTGGCTACTGTTCTCTATGGACGGCGATGTCTTAGGGATGCCGTAAGCTTTGATTCGCTTAGAATATTTTATTTCGCGTATGTGGAGTCACGATTGCGGTATGGCATTATGTTCTGGAACGCCACACCTAGTTTTTAAAAAAAAAATTACCTTGCAAAAAAATCCTACGTTGCATGTTGTGTAACGTCTTTTGACGTTTCTTGTCGTCCTTTATTTAGGCAACTGAATATTCTCCCTGTGGCGTGTTTGTATATATATATGAAATTTTGATGAATTTGAAAAGTAATGAAAATAGTTTTTTAAGAAATTCTGATATATATAGCACTATGACGACAAGTAATGGAATAAAGAAACGTATATCTGTACATAGTGCGAAAGCATTTGAATTTAGCCCAGCATATAAAGGAATAATATTCTTCAATAAACTACCAGAAGATATAAAAACTTGTAGTAACAAATTCAATTTCAAAACTAAACTAAACACTTTTTTGTATGAACATAGCTTCTATTCTATTGAAGAATATTTAACATGTGTCTATTATAGTAATGACGTGCCCTGTACATTTTTGTATTAATGTGATTGAGAATGTCTATGTTCTTTTAACAGAACGATGACAATAAAATATATTCTATTCTATTCTATTTTATTCTATTCTATTTTTTGTTCTTTCCAAGAGCACATAACGAGCAAAATTAGTTAGGATAAAATATTGTACAAATTACAATACATTTTTTTTCATAATCCTTATTGACTTTGATCTTAAATTAGGTATTTATTACTTTTAGACATCAAACTCGAAGTTGATCTATTTTCAGTTAAAATAAAAGGAATTATTATTTTAGACAGATGAAATATATCGTTCTAGAAAGATTGATAGCCTGCGCGCAATCTCATACTCTCCTGAAAACGCATTTGGAACAGTGAAGAGCTTTTGTATTTGAAAGGTAACAAATTGCACTATGATTGCCTCTGTGACCAACGAAAAATTGCTATATTATTTGAAGAGGTGCTAAAAGTAGGCCGGAACGGAATAATATAGAGAAGATGTCAGTAATAAATTGTAGATACCTGAAGTCGCTAAAATCTGTTAAGGAGAAATGACTCAGAGAATTCCGCAAAATTTAAATTGCATTATTCGAAAATGTACTTGAACATTTATCTTCATACGTGTGGAAGTGCAGGAGTCAATATAGGTTACGTAAGTACGTACATAAATTAGCAATAAATACGAGAGAACTCATCAACATTGCATGTAATAAAAACGCCGCAAAATGCCAACCTGGAAAACAACACTGATCAATAGTAACGATAGGAAATAGTGAATGAAACATTCCCTCGCTTAAAATTTCCACATCTACAACTGACTTCGCGTCACACGACGCCAATCCGAATGTTAAATAATTAAATTTACACGTAACGCTAAAAATAAAGTGGACGAAATATACCTCGCCCTACCTTTTCTCCATTCCTCGGAGGAGGCCAGTGCTTTGTGGACGCGACAAGAGGTAGTAATATGTAGTACTATTACCTATACTAACTAAGTTTTGAGTTCTGGAAATGGGTTTGGTCTTCAATTAATTTTTTTTTTCAGACCGAATCAATTATTCAAATGTAGTCAAATGAGGACGTTTTCGCCGCGTCGATGTAAAAAAATCGCGTGTTTGTACGAGGGAGAAACTACGAACGCTTACAGGGGTGTATTAGAGCGACCTAATAAGAGAGGAAGCGTATAGATAAATGTCGTAGTAGCCTTCATAGTCAAGGTAAATTATGTTTACCGCCTGGGATAATGGAAATGCTCTAAATACATACAGTATATATGTATAAACCTACATAATTATACATACATAGATAGGCAGAGAGTTGCGTTAACCTTAATTTATAAACGCGTAGGGTATTCTACTGCCATGAGCTCGGTAATTCCAATTTGCAGTAATTTAATAATTTAATTGAAGCGCAATAAACGCAGATGACACTTTTATATGATTATATTGAGCTAGCATAAATAAAACTTGGTGCAGATTACCATTTCAATCTGTATGCTTCCTAAGTTCCTAATCAGATCACATACAAATGTTTATCATAGCTTAATGGGGGCATATTTACCTTTGTTTGCCCTTTTTTAATCAAACTAAAACTTACTTTTCTTGTGGTGCATTCTTAATTACCAAAAATAGTTAATATCTATAGGTAGTTTGAGTATGTTAATATACTGGGTTTAATTGCAGACAGTATATTTGTTATATCCTGTACCTATGTGGGTACTGTAAATATTTATTCATATTATTAAAAAACAATAGCGTACTAGTTGTAATATACTGCTATGGACTGGCACCCCGGGTTTCGGAAATTCAAATGTGTATTTTTATTTATTCCTTATCAGCCTTGTCAAAACAATGATAGAGTTTCCGCTGTTCTAAATTTTATTAAGAATTTTTATTTAATTGTTAGTTTCATTCTTTTTGGACGTTTGTGTATATTTAAAATCATTTATTTGTACATTTTGCGTACTCCCGTATTGGTTAGTTTATTTGTTAGAGTTTTTCTTAGAGTTGCGTTCTGCGTTCAACGCACGAGTTGTATATTTCATATATATACGGGAGGCCTTCAAAAGGGCAGGCAGTTCGTTGAAAGTTGCCCGTAAGTAATGTTGTTTTTATTTTTTTTATTGCCGTTGAGGTAAATTCATTTTTATTTTAAATTGTTGCTCGGTTATTTGATTGATTAGCTTTCAAGGAACTCCTATTTAATTATTGCTGTATTGTTTAATTGTGTACACATTTTGGATGTTAGATCAGTAATTATTGTAAAAACGTTCTAGAGGATTCCGCGAAAGTGTGTTAAATTATCCGTTTTCTTATTAATTGTTTTGTATTTTTGTTAATCACCTCGGGGAAGGTGGAGTGAAGCTTTGAGCTATTAAAATTTAAATTTCAATGTAAATTGTATCTATTTCTCCACGTGTAAATTATAGTTTAGATTTCATGACCGCGTGGATGATTTTTTTTTATGAAATTCCTTCTAGAACGAATCTTCCATTTTGTTTGTTAAAGGATTTTAAATCGTCCTTTGTCATATTAAATTCTTGCAGTTTTTGTTTGTCCAGAATCATAAATTCAAGGTTCATTTTCTGCATCATCATTATTGTAATTAAATGTTTTTTTTTTTCTTTTTTTTAAAAAATAAACTTAATGATTGTAAAATCATTTTAAAATCACTAGTTCTTTTATTTTTGTTTTTGCCAGTTCTATTTTTGGGGATTTAAAAGAAAGTCTAATTTTACAATCGCCCACTTTAACTTTTTTAGAAGCTACCTTGAGATTTAAGTATCTCTGGCACCCTTTTGAATTCATTTTTGCTGAGCTAGCTAAATTAATTTTGTCATTTTTAATTTCTCTTAAATTTTATGCTTGGACCATCAGTTCACAGCATAATTTTTGGCAATCCCAACGTGTGGCGCGATATGATTGTAATTGTAATTAGTAAGGTTAGGATCCCGTGTTTTGAATTTGTGAGAATTTCTCGTTGCGTTGATAAGGCTGATGACCGTGTGCGTTTTATAAACTTTTTATGTACACCGCTGCGAGTATGAAGATGGACAGGACCACGAGGGATCAGGAAGTGGACGTTCCTGGAGACCAGAGTTGGCGGAGCCAAGGAACTCATGGCAGGAAGGAGTCGGTTGTGGCAGGACAAAAGGGAAGGATCGACGAAAAGGAAATTGTGGCAGGAACAAAGGGAAGGATGGACGAAAAGGATATTCAGGGAGACAGTTTTAAGGAAAGTATTAGTAGTATGTATGAGATGATGGCAATGATGAAACAAATGATACAGAATTATGACAGAAGTATTGAGAAAATGGATGGATGTTTGAAAAAAGATTACCGTGTTGTTGATAAAGAAAAGAAAGAGATTCAGACGGAAGGGGATAAAATCAATCGGGGTTCAGATACTTCTAATGAGGAGAAAGTTGATGAAGTTGTTGATGATTTAGATAAAGAAGGGAAGATAAAGTTGATGAAGTTGTTTGATGATTTAGATAAGAAAGGGAAGATAAAGTTGATGAAAATGTTGATGTTTTGAATAAAGAAAGGGAAGAGAAAGTTGTTGATGATTTAGGTAGAGAAAGGGAAAATAATATTAATAGTTTAGGTAGAGAAGAGGAAAATGATGATGAAAATGTTGATGATGAAATTGATGATGTTGAAATAATGGAAAATTATGATGAAAATGTTGATGATGAAAAGGATGATGAAAAAATGAAATATTGTGATGATAGTTTTAAGTTTGAAATACAAGGTTGCGGAAAAGTTAGAGGTGATGATATACAAGGTAGCGAAAAAGTTGTTGGAGATGTTGGATCCGAAGAGGATGTCGAGGTTGAGGTTTTTGGTGAGTTAGAGGTAGAGAAAGAAGAAGTCAACAATTCCCAAGCAGAATTCCCAGAAGTAATCAACAATTCCCTAGAAGAATTCCCAGAAGTAATCAACAATTCCCAAGAAGAATTCCCAGAAGTAGTCAACTATTCTGAGGAAGAATTCCCAGAAGAAGTTATCAATTCCCACATCGAATCCCCAGATGTCGAAAATCAAATTGAAAGCAATCATAATGAGAAGAATGAAGTTGAAATCAATTCGAATGAGAAGTTTGAAGTTGAAGTCAAGGAAATTTTCAACCAGCATGTATCCTTCGAAAATAAGTTGCCCATTATTGTCGTTGATGCCGAACACTCTCTTCAGATCAAGTCAAACCCTGTCAAATTTAAGAATCCCATTCCTGAAGCCATGTTGGAGCACAATTTAAAAGAATGTTTCTGTTTTTTGAGTTATCCTTCTGGAGTTACAAGCGAGAGGTACATCCATGGAGTAGAGAAGTTCTTCATGATGCAGACCCACCACTGCCACACCGACTGCCACATCGTCTGCCATACCGACTGCTATGCCGATTGCTGTTGGACACTGGATCAACCGGATGGTATGTTGGACACTCCCACCACGACCCCGGGTAGTTTTCATCACCCGGAAGTGACGTTTTCACCCCTGTGTGCGGAGATACGTATTGTTTGTTTGGTGCGGGAAACTTTAGAATATTAATTTTTCGTGTGCGTACAATTTTTAAGGAGAAACACTCAATTTTCTCTGAAACTTTCGTTTTCCCCTTAACAATTGGGAGATGTGCTATGGACTGGCACCCCGGGTTTCGGAAATTCAAATGTGTATTTTTATTTATTCCTTATCAGCCTTGTCAAAACAATGATAGAGTTTCCGCTGTTCTAAATTTTATTAAGAATTTTTATTTAATTGTTAGTTTCATTCTTTTTGGACGTTTGTGTATATTTAAAATCATTTATTTGTACATTTTGCGTACTCCCGTATTGGTTAGTTTATTTGTTAGAGTTTTTCTTAGAGTTGCGTTCTGCGTTCAACGCACGAGTTGTATATTTCATATATATACGGGAGGCCTTCAAAAGGGCAGGCAGTTCGTTGAAAGTTGCCCGTAAGTAATGTTGTTTTTATTTTTTTTATTGCCGTTGAGGTAAATTCATTTTTATTTTAAATTGTTGCTCGGTTATTTGATTGATTAGCTTTCAAGGAACTCCTATTTAATTATTGCTGTATTGTTTAATTGTGTACACATTTTGGATGTTAGATCAGTAATTATTGTAAAAACGTTCTAGAGGATTCCGCGAAAGTGTGTTAAATTATCCGTTTTCTTATTAATTGTTTTGTATTTTTGTTAATCACCTCGGGGAAGGTGGAGTGAAGCTTTGAGCTATTAAAATTTAAATTTCAATGTAAATTGTATCTATTTCTCCACGTGTAAATTATAGTTTAGATTTCATGACCGCGTGGATGATTTTTTTATGAAATCCTTCTAGAACGAATCTTCCATTTTGTTTGTTAAAGGATTTTAAATCGTCCTTTGTCATATTAAATTCTTGCAGTTTTTGTTTGTCCAGAATCATAAATTCAAGGTTCATTTTCTGCATCATCATTATTGTAATTAAATGTTTTTTTTTCTTTTTTTTTAAAAAATAAACTTAATGATTGTAAAATCATTTTAAAATCACTAGTTCTTTTATTTTTGTTTTTGCCAGTTCTATTTTTGGGGATTTAAAAGAAAGTCTAATTTTACAATCGCCCACTTTAACTTTTTTTAGAAGCTACCTTGAGATTTAAGTATCTCTGGCACCCTTTTGAATTCATTTTTGCTGAGCTAGCTAAATTAATTTTGTCATTTTTAATTTCTCTTAAATTTTATGCTTGGACCATCAGTACCCCAGAAACTAACTATAAAGGCTCGTTTACATACTTGGAGTTCGTTACAAACGTACTGCTGTGGTTTTGGACTCCGTGAACCATACTATCCTTTTATCGCTGAGATGTATTTTAAGTTGCATATTATGGTTGTTGTGATTTCTTTGCCCGTACAGCTGATTTTCAATTTATCGAGAATTTTAAAAATTTTGTTTTGTATAAGTTTAGTTTAAAAGTTTATTGCATGATTTTATTCATGTAGTGTTAAGGTTTTTTAATTAATCCAGTTATTCAAATGTCTATTGTTCGCTTGTGCTGATTTTATGCGTATTCTATTTAATATTGTCTTTGTGATGTTCTACGTCTGCGTTGTACGAAATTTTGAGAGAGGGATTTTTGTAGGAAAAAGAATTATAGGGTTTTATTAAGTATTATTACTATTGATGTAAGTAGACGTATTTTATAAATATTTGTTGCCATTTTGTTATTCATTTTGTATTGAAGAATTTAACTTTCTTCTTTAATATAGTCAATCAATTAATTATTATTGTAATAATTGTTCATGTATTGAAGTGTACACTTGGTAGTTATAAGATAAATTATTATTTTTTTTTTGTTTAGGAAGATTTATTTTAGTTTTTTCTCTCATTTATATTTTGTAAGAGTTAATTTTTCTGTTAATCTATTTTGCTGTATCATTTTTAATTTTTTTCTATCACCTCGTTTGGGTGAGTAGAAGCTTTTGTCCATGCTTAAATTAGTTTAATTTGTGAAACCACGTGGATAGAAATTCAGAGGTTTTGTATATTGAATAATCTTCCTGAACAAATAAAACCTTTTAATTTTGCTGTGCATAGGAAATATTTTAAATTAGAGTCTAGTGCAGTTTTTATTTTAGGCCAGAACCTTCAGTTCAGGGATTTTTTCTGCATAATTATATTTTAGCCCGTTTTGTTGAAATAAATTTATTGTTTAATGCGTCTATAGGTTAAAAAATCTGTTCTTTTATTTTATATTAAACCTTTACAATTTTTCGAAAATGTGGAAAGATACAGGGTAATCCATTTAAAAAAAAACTACCGATGACGTCATATCTCGAAAACATATGATAGTTGTTGGAAATCAAAGTATGTCACAGAGTACAATAAAAATACTACAAAAACCTTTTCTTAAGGTTATTTTTTTAATAGAACCCATAATTTAGCCAGAAATCAGGTGTTCTCACACATTTGCCTAACCCTGTGTATACTGGAACCGTTAGGTGTCCAGGTATGTATATAATATTTCAATCTCGGTACTCATTTTAGTTTAATCGAGCCTAATTTTAAATAGTTAAAAGGAGTATAAATCCAAGAGAGAAAAAATAGAAAACGTAAAAGTTGAGGAATGTAGATACACCTACTTAAAAGTTATAGCCTTTCTCTTTGCTATATTAATATATAGTAAATTTACATCATAATTACAAATGTGTAGCACATGTCTATTCTACATTTATCCTTCTCACTGTGTTCGGTGTAATCAGAGTCTTATTGTTGAAGCTACGTAAGTTGTGAAAATCCAGCTAATTTTCGTGTCAAAAGCATTGCGTGCATCCCGCTGAGCACATTACGATGAGTAATGGAAAATTTTGAGCTAGGCGTAGGGAGTGCGTGGATTGGAATTGTTATTACCTACAACATTTGTTAGTTTAATAAATTTTCGGGTTCGTAGATTAAATAGTCCCAATAAAGCTGTATTTGCCCTACACGTCGCTACATTCATCACCTGCATTGGCAATGTGCCGGAATATAAGCAGTTGCTATAATAACACAAGCATTTTCTATATTATTTTCATATCAGTTATTTTGATTTTATTGAGACTGATTTTCACGCTTAGCGTTTCATATATAGTAGTCGACAAAATTTAATTTTAGTATAGGCATCTTATAC
This sequence comes from Protaetia brevitarsis, assembly GCA_004143645.1. Lineage (NCBI taxonomy): Eukaryota > Metazoa > Arthropoda > Insecta > Coleoptera > Scarabaeidae > Protaetia > Protaetia brevitarsis. The sequence goes on from RXPK01000186.1 coordinate 3,645,193, forward strand.
CATGCATAAAATGACCTTGTAAGGCGCACTGATGCCAATCTTGTAACGATATTGGGCGTTAAACATGTGGTGGGAGACACGACTATACGTCTGTTTCTATTTTAAAGTGGTGCGCTCTTTCCTACCACCTGCTTTCATATACCTTAATTAAATTTTGACGATTACAGTATATAGGTTTTAGTTGTTTTAGGGTTCGAGGTTTTTTCTGCAATAAGTAACCTATATTGTGTTATATAAATAGCGATTGTGGTTATTATAAAGGACAAACTAACATGCCTTTCAGTATTCGTATTTCTAAACAAAAGGAAAACTTACTTTCTTGAATGTAGCGGACATTGAATAGCGAATATTGTGCTAAATTTTGTACTAATTATTTTGTAATATCTGCTGCTTTCGCAGAATATTCGTTACTTTTATTCTCGCAGAGTATTAACCACTTTATACTGTTACCTATGATTATTTTAACGAATACAGTTGAAATATTCGAATATCCAATGAGTGTAGCAAATGCAGCAACTTTGCATTTAATGACTATAGAAAGTATTTGCTTTACAATCGATATAACGAGTGCGACGGTATTATATTTTGGCGAATATATTTAATGAATATTTACAATGAATATATCCTGCAGGAAATTTAATTTTAATTTAATTCATTTACTAATGTATAACCATCGCATGCAGTGGCTGGTTCTCATTTGCGTTTTTACGTCATTTTACCTAATCAACCTACAAATGAATCAATTTTATAAATTTGAATGAAATGTGTGACATGATGTGCAAGTGTTCTAGTATTCTACGTCGTTACAATATGATTATTTTTTATAAAAAAAGAATCAGTTTTTATATTTTGTTACGCAATATACTGCTTTCTTTATTGAAAGAAAAACAATCAAACATGTTTACTTACAACTCGAATTAAAATCATTAAAGTTAAAAGTAAATCTGAATGAATTGTTAAATTTGCAAGTCGAAGCGCTGGCGATAATCAAATGGAGTAAAAACAAAAAAGCGGCATAAACATCCTCAATATATAGGAACAAAATATCAATAGAAATGCATTTAGGCAAGTCGATTTTCTTTATACATATGTACATTTATATAAGGTTCCATGCTTATAACAGTATTGATAGACGTAATGTATTTATAAAATAATGTTTTTTAAGCATCTTATGTAGGATACCTATATTATTTGTAAATATTCACCGAATATATTCGCCACAATAAATACCGCCCCAATATTAGATATATTGATTGTAAAGCAAATATTTTCTGTGCTCATTAGGAATTCGCTACACTCATAGAATATTCGAATATTTCTACTCTATTCGTTATAATTCACTACTAGTTACTCTCAGTAGTAAGAAGTAGCGGATATTTTGTAACGAATAAGTATTTTGTGCCCACCACCAATACCAACGCATCCGCCAAAACCTCAGTAATCTGCTGCTGGATACTCCTGTAACAATATAACTCCTTTTTGTGGCAAAAACTATCTTTAGATCTTTAATTATTCAAATTTAAGTAATCGATTTTGTTTTGGCAAATTCTTCCGATTTTTTCTATAGTTTACATGATGATAATAATAGCAGCAAATATTGAGCGAAAAATGAACCTAATGACTTTTTATCAAAATAGTGAGTTCTTGTAGATGGTACTAACAAAATATATTATCTAGTGCTAAACGCTTTTAAGTTGAACCTGTATTTAGAACAAATTAGTGCAAACGCTTTAAAATAAATAGAATTCTGCCACGTGTACAGAGCGTTCGTTTATATTTTGACTCCTACCTACAGCCTGTATTATTTAAAATAAAAAAATACTTTAAATACAAAAGTTATAATATTTTTGCTCTATTATCTTTTACAATTTTCAAAGTTGGCATTCTCTCATAAATTAATAGAGAAATAAATACAACTTGCATTTTTTTAAATACAACACCTTGTACATTATTAGATAGCATAAAAGACCTTTTTTCACTGATTTTGAATATATATGTATATGTTGTTGATATTTGAATAAACCGTTTTTGGATTACTCGAGTTTATATCATTTAAACTGTATCACGGAAAACTTTTGTGGAACATCAAAAATATTTTATATTCTTTTATTAAATATGAGACATTCGACAGAGAAGAAAAACGTGAAATAATTAGAATTTTTATGTTAGTAATAATAGAATATCAATAGTTAAGCAACGAATTGGTGAAAATAATATTGATTTTAAATAGAGACCATCTCGACTTTATTATATTATATTATTATAACTATGTATTCTTTTTTCTTTAATTAAATTTCATACTTTTCATGGCAATCTAGAGTTTTCATTGATACAGTTTAAAAGTCATTCAAAAACGGCTTATTCAAATATCAACAATGTATATATATTTAAAATCAGTGAAAGGATACCTTTCATACTATTCAACAATATACAGGATGTGGTACTTAAAAAATGCAAGTTGTATTTATTTGTCTACCAATTCATCCAATCCACTTTGAAATTTCTAAAAAATAATACAATAAAAATCCTATAATATTTGTATTTAAATTTTTTTTCTACCGTAAATAATGCAGCCTATAGGTAGGGGTCAAAATATAAACGCACACCCTGTATAGTTTCTTACAGTCCGTTCTCGAGAATCTAAGAAGTACAAGTTGGAAATGGCATTGAAATGTAAGATAATGGTAACAGGAAACCGTCAACCGTAAGATTATTTCCTTATTAGTTGAACTGCAAGGAGGGCTTATTGTTGTTTTTTTGTGTCTCTAGTACAAAAGAATGGTAACCACGGACCAACATGGTTCTGGGAAAATTTAATATAAAATTTGAGCCGTTAGTTGATTCTAATTTGGTGATTCTGTCCCTCTATACATTATATTAGAATTGATTAAACGGTTTGTAAAAGCACTAAAAAAGAAGGCAACTCTTTTACATACTTAAGGAATAAGCTTCCAAAGTTGTCTGATACGAATATTCGCAAAGAAATGTTTGTTGATCCACAAGTTAGGAAGCTGTTCAAATATAAAAAATCTCAACGTACCATGAATGATTTAGAGCTGATAGCATGGACTTCTTTTAAAAATATTCGCAACATTTTTTGGGAAATTAAAAGAGTGATACCTACCAAGACATCGTGGCTAATTTGTTAGAAAACTATAAAAATTTAGAGTGCCGAAAATCGCTCTGGTGTCATCTATTTTTTTTATAACTTCAGTTTAACAAATTTTGTAAATACAATTATTATTGAATACTTGAATAAATCCTGTTTGAATGGTGTAGATAATAGAATAAATAAAAATGTACAATTATTATTTATCTATTAACGGAGTATTATTATAATTCTAAGACGTGGTAGAAAGCTTTGATTTTTGGCTATGCCTTCAGTTAAAGATTGTAAGAACTTTATATCAATTTTTACAACACCTAGTCAAAAAAAATACAATTGTTGTACTTCACATGGTCTTCAACGTTCTATAGATTTAAATTTTTAAATTTAAAATTTAAGATAATAGAAAGCGAATTAAAGTTAAAACCAAATTTACAATTTTTGAAACTAATCTTTTCCTGTAAATTGAAATACCAAAATCAAGGCAATATAGACTGGCACATGGATAAAAATCGGCAACACTGAAGGAATTTAATTACGGTCGTATTTTTCCGCTTTTATTGCAATTCGATCCTGACTCTTTTTATTACAGGTGAAGATAAACAATTTGGAAGCTGACTGTATTTGTACTAGCAGGAACGTATCTTCAATGTAAAATGTATAAGTACTTGTGCGTGCGTATATAGAAAAGGATATGGCCACTCGATAATAAACCGCGTGTATCTACGGATGGGGTTCTCCTCCGAGAACAGGAACAACGAGGTGGGCCCCTGGCCGCCCGCCGCGCTCGCACCCCCCATTCTATCAGCTGCGCCGGCCCCCGCCTGCTGCTGCACCGCCTGAGCCGCCGCCTCCTGCGCTGCGGCCAACCTGTAAACCAAAACAAAATCGTGTTATTCCGGACGGTCATTTCCTACACATATGTTATACCTATTGTGTGTACATATTTGTTAGCGCTGTATGCGACATCCAATTTGAAATGTTTATTAAATTGTACATGCCATGGACTATAAATGTCAAATGGTTTAGATGGATGTGCAAAAGGCGCCTGACAGTAGGAGAATATATAATGTTTGGAATATCATAACGGTGTTTTAGTATCTACTTTTTACATTTTTATAATTGCATACCTATGCAGGTAAACTCAATTTACGAACATAATACGTTCTATAAAAATAGTTCGTAAGTTGAATTCGTAATGTCTCTTGTAAGTTATCATTATTATCGCGTACATATATGGTTATGCGTGTTATTGTTATAAAAATTACATATACATATACAAAGAATTTATTTAATAGTAGGTACATGCATAAAAGTAGAATTTTAAATCATCATATTATATAATAAAAGTTAATTCTCCGTACATTTCTTATTGCAAGAATATAAACCTCTATGGAAAAAAAACAAATAAGTACTTCCTAATTAGTTCGTAATTGTGATTTATTTACTGTATTTTAAATTATCTATTTCGATTAATTTTCTTTTCCGTTCAGTTTATCCTTATACGGTTTGTTGTTTTTTTTTTTTTGGTTTTAGCAGAATCTTGTGTTGTATATTATACAAAAAACGAAATTCCAATTTCCAAAATTTTAATGACGTTTCGCTTTGTACACAAAAGCTTTATCATATTTTATATGCATACAACCTGCTGTGTTGTTAACTGTGGCAATCGTGGTGACCGCGACATAGTTAAGTTTTATAAATTATCCAGTGAACTACACTATGCCCACAAAATTGAATTAAACGAACTTCCAAGAAGACGAAGTGAGAGATTTGGTGTATATGTTGTCTTGATAGTTACATTTGTAAAAATTATTAGTGTAAGAGTGTAGTGCAATATAGATTTATTTAGCTTTAATTTAGTGAAGTTATGTCATAATACGAGTATGTATTCTAAGTAGCATTTGGTGTTAAGTTTCTAAAATAAATCTTTAAACAAAATATTAAAATGTATCCGTATTTATTACACTTTCTAAAACGAAATTTATCTGCAATAAATAAAGAGTTGTATTAAGAAAAATGAACAATAATAAACGACATAGGAACAATAAAATTTCATCCAATACACGCTCTATTATAAGCCAAATCTAAGCCTAAACATATAATGAAATAAACTTGAAAAAATACACAGTCCATTAGGTAAATTAATGAGATTATTGAACCCTCTGTTTGACATATAATCCAAACTTTTACTAAGGGATCATTCATTCTTTGGGAATGCCTCACCTAAAAAACAATGGTGACAGTATTTTCATAATTTACTTGGATAGCTTTACTAAAGTAGAAGTCATTTTCAAAAATTAATAATTACCCGGCCAATTACAACAATATATTCCCCAATTTTATGAGACTGAGCCTAATTAACCTGGAGTAGTTTTCTACAAAGTATTTAAGGTTAATTTTTGGACAATCTAGCTATTTTTAACAAATAAAAATCCAAAGTAAACAAAACGTTTCGACATCTATTTTTGTCTTTTTCAATAGCGTATAATTAATTAAATAGATATTATATATATTTTGTCAAGAATTAAGTTGAGAAACACATTAAAAAAATTGTAAAATGAACAGTACACAACAATACAACATATAAATAAGTAGAATATTTATTTTGTCAAGGTTATTGACAACCTTGACAAAAAAATTTACTTTAAAAATTTGTTGCTATTTAAATAATAATACACAATTGGGAAAGACAAAAATAAATGTCAAAATTTTATGTTTAATTTGGATTTTTGTTTGTTTTAAAATAGTCATATTGTCCAAAAATCAACATTAAAGACTTGGTATTAACAGTTTTTCAATTTTCTTGTTTGATATTAATAAGGCGGTTTTTTTATATGTGCCGTTTCCTGTAACCAGAACTTTGTACACAAAAGCTTTATCATATTTTAAACAACTGAAATATAAAGAAGAATTCATTAAGATGTAATGTTTTCATAATTTTCCACTGTATAATATTGATTGTTATTTGGAGAATGGAGTTATTTTTCTTACCTTAAAACATTCTTTTTCCCTCCACTGAAGTTTTTATCTATTTGCAAAATATCCATAACCATAATTTAATCAAAACTTAAGTGACAGTTTCCTTTTTAGGTCACATTAAAAACGTGCGTAACACTCGGTTGATATTAGCATACATATGTTTCACTTTACCAAGGATCATCAGTGCTGCTAGTCAACCTAATGTATTATACGAAGAATAGATAGACTTAATAAATGGAAGAATAAGTGAATGAGAATTTAAGATGGAAATCTCATTATTAAAGTGAAGATTCTCATTCAATTATTCTTCCATTTTTCTTTTTATTTATCAATAACATAATTTAAATGATACTCTACTTAATAAGGGGGCTACATGAAGAGGAAAATTAATATAATGACTGACAGCTAGGCTGTGATTAAGGCAGTCTCGAACCCCGTAACTAGGTCAAAACTACTTAGAAACTGCAAACAATCCCTCAATTCACTGGCAGGAGACTACACGGTGTCTCTGATTTAGGTGCCGGGACATGAGGATATAAAGGGCAATGTAATAACCGACGAACTAGCCAAGGAGGGCTCTAAGAGACACTTCATGAGTCCAGAGCCCGTATGTGGGGATTACTAAGGATTGCGCAAGAAGGGAGATTTGGACCTGGTTAGATAAAGAATGTACAAAGAAATGGAGGTCGACTGAAGGTCATTCAAAACGGACTCTATACCAAAGCGCTGATAGAAGATGGGGATGTTAGTTTCTGTGATAACCTACTCAGGCGCAGTAAGAAAGAAGTTAAAACCACTAATGGGTTGGTAACTGGACATTGTCCCCTGAAAAAGCATCTATACAACACAGGCTGGGTAAGCGAACCGTGGTGTAGAAGATGCGAACTACAGGAGGAAACGAGTTTACACGTAATCTGCACATGTGAGGAACTGAAGGTACTCAGGCTGAAATATTTCGGGAGAAATCTATTGGATCCCTCGAAGGTTCTCAAGTTCCCACGGGACAGGATACTGGGCTTTATAGAGAACACCAAGCTGCTCGAGTGGAAATAAGAGACTTAGTAGGGATGGTACAATGAGCACCTAGCTCAAGTGCCCGGACTTTAAGTGCCCACCCTAACTTGAATGAATGAATGACTACTTAATATTAATTTGTAATTCATTAATTTGATTTTTCCTTAAATTTATGCTGCATTTTGTTCACGTTGTTAAAAATTGAATGGAGATGATGTAGGATATGTAAAATTGCACTGTGTTTTTATATTATAGTCAGAGAGTGAGTAAAAACTTGTTTGTGTATAGCGTTATGAATGTTTTTCAAGTATTAATATTTGAAAGTATACAGAGTGTAATAAATGTAATTGAATCCCAAAATGTTAAAATTTATATAGAGTTGAATATATTACTTAACATGATTTTTAATTATATTATGGGAAAATATATATTTGATAGGTTTGCAATTTCTTAACGATCGCTAACTGCGTTGTTATGTTTTCTGATGTGTATGAGTTTTAGAAAACTTATATTATATTTGTTTTCTTTACTTAATATTTCAGTTTTTTTCGAAATTAAAGGAATGATTCTCATTTGAGACGTATTTTTTAAGAATACTTATGTCCTTTAAGAGGTTCTGATTAATGTTGTTTTGTTTGTCCTATGTATACGCTATTACAATTATTGCAGGATATTTTGTATACTATATGTGTCTGGTTTAGTTTTGGAATATTATTTTTAAGTTTTGCATAAAGAAATTGTAAGTTAGTATAATTTTGGTGAGAGTTTTGTGTTGTAAGGCAATGTTATTTTATTTATCTATTCAGACAGTTTATTGACATATGACAGGGAGGTATATTTAATTTCAACATTACTATTTTTCTTATTGGTAACTGAATAATTGTTTTTGTGTTGTTATAGAATTTATTTAATCTTTTTTTGTAATTTCTTTTATGAGAAATTTTGGGTGATTATTTAACTCTAGAGTTTGTGTAATGTGTGAAATTATTGTAGGGCTATCCAAGTGACTTGTTAATTTAATAGTTCTGTCTGTTAGGGATATAATAACACTTTTTTTGATGGAATTTGGTTGATTTGAATTATAATTTAAGTATCTATTGGAAGTAGTGGGTTTTAGATAAAATTTTGTTAAAATTTTGGTTTGATGACGAATTAACCTTAGATCTAAAAAAAAATATTTCGTCTTGGTTTTCTTTTTCTAAGGTAAATTGTAAATAATGATTATATTTATTAAATGATTCTAAAATATATTAAAATTTTATTTTTTGTTACGCAAATAATGCAGTCAGCTACGTATGGTTTATAAAAGGTGGGTTTAAAATTTAATTGAGACTTATTTTATTATCTAAATCTTCTAGAATTAGTATTGCAATTACATTTGATATTGGTGCGTCCATATCGCATCCTAAGTTTTGTTTGTAGAAAGTGTCTTTGTATTGATAATATGTAGTTTGACAGGAGACCTTCACTCCAGAAAATTTTAGAAAAATATTTTGTTTGCCATTTTAATAACAATTAAATCAAAGTTGTATTTATTTTATCAACATTAAAAATATGTTTACAGTTCATCTCGTGTATTAATTTTTTGCTGACATTAATTTTAAATAAAAGAGAGAGTGATTTTATTATAATGCATATTTTACATATTCAAATGCATATTTTAGATTCTTATAATCATATCTTGCGTGCATATTTTGATATTTTTAGCATATAAATCCGGCCTTTAGTGATAATCCAAATAATTTTAGATTTAAAATACAGTTTTGTTAGATTGAGGCAATAAATAGACTGCCTATGCCTGTTGAATAAATTTTGAGTCAAACGAATATGTATGCATTGCCTTTTGCAACTTCTTAAAGGCATTTGACTATGTCTTCCCCACCACCTCCCATCTCTGCAATAATAGATTCCAGTTTTATCAAAAGCCGTTTGTTGCTGTTGTGTGCTCGATTGAATCATTTTTTACCAACGGGATGCAATTTTATTTCTATAAATGGTGCGTCGTTAGTTTTTTTAAAGGTTAGTCTTGATGTACCACAAGGTTCTGTCTTAGGGCCTACGCTTTTCTGCTTTTCACTAAAGATATTTCCACTGGTGGTCCTGATGTGCATCGTATTATATGCGTTTATGGTAAATGATGGCAGTACAGACGATTGATGAAGTGTAAAAATATTTATAATAATAGATTGGGTTAGAATTTAGGAGTATATATTATTTGCTGGGAATATTATTGTACTCTGTGTTAATAATTAAATGCGAATGGAGGGGGCGTTTTAGGTGAGCAACTAATTTAAAAAAGTTATATTGTTGTGATCCGTAATGCACAATTCTTGTAATACCTAATTTCGATTTTGCCGACGAATATCGTTAAATAATATTTATAAATATTTAAAACCGTGCACCGTTGAAACTAAGACGTTATAAACATTAATGTTCGAATAAGTTTCTCCGTGTTTGAAACCGCCAGCCGTCAAAACTTAACGTATTGTCAAATGAAAGTTAATGCTATTGGTATCTACCAGTGTTGGGCAAGATAGGAGAAGTGAATAAATTTCTACAGCGACTAGATACACCCGTGTTTATTCGCGCCTTGATAATTATTCAGAAGGAGCAAATGTTGTCCACGTATGGATCAGTTTGCATCAAAGGTGGCATTGGTAGGGTCGCTTTTCTGCAACGAGTATATTGGGCCTGTTCTTTAATTCAGCATAATGGTTTGGTGGCTTACACCAATGGTGGCCATATTGAGGATGACGTCAGTTGTTGATGTTTTACCGGTGCATCCAGCATCAGTAAATTTAAAAACGCTCCTAACCTCAGTGCTGTGGAAAAAGGAACCTTGTTAATGGAATTGTAGGATATGTGGTAACAAAAATGGTGTTAGAGAGTCCAGATAAAATAACTGAAATATTTGAAATCATTTCAATTTCCGCTGGCGTTTATTTCGTTGTTAACGATTTTCCATCACATTCTAAAGAAACCTCTACGGCCTCTTCCTCAACCGGCAAACAAGCTTCCATGTTTACTTGAATTATTTCAATTTAGAGGTTATGTCAGCTTATGCTAATTCACCACATCAAACTCACCATCTCCCAAAATCGGTTGCGCGATGATGGCACCACTTGGTTGAAGCGATAAATTTTAGAATGTGTTTTGGTGCACCACCAGAAACTAAATAGTAATTTAAGAACGTTACTGGTGAAACCAACTGCAACCGGTGAATCAACCGATGAAATAAAAAACAGACCCACTTTATTAAGCAGTATTGAATAATTACAAATGTTTTATATACCTACTGAGAGTCAATAATGGACTAAATATTCTCTCCCATTTTTTTTTTTGTTTTTTTCAGTTATATTGGTTATTTGTATTTATAATATTATACAATGCTTTTTTTAAGATACATAAATTAAGTCCAATTTATTTTTATTTCACATTTGTTAGATATATTTAACAGTCCAAAATAACCTTTGCTTGTATGTATATTTTCACTAAGGGTACATTCTCTGAAGTAATTTTCAAGATTTAATTTAGCACATATTATCTGAATGTATTTGTTAATTCGTGTGCAATACGCTAAAATTTGATATATTTAAAATCTGACAAAATGATAGATTTCACGTTTACCTTCTAATCTATAGATAAATAATATACAAATTGTTGTGTTATTCAGAGTATATAAAACATTTGTAATTGTTTAATACTGCTCGTTCAAATATATCCATTCCCGAAAAACGGCGCTGCTATTGATGCAAACCAATTTCGTTCCACAGCATTTTTTTTTCTGCTATATGTGGTATTTACTTCTTTTGAATAATTACTGCTAACTGAATGCATTCGTGTGAAATCTTTTTCGTATTTATTCGTTGTATTTCCACTCAATAAACTGCAAATACAATAGTATAAATATTAATCTCATTTTCATTTCACGATATGTCAAGTTTTGACAGCTGTTATTTCCACTAAATATATCTTTAAAACTCGTCCAATCCGCCCTGAGGCGGTTTCAAACACGGAGAAAATTATTCGAACACTAATGCTCATAACGTTTTAATTTCTACAATAAAATGCACGATTTTAAATATTTATGCATATGGCTTAAGGATATTCGTCGGCAAAGGCCTTAAGTACAACAACGAAATAAAAATCGAAGTATTAGGTTTTAAAAGAATGTTAAATTGGTCGTCTCCCCGAAACGTCCCCTCCATTCGCATTTAATTATTAACATTAGTGTACATTCGATAAATCGAAATTGTTGGCATATATCCCTCGAACCATTACTAGTTGAGTTAAAGCGGCGTTGCTTCGTTTGACGAATTGTGTAATAATACTCGAAACATAGGTAATTCATGTTACACTTGAATCAGAGAAGAGTTGTATACTGTTGAAAATATTACGGTGTTGGCGTTAATTTTGCGCTAGTCAAATATTTTAGTGTGGATTTTTCCAAACTTTGCCAGACGAGTTGACTACGCGTATTTAATAGAACAGAAATGACTAGAATTTCGTGTGAATTCTTTGTTCAGATATGAGGATTGACTATTTTTCTAGACATTCAGAAGCGTCAACCAATCAGAATTTTTCCCTCGGATAGAAATATAGAAACCCCACCTATTCTAATACAGTATTGCATTATACGCACCACCTGCATTGCACGCGTATCTGTTTTCGTGTTTGATTCTCCGTATTAACATATCCAAACAAACACCAAATGTGACTGACTTGCAAAGTGTAACCTCGTGTTATTAAACGTTAATTCCAGTGGGCATAAAAAATTTCAACATCTTAAAGATGTATTGGGAACATCTATTTACGCAATTAGTTTAGACTTGAATCAAATAGCATAAACATTCACTTAATTTTATAATGGTTCTCAAAAAATCATTTTAAAATTGGTACGTTTAGTTGAAACCAAACTTGTAAATGAGTGGTTTTGCATATTTATAATTGAGAAAACGTCTTAAAGAGAGAATATTATAGCACTAAGAAATAGGAGTTGCATATTAAAAAGACGTTGTGTTTAGAAAATGGTGTTAAAACACCCAATAGATCGCATTCATTTAGTTAAACAGCTAGTAAATTTGTCTAGTCTAGATCAAATAAAATGTGACTAGAAGTATTTTATAATTCCACGTGTCAGTTGGACAAAATAACTCCTTAGCAATAGACAATACTTGACTATCTTTGCTCGTTAAATTTAAACTTCTATAGTTCTCGACAAAATAACACGAAAAGAGTGTGGACCTCTCCTGACTATTAAATTAGTCAAAAAAGTGTTAAAATTTTCAACAGTGTACGTATCTACTAATCATGTATAGATTTACATTGCAATTTTGTAATATAAAATTTGATATTTGACAGTGTAACACGGGGGATTTTTCTTAGGAATCTGCCTTAGTGTGTTAGAACCAGTAATAGCTACTGGGCGGAATCATAAATCTTAAATGCAAACAATTAGCGAAGCTAAGAGCTTTATGACTCCATACTGCATACAATAGCATCAAGTTAATTTACGTTGCTGCAGAGAATTAGATTTAACGTTAAATAGTGATGGTACACTACAAACAAACAAGTAAGTACTGAAGAAACTGTACTGTATAGTTACTCTGCAAAATAAATAAGAGAATCGTGACAGGAAACCTTATAATTATTGAATTGAATAACATATTCGTGTTCTATATATCATATTTGTAATACGTGGTGATATCTACATAATTTCGGGCGTACATATTTATATTTACAATTGGCTATTCACAATATAAGCGCTTATACATATCAAAAAGGGTGCACGTGTTGAAATTGCGGCCTATAATTGTAATTTTCTGACCATGAAGAGTGACAATTAGTGCACAAGCCACGATAAAAGACAATATACTCCTTTGCTACCATATTTCATTTTGAGTATGGTTTTTTATAAGAAATGTCCATATAGCTTGTGAATGAAATGTACTAATAAACTCATACATTTCCTGGTAATTAGTTTTTTGGGGATAATTTCATTTTCAAATTGGTGGGCATGTAATTTGGATCCACTTGATACACCGAATTCCTGCGAATTTAATAATTTAGCCTAAGTTAATTCTATTAAACTTAATTTTGATTGATTGCCTGTCAGGTTCTCCCATTTTCAATTTTATATTTAGAATACCATTCTAAATATATTTAAAACCTTTAAGGGAGGACCTCCTCTGGCCGAGAGTATTTTTACCCAGCCGATATGTCATGGGGTGGGCGTTTTTTGTTTTAAATTAATACTGGTTCATTTTAAATTCTTTTTATAGGAATGCGAGCATAGTGACTATAAAATTGGTAAATGAATTGTTATGTCATATATTGGACGTCACGCTGATTTTGATATGATAGAATGGTATTTATACCCTCCGCACTACACTGCACAATCATTTAATGGTAAATTAAGAAGTTAATCAGCTTTGAATTTTGCTTGGTAATAGAATACTTTTTTTTATACATTTTATAGTAAAATAGAAATCTGACACAGATATTGTTTTTGTGAATTCAGAAATTTTATATATTAATCGCCTAACTCTTGTTGTGTGATTCAGTAGAGTTTAATTCAATATTTTATAATACTGATCTAACATATCGAAGAAACGTTTCGACAATCTTACTTGTTTTCTTCAGCTATTGATAGAAATAGCTGAAGATTGTCTTCATTACTTTAGATCAGTAAACCAACGAGTGATTGAATTACAGCCTGTATTCCACTAAATCAGACATTGTTGTATAACTAAGACTATGAAGATTAGAACATTATTCTTTAGAATTTCTAAAATCATTAAGTAACCGCAATGTTGTGGATTTCTGCAAAAAGAATTTATCCCTGAAAATGAAAATTCAAAATATGAAATTTGGTGATTGTCTTAATAAGTGTATAAGTTATATGCGCTTACCTGCTTGAAACTGTATTAGATATATCTAAGAAATGTTCCTTATATCAAACTATACGAAATATTTCATGAGCAAATTAAAAAGAAATAATGACATTTGATTAACACATGCAGTAAATGCAGTAAATATGTAATTCGTATTTCTTTTTGCCGCAAAAACTAGTTCTTAGTTGGCTAAATCAACTCTTGAATATTCGTCAATTTTCCAATTTGATTTTTGTTCGATAAATGTAAGTGGCAGAAACAGTTTTGAAACAAGTCGTTTTTGAAAAAAAAAAAATGCATAATGCATGACCTCCAAAATATATGGGTTACAAAAACCTATTATTTTGCGTTTGTGTAGCCCATTGAAATATCAGTCAGATTTTTTTTATTAAATTTTCTTGTCTTAAACTCACAGCAGGCAACTTAAAAATAATAAGATTGATATTAAGCATTGATGATTACCAAAAAGCATCAAAAGAAAATGCCTGAACCATAAAAATGCCATCATGGCACACAGGCGGCCATGATCCATTGTGGATGAATCGTCATGCATGCATAAAAAGGAATAGAAGCTAATTTATTTCACCAATGAATTTTATTATTACTTAATCAAAAATTGTAGATAATATTTTATCATAACCATGACAGCTTACATTCCGTCGATGAAAATTCACTCAATGAATGTTGTACTGTAGTATTTTTTCAGTGCATATGCACGTTATTCAACACGTGCATTCGAAATATTACTGCACAAAACAAATACTTCCATTTTTTTTGATATTTTATGGATATAATGAACGTTTTCATAGAACCTGTGAATATACGTTATTATAAAAATGTTAATAACTGCACTTCAATAATTTCTATTGGTTGTGTTTCTTTATACATATATTTAATAAATGCATTACGTAACATAACGTACACTTTTTATCAAGGTATGCTATCCGTTCGTTCTTGTAATAGTAGAGGGTATCATTTAATGTTTTATTGCGTTCATGTGGTGAATATTTTTATGAAAATTGTACGTAAAAATAACAATGTATATTCGTTCATGTTCATAGTACTAACAAAAATATTTATTGAACGTATCAAAATATAGTTGCCATAAAAAATAGTATCTATGGACTAATGTAAAATGATTTGTCACAATAACGAAAACGAATTTATTTCACTAATGAATTTTGTTATTGCTTAATCAACGATTGTAAATAATATTTTACCATAACAATAACACACTTCGTTCTGTCGACGCAAATTCACTCAATAAATGTGGATTATTGATATACTGACCAGTATTTCTCTCAGTGTTTTTACTTCCGAGTCACCCTGTACAAGAAACCGTGTGATACTTTAATGAGGTTTACTTGATAAAATCTTTAATTTTAGCACGATCTTTAGAATCATTCGATGAATTATGAGATCGATTGCACTTTTTTTTAAATCAAAGTATTCCCGTAATCGATATCATTTCGGATAAGAGCTATTACCTTGTAAAGTATGGTGAGATATGCTCTTAAATTGAATTTACCGCTATTGAAGTTGTTTTATAATGTAGTACTGGGTTCGCACGATCTCCTAAGAGCGAGTCGGAATTTAATAACAGCCAAAAAGACAATAATTAACTTCCAATGTTGGTACTCTGCGGAACTAGCTGCCGGTCTTGGGGATGAACGCCCCGCCTCACTCTTTTGTGGTTTCGCGGTCGCACTTTAGACTTTCATCGTTGTCGAGTACTTTGTCCTCATTTCGCATATATTGTTTATTATGTCCTCTCCTCTCCTACCACTACATCAGCAATTTTCCTGTCCATTATGAACGGGGAGCAAAATATTGACGGCGACGACGCCGTCATAGTCGTCGCGAAGGGCAAGGCTCATGTGCCGGATAACCCACATAAAGTTGGCCATGTTGGCGTCGTCTGGGCCGCGTAGGGCGCCGTCTTGACAATCAGGTTAGCCAACGCTCGAGTCTGGACGGAACCGAACGCAGCGATGAGGGATCTCGCGGAGCTTCTCGATTGCCGCAGGACCAGCTCAAATAGCTTTTCTGTGTCTGGGAGACGATCAAAATAGAAACCGCGCCGTCATCCCTGCTCCGGAGGATACGCGGTGAAGCTGCTAATGTATATACGTCTGTTCGCTTTATGCGGTTTCTATTCGATTTTATTTACGTTTACTCTTATTCATCCCGTCGATAAGCGCGTAATGCGCTTAATGATCGCTTAATGCCGTTTACGTGCGCTACTTGTCCACATTGATGGCCACTGGATCTATCTGGAGTATTGTTTGTATTATTTGGTCTCTTATTATTGGAATAAAATCAATACTCACAAAAAGTGCCACCACTTGGATACCAAAAATAGAATTTCACGTTTTATATACGTCTGCAACAGCGTCGTTCCAAGGAAATATAACTGAGATGCTTTATGGATTGATTAGCTCCTCAGTGTCTCAACAATTTACTTGTTTTCCCATCCTTTCCAATTATACTGGAAACATTTATTCCCAGACGTTACAATTAACGAAATATAGGACCAATTTAGGGGAGACTTGTCTAGATTGCATCACTTTTTGCATTTTTATTTTTAGTTTTACTACACGATGATTCACGGAACCCGTCCATTAAATTTGCATAGTTAGCTAAGATCTATTTAGAAAAAATAACTTCATCTGTATAGCATTTCGGGTTATACCCATAGTCACGGCCAACTTTGCTATAAATTGAAATCTATATTTTTTGGTGCACTTTTAGGTTGTACTAGGCATTTTAAAGCTAGTTTTATAAAACATCCACTTACCTATCGGTTACCGTTTCAGAATTATTTTGGTGTTCGTGAAAAAAAAACAAAAAAAAAAAATAAGATGCATTAAATGCGTATAACAGATATACAGCAAAAGGTAGAGAGTTTTTATCTTAACTGTGGAGGGTTCGGCTACCGCCTCGGCTCACAAACCGTACTCATATTCGCAAAACTGTAATTTCTGGCCTAGTGATACAAATAACTATTGAATTAGTACTTTCTTGGAAACTTGGCACGCAGTAGCCTGTGCAAACTATGGATCATTACTAAACAATATCATTCATTGTGTCCTTAATTTATGTTTTGATTAGAAAATTGAATAAAAGCTCTAATCAACTACTCTGTTCAATCATTTTTTTATGTGTACCACAGGTTTCAGCCTAGGCCATCATCAGACGTAATTGCCACTTGTCAGCTTTGAATAATTGATTTATTTGTTTTATTCAGATCTGACAACTGCGTCTGATGTTAGTATTCATACATCATATTTTTTTGTGATTTTGTTCAAAAAAAAGTCAAATAACTCAAAAACGGTAACTTATAGGTAAGAAGAGGATTGCACAAAAAGATTTAGGTTTCTATTTATATTTGGTAATGACCTTCGATGTAATCGGAAGTGCGGCATTAATGAGATTATTGTTTCTAAATAGATCATAGCTAACTATGCTTAACCTCGAAGTTTCAAAATCGAGATATCATTGCAAATTCGAGAACTTTTAATGGACAAGTTCCGTGAATCACTCTATATGTCAGAATATATGGCATCTGACTTAATTCTATCAGAAAGTGACATTGTTCTAATCTAATCTATTTTTTTAATTTTAACCACTACAATATTTCAATAGGGAACAATTATATTAATTTTTTTGAAAACTCAACATGAGATACGATGTAAGATAGCTGTTTCCTAAATCGTACTATCGATGCTATTCTGCATTTTAAATTAGAATTGTGCAAACGTTGCTAATAATTTTTTTTTATTATACAAGTCAGGCAAATATGTGGGAACATCTGATTTTTTGGCTAAATTATGGGTTCTATTAAAAAATAGTCTTAAGAAAAGTTTTTGTAGTATTTTTATTCTAGTCTGCAACATACTTTCATTTTCAACAATTGTCATCTGTTTCTAGAAGGATGCAGTTTTGTCAGTAAATCCTGGATAAGATTGATCGTAATGGAACTAAAGCTGTTGATGGCCAACGCTTTTTTTTCAATATCTAAACTGGACACCCACCAAACCGCGTAATTATCATTGTAGTTCTTGGAAAAGTGTCTATTGGAAAATGTGAACAAATACAGGGTGATCCATTTAAAAATTACCTATGAGGTCATATTTCGAAACATGTGATTGCTGTTGGAAATCATGTCACAGAGTAGAATAAAAATTCTACAAAAACTTTTCCTGAGGCCATTTTTAAATAAAATCCATAGTTTAGCCAGCAATTTGGTTAATCCTGTATATTTACTGAGAAATTCTAGAAATATAAAGTGATATAAGATATAATATTCAACTACATTTTATACAAACATTTCAAACACTGCACCATATCGTCTATGAAGCTTTTCTCACACACAAAACAAAACCGTTCGTCTGATAGGATTTCAATAATAACATTAGATTGTGCATCAGAGGTTGTAGATACATCTAGTAGGTCTGCTAAATTGTTATGTGGTTTTCTTTCTTTCTCACAGGGCACTAGTGATCCCCACGGTATCAAGACTTGTTTGGGAATGTATTCGAGAACTGAATAGCCTGACAGACCGCACTAAAGTCACTTCGTCGTAGGTATCCGGACATTCATGTGCATGCTTTTGAACACTCCTAGACCAGGTTCTAGAAGTGTTCACAAGCAGAGCACGAAATCAGACACGAAGTTGGGTAAAACACAAGGAAGTCTGGGGTAAAATAACCAGGTACAATCATGGAAAGATTTTTTTTGAGGGGGCACCGAGGAAGAAGATTGAACAACTGTTGCAGCTCAGCAGGAATCATTTACGCATCGTAACAGCTCTCTTTACAGGCCACTGTGCACTCAAAGGATATTTATAGAAAATTGGTATCAATACAGGAAACTCAACTGCAAACTGTGTAATAGGATGATAATGACCGTCTACCATATTCTGAGTGAATGCAAGGATTTGGACTTAAAAGTCAGGCACTTTTCTGCAAACCAAAAATGAACTGACAGAATTACTTCTTTCAATTACCCAGACGCATGTATAGATTAGGGTAACACAATATTGGTGTGCGGGTAAATATAATTTAATGAGGGATTAAATACAAAAAGTCTAGAGGCTGCAATAAACTGATCTCTAATAGTAATTGCTTAGATGATATTTTGTTCTTTATGTAATTTTGACAATTGGTATTTGCTTGATAATTAATGGTATAAATGGTACACTATATAATTTTAGTCATTGACAATACTTTGCTTTGTTATTCGTTGACGTTTAAAAGCCTAAAGATTTCCAAGTTGGGCCGAAACATGTAGCTTTTAAATTAACAATAATCCTGAATGGACCAAATATTTCATTTATTATTTATTTATATATAAATAACCATACAAGTAGAAAACGTCAGAATAAAAGAAATATTGGTGTTTATCCTCTTTACCTACTTGAAATTCTCTTTATAATGAGTTTAAGTTTTAGAATGTATAACGCTATACATAGACGAAATCTCAAGGTATCAAGAATCGATTTATTTTTCATTTCACAACAATCAATATGATTAGATACCTGATAATTCAACAGAATTAGTTATTTTCTAATTTACCAATCCATAAACCATCTTATTTAGTTTGCCATTAATTTTTTATAAATATATAAGATTTATCGTAATGCAAACCTTAAAAGAAGTATATATGATTATTTTATATAAACGAAACTACACTCTACCACTATACTTGTATATACTTGTCAATTTCTGTTCTCTTCGTCAATCATTTTTGTAGCGATATTCTTGTCCTATTTGCTGCTTTGTCAAATATGCGAACACACAATGAATAATTTGCTGCCTATTTTTGGCTACGGACAAATACTTTTAGTAGGAGAAAAAAAAGAGATCGTTAAGGATTGTTCCGACAATACCTTTAATAAATTACATATAGCAGATTTTGGCTTTGTTTGCTAACGTCTTGCCAGTGTCCTTGTTCAGTAGGTCATAATATTGGTTCATTGCCAGAATATGTGTTTGTTACACATGGGAAAACAGGATGACGTAGCAACTGGCTTTTTGTGGTATGATGTCAAAAATTTAGGCTAAAAGTTATAGATTCATGGGGCGGAATATATGACGAATCTAATTTTTATCATGTTATATGTATGTATGATTTATAATTTATACACAGGCAGTGTATAAATTAAACTCGCAACGTCTTTTGTCAGTCCGTCTTGAATAGAAAATCCTAATACTAAGACATTAAATTACATGCATTTTATAACCGCACTAATTTTTAGATATTTATCTGCTAGTAAGTCAATGCTACAAATTAAAAGCTATGTGCTTCTAAAGATCAACCTTAGGGCTCAACGCAAGTTTGAGGGCCATCTTTGGTGCTGTCATCTTCACTATTTCGGGAGTTGTGGACTTCTGACTGTGGTTTAGCAGTCGTTGCGTCGAGTTTAAATTACAAGGTTTAAATAGGGATTTGTATAATAGGGTCGGAAACTATTTTTTTTTTATTCGAAGGAAAAATTTCAAATTACTACGGACTTACAGGTTTTTTGTTTGTGAGATTAGTATTTTTGAAGCAAAAAAGTTTGAAAATGTATATTTCCAAAAATTTTAGTTCAACGTCACAACTGCTCGGCCCAATAAAAAAATAGACATTCTGTTTTGAGTCAATAAAAAATTAATTAGCGGTTTGACGTTTGGCTATTGCACAATATGTGCTGTCAGTTTTTTTTTTTTTTTTTAGTATGTATACATTTATATAACAAAATTAAAAGATGAAAAAGGTAAAAATATATATAGTACATGTATACAGTCATGCCTTCGTGTCCGCTGTTGGCTTCCCGCTCTCTGTCCTCATCCAAGGTGGTGAGGCTGGCCTGCCTCGCCTCGGACTAGCGGTATCGAGAGCGATGTTGTAGGTCTAGCAATCCGTCAACTTTTCGGTTTTATATCTTGTGTTGCATTATCATGGTTTTTATTGCCTTCTTGAATCTGATGTGTGTCAAGTCTTTAATTTCCTTTGGTAGTTTGTTATATTGTTTAATGGTTTCATTATTTGGGGTTTTTATGAGTTTGTTGCTAATAGTTTTTTCAATTCTTAAATGAGAGCGTCTTCTTATATTGTGTGTGTGTATTTCTGTATTTTTTACTAGTCTAGAGTCAGTTTTTATCATTTTCTTTTCTATTTTATGATTAAAGCCATATTATTTAATTGTATGATTTGTTGTATATTCAGTTCTTGTGTTTTTGTATATATTTCTGCAGTTGGTGTTCTTCTCTCCATGCTATAAAGTATTTTCAGTATTTTATTTTGTTGTTTTTGTAATTTATTTAAATTTTTGTTGCTTGTGTGGCTCCATATATTTATTAGGTAGTTTATGTTGGATGTGAATATAGAATGGTATATTGGTTTCCTCATATGTAACGGTAATATGTTTCTTATTTTACTTATCCCTGCTATTGTTGTTGTGTTTCTTTTTATTAGGCTGCGTATGTGGGTATCCCATTTTAAGTTGTGTTCTATTATAATTCCCAAGTATTTTGTTTGATGTGTTTGTCGTATGGTTTGATTTTTTACTGTAATATTAAATTTGGGTGTTTGTCGTTTCCGTGTGAAGACCATGTATTCCGTTTTGTTTTCGTTTATGGTTATTAGGTTATTGTAGCACCAACTTTCGATTTTCTTTATATCGTTGTTAATAGTGTGCTGCATTTGCTGCAAATTCTTATCTGAGTAAACTATGCATAGATCGTCTGCGTATGCGTAGATCTCGCCTTGAGTTTGCACGTTGAAAATATCGTTGGTATATACAATGTATAACAGTGGCGGTAGATTACCACCCTGAGGTATTCCATACTCCGCTTTTAATCGTGAACTCTCTGTTTTGTTCACTATAGTCGTTTGCTCCCTATCCGTTAGATACGTTTTGATCAACATGTTTTCTGTTCCCTTAACGCCAATACTATCCATCTTTTCAATCATTTTTGCTTTAGATATTGTGTCAAACGCTTTTTTCATGTCTATGAAAAGCACTAATGTGGTGTTGTTTTTTCCTACTTCGGTTTTTATTTTGTTTATGAGATCGTTTGTAGCTGATGTTGTTCCAGAGTTCTTTTGGTATGCGTATTGCCTTTTGTTTATAATATTGTTTAGTGTTAGGTATTCACTTAGTTGATTATGTATGATTTTTTCTAATATTTTGTTCATTACAGATAGTAAACAAATAGGTCTGTAATTCTCCGGGTGCAGTTTGTTGTTTTTTTTTATATATGGGTATGATTATGGTTTGCTTTAAGTTTTTGGGATATTCGCCATTCTTTATTGTGTTGTTGGTAAGTTTTACTAGTAGGGGTGCTAATTTGTCTCTATTTTGTTTCATGATTTTTGTAGTTATTTTGTCATAACCTGGTGCTTTATTGTTTTTCAGTTCTAGTATTGTTCTGAGTATCTCTTCTTCGGTTACGGGCCTTAGTTCAAATCTTGCATTTATATTTTCAGTCACCGTGGTCTTGGGTGGGATATTTGAGAGCGATAGTTGCTTCTCTGCTAATAGTCTTCCTATGTTTGCGAAGTATTTGTTCATTTCTTCAGCTATTTCTTTAGTGTCTTTTGTAATAGTTTTATCCTCTCTTTCGAGTGCTTGTATTTCTCGGTTGTCTTTTTTCTTGCCTTTTAGTTCGGTAACTATCACGTCCCATGTTTTCGCAGCATCGTTTTTGTATTTTTCGAATTTTTGTGTGTAATATTTCCTTTTTGCGGTTTTCATCATATACAGCGTATTCTTTTTTTCTGCAAGGTATTCGACTCTATAGTTTTCATTTTGCGGGTGCTTTACGTGTCGTTTGTAGTATTTGTTTCTGTTTTTAATTTGCTTTACTAGGGTTTCGTCTATCCAGGGGCATTCTTGTCTTCTTTTTATTTTTTTCGTGGTTTGATTGTCTTCTATTAGTTTCTGTAGTATGACTGACATTTCTTCAAATGTACTTACTTCATTATCTATTATTTGTGTTATTTGTTCATTTAGTTTTCGGTGATTTGTTAGGGTTAGCTCGTAGTATTTGTACTTTTGTTTCGGTTTTTCAGAGTAGTTCTTATGGCATGGTGGTCTGATAAATTTGTTGGAATTATTTTTATTTTTATGTTCGCTTTGATATTTGTTATAACGTGGTCTAATATGCTGTGATTTTCCGTGATGTTTCTTCGGGTATGATATTTTTATTGACTTTTTGTTTAATAATCTATAGTTGTTTTGTTTAAAGGTGATTACGAAATCACAGCATATTAGACCAGTTAATGTGTCAAATTATCGATTGTGAAATGAGTTTGGCTGGAATTATGTGTATGGTCCTCGTTGCTTTTAGAAAGACATTATTCCTAAAATCTATATTTGTTGGAAATCATAATATCATCAATAAATTGTAAATTTTCGTCAGTAACTATGTTAAATTCAGAATCTTATGTAAGTTGTCTGTGTAAAATAACCTACTTGATTTGTATAAATCCTATAACAGTAGTCTTATAAAACTTACTTCAGTATTTTTCAAACCATTTCCCTAATACTTATTAATTACCCACGGTATTGTAATATCATGCAATCATTAAATAATCATATTAATATCACTTAAACACTAACCAAAAGCTATTAAATGATACGTGACATATCTGACACTGGGCGAACGCAGAAGTCGTCAGTTTTTTATTGGCCAAACAGTGACGTCTTAAGATATAATTTTAAATTTATCATTTTTGAATTGGTTTTATTTACAAATATGAAACCGAAATATTGAATTGTTTTAGGAATTCGTCATCGTATAACACAAAAATGAATCCGAGCCTATTTTCGAACATTCAAATCGTGGAAAATTTGATTTTTTTTTAATAGAACGGTGTAGCAATTTGTATGTATCTGGATGTAGACTTTAATTTTATTTCGATTTTATACGGGTATCATTACGTCTATCTCTAGCGGTTTTGGAGATATCCCCGATATTTCAGTTTTTCAATAGAAACGTTTCGCGAAGAAATTGCGCTGCTATGAAAAAACAAACATGTTTATTGACAAATCTACACATTTTCTGTTCGGAAAAGTAGGTGGCCTAAACGGGTAATATTCTGTTAGAAAGAAATGAAGAACTTCAATGGAAGAATTCATTTATATTAATTTTTCAGTGAGTCAGAGAAAAAACTGTTTTCTTCATAAGTTGTACTAGATTTCTCGAGCGTTTTTTGAAAACTAAAAGCGTTAACTTAAAAAGATAGCAGGAACAAATACAACAGCAAATGAAGAAAATGAATTGGCAGTTTTATTGACAGTTACAGAAAATCCAAATGTAGGGCAAGAAATTGGAATAAGTGAGAGGTCAGCTCAAAGAATTTTAAAGAAACATCATTTTCATGCGTATCACATTTAGTTGCACCAAGTTCTGAGCGATTATTTTC
Organism: Protaetia brevitarsis; assembly: GCA_004143645.1. Lineage (NCBI taxonomy): Eukaryota > Metazoa > Arthropoda > Insecta > Coleoptera > Scarabaeidae > Protaetia > Protaetia brevitarsis. The sequence continues at coordinate 3,669,604 of RXPK01000186.1, forward strand.
AACGTAGGGCAGAGTTTTGCATGTGGACACAATTGTGTCTCTCACACAGCCAATTTTGGTTTATGAACTTATTTTTGCAAGAAGTAACCTTTCGCTATACTGGATGCGTTACCGTACATGATTATCATTATTATTCTGTAGAAAATTCAAGAATAATTTAGTAAATAGATCGTCAACAACGCTGCTCAATGAACGTTTGCGGAGGAATTGTTGGAGAACATGTAGCGGACCCGCATTTTTTTAATGGCCACCTTAACGACCAGATGTGCTTCAAATTTCTAATAAATTAGTTACCACAGTTAATTCAAAATTTACCTACAGCCACAAAATATATGGTTGCAGCAACATGGAGTGCCGATCCATATTTGGCAACAAGTTACAGTTCCGTTAAATAATCAGTGTGAAAATTGTTAGATTGGGAGAGGAAAACCACAGTTAATTGGTCTGCGAGGTTACCTAACCTGATATACCACCTCCGAGCCTTTATCAAACCTGCAACGCTCAGAAATATGGAAAGGAGCCTTTCAAGCAGAAATTGGCAAATGCCTTGAATAAAATAAAAGACATTTAGAACATCTGTTAAAATAGTAGGTCTATTTAATAATTGGTATGTAGTTTTCCAAGTGCGCTTTAGCATTAAAGATGTCGCTTATTTATTTTTGTTTCTTTATTCCATGTGGTACCGTTGTGTTCTGTAGGTCACTCTAAGCATGCCAGTCCCATGCTTGCTGAAATGCGAGGAGAAGGTGACGGACGCTTCGCAGTGCGTTTCTATCGTGAAAAACTGAAAATCGGGAATATCCAAGACGGTTGAATGTAGATACAATGTATAAAATCAAAAGAAAAGTACATTTTGCATCCATTAATATAAAAATTGTAATGATATTCTAGTTAGAGTTCCCAAATTACAGATCCTTTATTAGCCGAATTCCTTAAAGGATGTCGCCTAGTGCAAGTGGCAGCAGGTTCGAATCTCAATCTGGTCAATTACGACAACGGTTTTTTCTATGGTCATAATGATGATCAGGAAAACGAAATAATTTAAACGTAACAATTGCCAACAATAAAAAGTGTGTCCTCTTTAATGCTTTAACGGAAATTGAAAATCACTTCTTTCTAACTTTTACATTTTCGGAGATATTTCCCAATTTCGGAGATGCTGTAAATGTAGTACTTAACTGTAATAATTAGCAGTAATTTTTCCCAAGAATTTCTTTTTCTCCTCACGAAGGATTCTAACCTACATCCTCCCGTTTGCCGGACGGGGCGCTCTACCAATTAAGCTAGTAGAGGATGAGGTTTTATTTATTCGATTTGACTGATCAATTTATGGCATTTCGGTTGCCATCACGACTGTATTTTTGTTTGTTATTTTCCTTTTTTCCGGCTTGATATTATCATAATGTGTAACCGTTTAGCTTAGTTAGGGTTTCGAAACTTATAAAGGAACACCGGCAACTACTAAATTCTGATTTAAATGAAACTTTAAGACTGAAAGAATGCCGTGGTAAAAGCACTACACAGTCATTTGTTCTGCCCAAGCCGATCTAAGGGTTCAGTGCCCTCCAAACTTTGTGCGATTTTTCAATTTTTAGGAATATGTGCGAAATTATAGCAGATATTAAAAAAAAAAACTTTTCTAACATAATTTGCAGCAGACCACATTGTCCCAAAGACGGCGGAACCTATCTTTGTTGAAAGCTAATAATGGGGGACCCCATATCCTCAATTTTTTTTAATAATTGAATTTTTCCTTATTTCAAAAAAAGCGCTTGTACGAATAAAAAATTCTTAGAATTAATACTGATAACGATAAAAAAAAATTATAAATAAACGCTTAAAATAACTAAACTTGTCTATTGATATAACTTCAAATAATAACATATTATCAAATTCATTTACTAAATGAGTTCATTTATATTTTACATAGTTTTTAATAAAATGTCATTTATTCTTCTACTACTATATCCTCAGAAAAGTGCATACTAGCATTAACTAAAGTATATTTTGATTTATTTATTTATTTAATGTGCAGTGTAAGTAGATTTACAGTTGAGAGTCAGATTTTGCACGTAGATCATTAATTACTTCAGAACGCGCATTTATGGAGTAAATGTTAAACAATAAAATTTCGTAGAAACGCATGTATTAGATATATAATTAAACACGAACCTTCAACAAGGCACATAAACGTTTGGACACATATCTATATAAGACGATCATTTCAAATGATGTATGTTCCCATGTTAGTATGTTTTGTGGTCGAATGGAAGAGCAAATATATCACAACTCCGTGTACATTCTCTTGATTTATTGAAACTTATATTTAAGTATGCATGTATCTTTTTTTCAATATAAAACTGAAATAAGAGAATAAAAATATTAAACACGCAAAGGTTCCCACTTTAAAAAGGAGAAGCCGTAACTAGTTTAGCCTTGGGCGTTGTTTGAATTTCGGAGATATTAAGTCCGCGCCATTAAGCCTCAGAAGCAGCCATCAACATTCCTGAAAGACGGCAGACCACGTGTTTCTTAATGTCAAAGATCATTGCCCGACATTAAAAATTCATATCCACTGCGACAGTAAATCTATAAGAGCGGTCACAGAAGCCGGCCAATCTTAATATAGGCAGAAGCGGCCCTATTTGCGTTCGGTCCTACTAAACGATCCTTTGAAAAATTAAAAACGCGCCGCTGGCTGCCCACGATCAAGGCATGTCTTCTGCTCCTGTGAGGCCGGTGGCAGGTAACGTGCGCACACACGTGTTCCGTGACGCAGCAGAGGGCTGCAAAATGACGTCACGGTCGCCATATTATCGCGTGACGTAAAAGCGATCGATATACATAACTGCAGTGCTTCTAGCGGAAAGTAGAATCATCCTTGTGCGAGCTAAATGGGAGAGAGCGCGGGCAATGGATACCTCCGGGTATCGGCACAGAATCGGCCGCTAGGAGAGCTTGCCACGTTTACATACTTCTACCGGACGTTGCAGAACATTGGTGTCACTCTCATTTTTTTAAGTAGAATTTGTACAGATATGGAGAAGATATTTATTTTTTGCATTAGGCATTTTATACATTATAAAGGTAGATATCTACTTAGATAAATTATTTTATTACTTTTTATTTATTTTTATTTTCATTGTTCTCATTATTACTATATACTGTTATTATTATTCTTATTATTCCTACTAATTAAAATTTTAAAAAGTACCTGGTATGCGATTTATTTAGGTCAATGGTGACACATAATATTTCACTAATTGTTTATTTGTTCGCTCAGCAGAAGTAAACTAGATATTTTTAATTTCCTTATTTTAGTTATCATAGTTTTTTAATTCTGGTTTATAGATTTAGCTCCTTATAGAAACTGTTTCAAAATGAAATATGTGTGGTCATGAATTTCTCATGACTGGCTCATGAATAAATTATGGCATTCGGCTTTCTTGAAATGGGGGTATAGATTAACTAGCATGTAGGTTATCCACCTCTCATTGTCAATATTTACCGTCGAGCGATGTGTGATGAAATTAATAACAAATACAATTGGATTATTAATTTATCAGATAACTTTGATGGGATATTAATCCAACAACTAAAATAAATAACTTATTTGTAAAATTTTATTTAGTTGTAATTTACAACAACTGTTCAAAATGGTTACCATTCTGTGCATATCATGCATAATGCAATGCATTTCATGTTGTCAAACATATTTTGCAATGCATTTGCTGTTATTTCATTACATTCATTTGTGATTGTACTTATCAGGTCATTTAAGTTATTAATCTTGTCTACTATACTTCATTTTTTCAACACCTCTGCTTTTAACTCGATTAGGGAAGTATTGTTCTAATAGTGCTAAATTTTCACTAGTTATATGTGCAGTAGCCTCATCTTGCTGGAAGCAACCCCCAATGAATTCGTTCTGTTGCAATTCATTTAAAAATTGTATTAATAATTGTTCTCGGTATCGTTAGCTATTAATGTTATTATGAAAAAATATTAGTCCTACTATTCTACGACGAGATACAGCTAACCATATTCCAACTTTAAGAGGATGCAAAGGAACTTCAATGTGATTGTTTGGATTATTTATAGACCATGTTCTGCAATTTTGTTTATTTACAAACCCGCTTAAATGAAACCATGCTTCATCAGTAAAAAAAAAACTTAGATCAAGAATTTCGTTATTATTTAAATTTTCTTGAAATTGCAATAATTTATCCTACTAGCGTGAATTCTAGGTAAGATCTGCTAAACAATTGATGTTTCAATTAAAAAAGACGGTAAGACATAAAAATGAGCAAATATATACTGTCAGCAAGCAAAGAAACGTTGCAGGAATAATGAAAATGCATTAATTAAGAGACTTTTTCGTTTTTTTCTAACCTGACTAACGTCCCAAAAAAGGAAACCAAATTAATTAACACATTATGAGCAAAAATAAACAAAATTTTAATCCCTTATACCATTGAAGTTATCCATAAAAATCATAATAACCTTCAATTTTTACATACGCAATATAAAGATATTACTCCCAAACAAGAACACACACATGTTTACAAAATTCCTTGTAATAACTGCAATGGCATATATACTGGACAAACAAAGTAACACTTAGTGCTGGAATGAAAGAACACAAATACTAGGCCAATATTACTGAATTAAAGAGGTATATTAACAACTATAACCATTCCTTTAATTTTGAACATATATAATGAACATAATCAAAGAAAAAATCTATAAGGCAAGAACTATATTAGAAATTACTCAAATTAAAAACAATAAAAATTTCATCAAAAGTGTTGGATAGTGTACTGTTTGCTTTTTTGCAAATCAATTATAGAAATTAGCCAAAAAATAGACAAAGAATTTTTTTTAACAGAGCTTTTCGAAATGAATTATAGTTTATCGGTAAATAAACCTTTTGGAATTTTATTCCATTTGTTTTGGAAAACGGATTTTTTCTCATTGAAATGAAAAAAAATGACTGTTTAATTTAAAGTAAAATTGGCAGTAGTTTTCTGAAACATTTCTATAAAATTCAAATATAAAAACGGCATAAATAAACTCGTATTACTGAAAATACATAAAAAAAAAGTTAATTCATTGTGAAGTGGCGTCTCTAGTGGTAACATTCGGCATTGTCAAAGAATTCCGAGAGGTAACTCAATTGGCTGTACAAGCAAATATTCGTGATAGAGTAATGGAGCGCAGAGCAACGTAACCAAAACATAACCACTTGACATAGACCTCACCTAATACGAGAAGTGCCGGCTACGAACAAACGCATTTGGTGCATGTAGCATTCGATTGTTTTTATTTATTGTTAGTGAAATGATTTGAGTTGGTTTTTTTTTTTAAATTGTAAGTAACGTGATATCAATAATTTAAAACAAGAGGAAATTAATTCTGACAGACTATTACATTCTACAGATAAGAAAATTTATATATTTTTTATTATTATTACATTATTGTAATTGTTGCTTTACTTGTTTTACTCCATTTTATTTTGTAATCTACATTTAATTTTTATATTAAGTTTACTGTTGTATGTAGAATCAATTAATTTGGGATATATACCCTGCTTTTGGAATATAGTACCTATGTTGATTAAAAAATTATAACACTGTGGAGGCAAATATTTCCAGGAAATGATCATGAATGAAAAGGCAATTTCGGTAACACACATTTGGTTGTAATGCTCTATATTTAATTAATAAGTTTGTTTAAGATATGAACTTAGCAAATAGCGGTTGTATTAATTATATCTTCAGACTGTAGAATAGATATTATACGAAGATTTGTTGAACTGACAGCAGTGTCAGAGTTCCATCCTTAGAAGTGTTTGTTTAAATTCAATCAAATGCGTTAATGTAAGCTGACTCAATTATATTCAATTTAGTAACTACAAAGTTTAGGGGCTTATTTTGTATTGGTTTACTGAATTTATAAACATTTGCAAACATGTCAACATATCACAATCAAAAGGCCAAACTAAACATTATTTAAATGAAAAATGAAAGGACATAAATCTGCTATAATATTAAAATTTTAAGCACCTGCAGGCCAGTATTTTAATTCTAACAATACTACCATCCTTAATAAAGACACCAATTGTAAAACTAGATTACCTATTGTAGAACTTGACGAACAACTGTCAAGGATAGAGACGAAATGCAAAATTTATCAAGGATTTCTTTCCCTATTATAAATTATTAATTAACATCGTCAACCAAATACTTGAATTATTGATTAACATTGTAAGTTCTGCCCTTATTTTATTTTATGCTTTTCCCTTCCATCGCTCTACACGGAAAAAAAAGAAATTATTAAACCAATGAAATAGTCATTGGCTATGCAGGTAGCTTGTATAAGCAAGCAAATGTTTATTTCTCTCTGACTTCCACTGTAGTAACACATTCAAATTCGATTCAAATGTGTACATTGTTACCGTATTCAAGTCGGAGAACTGCCATCTTTACAGCGATTTCTATATCCATACAATATATTCCATACATTTGCTAGTATCTAGAAAGCTTTGGGATCAGCGCACGTGTTTGGGAAATGCAGGGGATTAAATTTGAGAAACGGTAACTTTAACATTACAATTGCATTAAATTAACTCCATTTTTGATTGCCCTAATCCTTATTCTTTTAATAACTTTGACTTTGTTAATTGAACAATACTTATCATTTAAGTAAACTTATTGGATTTACCAATTCCCAAGGAAGAGATAACAGAAACAGGAAATTTCTATTAATTTTTTTGAAGCCACGAAATCTATGCAGTATAACTACTGACGGCTGCATCCATCGCGATCAAAGCCGATGATTTGATTTAAATAATACAATGTGTAAGTATTTTTTTTGTAGATTTCGAGCGAACATCAGCACATTATTTAGTTGCTACATATTATCTCAATATGTTTGTGAATCTTTATTTTCTTTTGGCGTTTCAATTGAATCTAATAATTAGTCGAAGTAGAGAAACCATGTTATAAACTAATTTAAAATAAGAAAGCAAAAAATTGGGAAGAGTTGTTGACATACAATTAATATTAAAATGTTTCCAATATTAATTTTGAAAAAATGGTATAATGGGAAAAGTGTCGAATGTTAAATTTTAAATACCAAGGAGATGTATTAAATTTTAGTAAACATAAGGCCACTAACTCAAGATTTTTATTCAATATTTCGACTCAACTGACTAAGAAATAAAGGGGCTCTTACATTAAAAGAAAATTGCTACAAATCATTGCCAAATTATTATTAGATAAGCTACTGATGATAAATGATGTTATTTGACCCATAATAAGCTTCTTTCTCTTATCTTTAGGGATGAAATGTGTAGCAGCCAAGTTTTTTTCAACATCGTTATACTTTTCGCCAGAAGTTGTGCAAAATAAGCATTGCTCAGAAGTCATTAACGATTAGAACCACTCAAACGCATCATATTTTACAGATAAACGGCACATTTAAAACCCATTCGCCCCGTTGGAATCTTCCCTCGAAATCAAAGACCGCGCAAATAATCTAGGGACGACTTTACTTATTGTATTCAATTTTAAAAGCGCAGTGTTCAGCGGTATCTGTGAGTTCTGTGAGTTGTAAGTGAGATAAAAACTAAAATTTCACTGCGAAAATATCACTAGTCCCCTTTCCAAAAAGAAGAAAGTTGGATGGCTCAAAACCACCAACTAACTCTTCATAACAAAACTGTACAATTCAGTCAAAATGCTAAATTCCTAGGAATGGTTCTTGACTCGAAGTTTACCTACAAACAACGTCTTGAACAGATGATAAACAAATGTAAACGGGGACTAGTGTAAACCTGTAGAACAATTAGAAAAACATGGGAATTGAAACCACACATGATGTAGTGGTTATACACTGCAGTAGTAAGACCCATATTAACCTATGGCTGCCTGGTTTAGTGGACTAAGATTACGTAGAAACAGGCTCTTACTAAACCCGCAAAGGTACAGAGGTTGGATTGTCTCCGCATTACTAGAGCTCAGCTCACTAACAGCTGCTACAGAAACCGTGCTAAATCTACCACCCTTGGATACTTATATTCAAGGGGAAGTAAGAGTGGGGGCATACAGACTGAAAAGTGGTGGAAATTGGAGAACCCAGAATACTTCTGGGCATGTTAGGTGCGTAATCGCAAACGCGATTTTTGAAATGGGAAGTGACATGATGACGGCCAAACTCTCCTTTGTCAAACCCTTCAAGGTTATTTTGGACTGGGATGATTGGGAAACTCAAATAAAAAACAGGAATTCAAAACCAAAACTGGTATGCAGATTGCTCAAAAAGAATCATAAGTTCGGGTGTTGGTATATGGAGTAACCCTGAATCGTAAAGAATATATGGTATTCGGGCAATATACCATCGTACAACAAACGCAAATAATAGCAATGAACCCATATACCACTGTGATATAATAGTAATAGAAACGGGTAACCGTGCCCGTAGGGCGTTGCGAAAAAAGCCCAAGGGTCAGCTGAGAAATATCTTATCGGATAGCCAAGCCGCCTTAAGGGCACTAGCAAATTATCAGATAACTTCGAAACTAGCTCGGATTGCTTGGGAACCCTAAAATTTTGGTCAGATAGAACAAAGTTACTTTGGTGTGAGTGTCGTGTCATGAGGGCACAGTGGGCAACGAACTTTACTTCACTTCACTTGAAGATTCACTGGAACAACGTGGAAGGACAGATATATAGCAAACGAATAATGAGGCAACCATCTCGGCAACTAACTGAGGATGTACTGGTTCTCAATCGAGTGCAGCTGAGAACGGTGACGAGCCTGCTGACAGGGAGACGGGTGTTTAAGGAAGTCCCTAATAGAACAGGCGTTTTTAAGGATAAACCCATATGTAGATTATGCAACGCGGAAGACGAGATAGCTTGAATGCGTTGCATTGAAACGACGGAGACTACCATTGCTGGGACCAATGAACCCGACGCGATGACTGATCTGCTGGAAAAGGTTTACCACACGGACCATTAAACCTACATAGTAAAAGAGACTATCCTTTTGTGTGAAGAAATACACTAAGTATGGAGTAAGACAGTAGACTTCAGGCTGCGGTGGTAAGGGGATAATAAGAAGACCTGATTGATGCTCACTGAGTAAATCAATCAGTCAACTATTTCTAAGGAAAATGGAAAAGATCTTGTAATCGTAATTAATCATATTAGTATAATATTGCATACCTTTTTTAGCAACAGCTATTTACATTAGAGTGAGGTAGATGTTATTTACAGCGTGAGAATTCAGTTTCAGTCACCTGCCTGAAAAAATCGAACGCTGTAAATGCCCTAACGCACGGCATTTGTATTAGATTTTTTGGCCGAGGAAAATATTTCGAAAATCTTATTTGATTTACTAATTAATACGCCAATGTGACAGATTGGACTCGCTGTATTTTGACACCATAAACTCAGCCTCGAGTCCATGTCAAACTGAATTTTTTGATGATTTTTTTGTCCATAACAATTATTAAAACAATAAAAATACCAGCAAATGTGTTTTTTAAAAGCTAAAATAAACGATAATATGCATATTTTACATTAGTAGTACCGATGAGATGAGAAAAAATGCCGTGCGCTTTACCGCAAAATCGACCTACTGATGCTTCAGCTGACAGGTAATGCTGTGTTTACAGTTGTCAAAGTAATTTTTATATCGCAGGTAATGCAAATCTCGACAAAATGTATGCAACATACACAAGTAGATTCCTATTTGAATATACACCAGTTGTCAAGGAAGTAAATGAAATCCCCAAATACAAATTCCTTGCTCGAGAAAATATGGAATGGGAGAACTATCTTAAACATTGTGACGAAGAACTTTAACGGCTAAAGCACTATAAAAGGTACATTCGAATATACTTGACCTACATATCGTACTCTGCATGGAACATTAGCAAATCAGTAGTAAATACCCAATATGGAGAAAATAGAACCGTAAACTTACGTCTGCTTATCTGTTGTTTATGCTCTCGTCATGAAAGTACTCCCTCCTAGGGAGAAAATAGGATATGGAGATGTACATAAAAATCAAATAGCAACCGCCTGGTTTTTTATTTTATTTGAAAGCTATTTTCTTCATAATAATATCAAGAAATATTTTATTTTAGTTCTAAATTTATTATATAATACCCAGTAATTTGTCTCTAACTTAATCTTCCTTTGTGCACCTTTTTTCATTATTCTTTATCGAACAGAAACATTTACACTATTGTCTAATCATCACTGGTCATTTTAATGGCTTACTGCAACAAAATATATACAGTGAGGTCGTAAATGCAATATGCAGATAATTTGTGATTTTTTGCCTATAGAGATACGCAAATGGCTTCTGATGTAAAATAGAGGCCGTAGCTATCTTTAAAATTTTAAATGGGAAGTAATTTCATTCAGAAGCTCATTTGGAAGATATTTCTATTACTTTTATGGCAATGCAAACAGTTTTACGATTTTCGAAATTTTTACCAACTTATCCAAGATTAATAATTGGAGTACATACGATTTTTCGATAGCCCTCGTATTCGCTTTTTGGATATAGTGTACAGAAACCTGTAATTACAGTAATCTGTAACATAGACACCCACACACATGACACATGCACTGACAGATAAGACACTTTTGCTAAATTTTGCAAAAACGTCATATTGTAAAATATGTCATATTTTGCAGCAACCGCTTCCTAAGTCACATAAACCACAATATTTATACGAGGGCTATCGAAAAAGTAACGTATGTACTCTAATTATTAATCTTGGATAAGTTAGTAAAAATTTCGAAAATCGTAAAACTATTTGCATTGCCATAAAAGTAATAGAAATATCTTCCAAATGAGCTTCTAAATGAAATTGCTTCCCATTTAAAATTTTAAAGATAGCTACGCCCTCTCTTTTACATCAGAAGCCATTTGCGTATCTCTATAGGCAAAAAATCACAAATTATCTCTAATTTCACTTGGTTTTTGTTTCATTGCTCTATCTCATACCATTCAAAAGTTATCAGGGGGGGGGGGACATTTACGACCTCACTGTATATACATTTTGACAGTGTAGCAAATAAATAGTAGTAACTATTACTCAGAAATGTATACCGTGCATACCTTAGAGAAAATATGGACTGAATCATAAAATCGCAATATGAACATTTCTTTAGCTATAATTGCAAGTAACGTGTAATATTGTTCACTGAATTCATAAAAAACTTAAACTAAATTATTTTTATTAGCTCAATAAAAATAAGTATTGAAACACAATTAATTAGCAAAACAATTGTTTCGCATTTTTATTTGAACCATCAATATAATGTTGAACTTATAAATAAGAGTGTTTCTAATTTAAAACGCCATTTCAACATTTGGCGACACAGTTATTAGCTTATATTCTGTTAACGTTAATTTAGTGGTTAATCTTATTGACTTGCCATTAGTCAGTGCTGCGAATCGTAACCGGTTTCTGAAATCTATTTTAAAAATTAATTTTAAGACCGGTTTTTTAGATCTATTTTAGAAAGGTAACAATTTTTTACATTGTGATATAGCCGATATTCAGTATTCAACGTACCTGTTATGTAATTTTGAGAGGTTTAATTTACTTTTAACTGTAAAGTAGTGCTGCGAATCGAATCGGTTTTATGTAAACCGGTTTTAACTTTGAAAAGAACCAGTTTTAACTGGAAATCCTCCGGTTTCAGGAAAAATTGGTTTTAATACCTGTCGATATCCACAGCACTAGTATTAATATGTTAGAAAATAGTTTAGGAAAGTTATTTTCAATATTTTAATGGTTTAATGCAATAAATTTCTGGATCTTGATTTTACAGTTTAATACAGGGTGTGGCAGTCAAACCTGTATTTTTGAAATAACTGTAAAAAAATGCCACTGTAAACACGGTTACATTTTTTTAAATTTTATTGATACCATGTTAATTTACGTTAAAAAGCATTTAAGAAACATTATTCATTTAAAAATAACATTGTTAAGATGTCGTCCATTTCGATCTATTCTTGGAGGCGATCGCCAAAATTGTCCATTACATCACGGAGCATCTGCTGAGGGATTCTTTCGATTTCCTGACGGATTGTCGCCTTCAGTTCTTCAAGAGTACGAGGTCGTTTTTCGAAAACTTTGCTCTTCAGGTAGCCCACAAGAAAAAATCACATGCGGTGAGGTCGTGTGAACGGGCGGCCCAAGGAATGGCTCCGTTCCGGGATATCACCTGATTTGGGAAAACTTCGTTGAGGAGATTCATGCTCACACGGGCCGCGTGGCTTGTGGCTTCATCTTGTTGAAATAAGGTTTCATCATTCAGTTCATGTTCGCGAGGACGAGGAATGAAAAATGTTCGTAACATTTCCGAGTAGCGCTCCGCATTCACGGTACCAGCTTGCCCAAAAGAATGGGCCTGTGATTCCCGTTGAAGACATTGCACACCAAGCAGTTACCTTGGCCGAAAGGTTTTCGATGGAGTTCTTGAGGTTTTCATCGCTCCAATATCTAAAATTTTGTTTGTTTACATAGCCGGAGAGATGAAAATGCGCCTCGTCGCTCATCCAGAGCAACGTGTGAAGTTCCTCGTTTTCTTCAATCATTTCCAAAAACGTTTCACAAAAGTGCCGTCGAGCAGCGAAATGGTTTTCATTTAGAGCCTGAACCACTTGAATTTAGTAGGGGTGATAGTGTAAATCAAACCTCAAGATTCTTCGGAGACTCCTGTCGGAAATTCTAAGCCCAGTACTGTGTCGTCGCTCTGATGTCCGAGGACTTCTTGTCACAGCGATTCTTACTGCACTGCCACCTCTTCTGTTTCCCGTTTCACCGATGATTTCAAAGTTTTGTACCCATCACTTTATTGAGTTAACAGAAGGCACGGGCCGACTACAATTAATTTGGAAATGAACACGGAAGCGGCGTTGAGCGGCTGTATAATTATCGCTTTGATAAAATGCCTTTACGACGAAGGACCGTTCTTGCTTGCACCAGCGTTCCATGGCCCCTGAAATGCTTTGAAAGGGGTAACACAACGGTAACCTTGACAACTCGCCCGCCCACTTTCTTGGCTACCGCGCTTTTTTCAAAATTGGAGGTTTGGCTGCCGCACCCTGTATTTAACCTAACTAGTCCGATCGGTTGTCTGAAGTGATGTATCGCAGTGAGTTATTCATAATCTTTTGTAACCGTGGCATTTTTGCGAATATTAAACCCACAATTTTTATGTGTAAATCAATTTTGATTGAGTAATAAAGTGATTATTTTAAAAATAAATTGAAATAATTGTTTCAAATTTGAAAACTTCAGAAAATTACCTTATGTTTAAAGCTTTTATTTCTCTGATTGCTAATACACCAATATTTGCCAAATTGCTATTAGATTACTGATGTGAGTGGATATTAGGTTACTGATGATAAATCATGTTATCTAACCTATGATATGCTACTTTTTCTCATATATTAAGCACAAACTGTGTAACAGCAAAGTGCTCCACACACAATGTATATCTGTATTCAATGCCATTTGACAATTAATTCATTTAACTAATTTGATGGGATTTAATGCGTATACGCCATACCAAAAGCACATAATTATGTAGAATGTGAATACCTCATGAACAATTGCACTTAAAGACAAGGAGTACAAATTGCCTTTAAATACAGAATGTGTGAAAAAGCATTTTATCCTGTCGAAATAAGGAGGTTACTATCAATTTCCAGAACAACAGTGCATTTTCGGAAAATGAAAATGTCCTTGGATGACTTTCCAGATTGAATTTTCGTAATTTTTATCACGATCATCAAACTGAAACACGAAATATGCAAAAAAAATTATCATGTATCATTAAGTAGGTTAGAAAAAAATATTTTGTTCTCGATTACTTTTTAAAGGAATAGTTTTTATTTGCATACGCTATGACAAATACCATATTTCCTTCACGTAAGTGAAATTATACACGATTTCACATTCTTGGAAGCATCTGTGTCTTGCAGGCTGGGGCTTATACAAAAAAGCATTATAAAGATTTGGAATTTATCACCTTTACGTATCTATTAGTGCTTTCCATTCACCGTCTATCACTCCTACTCTGCTACTACTCGACTCTACTCTTGACCTACACAATTTAGAACCAATGGAACGCTTTTTGTGCTTTTAAATTGTAAAGAGAGGAGGGAAAGGAACCTAACCTAGAAATCAGATGTAAACAACAAATCGTGACCGCAAGGAAATCTTACTTCAAAATGTCAAAAAAATCTTACAACGTTTATAATAGTAATATTTAATTTGCAATCATTTAATTTACCAAAGCAAAAAGAAACATTTTTCCACAAATAATTTTAAAAATCGCTGTAGCTTTCTAACCTTGTCATAAATGGCGTGTAGAGCACGAAACACTAGCAAATAAGTTAGTGCATAAGGGGAAAAGGGGAGGTAAAACTGAGTACATTGGGAGTTTCGTGCTCCTTATCAAAGGAACGCTTAAATTGCAGTTAGAGTACACCGGAAGTACTACCGAACTGCTTTTATGAGTGAATGGAAAGCACTATACACTGTTGAAAATTTTAACACTTTTTTGACTAATTTAATAGTCAGGAGAGGCCCACACTCTTTTCGTGTTATTTTGTCGAAAACTATACAAGTTTAAAATTGACGAGCAAAGATAGTCAAATATTGTATAATGCTAAGGGTTATTTTGTCCAATTGATACGTGGAATTATAAAATACTTCTTGTCACATTTTATTTGATCTAGACTAGACAAATTTACTAGCTATTTAACTAAATGAATGCGGTCATTTGGGTGATCTAACACCGTTTTCTAAACACGATGTCTTTTTAATATGCAACTCTATTTCTTAGTGCTATAATATTCTCTCTTTAAGACGTTTTCTCAATTATAAATATGCAAAATCACTCATTCAGTTTCAAATTTTGGTTTCAACTAAACGTACTAATTTTGAAATGATTTTTTGAGAACCATTATAAAATTAAGTGAATGTTTATGCTATTTGATTCAAGTCTAAACTAATTGCGTAAATAGATGTTCCCAATACATCCTTAAGATGTTGAAATTTTTTATGCACACTGGAATTAACGTTTAATAACACAAGGTCAGTACACGTTTGGTGGTTTGTTTGTATATGTTAATACGCAGAATCAAACCCGAAAACAGATACACGTGCAATGCAGGTGATGCGTATAATGCAATACCGTATTAGATTAGGTGGGGTTTCTATATTTCTATGCGAGGGAAAAATTTTGATTGGTTGACGCTTCTGAATGCCTAGAAAAATAGTAAATCCTCATATCTGAACAAAGAATTCATACGAAATTCTACTAATTTCTGTTCCATTAAACACACGTAGTCAACTCGTCTGGCAAAGTTTGTAAAAATCAACACTAAAATATTTGACTAGCGCAAAATTAACGCCAACACCGATAATATTTCCAACAGTGTATGTATGGAACGGGCTATACACAAATTTATTTGCAAGAATTGAAATTATGTTATGCTAGGGTGAGAAATACGTGCGCGGAAATACGGTAATTTATAGAAGACCTGATGGATTCGAATGCTCTGATATTGAAGTAATTTTTCATATAAAATCATAAAAAAAGTATTATATCAAAGAGCCAGTTCAGCGAATTTAAAGTTGTTGTAAAATATGGTACAAAGAATCACAAGAGAACAGATTTCTTTCACTCTATGCCGTGCGTACTCGATGCCACAAACCTCACTACATTGGACGTATGTACGTTTAAATAGCAAAGCTTTCATCATCAGGAGTAATACTGAATTGAAAGACTATTCTTATTTACACTTAAAAATAACATGCTCCAATGGTCACAGTCATGATTGCAGGATAACCAGCTAACTGGCGATAAAATGAATAGTTTAATTTCTTTGCTTGAGCATTTTTTTTACAAATCATTGGTAGCCTTTCCTAACAAACTGATGAAACGGCAATGAGTAACAGCTTGTTTCTTTTTATAATTAACTTGTTTATGGATAAATTGGAAACTAATCTTACGAATAACAAATTACTGTATTTCTGCTTTTAACCCTAATAATTAGAAGGAATTTTTCCCAAGAAAAATGTTTCTCCTACATCCCCTCGTTTGCCGGACGAGAGCTTTACCAATTAAATTAGTAGAGGATTCGAGCGTTTAACCAAACATATGTCGATATTAGATCTTGAAAAGGCCGGCAGGACGGCAAATATGCAAGGATTACAAGTTTTTTACAGTAGGAAAAAACAAATAATGTATTTCTGCTTTTAACTGTAATAATGAGGAGATTTTCCCAAGAAAAATGTTTCTCCTCACGCAGGATTTGTGTATTTTTATACTGTAAAAACTGCAATCTTTGCGTAATCTTACGAATATTTTGGTGTATTTCTCACGGATATCAAACAAAATTGGTTACATCGGGCATATTATACAGAGAGTATCGGTCGATCATGTTTTACTCAAATATTTAATCGAAAATATTTTAAGTACAAGTTACTTAAGATCAAGTGCTATGTAACTCAAAATTATTTTAACATATATTCATTGTGTTCGGTTTTATCAGTAATTTCAATAACCCACTAATCAGAACAACAAAATGCAATTTCGAAGACAGCAGTAGCTAGAGCTAATAACGAGAATTCGTTACGGCAATAAAAACAATTTTCAAATAGGTCAGGTAGCTGTCAATTGCAAGACAGCAAAATAAACATTATCGGTGTTATAATATTCAACACTCACTTATATAATACTATTATGTTATTAAGTTATACAACCTAATGTAATTAGTAGCACTAATTATAAAGTTTACTGTCATGTGTGTTTATTATTTTTATATCTATTTCTCTCAGCCTGGAATAAAAATTCAAACGTGATAACCATGAAGCAAGATATTAAAAAAATTTATATATAATGTACGTCCTTTTAAACCACGGGCTGTAGCACTTTACGGAAATTTATTTTGGTCTTCTATCAAGTAATTTTCCATAGAAACAGGTGTTGTAATTGCATCCAGTGGTGTCTTAGAGGGCGATGACATTAGACATTGATTAATTTAAGTTTAACGACTTTGGTCAATATGAAAGGAATGAAATGAACTAAAATCACCAAAAATAAACGTACATAATAGAATATTCATGAGATCACGCAAAAGCTTTTATTTATAAAGGGAGAAATAGTAGGGGATAACAACTAGGAACGTTATAATTTATAACATATTTGGCGATAAAATTGGTGTCATAAATTTCATATGCCACATGTGCTTCTGCAACTATTGTTGTTATCATTTGAAAACGTAGGTTTACAAAACTTTCATTCAAGCATCTTGCGAAACTTTCTCAATAAGAAACATACATTTAAACTTCTGTGTGTTTTAACAGTCTTGGCAGTTACTCAAAATAAACTAAACATCACCTGTAATCTTACATGCCATTGACCTTTACAGCCAAAAAAACTATAAGGTTTCGTTATTGTATCATTGCGTGTTTGTTGTAAATACTTTTTTTTAGATAATTGATGAGGTCTGAAATTCGTATGGGAGGTTAATATGCATGTATCTAGTAGAGGCGTGTTATTCCATTCGGATCTTATCATAGACAAGGATAAAATATTCAGAGAGTAATTCATCCTGCGCGAACGTACGTCAATTTGGAGGCAGCCATTTTGATGCAAGACAGAAATATGCCAGAGCCGCACGTTAGTGCTTTTTATACCTTAGTTATTTATGTTTATTTGTTAACTAAAAATAGTTGTTTATTTCTAAATGTGTTGTAAGAAATTCACGCGAACATCGTGTAATATTTAAACGATTTTTTTAATGTTAAGTTGGATGAATATTTTATATTTATTACCGGACGTAAATGAACATATTAAGTAAGCACAGAATAGTGAACTATATGGACCATTGTATGTTGTAAAGTATTGATTTCAAATTGGAAAATGAAGCACACCCTATAAGGAGTAGAGAGCTTTACTCACTTCCAAGTATAAATATGCATGCAAAGCTTAGAGTACATTCCACGTTATTTGGGGGAAAGTGGTAACCCTATGACTAATTTTGCAAATAAATGCGTTTTTGGACAAAAATACATTAAAATATGGTGTAAAACAATTTCGTTTCGCGAGTATTTTCCTCGTTTTGAGACTGTGTCCTCTTGTCTTCCTTTGACAATAGAAATCCTTGCAAGGGCTCATCTATATAGAACCCAAAATATTTGGTTAATTAAGCTCAATATCTGTAAATATCTAAATGTGTTTTATATTAATAGGAGGTTTATTTTTCATAATATGGTTCATATACAGTCGTGTGTGCAAAAGTTGGTAGTTGTTAGCACTTCCAGAAACTATGTCTACAAAGTATCAAAAAATATTGACAATTGCAGTTAAAAATGTAACTCGATTCCATACCAAATGCAAATGGCAAAAACTTGTTGAATAATTGAACTTGTTTGCTATCTTTTTAGGGAAGACGTAAATAGCATTTATTGAGAATTACAGAAAAGCCGTATTTTAATATCTAGACCCTTGCTTAATAAAAATGAATTTGTAGAAGACATGAAATCGGAAATACAGACATTATTACATTCCGTATAACACATATCTCTTAAAAAAGGTAAAATATAATATTAATTGTGGTGGTATTCTTGGTGGTAGTGGACAAGATCAATTACAAATCGTGCAAATTTTAAATGTCTATTAAGACGGTTCGGCTATATACAAGGTATTCCGCGTAAGTGGTTCATTGAAAGTTTATGATATTCTGATGAATATTTAAGATTTTGGCACCATTATCTGTTGAATTAGAACTATAAATGTGAAATACTTTTAACCAAATATTACTTCCGGTTGACCGGAAATGGACATCAACTTTGTTATTTTAAATAGAATATTCTAATTTTTAATCAATTTTTGGATTCTAAGACCCTAAATACGCCAGTCTTCATTAGCTATTCGTATAGCTACATGTTGCCGTTTTTGAGTTATTTAGTTTTCCTTTTTTTCAATAAAATAATCATTGCAGCATCCAAAGTTAATATCTCGGTTAATATTGCAAGTTGAGGCTTAAGATTTGCTATGTTATAAATGTAAATATAACTCTAAGAAACGGTACGCCCACTCAAAGTCAGCTACAAACATTTAAAGATAGAGCTAGTTAGTCTGTTTAACAAAAAGTCGCTCATATCTCAAAATCTGCTAAAAGTAGGTATAGGGAATGCTGATATAAAATGATAGAGAATAATATTTCCTTCCTAATTTCGAATTAAAATACAGGATGTTCTATTTAAAAAAAGAAATGAGTTTTCTTTTTGAAAATATGTTACTTTGATTCTCAGTTTTGAACACCTTGTACGTTGAAGAATGTGAACTGCGCATACCGTTTGTTAAAGTTATATCTACATTTATAACATAGCAAATCTGGAGTCTCTACTTGCAGTATTAAACGAGATATTGATTTCTAAATGATGTGATGCAATGATTACTACTAAAAAAAAAGAAAACTTAAATAACTCAAAAACCGCTACGTGTAGCTATATAGGAATAGCTGATGAAAATTGACGTATTTATGGTCGTAAAATCCAAAAATGAATAAAAAATTATATCATTCCATTTAAAATAACAAAGTTGACATCCATTTCCTATCAACCGGAAGCTATATTTTGGTTAAAGCATTTTACATTTATAGTTCCAATGGAACAGATAATGGTGCCAAAATCTCAAATATAAGTAAATAATAGAACATCATAAACTTTTAATGAACCACTTAGGTGGAGTACCTATATATAGCATTTTTCGACTGAATTATAGTTCTATACAACTAAATGAAATTGTTACATATGCGTTGAAACTAGAAAATTAATTATAAAAAGAAGAAACTTAAAATTAATGAACATGTTAAGTAAAATCTTTCTTTAAATTTGTGTGAGATTGTGGTTGTTAATACAGAAATTCACCACATTAAATTAACTTCTATCCTTTATACTTATTATAATTGTTTTATATAACCGTGAGCTATATTGAATTTCTCCATAAGGGAAATAGGTATCCTCTAAAATGAAAGGTAATTTCTCTATCTTTCCCTTATGGGTCAATTTTACCACCATTGCGTGAATTGGTCTTACTAGTGAAAAACTTACTTAATCGTAGAGTAAATTTATTTCTCGCAAATTCCATCCTATTATGGAAATTTACATTAAAGCGGAAAAAGTATTTCCGGGAGATTAAAAGCTGGCCAGTAAATTCCACCACATACGGAAACTTTCCGTGGAAAAATTACACTCCAGGGGAATTTTGCTTTGATATATTCACCCGTTGATGTAATACTACCATGTAAATTTATATCACTTTTTGCTGAATATTGCAGAAGTTCATATTTAAGTTTATTTCCATAGCTCTCATCAAAATGTTGCGAACCAGATAGCCTTTGTATTGAATTTATCAACCTGCTTTCAAGCAATCTCGCATTAGTTTAGTAATTTGGTCGTTTGAAAAACGAAAAACACAAAGTCGCTTTTAAAATATTTTGCTTGTCAGTTACACAACTTAGCACAACGCAAATAAATAACAAACAAAGGAGCTAATAATAATTAACTCTACGTACGGTGTCTTGTTAGGACACGTGTTCTGGTGTGACGATGATTCCTATGTTGTTGTAGTAGTTCTTCGGCTTTCATTTTTGATGGTCTCTTAATAAAGATCTTTCCGTGAATTTGCATGGTTGCATTATTGTAGAATTCTTTGTGTTTCGTTTTGACCTAACTGCTTGTGCTATATTTTTAGGCACTCCCAGAACAGATTCTAACCCTATATATGAAGCTGACGATCTCTTTCTTGCTAACTCATCGGCTTTTTTATTGTTTTCGATTGTCGAATTAGCCTATTCAGTTCCCCAATACATTCTTAAACCAGTCTTGACTGTAACGAATAAATTCTAAAAATATTAGGTACAAGTAGAATACAAGTCACTCTTACTTGATAAAATGGAACCGGTCACAGTCTGACATCCGGATACAAGGCAACTTATCGGACATTATGTGTGACGCTGATGGTACACAATCTATACTCCCGGTATAAACAAACAATTGCAGGGGTGCCTATTCAGTTTTTCATCAAATAGTTAACTGCTTTTAAAAATACCGCTTTATCAAAACGATTTAATAGTAAATATGCTCAGGTTTAGAACGTTATATGTGATTAAATGATTCATATTTAGCTGCGTAGTTATAATCTGGTGATTTCGAATTAATATTATTTAAGGTAAAAAATGTTATGAGATAGAGATTATTTGAACAATAATAGCATTTTTGAAATACACTTGATACCTTTTGTTACTATAATTCTTAAAGCTCCTCAATTTTATTTTCTGAGGCTGTGGGGGGTTTAGCAAGAAATTTAAATGAAATACATGAACGATACGATGATACAGCAAAAATATACTTGTATTTATAATTTACGAATTTAAATCGAATTTAGCCTTGACTATTGCTTGTCCTGGTTTCCGGAGATTTTTCTTTTATTTCCACTGACAATTTCTCTATAAAGTGTTACATCATAAGCCATGCATTTATTAAAACTTTATTCTAATCAATACAATTCACTGCTTTCAGTACGTCAATCAGTTCTGTGCATCATTTAACTTCCTACCGTTTCTGTTATTGCCTGGAATATGAACAATCCAGAACGACTTTGTTTTGCGACACCTTTCCCGTATGAATATTGTTTGCGCCGCCAATGCTGCAGATCGATACTAAATATTGAACATCTGAATGCATAATCCGGAGAGCAGGTTGCTTTCAGGACCGAGAAAATCGAGCATATTTTTCCTATCCATTATATTCAGACAGACCGCGCTCTCTGAGGGAATGACGTTCTCATATCAAGTCTGTTTACATTTCCGATATCGTTGTTTTATTATGAATAGGTAGATAAAATTGGCGTTTGGTGGAACGTATATCCGTACGTACACTTGTAAATATTGAAATGGTGGTTGGGTATTTTTAGTTAAAATGCGATTAGATTAACCTTGATTTATATTGGGAAATACTCTTGATTACAAACCTGTGATTTGTTAAAAAGACGTCATCGTTATTAGAAATTGTGTTGAGAATAAATTTGGTATAATTCTCCCTTTGTAAGAATATTAAGAAATAAACTAGTCCCCTAAATCCCCGGGAACGTAATCAATTTGTTAGCTATGGGACCTAAAAGTTTGGTGTCTCGAATCACATGTTCAAGATACATCATTAAAAATGTAGAATATATTATAAATAACAAGAATCAAGATGTTGATAAAGAACTCCTTAGAATGAGATGTAGAACGTCATTAGTAACTTTATATGTAAGAATAAGAAAACCAATGGGATAAATAAGGATTCCTTTATATGAAATAGAGATATTAAATATACTAGACCTTTCTGTAAACAACACAGTGAAATACTTATTACTAAGGCTGATAAAGGAAATAAAACAGTTATTATTTATAAACAGGAATACGTAGATAAAATGAAACTATTACTTTCGGACAATGCTACTTATGCAAAGATTGCAAGTTTTTTTACACTGAGAAAATAACAAATTAATGTATTTCTGTTTTTAACTGTAATAATTAGGAGTAATTTTTCCAAGAATTTTTTTTTCTCCTCAAAATTTTTCTTCTTTTCTCTAAATTGTTCTTCTCTCTAATTTGTTAATCCTACTTATGTTCATCTCAATAAAGTCCCCAAAACAATATTTCAGAAGAAGGTTAATAATTTTCTGAATTTGTTGTTTGATAAAAAAATATATCACTCAGCTATCCTTAAGCAGCTTAAGAATTTGTATCCTCAATTTTCTAGATTATATGAATTGCCCAAAGTACATAAAAATGACAGACCACTTAGGTTAATTGTTTCCACCATTAATTCATTCATTAATGTTTAATCTTTGAAAGTTTTTCTATGATATACTCAATAAATTGAGACATGGTTTAATGCAAGCTGGCTCATTCAGGCTTCGATACATTTCGCATACGTCACCAATTGCTCTTTGACGTATAATAGTCGCAATTTCCCGAGATCTGTATTTGAAATCTTGTCCACCGTGCAGGGCATAACTATTAACTCTCTAATAATGATGTTGGCACACAATATACAGTTTTTATCGTTTTATTTTCATACAATTAAAAAACTACATTTTTTCATTGTTCCTACAATATATGACGTGATTTTATATTACTGATCTGACAAATAAATTGCTGCAGGCCCGCACGTGTTTATATAAAATAAATAGGTAATGTTTCAGCAGTTGGGAAAGCATTGTTGAAATATCTTATCGAGTGTTAGCCATGCTAAGCCGTAATTTCTGTGCAAATTGAGATCCAATGGGGCCTGGATGACTTAGTCGAAACGTGTGGAAGCCCTGGTTCATTAGTACGCGCTGAAGAGTTGGTATGGCATGTATACATATTTATCTCGGGAATTCCGAGTTAGCTTGTCCGACATACTGACTTGTGGTGTATCGGGATATTCCCGAGGCCTCTATCTCGTCTGCTAAACCCTAGTTGAGACCATCCTTCAGATAATGCAATTCATTAAACCTTGTTAATAAAATAAAAAATGTAAGAATTCCAGATGATTGCGTAATGGTTTCTTTTGATATCCAATCACTCTTCACTAACATCTCTAAGGAAGTCGTTCAGAAGCACGTGATTCAACACGTGCATTCAAAATATCACTGCCCAAGATAAATACTTCCTTTTTTTGATACTTTATTGATATAATGAACGCTTTCATTGAACCTGTGAATATACATTGTTATAGAAATGTAAATAACTGCACTTCAATGATTTCTATTCGTTGTCTTCTTTTATACATATATTTAATAAATGCGTTAGGTATCATGATGTACACGTTTCATCAGGGTATGTTATCTGTTAGATCTTGCAATAAATTACAAACTATTAAAATAACGGGCAGGGTATCATTTAATAATTTATTGTGTTCATATGGTGAATAGTTTTATGAAAATCGTATGTATAAATAACAATGTATATTCATTCGTTCATATTCAAATTATTAACAAAAATATTTATTGAATATATAAAAATATGGGTACCACCATAGCAAATAGTATCATGGACAAATGTAAAATGATTTGTTATAATAATGAAAACGAATTTATTTCATTAATGAATCTTGTTATGGCTTAATCAACGAGTGTAAATAATATTTTTATCATAATAATGACAAATTTCGTTCTGTCCACGAAAATTTCAAAATTCACTCACAATTCAGATTGAAGAGAAGAATTCCCTCCCATTTTTAGATATTTTGACAAGAAATGAAAATGTCATTACTAATTTATACATAAAACCTACCACCTCGGATAGAATGTTAAGTTTTAGTTCTAATCATCCTTTATATCAGAAGCTTAATATTATCAGAAATTTACACAATGAAATTTTTCTGTGAAAGTTGCAAATCAGGAACATATTTCTCAGTTCATATGATATCACTTGTAAAGAATTTCTTTGGGAAAAAGTGGAATTAAGCATATAGTAAACCCAAATGCAGGCATTGCTACACAGGTTCAAGTTTGAAACCTTAAACTCAAAAAACCACCCCCAAAAGGGAACTAATGACTTTGAACTTTGTGTATGGAACTAAATATTATTTTATATTTATTATAAATACATATATGTTAATAATAAATGTAAAAACAGATAATATATTATACAATAATATATTATTATTATTACTTATTCTTACAAAATTATTTTTCATAACTCGGTGCTTTCATAACTACTAGAGGCTGAATTGTAAAACATATAAATAATCCTGAAACCAATCGATGATTTTTCTTTCTTATTTTTATTTTTTTATTTGTATGTTCTACCACACAGAAATAATTTAAAGAAATATATAAATGAACCCAAATACATACATTACTATATAATACAAAATCAGGTTGGCACATTAAATTCAACTCAAAAAAAACCACCCCTTAAAAAAGAAAAATTATAACTTTCAACTGCGGATACGGAAATAATTATCATTTTGTTGTTAAGATTTTCTTTTTTATATTTCGATGTTATTATAACTGCTAGAGCTAAAACATGCATACAACCAATCCTGAAATTGATGGACGAACAATTGTTTTAACCCTAAAATAAACAATAACAAATTGCTCCTACTAAAATCATTCAGATCACAAAGAAAAAACTGAAAAAATATATAGTAGAGTGAATTCACCAGTGAATAAACATTTAGTGCATTAGGTTGTAAAATTATATTAATTATAATTAGATTACGATTTATATCATATGTAAAAGCGTAAATTTAATAAAAGCGACTCTTTATTTTCAATTTAACTATTTGTAACAAAATGTAAAAACTTCAATAAATGGACATTAAATTCCAATGAATAAACATTAAGGTCTGAATGGACTAAAATAGTAAATAACATCGTTAAATTTATTAATCTCATTAGTTATAAAAAGAGCCTGGCAATCATTCATTTAATTTCATCTTAACAAAAAACAATTACAATTTCATCACCTTTACCGGGAATTCGTGTAGAAATTTTAAAACTAAAATAAATTCGCACAAAAATTCCATTAATCTTTAATAATAATTAGTAAAAATTCAGTTGTTATGGGGGACAATATTTTCAGGTTTTACCTATTTCCTTAAATTAGCACAATTAGAAACAGTGTTCATTCACAGGTACCCGTTCATTCACTGGTGCCTTTACTCTAAACCTAAATGTATACAGTTTAATATAACAACTAGATGCTGCGCATCTAGGAGTAGAGGAAGGTGGTACTTGAGGAAGGTGGTTTTTTGAAGTCGGTCCATTCACTTGAAAATCATCTTTTATAATGTGCAGTACGTTTTAAGTAGTTTACTTTTGTTCTTACTTTTGGAACACCCTGTATAGTTGAAAATATTTTTAGGTTATGCAGCATTGAATTCTGCACAACTTTTGTAGAAAAGTTTTTGTTGTACGTATTATATACACGTGATTCTTGAAGACACGGAATATGAGATTATCTTTACTTAGGGCTAATTATATAAATATTCTGCGTTTAAATAAAATGATCCACTCTCATAATAATAACTACAATTCCAATTTGACGATTTTTATATTTATTAGTTTTATTTATCCTTCGCGAGATCATATTTATAGCCAACGTAAATTCCATAATATTGACAACTCATTAATTTACGTTGCTCGACAAAAAGTTATATTAGACGTTTGTTAGATAAAGCACAAAAAAGCGAGGAAAACACAGCTGATACATTTTGTTTTAATAAGCTATATATATTTCAGTGCTTATTCCTCTATCTATATTGTCTGCTTATTATATAGATTTTTTTTTGTCATTGGCTGACTCGATGTAGGCAGGTATTTCACATACGGTAAACATCAATTTAGTAATAGATAGAATAGAAATAGTATTTTTCCCTATTCCTTTTTTCTCATTTCGTTGTCCCTTTCCGTATCTCTATTCCTTTATTTATTCCCGTTTCCTATTATTCTCTCTTCCCTGTTCCTTATTCCCTTTCCTTATTTTCCCATTCCTTTTCCCTTTCCCTAGTCCCTTTCCCAACTCCCTTTCCCTATTCCCTTTCCTTAATCCCTTTCCCCTTTTCCAATTCCCTTTCCCTATTCAATTTCCCCATTCCCTTTCCTATTTTCTCTACTTATTCCCTATTCCTTTCGCCATTCCTTTTCCATTTTCTTTCCCCATTCCCTTTCCCTATTCTTTTTCCCTATTCTCTTTTCCCATTCTCGTTCCCTATTCTCATTCTCTATTCCCTTTCCCTGTTCCCTCTTCCTTTCCCTATTCTCTTTCCCTATTCCTTCCTTGTTCCAAATTCTATTTCCTTTCCGCTTTTCCTATTTCCATTCCCTATTCCCTTTCCCATTCCGTTTCCCATTCCGTTTCCCATTCCCTTTCCCATTCCCTTTCCCATTCCCATTCCCTTTCCCATTCCCTTTTCCATTCCCTTTCCCATTCCCTTTACCATTCCCTTTCCCTTTCCCATTCCCTTTCCCATTCCCTTCCCCCTTCCCTTTCCCATTCCCTTTCCCATTCCCTTTCCCATTCCCTTTCCCATTCCCTTTCCCATTCCATTCCCTTTCCCATTCCCTTTCCCATTCCCTTCCCCATTCCCTTTCCCATTCCCATTCCCTTTCCCATTCCTTTCCATTCCATTCCCTTTCCCATTCCTTTCCATTCCCTTTCCCATTCCCTTTCCATTCCCTTTCCCATTCCCATTCCCATTCCTTTTCCATTCCCTTCCATTCCCTTTCCCATTCCCTTTCCATCCCTTTCCATTTTAACATCCCATAAGTTACAGCTTTAAAAAAATAGTTGGCGATTTTCCCTATATTTCAATTTTCTTCCCACTTTATTCGCCATTTTATTTTTCCAAAAAATATTATCAGCATCAAATGCAACGATCCAAACACCCACAAATGTCTGTTGCAAAATGTCATTTTTTTAATAATATTCCTCCATTTTAGTCGCGCTATCATGTATTTGATTCTATATTCGCAAATAGTGGCCTAAAAAATTGCATAAGTCTCAAGCCTTCAAAAAAAAAATTGCGTTTTCTTTTATATTTCAAAAGTCTCTGCCCCATATTGCGTCCGCCATTTTATTTTGCCAAAAACTAATATCAGAATCAAATTTAGCGACCTCAAAAACGCTTGCATACGAACGTCTGTTGCAAAATGTCTCCTATATTTCAAAATTTTCTCTTCAATATTGAATCCTCCATTTTATTTTTCTAAAAACTCTTGTAAGAATCGAATTCAGCACTACAAAAGGCTTTGAACACAAATATCTGTTGCAAAATGCCATTTTTTTTAATACTCTTCTTCCGTTTTAATCGCGCCATCTTGTTTTTGATTCTATATTCGCAAATAGTGACCCAAAAAATCGCGTAAAAATCCCCGATATTATGTCTGCTATTTTATTTTTCTACGTAAAATTTAAAAATGGAATAATATATAGAAAGTCTTTTTCCTAAAATCAAAAATAGAACTGTAATCAAAGACCAAGTCTTCGGTTGGACAGTCTATATAGTCAAAAATATTTTTAAGTTATGCCCTATTGAATTCCAATAATTCCAAGTTTTAAAAATTGAATTTCCCGCTGTTATTGTGACAATATTTTAGAACGTTTTCGACTTACCGCATTCTTATGCACTAATTATGTTTTTATTTTAATATACACTATTAATAAAAGCGATAGATACATACATTCTCCACGCGTAGTGTAATAAATCGAAGACGCTGTAGATTTCATGCATTAAAAATAAGATATAATATGTGCTATGAGAAAGTTAATAGGCATTTGACGATATAAATAAAAGCAAATATTCCGTGTGTAGCTTCGCTTTAACATAAAAATATGTTTTAATTTCATTATAAAACGAATATTAATCCATTGTGCCAATATGTGTGTTTTGGTTTTTATTTTATTTACTGAACTGTTACTTGCTTTGACTCCTTTAATATTCATTTCATAATAATTTTGCGAATTGACAATTCATTTATGAATGCTCTACCTCTTCGCTGCGCGCGCAGTTAAACCACTTTCATTCGTATCGCACCGACTCTTCGCTTATCTTATATTTTTACGCGTTTGTGCAACGGAAAATTCCACTTACGTTTAATCACGTCAGATCACGTTTAATATTTGTTTGGTCCTAAAATTATTTTATACATCAACATTAAAAAAATTCTTACAAAACTAAACCTATATTGTTAATCAAAGTAATGCTCTAGTAAATTATTTCTTCAAATAATTATACACGAATACATTTTGAGTATTTGTAAATTATGTCATTTAAACACGCGGAATAATCGATGGCCAAAATAAACAACAAAAGAAAAGTATACATATATGCCGACAATACTTTCGAGAGCTAATCCCTTGATATTATATGCGACAAACACGCCGCCAATACTTTCGGCTAGAGATTTATATATTCGCAGAATTTTACTTCGCAGTTTCGCGAAATAATGTATTAAAATTCTTAGAATCTGCACACGTGCAATCGCTGATAGATTATAAAGGAGATGTATCTCTCCTTACGTTTCCTAATGGCTTATTTTTCTCTGTCATATTTTTTTTAAGTTGATCGTACAATGGAATCAGATACAAAGCAAAATTACTTTTTTTAAAGGTTAAAATGTCTTCGAAGTGTATGATTTTTTAGCAAAATAGCAACATATATTTTCAAATAAAATATTTTATATCCCAAGTAATAATGTAGTATTAAAATTCTTAGAATCTGCACACGCGCAATCGCTGGTAGATTAAAGGAGATATGCGTCTTTCCTTGCGTTTCCTAATGGCTTATTTTCCGTATGTCATCTTTTTTGTGAGTCGATCGTTACTTATGTTGTACGTATTATATACACACAATTCTGTGATTCTTGAAGACACCGAATATGAGATTATCTTTACTTAGGGGTAATTATACAAATATTCTGCGTTTAAATAAAATGATCCACTCTCATAATAATAACTACAATTCCAATTTGACGATTTTTATATTTATTAGTTTTTATTTATCCTTCGCGAGATCATATTTATACCCAACGAAATTCCATAATATTGACAACTCATTATATTCACTAACATTAATTTACGTTGCTCAACAAAAAGTTATATTAGACGTTTCTTAGATGTCAGATTGGTTAGTGGCCAAATATGTACAATTACCTCAAATAATTATAACCCAGGTTCTTAAAACGAATTCAGACTCGTAATTCTAACAAATCAATGCAATTCCATCGTAATCCGCAACGGAGCGATTTATATTCCCACAATGAAAACCTTTGTAGATTCTGCCAGAGGATTTTAAATGATAATTCGGATTTTTCATTCCCTCGTTCACGTGGCAATTTTATTTGTTTTAAAAAATAATTTTATATCATTTAATATTTTTAAACTTGAGAATATTTTTCGGATTGTGTCTGCAACACTTGAGAAGGTTTAGCGGGAGCGTTCGTGGAACGACGCTTTGTCGGAAAGGATTAGCGGCGGCATCGTGTTCCGACGTCTTTGTCGGCAACCGCCAAAAAGAGGATTTGCGCACTCTGACTTTATTTCTAGTTCTAAAAATAGATGTTTTTGTATTCATATTAGCCAATCATTTTTAAGCATTCAGTCATTCTAGAGAATGTAAGGTTGTGTTTTAAATATAGACATAAAAAATTGGTTTTCCTTTCCTTTTTTTTTTTTGGAGTAAGTCTGCAAGTTGTGTAGCGATTATTTTTCACATTATTTCAATCAAGTGTTCGTATTTTTTTTTCTGGTATTTTTGTTATCGTCATTATAAGTATTTTTGTAAACAATAATTTATTTTTGTAGGTGGATTTAATTTAAATTGATTTTATTTCAGTTATAATAGGGTGTATATAACTTGTTACGTTAATAAATAAATATCCACTTGATATATCTTTTTACCTTTACAAATATCAATACCCGCAAAGTAAGAATATTGAAAAACAAACGGTTTACTGATTTATTTCTTTCAATTGAAGGGACAAACTTTCTATGAAAAATCCCTAGAAGAACAAAATAATTAAACCAAATACTTTTTGTAATAATAGTTTTACCAAAACAATTTCACATATACTTAATAGATGTTTTCTTGTTCGTATTTTCAATATTATTATTAAGGAAGTTTTGAAGTCAAAAATCTGATCTATATATTTTACACAAAAATTCTAAAAACTGTAATTCGATTTGTGCCGTCATAAAAAAGCAATGAAAATAAAACATTAAGAAAGAATAACTATTTAAAGGTAGGTAACAATTTTGAAAGTGTATGTTTTTTAACAGTTTGCTAATATAAATTGCCAGTGGGCATTTATGTTTGATAAATTATTTTATAGATCTACATTAAATTTTTTTTTATAAAACTAAACCTTAAATACTTTTTGCAATCAAAGTAATGGCTTCAGTAAATTTATTTCTTCAAATAATTATATACGAATACACTTGAAGTTTTTATAAACTACAAAAGAAAGTATATTTGTATCCTGACAGTCGTAGCGACAACTAATCCCTTGTTGTTATGCGCCAAACGTACGCGCAAGCCTTCGGTCAGAGATTAAACATTCGCAGAATTTTACTTGGTTTCCGCCAAAAATGTAGTATTAAAATTCTTAGAATCTGCACACGCGCAATCGCTGGTAGATTAAAGGAGATATGTGTCTTTCCTTGCGTTTCCCAATGGCTTATTTTCCCTATGTCGATAGGGATGTAGTGATAATAGACACCGAATATGAGATTATCTTTACTTAGGGCTAATTATATAAATATTCTGCGTTTAAATAAAATGATCCACTCTCATAATAATAACTACAATTCCAATTTGACGATTTTTATATTTATTATATTATACTGACGCTCGCAAATAATGAAATTTTTGGATATCATTAATACTGTCGTTGTTATGTATTAAAGATTCGAAAGTATCGCGAAACTCTAACCAATTCTCATAATTTCCATTAAAATTAGGCAAAATAATTTGTGGCAATTTTATGTTATTTAATACACTAACTTCATATGTACCGCCATCTCTATTTTTTTTTTTGCACCTAATGAAAATATTGTGTCATGTTATATTTAGTGCATATTACAGAAACCTGTAATATGCAGTAAACTGTAATATGAAAGATTTCTTCTTTACCGTGTTTCGTAAAAGTTGTGTCTACAGCGGCGTTCGTTTCCCGACACGTACTACGATCTAATTTTCGGCGAATTTTCTCCTCTTTTCCTACTTTTAACTATTAATAGCGATACGCTTGTTCTACTACCACCCCCGCTACCCCTCGGCCCTTTAATAATTTCCCTTTTAATCGTTCCCCTTTCGGAACCCTTTGCCGTGCGACTTTTTTTTTCGCGAAATTTACACGCTCGGAATAGGGCGACGCCTATGGAAAACGCCCCCTGTCGGAAGGAATGTCAAGAGAGCCTTTTATTATATATTAAAAAAGCCAAGTTGGCACCTTAAACCAAACTAAAAAAAAAAACGCTCCTAAAAAGGAAAAAATAATGATAACTTTGAACTGTCTGAACGAAATTGGTCCTTGATTTTTTATAGAATGCCCATAATCAGTGTTTACTTACATAATTTTTTTAAACGTGCTGAAGTAATTGCTGAGAAAAAAATATTGAATTTTTCCACCTTAATATCTCGAATGGGGTGGCATCGATTGAGCTAATTTTTTGTATTTACAGTATGTGTGACAGTAGTACTCATTTGCTATAATTTTAGCCCGCAAACTTTAGGGGCATGTTTCAATGGCTTATAGGAGCAGAGCCTTTGTGTGAAGCTCCTTTTTATAAATATGTTTCGATTTCTGAGGAATGCATTTATCAATTGCCCCTTGTGTATGTTTGGGGCAATACATCGATCATTTTCCATATTTACAAAATATTTGACAAATACTTATCAAAGTTATGAGGTACAATTATAATTTCAAATCAAATATCAAATTGAAATTCAACTGTTAGTGCTAGAAACCCTACAAATAAAAAAATCCTGAATTTTAATTTAAAATAAAAAAAAAAACTAAAATTGATAATTACACCGAAATAGAAAGATAGTGCAAAAGAAAATCGTTTCATAAAAGCGTTTTGTCACACTAGGCACTAGATCATTGGAAAGCTCGACGCTGCCGTCTCGTTTCTCAAACTTGGTCTCATTTTTTAACGTTTGAATAGGCAGATCAATTTGTAGTCTGTTCACTAAATACAGTCATTGTAATCAAAGGTACCGTGTTGTTCTTTTTTTTTCATAGCATTTGAGTTTTCTTAGTATTTATTGTATAATTATAGAAAAAAAGTATTGTTCATATCTTTTTGATTTCTGCGATCAAGTCTATAAGATAGTTTAATTAGTCTTTCGAACATGATAACTTAAAAGAATTTATGCTATATTACTACTACGCCTACATTCGTGGAAAATATATAGGTCATTTCTAACTAATTGGAAGTTTCTCAAACGCCTCAAGTGTATACAGAATATATGTCACGCTTGCCATATCTAAAATGGACTAATCAATTTCTAAATTGCCTCCATTATGTGTAGTTGGGTTTTCGCATTATATTTCCTTAATTTTCACAGAGTAATTAGATGTTTGAAGATAAGAAATTAACAATTTAGTTGCGCGCGGCAATTTATATCAAACAATTCGAAAGCATTGGAAATCGATATCGTTTAACAGATGAATCAGATAGCATAAGGTATTTTCGCAGTGAAATTACACGACATTGTTGTAATTTGACGCAAAATAAATGTTTATTTCTCTTTGCGTACGCGTATGCATGAACCGCATCGCTGGCGGAGGCGCCGGACGCCGACGCAACAAATATTAAATGGATCTCTTTATTTATCGTACATTTCTATGTAAATTGGGTTTTATTTATGCGAAAGCAGTTTTAACTTTAATTAAATAGCTTTTCCCAGAAAAATAGGGTATATACACATGTACATATTGAGGTGGGTATAATTTTGAATACGATCTTTATAAGCCAAACTAAATAGGACAATATAGCCCATTATTTCGGTACTGATTTAAAATTTGTACTGCGTAAAACTCAACGATCAAAAAAGGGATTTTGAGAAACAAGGGTTCTTAATTCCAAAACCACATTTCGACTTATTTTTAGGGCAAATTTTTTGCTATAAGTACTATATATCTTTACAAAAATATTATAAGAATAGTAGCGCAGTAGTACATAAAAAATATATCCTATCATTTCGCGCTACGCGAGATTTTATTTTAATTCTGGACATTTGTTCGAAAAGACGTGCATTCTCATTCTCAACCCAAGACCAAACTTATTAAGAAGGTGATTTTCTCCACCGACTTGTCCTGTAGAGATAAAAAAAATAGCGATAGATGTGAGCCATTTTACTCTCATAAATCCATCAAAATTGGCTGATGGAGGGGTGCAACTTCTCAATTCAATAATTATAAGAACACCCAATTGGGTTACTTAGCAATAAGAATCTGTATCAATGCAGGCACAACGAGAATCTATATTTACCCTAGAAGAATAGCAAAAAGCGCTAATGAAATATGTTATTTTACGTTAAATTATATTTACTGACGACTCGATCCATTTAAATGTTAAACTTCTTCAAAAGAAACATGAATTCCCTGCCCAAACTGTAAGAAATTACAACCTCAGGTCCTAATGCATTAAGCAAGCTTTGTTAAAGGTATTGCGCGTATTGTTTAAAAATAAGTGTAGCGTTTTCATTCATATTTGTTTAAGAATTTTGTTACTTGTTTGCAAACTACATCGGTTCTCCCTTGACATGACGGAATTACCAAAAGTCAAATGCACTTCCTTTGGAATGAGTTATGTGAAACTACTTGGTTAAATTTGACATTTCCTAGGCAAGTTGGTTTCTTAGAAAATGTATGAAATGTATGTAATGAAATAAATTACACAAAAGTAGCTTTGTTAGAGCTAATAGGCTGTAATAAGTAAAAAAGGAACAGGTTCAAGCACTTTTTTGACTTTCCCCGCCAAGAAAATCTTGTGCATGGGCGATTTATCTCTGGACGAACAAAATGATATTTTGAATACGTTTAAAGGTGTTTTGGAGTTACCTGATAAGAGCGTTACATCAAACGTCTTGATTGTTTGGAGCACTTTGGCTATTTTTTATAGGCATATGGAAATGTAGAAGGTAATGGATAATTAATGATTTGCTAGAGCCATTCACAATTAATTTAGAAAGTTGTGGCACAGAAAGTGACTTTTGTTATAAAAGTTAACTCATTCCAACATGAAAGTTCTTTGTCATATATCTCTTATCAAAGATATTGTTAAAGAAGTTTTTTAGTGTAATATCCGCCAATGTAAAGTTACAGAAATGTGATGTGTGCATAATGTTGTGTCACGATCCTACATATTATACGCATATTCGCGTAGGACAGGTATTTTTTACCGCGAAATGCTGCTAATATTTAGAAACAAGTAGTAAATATCAAAGTAGTTGGTATAAATCAAATATGTGCGTATGACAAAGCCGCTTCCTAAATTAAAACACCCTGTATGTTAATGATATGTTGTTCAGTAAAATGTATTTGAAGTTTGAACAATACATTAAAAAAAAGGAAATGTGTCAACTTTTGTAAAATAGGCTTTCTGGTGATGTCAGTAATCAGATTTGAACAATTATTTAACTTCATTATGGATAATATTATTTGGTCAAAATTAGTATTAGTATCAAACGCATAGAAATTTTTTAAACCAACCTAGAGCTATTGAAAATTATTTTAAAACTACTTTCAGTATCTTTTGTTAACTCTTGTTAGATACAGATTGATGAAGGTTTGTGTATATAATATTAAAATTTACAGCTACCGATGTTACTTCACTTTATATCATCCCACGTTCAGCATCCAAACATGCATTTGCTAGCTTTGATTCGAACATTTCTAGTTCTAGAGTGCAATTCTACATTTAAAGTTATCTATTCCCAGCCGTTGTTTTTTTTTTTTCTGATGTAAATATCGCAAATACAAGTATTTGCAGTTAATTAATAATAGGTTAATATCAAATCAATTTCAATTTTACCATATATAAGTGTTGTTTTAACTTTGCTTTTGAAACTTTCTGCTTTTAGTTACACTGCAAACATATCTTTAAGTGAAGATTGTTTCAATACCATATTTGATTTTTATTTCGTCTTCAATTAGCTAATGACATTCAATACCGTTTGTATAACGATGCAAGTAAACACAAAACGTACCGACTGCGATTAGGGAAATTCATTCCTGGTTCTGTTTAAGTTAAACGCCATAAACGACATAGACAAGTAATCTTTGAAACACATAACAATACATCAAATGGATGCTGGCAAACTACTCAAGAAATGATAGAACGTACTTACTATTCATTCGACGAGAACAATGGGCCCTCATACTAGGAAATTCAACATCTCGGTTTTAATTAGTTATTGTTAGCAAATATTCTGGTATACCCACTGCTGCAATCGGAGTTTGACATACTCCAGTGGTTAGGAACCGTCGTAGAATAAGGGCAACGAGTATAGGTATCAATTTGAAGTTATCAGAGAGTGTCGTCAAATAATGACGATAGGATATTAAAAAAATAAATTCATCTTTTATTAAATGAATGCATATCGTATATTTAAAATGCATAATTTCTCTTTGTAGTACAGATGGATATGTTACTTTGAAACGAAAATGGTATTAAATCATTATACAAGGAAATATTGCTATATATTTTTTTACTGCTTCATTATAGTCAGGTAAATGTGTGCGAGTTTAAAACACCAGAAAAAATAACCCTAATTGAATTAAAAATACTGAGAGAAGAAAATACATTTCGTTATTATAAATTATGCAAAATCATTTTGTGGGAGAAATATTATATAAGTAAGATTTTTAATTAAATTGAACAGATATAAGGTTGCAATAACTGCAAAAAAATGTTGACAATATTTTGTTAGTTAAAACGTAGGTACACCATTTGTTAACGGGACCACAACAAAATATTTTGTTTGAATGAATTAAAAATATTTTGTTATAATAACTAAATCATAACTCTTAAAGGAATGCTGTATAGTTGTATATTTTGAAAAGCACTTTTAATTACTTTAACAAAACTCGTTTTATAACGCAACTATGCTACATGATTTATAATGTTGTTCTGGCCGAACTAACATTATGTTTTGTTAAATTAAGCGTAAAATATTCTATTAACATCTATTACATAACTAACCATTTATTTTTGTAAATCAATATTATATTTGTTTATACAGCATTTAGAATATTTAATGGTTGAATTAAAATATTCTTTTCATTTATTCATTTAGTTAGGGTGGGCATCTATAGTCCGGGCACTTGAGCTAGGTGCTCATTGTACCGTCCCTATTAAATCTCTTACTTCCACTGGAGCAGCTTGGTGTTAAAGCCCAGTTTCTTGCTCAGTGGACACTTGAGAACCCTCGAGGGCTCCAATAGATCTTTCCCGAAATATTTCTGCTTGAGCACCTCCAATTCCTCACATGTACAAATTACATGTAAACTCCTCCTGTAGTTCGCATCTTCTGCACCACATTTCGCTTACTCGACTTGTGTTGTATAGATGCTTTTTCAGAGGACAGTGTCCAGTTACCAGCCCAGTAATGGTTTTAGCTTCTTTCTTGCTGCGTCTGAGTAGGTTATCAGAGAATCTAGCATCCCCATCCCCTATTAGCGCTTTAGTATGAAGTTGACCTTCAGTCGACCTCCATTTCTTTATCTAACCAGGTTCAGATCTCCCTTCTTGCGGAGTCCTTAGTAATACGGGCTCTGGACGTATGAAGTGTCTTAAAATATGCTTATGATTATTACTAAAGTTGTGAAAATTTCTATTGTCGCAAGGTTAGGCTACAAATAAAATGTGAAATGTGAATTTTGAACATGACATTTTCTGATGTGTACATTTAAAATATCCTATAAATTTTCTATCGGATTCACTTTGGAGTGGGTGAGGAAGTGTTTTAATGCCTTTATATAAGGACCATTCCTCAACGATCCTAATACTTAAGTGATACACTGTATAACGATAAGACTAATGTACATTACCGGGAATTATCCACTACCTGCTGCGGTAGGTAGCGGGAAATTATGGAAATGAGAAGTTCTTTCCAATAACTCACTTAGAACTAATTCCAGAACCCGTTCGTAATTGCCAGATACGCATATGCAATTTCTTCACTAGCTCAGAACTAATTCTGAATAAGCGTTCGTTGGAATACTTTCAGAACTTAGAATAAGCTATTACAAATATTAACCTATTTGGATTACAACATGGCAGGTAAATATCTTGATTCTTGTTGATAATTTTTGCCGTTTATTTAACAAATAATCTGAGAGTACAAGTAATAAACAAAACACCACAAACATATCAATATGTTAATATGTTATGTATTGCGCATGTCAGTTCTAGTAGTTTTTGTCTTGAACCAAGTACTGATTTCATCGTTCTTGAACTGGTTCTGGTATTCTGCTATATAATCAGTTGGAATGGAGATTTTCTGATACCGATTGTAACATCTTTCCTGTTGGAACGTTCATTTCGATCTGCGCATACGCCTACTAATTCTAAATTGGTAAAGTCCTCGCCAAATCGGATGGAACCAACGCAGAACGTGACACTAATACCGAATAATTTGTCGAGTAAAAATAGTGCAATGAAAAGAAAGTAATAGCGCTTTGATTAGGCTCTCCAACAAACATAGTGTTGCGCCACGTTTCGTGTGTTTACGTTTTTCGCGGTGCTATTATTTACTTCTGTCATCCGTGTTTTTCCTAATTTTCCTTTATTTATATCGGTGCTGTTTGTTTTATATCATCACAGCTCTTTTTAAAAATATTTAAGAGCATCTTGTGGTGTTTTCGAGTAAGTACTGTTGAATTCTAATGTATAAGAGAGCTAAATCGTACTAAGATTCATGTGGTGGCTTTAACTCCAACGAAGCCGAAAGTATTTCACCAAGAAGCTCGTGAAATAGTGTGAAATGTTTCCAATTTTTATAGAAAGCAATTTGCGGGTATACACTATAAGTAGTGGTGGGCACTATCGATAGCGACTATCGGTGACTATCGATAGTCCACTATCGATATGAAGTCGAATGATAGTGAACTATCGATGATTGCTGATAGTAGACTAACTATAACTATCGATAATATAATATTCGACAGTAAAATAATGTAAATCCCTTATAGAACATTTAGAAGTGGATTAGTTCAGTATTGATAAATATTAGCTAATTAACGACACTTGGTCCGCCCATTTATATACGGATAGTGTCTAACAGTTGTTCTTTCGCGTTCACGCGTTTTCACATTTAGGTACATAATAAATTATATTTTATAGCCATATAATAAAAATAATTAATTGCGTTACAATCATAACAGTAGTATATTGTATAATTTATGTGAAGATTTGCGCAAATGGTTTTGCAGTATTTTGACAAGTACTTATAGTGAGTGGCTTCTGATCCCTGATATACTAGTCAACAAAAAATTGATTTTAAAAATTAAAAAAAAGTGATTTAACAACACATTCTCACAAAGCAAATATGGGTATGATAATTGAAATAAATAAAATAAAATTTAAAATAAACATAATTTAAAAATAAAAAGTAAATAACATTCCAATATATAAAATAAAATACAATTCTGTTTATATTTGAAATATGCCTTAAAAACCAGTCATAGTCTAAACAATATCTAAATTTTTACCATAAATAATACTCTTAGGAATACAATTGTAAAAATCCACATCTGTTTTTATTTTTTTCCTACCATAAGGCAATAAATACTCCAACAGACCGTTTGAATTTTTATTTTAACCAGAAAATGGTATAGGTAACTTAAACATCTATTAAATTTAAAAATGTCAGTTTACATTATCCAAGTAAGTTTTACCTATGAGTAATAATATTCAGTAAATATTATTTTCGACCTAATATTTTGACTGCGGTATCTTAATTTGATATATATATGTATGTATATGTAAAATGTTAAACGGGTTTTTAGTTTTAAATAATTTAAATTAAGCATATGTTTATATAGGGTTTACAACGCAGAAAATTACCCAAATTCAATGGAAACAGGACAAGCATCGTTTTAATTTATTTTTCTTTTCCGAGTAGCGTAAAGGTTTGTGTTATTTTATATTGTCTTGTTAATTAAATAAGAGTGTGTTATCAATCATCAACTACTGAGTCAGTAGAACTATTTTTTTCTTTTATAATATCTATAATAGCTGGTATTGCTGAAACAATGAAACAAAATACTAATGTTAAGACAATTTCCATTAGTATATTTGTATAACTATCGATAACTATCGATAGTTGGTCTGACATAAATTCCCCCAATTTAATTTATTGAAATCAGATTATGTCGAATTTTCCTGTGCTGCCTATGGTCGAAGCGGAATTTTGTTTACAAGACGCACCCGCACAGTTGTTTTCACAGGTGTTTTGATAAATCGAACCATTATTTACATAGCTGCAACGCGGCCTCTATGCAAACACATCTTACAATTCGATGCCGCTTCCTTGACAAATGTACGAAGCTAAAATATATTCGCACTAACGCTAGTTATCACAGTATCAAAGCCTACTATACTATACTATTATACACCGTTACTATAGGAATAAAGTGACGTGATTTTCACAAGATAATGTCATTTTTTGACTTTTAATATAAATGTTGTAGTAATTTACTTCTAGCCAGAGTTTGACATGAAATAAAATTTTATACGATTGTAACAGTACTCGTTTAGATATTCTAGACTGGGCTCCATCCTCGCCTCGTTCATAATATCTAACTCGTAAAGTCATCTACCGGACTTTTATACGTTTAGTATAATAATTTTTGTGAATATGTCCCTGTGAACCTTCCGTGCTCGAAGGATTGCTTAAACATTTCTTTTCTGAAGTTCGAGTGTTAGTGAATAAATCAAATGGTTATATCTATGAACACACTACTATACAAATAAAACTAATATAGAGATAGGCATGTCTACAATTAAAAAGTATTAAAATGTCACTTAAAGAAATAAATAATTAGTAACACTGAGGCTAGGACAGATGTTGAATAAATGTCAGATTTTTTTAACCAAATATTGTTAAGTTAACCAAAATTTTAGTTAATCTAATAAGCAAACATATTTATAGAGATATACTGTTTTATTAATTTAACAAATTCAAATAATTCCTGTAAACAACAGTTTTCCTCCAGCAAATACGATAAACATATAGGTGTATTACAGTAATTGACGTGAAGATGGCGCTTCTTTTATTTCACACCAGTAATGGAGCATATTGGTCACAAAAAATCCAGTAATCAGACTCATGTAAATTTACATTTGATAAAGTGTTAATCAGTGTATGTACCAATTGAACACCCAATACGAGCTGTGACAATTAAAACAGCGACTGGTGGTGGCATGCAATAGCAGTAATGTCAATAAAATTGCTATTGTTTCTCAGCTATATAAATATCACGTCTTAGAGCTATCTTCCATTGTACATTATGAATATGAGGTGATAGATGTATAATACCATGACACCAGAAAACACCTCTTGTAAGGCAAATTGAAAAATGCTGGTATAGCTTGTTGTAACACCACTGAAACTATTAACTGAAAAACAAATCTGTTTTTTGGTTTAAGATGATTTTGTTGTTTAACACAGCAAGAATAGTTATTTTAAGTTAAATATTTGTTTAACCTAAAAATTTATTCTTTTTATTTTAATCAACCAAATTTTATTTTTATCAATTTGCAATAATAATTGTAATGTCAATAAAATAACTGTTTATTTTACTCATAAAACTTATTGCCTTAACAATATTGAAGGTTTAAAAATCTTGATTGTTGAAACCACGCTAGGAAGATTGTTATATCTACATAATTATTTTAACATTTACACTCTGTTACTTTAACAAACATATCTGTTTGATCCCTGTATTTTTTTTCTCTTATTTTAACACATCTGCTTTTCTCAATGCGGAGCTACCCTTAAAAGTACCTCCCTTATTTACTCGTAACATATTTGCGTGGTTACTACGTGATATAACACTTATTAGAGTTATCATAATTCTGAAGAATGGTAAAAAGATAATCCAAATATCGTTATGATGAA
The DNA here is from genome assembly GCA_004143645.1 of Protaetia brevitarsis. Lineage (NCBI taxonomy): Eukaryota > Metazoa > Arthropoda > Insecta > Coleoptera > Scarabaeidae > Protaetia > Protaetia brevitarsis. The sequence continues at coordinate 3,711,338 of RXPK01000186.1, forward strand.
GAAACTATTTTAATATATGCACCAGTCGACTGGGGATTTAAACAAATAAGAAACTACACTAAATAATACAATTAGTATGAGTAAATTCGTTGATTGATCGTGCATTTGACATAGTATTATTACCGTACTTATTCTTCACTACCACGTTTTTCTATTTACTTATTTTTTAATTTAAAAGAAAAACAAACACAATGCCACAGATACTGCAAAATATATTTCATAGCACGATAAGGTGTGTAAACTTGTCCATTGAATAAGGCAAGAGCCTTTTGCCAGCAGTTATAATGTAGTAGTTATAATGTTGGTAGAATGGAGATTTTATATGTTTTTTATCTTCGTTAATGAGTATTTTTAGTTTTCCCTGTATATAAAGCTTTACGGTTGTCACATTTAAGGGGGTAATTTGGGTATGTTATATGTTTTGGAGAAAGTTAGGACTTTATTAGACATATTATTATAAGTAAAAAGCCAACATATTGTGTTGTTTTTATTATTATTATAATTTAAGAAGTCGTTTTTCATTTTATATTTCCTAATCAATTTTTCTAAAATATATGATGGATAATCCTCTGTATATGCAATTTACTTTATTATATTTAATCCTTTATTGTTTCCCGTGAATTTAATGGAAGTCTATTTAAGTCTATTTAAATAATAATAAAAGGATGCTAGTTTTTGAGATGGGGTGGTGAGAATTATGAGGTATAATTGTTTATATTTGCTTTTTGTTTATTTTAATTATTACATTCTTCATTATGATATATTTTATGTTATGTTTATACATTTAATGTAAGGACTCATCACTTTATACTTTAACACATCCAATTGATATTTTGTGAGTATATTTTAATCAAAATTTTTAATCAACAGAATTAATTTTGTATTTATTCTTAAATTATATTTAGTTCACTTGATGATGATTATATTTATTAATCGAAACATGCTGCGAGAAGAAAATTATAATAAAACAGATTGGAATTTTAAACATATTGTTTTTACAATTTATCAATTTATTTTACAATTTAGAATACACTTATACACTAATAACTTTTGTTCTGTTGGTATTATACTCATGGCGAGGAATTGTAACATCTTTGAGACATAATTGCTCGCAAGAAGGATACTCATAATATCTTAAAAACAAAGTATGTTAGAAAGACTAACATCAGCAGCGAAGCTGACAGAAATTATAATCGATTTCGAAATTAGTGTAGAGATTCTAAATTATTATTATAAAATAAAAAACATAAGTATGTACAGTTCAAATTTCGATCGAGGTAGACTCCGCCAGAAGCATATTTCGAGCAGAGGTTTGCCGGTTCGGCGTTGAAAACTTTACGAATAATTAGCATACATTTCATTTTATGGAGCGACAAAGCCGATTTTTTAAATTGCATAACATAATAAGCAACAAAATGGTGCTTTTCATTTCTCGCTGTTATCTTATCCATACTTTTATGTGCTTTGAATGCAAGCTGATTAAATTGGTCATAGAGAAATAATAATATGGGCATTTAATTTAATTTGAATCTCATTTTTATCTTATTACGAAAAATATTTAGGTTAAAACAGAATATTTTCGGTTGGGTCTTCGAGAAATACTTACTATTCATGTAAATTTACATTTGATATTTGATTAAGAACTTAATGTATACACTAAAAAATCGATTTTTTTGATAGTACCGAATTTGTTTAAGAGAACTAAATAGTAGAATTAAATACGGGCAGAAAACAATTCTATTAACTGAATCAAATTGTTCATTTAACCCTTTATTTATTTGCAATCGCGAAATATTTTGTTGAATTGATTAAACTTCTCTTAATAAAGGTTTGTGGAAATTATATCGTTGTCCCAAACAAATCGGTTTTTCAGTGTAACGTTTCTATAATTGGGTTGCTTTTTTGCGTATATAACTCTTTAATCATGTCTTCAATTTCTACGAAATGAAAATCCTTCTACCAGATTATGTAAATTAATTAGATTTTATAAATGTATTAAATATATTGCAGAAATAACGCTGAAAGAGTCCTTTAATAAGCAAGTTCAAATTATCTAATAGCGTTCTCTTGTTTGGATTCTTGCAAGACAAGCTTTTAGCATCGGAACTCTCCGTATTTTAAGACTAAGAACGCCGGTGGTGGCTACAATTTCTCTCACGATAATCCAACATCCATTTACGATATTGGAAAGAAGATTAAGAGGCAAATATCGATTGGGGTTTCGGTTCAAATAGAACGTTAGGTCTATAGAAAACGAGAATGAGTGCCAGTTATTAATAGGATCAATATCATATGATATACAGGGACACATATACGTATGCACTAAAAGCAGTGAAGATATTAAATTTGATTTTATCGTAAGGTGATGTTTGCACATTTATTAAAACGTTTAGTTTGTGTGTATTTTGTTGAATTACGTTAATTCAGGCTCTGTAGCGGGCGGCCATCTATACGAGCATGAAATGCGGCAAATTGGATAAACAAAAATGGAAGGCTTCACGCGGTATTTAGGGCAAAGCTCTTACGTATGCAGTTTGAATGTGCATGCACTAGTTATGTGCATATATCCGATATGTTACACGATAAAGTTGCGGATTGGTTTTCGCCGATAAGGAATTAGGATTTTTGGCGCGTACATATTGGATATAATCAATTGTTTATGTACAAACATGTTAAAGAGCACATGTTTCTGATAATAATCCAGATAAACCCGATTAGTAGGAAGGACAAATTTTCCTATAAAGTTTCGAACGGGGAGAAAGTTCATGTTCAAAAAAAAAAAAAAATTGAAGGAAGCAAGTTTAGGTTGACACACATAAATAGTATTTGTTCCCTCTTCTTGTTGGCAAGCTTAGAGATGGTCAGTAAACATATATGGGTCAGAGGAATCAATGCGTGTGTATGTACATGCACACTTTAATGCCTTCAGGTTCTTTTCCCCGCAAAAACGTCGACATTTTTCTCTCGCATTAAGGTAGCGAGAGCGCCGGATTTGATTGTTTTCCGATTGGGTGGATTACGTGGTCCCGAGATACGTGTATTAGGGAAACTAACCTGATTTGTCAGTGTGGTCTTACAGCAGCATGCCTCCATTTTGTGTTACTGAGTTTGGGTGCTGGAGGATTCCGTGAAGCAGCCGCGGATCTTTTGACTCTTGGCCTGCATCATCGTGGTACGGGTGTCGAGGGGGGTGAAAAGAACTCCGCTCACCAACTACTCTACTCTACTATATATATTTTTTTTACCCTCGCAACACTGTCAACAACACATAAATTGCGGCACAGACCGGTCGCACCTCATTTCGGCGTATATTTTTGTACCTTTTTGCACAGAACGTCACTTTGCTTTGGTCCGCACCCGTATTCTAAGGGTTGAAACACTTTCGGATACGTTCGGCCCAAATCGCATGCAGTAATACGTGTGTTTCACGGTGCGCGATCCTTCGATTCAGAAGATATTCCTGTCTGTGTCGCGAAGTTCTCTCGCGGACTTGCGCTATATCCTTCCACACCGTCCGATGTAGGTGAACTTAACTCCGGGCTGGCTCGTGGACGGACGGCATTCATTCATGCGTTGGCCCCGACTTACTCCTACTCATTAAAAACGTGCTTTTCCACCCGGTCACGTTATATCGGCCCGATCCGGACGACATCTTCCTTTTTCACGCAGTACACCACGTACCATCACGTTTTTCACGAGAGGAGCGCACAGCTTTTTTTCACCGTGATGTCCTTTTGGGAGTTTTTGCTTCACGAGGACGGCGGGACGATTTTCTCTGGTGGTGGGGAATCGATTATTTCGTGCTGCCCGCGCGTTCGAACGCGTACACACGTTTAACGCGCCTCTCCGATATGAATTTTAGTTTTAAATGCCTCTGCCATCTTTTGTCAAGTTTCTAAAGCTTCGATAACAAACTACAACACGAAGGTAGAGCCTTTCAGTCAAAATTATAACATTGAAACTTATAGACCAATATCACTTTTAAGTATTTTTCTACAATTATTTAAAAAATTTGTCGCTAATAAAATTTATTCTTTTCTGATAAAATTTAACGTAATTTCACATCAACATTCAACACGGCTTTAGACCGGGCTACTCAAGAGGTACAAAAACTATTGAGTGCGTTCAATATATTCGCGACCACATGAATACAGGAAACTTTATTGCAGCTATTTTATTAGATCTTTCCAAGATTTCTGTTAATATTTCTTTCATCTCTAAAAAGATTCATAATATGGGTATTCGCGGGATTTTGAATGACTGGATTATCTCATTTTCGAGAAATAGAAAGAATATTGTCAAGTTAGACGACGAAAGGTCGCATGAATTCAGTTCGGGTATTGGCACTCTTCAGGGAAGTCTTAGGTCCTCTTATTTTTCTATCTTTTATTGTTAAGAAAGTGCGCAGCAGATGGAAAATTGTTTGTCTTTGAATTTAGTAAATCTTTATTCCTCTAATCTTTAAATTACCTCTGCATGTCTTGAAACTAAAATAACACTCATCAAATCTGACGAAAATTTAATTATATAGGAATGAAGGTCAAATATATGAAACTACGCTAAGAGTAAAGTATCTCAGTTTTTGACTTTCTTTTATTAATAAATTTTGTTTCAAATTCGACGCTATATCCAAATATGAAGTTTCGCAAAAAAAATAAGATTTAATCGCTTTTCGGAATTACGCTATATACAAAATTGATTGAAATCATACAACTGGCATATCCTATTCGGCGCATAGTTTCTGAGAGAAAATCTTGCATACTATATGAAAATTAGTTATAGAAAAGGAAAACTTCAAAATGCGAATTATTTTTGCTACGCAATATGTTTGTTTTTAAATGAAACAAAACAATAACATCTAATTGAAATTTTAGTTTAAAAAAGATTTACTAAATTCAAATCAAAAAAATGTCCCGTATGCTGCGCACTTTCTGCCGGTCAAATCTGCTGCGAAAACTTCTTTATACACTTGCGACACGTCCATAATTGTTCCATAATAAAAAAATATATATAAAAAATACACACATTGTACAAATATATAAATAAATAGGTATGTAAAGAGGACAATTTCTCATATGTACTAATGAGATTGCGCAAGATGTGCCACAAATTCATCAACGGAATAAAATGCATTGGATGCAAGTATATGTTTTATTATCCGCTTGAATGTATTTCTATAAGAGTTTTTCATATGTCGGGGTAACATATTAAAAAGTTTAATACCTGCAGTCAAGGGAGATTGCTTAGCAATATTCAATTTGTTTAAATTTAATCTAAAATCACCATTACCTCTCGTATCGTATGAATGTAGATCCCCATTTTTAGCAAAATTGTTTTTATTATCGAATATATAGAGAAGAAGGTCTAGGATATAAATGCAAGGCACCGGAATTATTTTATATTTAATAAAATAGGGAAGGCATGACTCAAAAGTACCGATCCTAGATATACATCTAATAATCCTAGAAACACCTCTGAAGAATGTTTAGATAAACCCCACAAAGTTATACCATACCTAATTCTAGAATGGACTTCACTATAATAAAAGGATAAAAGAGTATCAATGGCTACTGTTCCTCTCAGTGATCGAATTTGAAAGCAAGCCCTGTAAATCCTGGAAACGACCCCGGCACAGTGCGCACCCTAGCCCAAAGTTTCGTCTAATTCGACGCCGAGAAATTTTATATTCTTCACAGATTGAAGAGAAGCACCATGCAAGGAAACGTCAATGTCAAAATTGTGATTCGATTGCTTAGAGTGGAAAAACATACAGTTAGTTTTAGATAGGTTCATATCCACTTAGAACCATCCCTCCAGCTGGACCAATAGCGCAGCCGCTCGATCATCAACATGCAATGGATCAGTGCCCGCAACAAGTGCAGTTGTATCGCCAGCATATAAAAATAATGAAAACCTGATAAAATCAATAATGTCATTAATAAAAATAATAAATAAAACTGGGCCTAAAACAGATCCCAGGGGAATACCAACAGTAACAGGTAAATGTAAAGATAAAAATTGTTTAACATGATTATCAGAAGATGTAAATGAAATTTTGAAAAAATTGACGTCTACCAGAAAAATAGGAGACAAACCATAGTATAGTAAAGACTTGGGAGAAACAGAAGTGTGGGATCAGGGTAGGGATATTCAGCGAGCATTTGTATTACAAAAACGCATAATAATCATTATTCTTCTAGGCATTCCTTCAACGAGCTGCCGTATGTTGTTTTGTGCGATATTTTTCCGTTCTTGCTGAAGAAACTGCCGAAATCCTTCAAGGGTGGTAAGAGCAGGTATATGCGAATTTTTCTACCCAACTCATCTCAGATATGCTCGACAGGATTTAGATCAGGGTTACGTCGCAGCCAGTTCATTTGAGGAATATCAACTTCATTCAGAAAAGTCTCTCACTACTCCAGCGACATGTGGCCTCGCGTTGTCATGCATGAGAAGGAAATTGTCTCCTATAAATCGTGCATTAAGGGGCGACATAATCTTACAGTATCTCCTCAATGTACCTTCCACCTGTTAGTGACCCCCTGGTAATAACGTACAAAACGGTTCGTGTTTCCATAGATAGGCCCACACCAAGACTGAACCTCCATAAAAACTGACCCTATCACTAAAAGTGCAGGGTGCATAACGCTCTCCTGATCGTCGCCACACTCTACCACATCAATCTGAGCCCGTAAGACTAGATCTGACTCGTCGGTAAACAACATACGACTCCAATCGGCATCTCTCCAATGTTGCCTTGCAAATTGTAAGTGGGCAACTCGGTATGGTCTGGTAAGGTCTGGTGCTGTAGCCGGCCTCTGTGCTATCAGATTTGCTTCTCCTATTCTCCGCATAACGGTCCTTTCACTCACATTAACATTGCATACCTTTTGCAGCTGATTTCTGAGACTGATACCTGTTCCATGACGATTTTTTAAACATCTTAAGGACAAGGAAACGGTCGTCTCGAACGGTAGTCCTTCTTAGAGGACCTGTACAACCCAGCCTCCCAAGAATCGCGTGTAAAGCCGCTATATAGTGTTTCGAGATACTCCGTACCTGTTAGCTACATAAGTCTGACTCCTTTCATCCCAACAGTGCAAAAATTGCAGCCATTGTTTCTATAGGACAAGCGAACAACTTCGTGGAAAATAAACAATTTGACGTTTATGACAAAAAACAAAACAAACTAAGCATTTCAAGAACATGCCAGACACTTGATTACAATATGACATAAAATACGATACGTTCAAAGTTATACATCCCTCAGTTCTTCACATAGGAAACCAATCACCAAAAGGTTATTACAAATATTGTCCTTTGATTTAATTAGGAATATACAGGATTATATATACAGGAACTGGGACTTTAGTTTTTTTTGAACTTCTGGTAGAAATTTGATTTTGGAACTTGCAGTGAAGACATAGCCTACTGTGATCTATTTAAGGAAAATATTTTTAACTTTATAGCACTTTCGGTACATAGTGTGTTGATATCAACTTTCTTATTTTAAATGGAATGGTATAATTTTTATCGGTCTAATGAATTTGGCGAGTCATTCTCAACTAGTTTCTATGAAGTTTCCTTATCCCTAAACTCGACCGTTTTTAAGATATTTTCAATTTCGTTGATTTTTTGACATTTGCACTCTTTCAAATAAAATCAAATATTTCATGATAGCAGATATTTAGTGGTTCTACTAAAGTCGATGTAAATACAAGGATGTAGCTATAAAGTGTTACAGCAATAATCACTGAATCACATACAGGTGGTTCAAAAACGCGCCTCCAATATGGACACCTTTAAGTCAACAACACTTTTTTCTTTCAAATGGAACATGGTATTTTGTTGGATCCATTAGAAAACTTCGAGTAGATATGTTTATCCAATGTTACAGAAAATTATTCATCGAACGGCGGTCAAAGAACCCTTTTATTTTCACAAGAACTCAATGTTGAAATAAATGACACATAATTGTTAGATGAATGGATATTCCTAACAACTGTTTGTCAAAATTTGAACGAAGAAAATAAGTTTATGTCTATCAACCAAATTTGGCTGATTTTTTTCAAAACTTCGGACTAAAGATTACACAGTACTTCTTCTCAATACCTACTCAAAACGCAAATGTTTTACAGCAAGTCTCTAAATCATATTCCTTTTAGATATGAAAGGGCCACAGGTTAGAAAAATCTTCGATTTCACATGTTTCTAGGTGTAATGCCTTTAAGTTGTCACAGTACTACGCAATTTAAGAGGAGGTAAATAGGTGTTTCATCTTGTTCTCCACAAAATCTGCTCCTTTGCTAACCCAAGTTTACTCAGATATTCTTTCAGTTTATAATGGCCTGAAGGTATTCCTATTTGAATATTGTTGTTACTCAGGTTGATGCATTTTGTAAATTTCTTCTGATTATATACATGTTCCCAGAAGAATTTTAGCCCACCTCCTTCTGTGGACATTCTCCTAATCAATGGGTTTACTCTGCTCCACTTAACTCTTTAGTTTCTTCAGTATTGTACTGTTGCTTATCCTGCAAAAGGATTTAGGCCGTAAAAGTGGTGTTGCGACTCCTTTTGTTATCAGATATCACCTATAGTTAGAATAAAATACAACTTCAGACATTATTTTTACTAATTTTTATAACTTTCTGCTTGAAAGAAAAATATTTCGAAATCAATTGGAATATAGAGAAATACGAAGATTAAAAATTAAAACTAATTAGCTACATACTTGTTAGTACCACTTATTGTTTGAAAAATTTTGTTACTGCTTAATACATTTTTTCTTTTTTAGTTCCGAAAAAAAGATTATTACGAAATATTAGTGTTAAAAGAATGCCAAGCACTTTACACTAACAATTTTATTTTCTTTGTTTAAAATATGGGTAATAATAATAATAACGATATTTGTTTACAATTTTTAATTAAAACTGAGTTTTAAATGTTTATAGTTGACGGATTCCATATTGTCAATTATTTAATCGAAATGTAACAAGTATTTTTTATTTTCATTGCAATTTTCAAATTAATGCGCTCACTAAAAATGTACCGCTTTTAACTCAAAAAATCAGACCATTGTTGATAGATTTGTAGATGGCAGATCTAACCAAAAGCGTCTTTATACTTGGGCATAGCATAAAAGGTGTAGTATATTTACAATGTCATATACAATATAAAAAAAGATATATGATAGAGAGTTAGTTAAAAATATGGTCGTTACTATTATTTTAGGGAATTATGCTTAATACAAATGTTTGTTTTACATTTGAATTTGTTTGTTCTTGAATTATTGTTGAGTGAAACGTTTGCTCAAATAATTTTCTGAAGCAAATATCTATAAATTTTACTTTACCATTTGATTTTGTGGTCAAAGATATTATACGCCCTTTTAATTTAAATAATTATTAAAATTACAAAAATTGAAGTATTTAATACATGTTAGGTACATTGCAGACACAAAAAGCGAAGCCATAAACAAACTTAGGCGAGGTATAACTTTATCAGTGGTTATAATGTACGTCAAATGTATGCCATAAATGATTCAATCGTGAAATTTCTTTTCGTTAATAGCTGTTTTCTGTTTCCAGCAATTTTTCTCCATATCACCTTACTTCAGTTATCTCATTTGTACAAACGTCGTTCTATTTATTGTGTCGAAGTTTTTTGCCTTCCATTTTTCTTTCTAGCTGATGGTAAGAAGCATACACAAAATGAGCAAAATTGCTACTAAGAGGGAGAAAATTATTTCAAATCTGAAAAGTTATGTATAGGCGGTTATTGCAATTGTCATATGCAAATGTGTGGGTAGATCGAATAGGTATTTTTAGGCTGATGTAAAGATGTAGACTGGCCCGAATGAAAAACAACTTATTAAAGAATCTCTACCTAGAGTTACGAGGCGATCCCAAGGTGGAAGAAGCAAGCCAAACCAGTAAGCGCAATAAAGAGAGTATCGAAGGCAAAAAAACGATCTCACAAAGACACTAACATACCACCACAGATCTCGAAGGAATGGAATGAGAGTTCAACCAGGCAGCGTTTGAATGAGGAAGAACTGACGAAGGTAATAGACAAACGTCATATGGAAGAACCATTGAATCAAGAGCAGCTGGATCTGTTTTAAGATCTATTTTGTGTGAGAGCATGAATTTTATGCAATTCATGAAGAAAATCTTCATTGGAGGAGTTTTATAAATGGCCTCCGATGGCGAAGATATAAAAACCTACCGCAAAACAAAGATTGAATATAAAAACCTTCCAAAGTGCCCAAGGATACTAGATCGTAGACAAACTTGCTGGAGAAGGGTATGTCTAACGGTTTAGTTATACCTTAATATACCACTAATCGAGATTAACCGGGTAATTTATCTTTATAGCACTAAATTTCAGTTTAAGAGGAACAAGAAGTCGAAGAATTAAATACAAAAGGTCAAGAGGCTCTAGTGTTTTCGAAAACTCCATATTAGACCGTTCCCATCAAGCAAAAAAAAAACGAGAGATTTATGTTACCAAATAATTTGGACACTAAACTACTCGAATTCATAGGTATATACTTCGCTTACATGTACACTATGTTTATAATTAAATGCGAATGGAGGGGGCGTTTTAAGTAGGCAACCAATATAACAAAGTCATATAATTGTGATCCGTAATCACAATTCTTTTAATTTAACACCTAATATTTCGATTTTTATTTCATTGTACACTTTTACGGCCCTTTTTGCCGACGAATATCGTTAGTCTGAATAATTATTGTCATTTGAATGCACCTACTTGAATCTTTTTCGTATTTATTCCTTGTATTTCCCAACAATAAATTGCAAATACAAAAATACAGATACTAATATCACTTTCATTTCACAACACGTCAAGCTAGCGATTTCAAATACGGAGAAAATTATTCGAACACTAATTTATAACGTCTTAGTTACGGTTTTAAATATTTATAAATATGGTTTAAGGATATTCGTCGGAAAAAAAGGCCTTAAGTGCACAATGAAGTAAAAATTGAAATATAAGGTAACTATTCGAGGAATTGTGCGTTACGGATCACAACTATGTGACTTTGTTAGATTAGTTGCTTACCTAAAACCAGAGATAATGTACACTAGAGATAGTTAACTTAATGATAAAAAGTTTCGACGCCTGTGCAATGTGGTGGGGACCGATTTTGAAAGGTTCTGGTATCAATTCATACAAGGCGCTCGCGCTACTAAGAGCGCGAAATTTGAATGTATATTTGAATGCATCATTTTTGCAAACGTACATTCTCTGCAAAAACATGATAAATTATCACAATAATATAATCAATTTTTAAGCAATAACATCAATTTGTAAACGCAGAAGGATATTTTTGGAAATAAACAAATATTTCGCAGAAAAAAGCATTGTATTTTTTTATAATTGTGTAAAAGAGCTGAATTAACATTAAATGTTTATAGCATAAAAAATATTTAGGAAGCATGGACCTGCCAGCTTCTAGTGGGAACCAAAATAATTTTGTAGAAGCGGGTACTGCGCCATAAATTAAACACTTTATGAATAAAAACTCAGATCGGATGTAAATAACAGGCTTTATTTCCAGTCAACGTATTACGCACGCGTACAGTATTTAAATAACTACCCTTCACGACTTCACAAAATATACTTTTGTGAAACTGTCATTTAAAATACGTAGCTTTTATTTAATTTTCTAATGACACTTAAGTTAACTAGAAATGACTAGAACGAAATAAGCTCTAGAATTGCTCTAGAATAATAAGTTTTCTTAAAGGTGCTAGTTATCCATGAAATTAAATAAATTTATTGAAATGGTCAAGAAATACACGCGATTTTTCAACATACAATAAATGATAATTGTGGTGGCATACTTGCGCCTAAATTATATGCAATCTTATTAACATATTTTTTGAAAATTCCTCTAGTTGTATGTAGACAACTTTAGGTAATTACATGTTGACTCCAGCGGCTCTGAGAATTAATACCTAAACTACTTTCCCTTCGGAGGGGAAAGGGTCACGATTTATCTAATTCAAGTTGGACAGGGATGCCTAAAACGGCCCCTCCATTAACATAGTGTACCCTTTGCATTATCCAGGCACCCTCGGAAAAGATGCCCCCAGTTAAATATTGACAAAATCTGACAAAACAAAAGATTATCAATATGTGTAATAATCAAGGAGTCATTAAGACATTCAGCGCGCAAATAATTAGCTCTAAGATGGTTTGGAATGCCAAGAAAAACTGAACGAGCTAGGCGAAAGGACGAATATTAATAGACTACAATGTGATTTTTTTCGGCACCAACTCTTTTCCGGGATAAGTAATAGCACAATAAACTAAAAATTAAGTAGAGAAGAAAATTCAAAAATTGCGAAAAACTTCAAGAAATAAAGCAAGATAAAATACTTTTGGGAATCTGTAACCGAAAAGGTTCAAAAGTATGCCTAATAAGTAAAAACAATATCCGCATAATGACAGGGAACACACCAAATCACTGCAAAGTGAAAAGATATTTGAATAGGCTTGGATGCTTGGAATATCAAAAGTAGTAGACATAATTTAGCTTCCTCGAAAACACAATGTAATTCAAGAAGGTCGCAGCTAGGAGCATATCAAATAGCAGCTGACTAGGGATAGCATTTTAACGGATACGAGAATGACTGACAAATATGCATGCGTGTTCAACAGACAAAGAAGGATATAACGCTACCTTGGGATGTTGTTAGTCTGGTAATACTATCTAGTACATCAGTGTAGACACGAACAGCTGGAAGTTAAGATGCGGATGTATCGTTGATGCTGTTGCAAATGCGTGAAATATTTTTTTTTACTTTATTGATTTATAATTGTAATATTAAAATTACTTTTAACTGAAACAGGCGATTAATACTCATCGCTGCTTCCCTACACACGGGTAATCGGTTTGGAAACGCTCTTGTAGTTTTTTTTTTTCTGTAATTATATTCCTAATGTTTTGTTCGGCCAATGTATATACATCTGACGGGTATACATATGTAAATTGCCTCCTCACAGGTAGTAGGAAAAAAGATTAGATTTAATTGGTCTCATAAATAGGTAAACTGTCTTCCAAACCTTTTTAATCGTAAGCTCTTACCATTATTGTTTTTTATTTATTATCGGAAATGGAAGCTAAAACGAAATAAAACAGAAAATTCACTTTAAATAATTCGGTACATTTATTAACTTGCACCTCGCACTCATAAGATAACCCATTCTATTCTACAGACTAAATCTGACTATATTCAACTTATGAACTTATATTCTAACACCAGATACATATACGCTCCTTGACGAATTTTTTTACTGAGGGGTCACGTCGGCACGCATAAACACAGACCGAATATCTCTTAAAGATGAGGTCAGATACCTTAGACTAATTTTTGTACCGAAACAAAACAAATTACTATTCCAACATTTATCAACGGGGACCCAATTTACACACGTATATCAGGTAGCTAAAAATTGTGGGAGGCAATTTAACGATTATTAATAGTTAGCTCTTTATCTCGGGAGGGAATTTACATATACCCCATCTGACTGGCTTATGTGTTAAGAAGCCAGAACTATGAAAGCATTTCTAACTATTAATTATTTTATTGAACTGTACACACTACGTCACACATTGCAACTTTAAATAAGATTATGGGGAGTTTTATGACGTCAGTAATAAATAGTTTCTTAATTGTTTATCAGTATTTCCCTATTTATATAGAATTAATTTCTGTAAGGTTTAGAATGCCTCTGTTTCTGCCCTTAAATCAATTATTAATGTATGTCTAATATTAATTTTATCAATTTGATTTTAATAATCTAGCTTTATTCTTCTTGTATTATGTATTGTCTCTCGATGATCATATGGGTGGGCTTACTATTGCGTAGATGATTACAAGATTAATTATGTTAGGATTAAGATAATTTTGAAAGTAATAAAAAGTGAGCAATTATTTCGTCAATGACACAAAATGAATATCCCTGCTGTTTCAAAAGCATCATAATGAATGTTATAGAGATCTAAAAATAAACACACTTGTATTTCAAGGGCTTAAGTAAACTAATTTCGCACCCTTTGCTACGGGTCTGCGCTGGTAGGTATGATATAATAGCACCCTACATTATGCATCCTTTGTAATGCACCCTGTAAAGGGTTTGAAATAAAAAGGCTTAAGTAGCAAGTTTGAAAGTGTCATTGCTTGCTTATTAGATTTGTTAATATCATATATAATAGTACAATATTAAAACAAATAAGAATTAAAATGCGCAAAAAGCGAGAAAATTAAATGACCTACCTTTTTTTTTTTTAAATATTAGCAAGTATAGTATTTGATGGGAAATCTAAAGCTATTTATCTAAACTAATCTAGTGGAAAAAGTGGAAAAAATCAATAATCAGATATTTGAACCATTGGATGTTCTTGAAGATACGAATGACTCCATAAGGGTTAGCATAGAGTCATTCGAATATCTTTAATATGGCTACTTTGAATATAATAAACCTGTTTACACTTAATTAAAAGCAAGTAAGGGATTCGATGAGTATATTTATATCCGAATCAGACTTCCGCTTTAGTCAGAAATGATGTTAACTTTTTTTTACAAAAAAAAAATGTATAAACAAAATCAATTTCAGTTAAGAATGTTCGAAATGATCACCATTCACTTCTTGACAATATGCATGTTGAATATCATTTACTAAAGTCTCCTCACGAATTAATTCTACTTCTCCAGTATGTTTTGCATGACTCGTCCAGATTATGCGGTCGTCTAGTATAAGCCACAGATTTTAAATGACCCCAAAGGAAAAAATCTAGGGGACTTAAATATGGAGATCGTGGGGGCATTCAATGGATCCTCTACGACCAATTCATCTACTTGGGGATGTTTTGTTTAAAAATTGTCTAATATTAAGGGCATAGTGAGAGGTGATTCATCTTGTTGGAACCAAACATTTACAGGTAATTCTCCATGTTCCTCAATATTGGGAACCACCAGATCACGTAAAAGATCTAAATATCTCTGTTCAGTTAGTGCACCATGAATGAAAAAAGGACCAACGGTTCCTGAAAATACTAGCCCAAAGATTTATTTATTGCGGGTAATGTGTATGCATTTCTAGCATCTGATGAGGGTTATCTATTGACCAATATACAATTATGACGGTTAATGATATCATTCAAATAAAACGTAGCTTCGTCGGAGAAGATTGTATGTAAGTATTGGTCATTATTGCAAATCTCCCTCACTCTTTCGCAATATTCTATTCTATTATACGGTCAGAATCTTCGTTAAATAATTCTTGTACTAATTTGCGTTTCAATATTCTGGCTACTGATCGTAGTCATAGTTCGCGGAAAGGATGTAGCAGAAATTGGTCGAAATTCTCCTGACGCAATATCTTGAGCAATAACTTCCTTAGTCGCTTTTCGGTAAATTTCTAACAATTCCGGTTAAGTGAAACCTTCTCAAAGTTTTATCAACGAGCGATCGTATTATTGGATGCCGATCTTGATGCAAGTTAGATGCAATATAAATAGCGTACTTCTTCATGCTAACGCGGTCACCAAACCCAATCTTCATTAGAATTTCAGTACGTTCATTTTCAGTTAATTGAAACATTATTAATATTTGGACATTTACGTAGTTCTGACCGGGTCAATTAATGTTATATAGTAAAACCGTAGACACGGTCGTCACGTCACTTTGTTAGTTCATAGGACTGCCTCCTTGGCGCTAAAATCGCCATCGCGTGTCGTCTACAGAAAACTGACGATCGAACCGCGATAACTAAGGTAACCGTGTGGGGTAACCACAGTTGTTGACAAGTCATAAATACTGAAAATTGACAATTATAATTGTGAATGCAGCGTAGTTGAGTAATTTGATTTGAAGAGTAATTTATAAAAACTAAACTTCTTTACATTTGTTTAATTGTACCCTGCTATCTAGTGCTTTAGGTAAGCATTCTCATGAAGAAGTAAAAGAAGGAAAAAAAACTTAAAAATATATCAAACTGATAAAGACATATCAAGACATATTTGAATGATAAGTAAAGACGTCTAACTGAGCAAAATTGTAATTCATACAACTTCAACGTATTTACAGTCTTGCTCAATTAGTCATCTTTGCTTCCATCTTCATATGCATATGTCAAAAATTTTAATAGGTTCTCAGTAAGTCAAATTTCCCACTCGTATTTTTTAGTTCGACAGGACTAACGCTATATGATTACTGACTAACAAATTTTGTGCTAACATTGCCATCTGTTTCTATATAACGTATATAATATCTATGGGTCTGAAGCTTAAGTTAAATATACTAGTGCCTCAGTTTGCATCGTAGATTTCCGCAAGAAGAAGACGCAATTTGAAACGTCACAAATCAGGACAGAATTTACGTAAAGTTAAATTAAAATAAAAGGAGATGCATTTTCGATAAAAAAAAATCAATCAATAATTAATATTGTAGGGATAAAAAAGGGTAAACAACTCGTTCTTTCGTTCATAAATATTTTAATATTTGATTAATAGTTTCGGCCTATCATAGTCATCTTCAAATGCGCTGCTCGGCACAATTCGAAACTAACGACGCAAAAGGAGGCTCTGGTGAATATTCATTGAATCCCCGATTTGTGTTTAAATAAATGTAAAAAATATTATCAAGATCAAAGTAGCCGTATTAGAGATACTCGAATGGATCCATAGATTTGCCTAACCCTGTATATCACTATCTTAGAATTGTGTTATTACGGTACGTCCGTTTGTCGTTGTTATATATGCCGTAATTTTCATTAATTATATTTACGTATTTAATGATTCATTGAATAATTTTCTATAGTATATGAAAGCTGTTATTACGTAGTTTCTATGTAAAGGTAATTTAGTAAAGTTTATAAAATAACTCTAGATGGCGCACTGTTGCGCCATCTAGTGTGTTTTCCAGGAAGACTGTTTTCAGTACAAGTGAATCGATCAAGCGTCCCGACGCCAAGAGTCGGCGTAACTTGGAGTTCAGCAACGCTCCAACTGATGGCGCTCTCAGTAGTAAATATATTCAAAATACAATTTAATTTAATTTTAATCTAAATATTCGGGATTCTTTCCTAAATAATTTATTTCCTTGTTTTTATAAAAAAGGAAAGTATAGAAGGACGAATTACGACATAAATTTTGGTGTAAATATAAACAAAGTGGAATGTTTAGCATATAACTGAAAGAACAATAAATAGGAGATACACTGTGTAAATTAGTAATTAGTACAAGAATTATATTAATTATAAATTACCAAGGCGTAAGTCAATAGATACCCAACAAATGCGTTCATAGCAATTTGGTATCATGGGTAACTACATTTTCCCTATTTGTTTAGTTAAGGTTGTAAGATTTCAAATATGTTTATTTAGCAATTTTGTTTTCATAACAAATACCTATACACCTACGTGTGAGTATGTAAATTAAGCTTTAACATTAAGGATATTGTTTTGTTGCTTTAAGAACTACGTTAACGAATATACAGGATATTCCACGTAAGTGGTTCATTAAAAGTTTATGATGTTCTATTATTTACTTATATTTGAGATTTTGGCACCATTATCTCTTCGATTGGAACTATAAATGTGAAATACTTTAACCAAAATATCACTTCCGGTTGACCGGAAATGGATGTCAACTTTGTTATTTTAAATAGAATGATCTAATTTCTTGTTAATTTTTGGACTCTACGACCATAAATACGTCAGTTTTCATTAGCTATTCCTATGGCTACATGCTGCCGTTTTTGAGTTATTTAAATTTTTCTCGTTGATTAACGATAATTGTTTATGTATATCATCGTAATTACACTTTTGTACAAGGCAATATTAATAGAAATGACTATTCGAACAACAACATTCTTGTATAGTTATTCAAAGAATAAAATAGGAATTTGATCCCATTCAGAACCAACTACAAATATTTAACGATAGGGTTAGTTAGTCTGTTTAACGATAAGTCACACATATCTCAAACTCTATTAAAAGATAGGTATTGAGAATGCTGATATAAAGTGATAGATGGTGATATTTACTTCCTAATTTCGAATTAAAATACAACGTGTTCTATTTAAAAAAAATGAGTTTTCTGCGTTTGAAAATGTCACTTTGTTTCTCAGCTTTGAACACCTTGTACATACTGCTGTAGTCTGGCACCCCGGGTTTCGGAAATTTAAATGTGTATTTTTATTTATTCTTTATCAGCCTTGTCAAAACAATGTTAGAGTTTCCATTATTCTAAGTTTTATTAAGAATATTTATTTAATTGTTTGCATTATTCTTTTTGGCCAGTTGTGTATATTTAAAATCATTTATTTGTACATTTTGCGTACTCCCGTATTGTTTAGTTATTTGTTAGGGTTTTTCTTAGAGTTGCGCTCTGTGTTGAACGCACGATTTGTATATTTCATATATATGCGGGAGGCCTTGAAAAGGGAGTCAGTTCGTTGAAAGTTGCCCGTAAGTAGAGATGTTGTTTTTATTTTTCTTATTGCCGCTGAGGTAAATTCATTTTTAATTTAAATTGTTGCTCGGTTATTTGTTTGATTAGCTTTCAAGGAACTCCTAATTAATTATTGTTGTATTGTTTAATTGTGTACACATTTTGGATGTTAGATCAGTAATTATTGTAAAAACGTTCTAGAGGATTCCGCGTATGTGTGTTAAATTATCCGTTTTCTTATTAATTGTTTTGTATTTTTGTTAATCACCTCGGGGAAGGTGAAGTGAAGCTTTGAGCTATTAAATTTTAAATTTCAATGTAATTTGTATCTATTTCTCCACGTGTAAATTATAGTTTAGATTTCATGACCGCGTGGATGTTTTTTTTTTTATGAAATTCCTTCTAGAACGATTCTTCCATTTTGTTTGCTAAAGGATTTGCATTGTCCTTTCTTAATTGTAGAGTCATATGCAGGTTTGTTTTATGCCAGAATCATATATTTATGGTTTTTATTATCCTGCTAATTGTATCAAATGTTTTTTTTTCTTTTTTTTTAAAAATAAACTTAATGATTGTAAATATCATTTTAAAAACACTAGTTCTTTTATTTTTGAATCTGCCATTTCAATTATTGGGAATTTTGAAGAAAGTCATTTTACAATCACCCACTTTAGCTTCTTCAGAAGCTACCTTGAGATTATAAATCTCTGGCGCCCTTTTAACTTCATTTTTGCTGAGCTAGCTAAATTTATTTTGACATTTTTAATTTCTCTTTACTTTTATGCATGGACCATCAGTTCACAGCAATACGTTGAATATGAAGTGCGCATACCGTTTTAAAGTTATATCTACATTCATAACATAGTAAATTCGGAGTCTCTACTTGCAGTATTAACCGAGATATTAATTTCTCAATGATGATCACTAAAAAAAAAAAGAAAAACTTAAATAACTCAAAAACGGCAACATGTAGCTGTAGGAATAACTAATGAATAGTGACGTATTTATGGTCGTAGAATCTAAAAAAGGATAAAAAATTATATTATTCTATTTAGAATAACAAAGTTGTCATCCATTTCCGATCAACCGGAAGTGATATTTTGGTTAAAGTATTTTACATTTATAGTTCCAATCGAACAGATAATGGTGCCAAAATCTCAAATATAAGTAAATATTAGAACATCATAAACTTTTAATGAACCACTTACGTTGAATACTCTGTATAATTTAGTAACTTAAATGTTAAGTCTATATTTGGATATATATAGGGTTTTGCACGAGAGTAGCGGGTTAGAAGTTTTCCTACTTAACAAAACTCTATACCTATTTTCAACAGTTTCTCAGATATCACAATTTTTGTGAAAATTTTGACATTTACGCTGTTGTATGTAATTGATCAATTTTCACTTGCTTTAAGTGCCAGAAGCCTCCATTACCGCCAAGTACTATAACCATTCCTTCACCAAAATGCAGTTAAAAGTTCGCGTCCTATTATACAGGCTGTCCAAATATTAGTGACATCGTATATATTTTGAAAGCTCCAAAACTTAATTTTTTCAATTCATGATAAAATTTGTTTGAAATTATTAATCCTGAACAAATTGGTTTTTGCGTATGTGTAATTCTTATATTGTTGAGAGTAGAATTAACTCCTACACCGCCTATCGGTAACATTCCCTATACTGATCTTCAAAAATTTTCTGTTAAAATATCCGTTTTATTTGTTAACCCTTTCAAATGGCTGAATAATTTTCATCTGAAAGCCTAGGACTTTGACATTACAATTAATTATTATTGTTAGTAAATGTTATCGTTACAATCATCGATTTCTGCATGTTAATTTTCAGAAAAGTACATATTATTGTGGAATTTATAAACCAAATTACGGAATATATTGACCTAGTTTATTTTATTTAGCATAAATCTTGAAAACCGAAAATTTCCAATAAGTTTGGTGTTTAGCTTAAGTTATTAGTACTAACAACAGCGTAGTAGTTTTATTATAGCAGCAACGAACACATGATGTGTAATTAAGTAAACTTTTAATTTTATGCAAAGATTGCAAGCTTTTTACAGTAAGAAATTAACAAATTAATGTATTTCTAGTAATAACCATAATGCTTAAGAGGATTTTTTCCCAAGAAAAATTTTCTCCTCACGCAGAATTCGAACCTACACTCTCTCGCTTACTGGACGAGTGCCCTACCAATTACGCCTAATTGGTAGTTCGCGCACACTGGATTCTGCATTTTCTTGTACTACTTACAATACTTGCAACTGATTTTCATCCGTAAGTACGGAGTCATTGCGGTTCCGTTTTGTACGTGCTACGGATCCAGTACTTACAAATCCACTCGGTAGCGTCAGAAATGCCCTCCTATCTGGATGCCTTCTACATAGGTAATACTCTGCGTAAACTCTTGACGTTAACAAAGCGTTTCTGTTACATTCACCGCGAACGAAAAACCATATCTACTAAGTCTTCTCGAGTAAACGACATCTTTAATTGTTATGTTACCAAACAGTACTCTGAACGTCAGTTCTGACACTTGGAACACTAATAACGGTTAGATACCTGGTTATTTTTGAAGCCTACTTTGACTTTAGAGATGCCGCTTTAAACATCTCAAGTATCTTTTAGACAATTTTGTTTGTTTCATATGGTTCTATTGTGTTCTGGTGCCCACTTTCTATAAGCATGCCAGTCTTATTGCTGCCAGTCCCAAGCCTGGTGAAATGCGAGGGGAAGGTGGCCGGCGCTTCGCAATACGTATCTACCATGAAAAACTAAAAAATCGTGAATATTTCCAAAACCTTTGGAGATAGACACAATGACACTCGTATAAAATCGAAAGAAAATTAAATTTTACATCCATTTATGTAAAAATTGCTATACCATTCAATTTAAAAAAATCAAGTTATCCATGATTTTAGAGTTCGAAAATTACAGAGCCCTATTTAATAATTCTGTAATTTAAATGCAACAGTTTTAAAATAAAAGACGTGTGCTGTTTCATGATTAAGCGAAAACTGAAAACCGCATCTTCCTAACTTTCGTATTTCCGGAGATATTTCCAAACACCTAAGACACTGCAAATGTCATTTTTTTTTTTCGAAAAACGTCATATAATTCGGAAACGGTACAACTTAGCCCCAATGTATGCCTAACGTATTGTTATTTAAATTTAACAAGGAATCCAAAAGTGCAATAATATACAGGGTGCTCCATTTAAAATAATGAAGTTAGTATCTACTTCCGGTACAACCGAAAGTCCGCCACTACTGAAACTAATTTTAACAAATGAAGAATATTCGAGACAACATTTATTTGAAGCATTTTTTTCAAAAAGACAATAATAAATTGGCTAGGGACCGTTGCATCTTAGGCTGGACACCCGGTATATACAGGGTTATTATTGTATAGCACTTTTTTAAAAAAGGGGTAAAAGATATACATGAGCAATGCCTATATACAAAAAATACCGGTTCTAAGTACACGGAGTACCGAGAAAATTATTATTCTTCATTGGAGTCCGGCCCTGACTCATTAACATACCGGTGAACCATCGGTCGTCGCTACACTTTGAACGTTGGGATTACATTTAGTGTGCACTTGCTATTCGCAGTGGATGCATGCGTTTGCAATGGC
This sequence comes from Protaetia brevitarsis, assembly GCA_004143645.1. NCBI lineage: Eukaryota > Metazoa > Arthropoda > Insecta > Coleoptera > Scarabaeidae > Protaetia > Protaetia brevitarsis. Next base: position 3,733,477 of record RXPK01000186.1, read on the forward strand.
AGCGTATAGATTTGAAACACACTACATAAAGTTAACAATCATACATTAGTTTTATTGCAAACATAATAAGTTTATTTTAAAACAAATTTAACCTTTAAAATGTACTACTATTTTACGTGATACACGAGTTCATGGCAAAAGCACATCATAAAAAAAAACACCTGACTGCTTTGTTTGCATTCTGGTGCTTCCGTCTTATCTCAGTTTAAATCTTGTGTAAATAACATCTGCTTTGAATGAAATCACTATGCCTAGCATTTAATTTTTTCGATGTTTACTTACAGATGGTTGAAATTCATTTCCTGCATTTACTGCAGAAAGAAGGCTACGTAAAAAAAAATTCACAGTCGAATGCACAGGTGTTCTATACGAAATAACTAAATACAACCTAATAACCTACTAATAAACACTACAGCAACTCTATAACTAACACATTTATCTAAAAATACAAACTACAACCTATGAAATGAATAATTATTTGTTCAAGAGAACACAAGTTGCAAAATTTTTAATTTGATAATGCTCGAATCGATAATACTTAATACGCTGTCAGAACCAAAATGACACAAAAACAACAATGGCGGTATGATGGCGATACATGATTTATTCCAGCATTCGGCGCCGCCTGGTGCATTGTACCCCACAACAAATCGTGACGTCACCCTGATATACACAAATCGTATTTAGTGCGTCCCCCCTGGCTTACATGCGGTAGTTCTTATAACATCGGGTGACCATACAACGAAAACTCTCGCAGTATAGATATGTATATGCACACATTAGGGGTTGAAAGCAGCCGGCTAACAATAAGATTAAAATTTCAATAATGTATTTAGAAGCACGATTTATGTGGAATCATGTGTACATTAGAAAAGATTAACATTTGTGGTTGTTACCATATCCCTAATTATAATTTAAATAAAAAATATCAACACTTGGGCAATGCAGAAACCGGATACTAAAGGATGGGTATCTTTTTACTCAATGAAGGAATTAGATGATTAAAATAAGCAACAGTATACTGTTTCGTTTAAAAATTGTTAAATAGAACTAATATAGATTCAATAACTGCAAACGCCGCGTAAACAAACACAACTTATATTAAAAAATATCAATATCCGAAAATGTTATCTTTATTAGTAGGCATCAAAATTGATACAGATAGCAGATATTATATGTAGCATCGGAAAACAAAATCCACCGGGAAACAGCTTGCAATTAATATGCACTAAAATAAAATATTATTTTGTTGCCCTCGATCTCATTATTTGACATAAAACAATTTCGTTTGAAAACACTATTGTTATGTTATGTTATATGTATTTCCTCGAAGGCGATACCATAAGGAACATAAATCAATATTCTATAAAGGAGTCGTGGAATAATAGTACAGGATATTCATTGTCCACACGAAAGACTCGATTTCAACGACGTGGATGACACTATCTCTGCTATTGAAATATAAAGTACGAAGGGAGGTGAGCAAAATTTTGTTCTGTCGATCACTTGAGGGAAGTTTCTAATCAGTAATTAAAACTAATTTATAGATCTACCAAACGTGTATTCAAGAAACATGTAACTTAGTAATAGTTTTTCTTTTTATAGTATGTTGAACATTGTATCACATACCAATATTGTTATTATTAACGCTATAAATCTAACAAAGATTTTTTATACCAACAAATCAAATACTGCGGAGCAGCCGAAGAACAATAGTCAGGAAGCGATTCAAAATATTCCCCCCGAAACCTACCAAAAAGTGATGGAAAATGCAATTGAGAGAAGATTTGTATTATATATTATGTATACAGGGTGATTCACGGAACCCGCCCATTAAAAGTTCTTCACTTTGCAATGATATCTTGATTTTGAAACTTTTGGGTCAAGCATAGTTAGCTGTGATCTATTTAGAGAGAAGAATTTCATCTATGTCGCACTTGCAGTTACATCGAAAATCATGGTCGCCTTTGATATTATAAATAGAAACTTATATTTTTTAGTACATTTTCAGGTTCTACTAAGCATTTTAAAACCAATTTTATGAAACATATACTTACCTATCGGTTACCGTTTCAGAGTGAAGTATTTTGGCTTTTGTGAGAAAAAAAACATGATGCTTTAAATGCGTACTTTACAGTAAAAGTAGAGAGTTTTTATGTTGACTGTGGAGGGTGTGAGTTCTTTACTATTTAACCAGGGAATAAAAAGTAAACAAAATTTCCCATAACCTAAGGTCGATTTGGGGTAAATTTTTAGTACTAAAAGTGTTTTTTTTTTTGAAAGGAACGGCTGTATATTTTTACACCATGTGATGTTGAATTGAACTCTCTATCGAAAAGCTATAGGTGTTCTCATACCTATCTCTATCGCTCCTTTTAGAATTAGTGATTTCCAGAAAATGTAGTTTTTAATTAGTATCTAATTAATAGTCGGCGGTAAAAAAACTTTCAATTTTAAAAGCATATAAAGAAAAAACTAAATACAGCCGGAAAAAATACCCTCACCTCATAGTTCCATACGTGCTGCTGCTGAGGAAATATGCATATCACATTCATCAATACAACACATTCTGTCAAAACATAAAATGTACCCATACGGCTTTAACATCCTGCAAGCGTTTCATCCTAGCGATGAAGCTCGCCATCTTTGGGAATGAATATTAATATGGCTTCAGGAAGACTCAGTTTCTACAAAAAACAATTTTGGACGGAGACAAATTTTGAATTTGACCGCACCTTAGTCTAAAGGAAACAAGAAATGGCAAAATGAAATTCTAAAAGCCAATAAGCAGTATTTCCGCAGATTCTATGTCGTAAGGTGTGGGCCCCGGCAAATATGAGACGTAAACAACAGAGCAAAACAAAACAGATTTTAAATAACTATCAGGTGATTAGGATTCTCGGGCCTAGAACGATGAGGGAAACGGTTTCTGACCCGTAGAGGGCCAAGATGCTAACTGGGAACAGGGAAGCTATTAAAACTGGCCGAGTTTAGACTATTTCTTTTAGTGTTGTAAATATTCGAATGATTTCAATAATCGGAATATCCGAATCGGAAGGTTATGATATTCGGGGGTCGTCTGCTCTAAAGAAATTACCAAAAAAAAAAGTCATCTGCTTTTTCAATAGACATCGTGCAATGAGTAATTACTATAAAAAACGGTTGTCTAATATAGACATCGTGGGAGGAGAATTACACAAAAAAAATCGGAATCATCCGATTCCGAATCGGAATCATTCGAATATTTCAATAATCGGAATCAACGAATATTTTAATTCGTAAACTCACAACACTAATTTCTTTATTTATAAGATACGGCGAAAAGGCGATATGATCTCCCACTTAGATTAAGAATAAGAATTTAATTTTTTCAAATTATATGAACGCGGACTAGTATTTGCTCTCAAAGGACAACAGGTTTTCGGGGTTTGCCTTGCTCATACGGTGAGAGAAAAGTTGGCTTCAGTTAAACCAATTCTTAATTAATTAAATGGATGTTAACATATTATGTTGAAATAACCTTTTTAATTTCTTTCAGTGTTGGTGAATGCTGGGAGATCTATAAGGGCGCTCCACAGGCGTAATATTATCAATATCACCATCACTAGATCCGCAATAGTAATTAGGTACTAGTTAATTGGAATAGGGACCACTGACATGTTAGGGACACTGCGATAATTAGAGTAGGTAACCCCATGTAGTACCTTTGCATGGCGTTTAAGGATGTTTTGTTATTATTTTAATTCATCAGTAAATGGTAGGTTAGGGGAATAGATTAGAATCGGAAGGATTTAGAAAGGCGTGTTGATTAAAAGTATTATTTATAAAAATTTATAGGCATTTTTGGTGAGGGCTTAGAAATTTATACGGATGGGTCGAAGGGGGAGGGTAATACAGGAGCGGCTTTTGTTGTTTGTAATAGGGGTATTGAAATATATAATCAAAAGTTTATATTAGAAGATCATTGCCATAATTTTCAGACAGAATTAGTGGCAAGAAATCAGGCAGTACGTTATATTAGGCGCGAGGAAGAATTTATACGGGACGTCCGAATTATAACTGATAGTTTATATGCATTAGAGGTGTCAGGGAATTTAAAAAATCCGACGAATTTGTTATTAGATACTTGGGGTATGTTACGTGAGGGGAATGCAAACCTTTTTGGACTAGGGCTAACGTGGGTACAATCGGTGATGTGAGGGCGAATCAACTGGCAAAGTAAGCAGTCTCTAGGGGAGATAGCGAGATGATTAGGTATGGTTTAATTTCGGTTACAACAGTTAAAAAAGCGTTTCAGGATGTACTCGAAATGATTGGCAGGGTAACATTACACAAAATGGGGGTTAATTTGTCGTAGCAAGCAGAAGAGTTAATAACGGATCATATTTATGAATAATTGGGCGGGTTAATAGTTCGTATTGTGAAAGTGGTGGCGTAGATGCAATGGGGCATGTTTTATTTAGATGTCCATCTATTGATGAGTGGCGTTCGCGTACGGAAGCTAGAGCTTTAGTTAGGGAGTTAAATTGGCCGCTGTGCGAAACAGCTATTAAGGATAACTAGTCAGTCGAATGGTGAGAATTTTTAGTAATGCTGCTAAGAAATTAGATTACGGCATGATATTTAGATAATTAATAGGGTAGTACGTGCTTCTAAATGAATATTTCATACTCTTTAGTGATGTGAATTGGTATTGATTAAAAGTAACTGAAAGAAGCGTATAAAATAAATATTTAAAATTTAATTACTATCGATCAGAGTAATTAGGATGAAGTTATTGCTAGATATTAGAATAAATACTGCTGTAGTTTTATTTGTTTTCAGGTCATTTTATGCAACTGGAGAACAACTGAAAGTAAACGTGCAGATGGCATAGCTAGCGGAACTGAAAGAACGTGGAGGCTGCCTCTTCCAAACCAGTAGCATAATAACAATAATTTGTTGGTTATCGGTAACGAGAGACTGCTTCTCAGGTTCTGCTCCCAGAGTAAGGTTGCTCATAGTTTCTCTTACTCCTCGACGAATGCTGACAAATAAAGTCGCTCCATAAGCGCAAACATAATAATAACTGATAGCTGACTTATTGTATTTTTGTTATTATTAATAATAATAATCATAGAGAAATTATTTAGTCCTTGCAATTGCTACGGAATTCACATAGTACTTAAAATAGGCAGATCATGAATGGATGAATTGTATCTATTTAACTTTTCAAAAATAAAATGGGAATGCTTTATCTTTTTAGTTTGATAACACAATATAATTCGTTACATCTATCTACTGCTTGCAACGATTTTATTTGTATTAGTGCAGATACCGTGATAAGTAGACTATCTTTTAAAGTTTATTTAGATAGGAATGAAGTGAAAAATAAAATGATGAGGTTACAAGAAAAGACCTACAAATACAATAAAGAAGACAATGTCAAACCAATCTTCAATTATAGGCATGTCAAGGAGGATGTCAAAAGCCTCATATAGGCTCCCTATTTTCTTTAAACAAGCCAAGTGACACGTGATATAAAAAAATTGCACGACGTAATAACTTACTCTTAAACAAAACAGAACCACTGGAAAGTTACAGGAGGAAAGCTACAGGGAATCCATTTATCATATAAGAACTTTGGGATTTGCTTGAAGAAATAGTTATGGAGCACAATTTATTTGACAAATCTGAACCTGTATATATACAATATATATGAGAAGAACTTCCCTTCTGATCCTATATGAATTGAGGAAGTCGTAAGTAATGGTAAAGAAGTTCACAGAAGCATTCAAAGCAAGAAATAATAGCAAGAAAACACCTTAACTTTAGCCTACGCAAACGCAAAAGGTAAAAAGCTTTGCTACTACTGATAATTTATTAAAGTTAGCAAGCAGGACTATGGTTAAGTTGGCAGGGTGATTAGGATTTCCCGGGGACATTTTTGATAAGTCTTGCAGAATAATACAAGAACACCAAGTAGTATTAATATTAGATGGCCAGCTTGCCCATTTAGATTTAGTAACATTGAAAAAAAGCTATTGCCGAAAACAACAATATCGTTGAATTATCATCACGTACAACAGATACCGCTTAATTCAATAGCAACTAAAAAAATAAACGAAAATTCCAAAAGTCAGAGTTTGCTAAACCTATTACGGAAAGTGTGGAATGATGGTTTGAAGTTCTCGAGTATAATTCGTGATTTTAGATCAAGAGAAATTTTACCTTGATAAAACGCAATACCCCGTCAACAAACTTTCCCCTAAAAAACTATCAGAATATAGGGAATATAACAAAAACAACTCAAGTGCCTATAGACATATCATTAACAAACACCATTCAATAGGGGAATATCGAAAAATCATGTAGTGTAACAACAAAAATCAGGAAATAAATGATTTAAGTCGGGAAAAAACATGTGCGAGTAAAAGTGATACTAGTTGAAGAATTTTTACAGGCCATTTAGAAGAAAAATGTGAAACAGAAAATGCTTCTCAGGAAAAGCTGTCCAGAACTACATGAAGACATCAAGAATAAATCTTCGGACAATAAACACTGTAAAAATAAAGGATTGATTCTTTCGATACTGCTGAGGCAGAGTCATGGCATTTTAGTGGTGAAAGTGATAAAGGAATAAATAAATTATTGGAAATGTGGGGCAAGAGGAAGTTGAAATAATAAAAATTAATAGTACTGCAGAAATTGGGGAAAGTGATTTTATATTAATTAATTTTTTTAAGGAGAAACGGAATAAAACTCGTTTGCAATATGTTTGTGTTGCTCAGCGCGTTGAAGACAATGATATCATGGTCATGGGCATGAGTGCTATAAATTAACTTAACCCTAACGAAAAAGATATTTCTGTAATATATTTTTCACAGATCGTTAGAAAATTAGCATTCCCCACTTTATCGATTATGCGAGAACGCTCTTCAGTCGATTAATTTATCAAAAATAGGCGTAATTTTAATTAATATTGAAAAATATGCAGGTTGCTCAATTAAAATAAAAAAAAACCCTACGCATGAATTTCTACTCATTTGAATGATTTTTTTTAAATTTTTTTTATTAATTTAATTTTTAATAATAACAAAGTTAACAATAATGCATGGAAATCTTTAAACCCACTTAAAATTACAGTGTGTATTGTTTTAATTCAAACGTTATTAGCTGATTCAGTTAGTGAGTGATTCAGTTTTCCATCAACGAATTATCCGCTTGATGTAGCATTATTTAATCGAAAAGGTCGGGAACCAGCTTTACACGAAGACGTTAGAATCCGTTTAGTATAATCCAAATCCGGCGTGAACTTTTCCGGATGAGAGTTGCATCTGAATTGCAGTAAACGCCTTGAAGCCGTAAAATCCGAAAGTTAGCAGTACATTACGAACTGCTTGCGTATTTCGAGATAAGTTCCCGCCTGTCAGGTTATAATTTCGAATAATTTCAGAACGACGTAGTTTAGTGGTCGTAAAGTTAAACCAAATTACTATTTCTAATCCAAACATTAAGGCGGAATGCAATAAAATACAAGGCGACGGGTCTGTGGAATAAACTCAGTAGTTAAACCCAGAATAATGGTTGAAGTTATTGATTTGACGATGGCTTCTATAACTTTCGGAATAAATTTGAGGAAATTATATTTGTCTGATACACAATGCTAATTTCAAACCAGATTCAGTGTCTATTGTCTATAGCATGAGAATATGAAAAATTGTGGGGTAACTTTGTTGGAATTTTATCAAAATTTGAAGGACTAGTGTTGTTGACATATGAAATTTTAACTGACAACTTCAAAGAATGTGGTCCAAGGAGGAAATCCATGAAATAATCTTCTCTTAACGAACATTTTAATACAATGCCCCCTATTGAATCTATTTAGAAGTTCCAATAAAATTCTTGAATTAGTAATTGGTGTGCACAAGGAAGTTGTGCAAAAAGGAACGCGAAAAGAAATTAATTGTTTGCTTAAAATGTAAGTAACGCAGTAAGATAGCTAGTTAAGTTAAGTGTTTGTTTTACAAAACTTTCAGGTGACAACGTTAGTTTACTGGAAATTAAATTTGCCACGGGAAAGTTTGTATTTCATTAGCGGACGCCTACTGTGCGCTAGCAATTCTTTCTAAAATATGTAATCAAATAAAAGATGCCGTTACACAATATATATATACCAACGTTTTGTACTTTTCTGCAAATAAAAATAGAACAACGGATAGATTGAGTAATCAATTTGTATATGTAATTCCTGGCTTTAATCCAATTGAAATGTTTTATAAACACGAAATAGTTTAAAATGAAGGAATCAATTGTATTCTAAATTTTGTATTTTCATTGTTTTCAAGTTTAACTTTATTGACTTTAAATACTGTAAAAGAAAATTATGTAGTATATCCGGGCCACCCAATGCAGCGACTGATCACGTGCAGGCCTCATGGCAAATGCACTGAAGATCATGATCACACGATATATGTTATTTGTCATATATTTAGGTGGAAATTCACTGAAAATTGAATTTTGCCTAATTCAATTTTCAGCTTTAGAAATAATGGTTAAAAAATGGTAGTGATAGTAACACGGACAAACATTCAATGTAAGTAAACGGTTGTGGTGTCAAACGGGTTTCCAACTGCCATATTTTAACAGCACCGTTCGACAATCATATGTGTATCACGCGTTTTTATTACTCCATACCACGGGCAGTAAATACATTTTGACTAAAAAAGCTTTAGTTCCCCTTCAACTCGCCTGGGGTCTGTTAGTCGAAATGGGCATGGTAATAGTTGGCAATAGTTATTTGCATCACTAGGCCAGAAACTACAGTTTTGCGAGTATGAGTACGGTTTGTGGGATGACGCGGTAGCCGAGGCCCACAAGTACGAATACTCGCAAAAGAGTTTCTGGCCGTGTGATACACAATGTTTTTTTGTTCACAAATCTTAATTTTGAAAACAGAAAAGAAATTTTAACACTAGGAAGTTGACAGTACAAGTTGGCACACACGTCACATTTTTTCTGTAATTTTCCTTCTAGTTTAATATCTATTTATCAATAATAAGTGCAATGAAGACACCGGTTCATCTTAGCATGGTTGAACAATAGCTTAATGACAATTCATTACACATCTGTTATGTGAATCTAGTGTAGCCAACCTTTGTGACATTTTTGCAAAACAGTAGTTTTCCTGCCGCTTTGAAGTACTGTAAAATGAGTGTTTCTGGACGGAGGCGCAAAAAATAATTTGTTTCGATACCACCGGGAAATAGTCATTTTCAAAATTTAATTTGAAACGTACAGTTATATATGCCTATCACGCCTATAGTGTGTTATATGGTTATAGCAAGAAATTTACTTATATTCTAATTGTTATTCATTGTGAAACGTTTGTATTGCAGTGCTCTATTTTATAATAATAATTATAAATAGATATTTGGCTTTAATTTTTCAAGTTAATAAAAATTTTATTCATGTTTGAAATTAGATTTTTTTTGGAAAGTTTTTAATAATATAAATTACATAACATGAACAAATCATTCGGCAAAGTTCTCAAATTGACAAATTTCGGAAAGTAATCATTTAGAAGGCTGTTTTAAAATGATTGGCTATTGGGAAAGGTTTGCTTATAAAAAAAAAACGAAAAGAGAAGATTTTTTTTGTGATAGAAGTCAAATTATTAAAAATCATTAAGAAGTTTTTTTAATAAGAATAGAAACAAATCATTTTGAAAGAGAAATCATAAACAAAGTATGATTTTGGAAATTGGAAATGAAAAATTAGGGAAGGGTATTAACATATTCTTAGTGGTTTGGATACGAAGTTGTATCTCCATGTTGTCACAAGCTTGGATTCCACGTTGGCACTTCATATTATTCAAGATTAGATTATTGTTTTGTAATTGGGTGGGAATTGAAGTTAGGTTGATACCAGAAACTGGAGGGAAAAAATAATAAAGAAGATTTTTATTAGAAGATATAATGAGGTTTGTCATTGATATGCAATTAGTGAATTAATTTTATTTTCGATACATATTAAAACAATTCAGAAACCATCTTTGCTATTTTAAAATTAGAAAACTCACATAGTGTGAAGTGACAAAAGTGTAATTGACACATAAGAATTTGGCGCCCAACGTCGGGCGATTTCGGAATATTGTTTAACTTTTAAATTAAAAGATGCCAAGAAATAGAGGAAATGATAACGGGGAATTAGAAGCAAAAAGATGAATTTAACATTTTGCACAAAACATGAATGAGAAATTTGCAAAAATGTTTGAACGGATTCAGCGTATGACGCAAATGCTTGATACTAGAGTGAGTAATTTAGAAAACGTTCATAGTAATAATATGAGGATCTGATATTCACAATATTATTCCTCAGAACACAAATTGTCCAATCAATCAGAATATGAATAAATTTAATTTTAAATACATGATATTTTACGTGTATTTAGTGGTATCGAGAATCCCTTTACCGTTCGTACATTCTTTGTACAGGATAGCCCGTGATAACCATTATTTGAATGATTTGGTAGTTATTATTAGAGCTTCTTTAAAATGTAATGCTTTAATTTGGCATGATATCATACAAAATTCGTATACAAATTTTAATCAATTTAAAGAATTATTTTTACAGAAATATCAGCACAATCGAAGATTAGGGATGACTTATTTAAAGGAAAATATTATAAGGGAGGGAATCCAACAAGGGAAGAATATTTTAATAGAAAATATTCAGGAAAGCAATATTTGACACCAAAATTAGAAGAATATGAATTAATAAGATGTTCATCAAGGCATTTTGATTATGAGATAGGTAAACCTGCTATAAATCAAAAAATTAGAACATATCAGGAATTCTGTAATTTGTTAAATCAATATGACGATTTGGATAAATTTGAACAACAGTCAAATAATTTTTATAAAACTGTACAAAATAGAAATTTTTCAGGATAAAGAAATTATAATCATAATAGTTGTAAGAGGACCTTAGCCCCTAAAGCCAGAAAACCATATAATATTAGTTGTAATCTAAAAGCAACGGCAAGAAAACTTTTTGTTTTTGAAAACAAGCAACGAATTAAAGACACCAACCAGTTCATGCAAGAAAGATAAAAGAGCAGTAAATGAATAAAACTGTTTTGAAGTTTCTCTCTTACCACAAATGAAAAATGTATCGAAATCTAGTCGTGGAAAGAGATACACCCTAGACGATAAAGTATATGCCCTATCACTCATGAAACATGGACCTCACCTTTATAAATTGCTACAAAGAACTTTTACTTTACCATCAGGGAGAACACTTAAATAAAGTTCCATTCCAAGCGGGCTTAAATCAATGCTTTATAACGTCCCTGAAAGCAGCGGTTGCGAATTTGAAGCCTGAAGATAGAATGTGCACACTAATTTGGGATGAAATAGCAATACAACCTTCCGTAAACTATTAAGAAAGAAAAAGCATATTGGGCTTTGGTGATCAAGAAAATACAAGAAAAATTGCAGTCTTTCTAGAAAAGGTTTGTATAGAAAGTAGAACTAATCGTTAGCCTACTACTTCACTGAAAGTAGCATATCTACTGCAGATTTATGTGAAACTGTCAAAAGTGTGGTATTATGCTTCAAGTAATAGCAACAGTATGCGACCTAATAACAACGGATACATCTGTAATTCAGATGTTAAAAGAAGAAATGCTGCGACTGTGCCTAAGGGTAAGAGATCTGAAGGATTTCTATCCAAATCCTCGCGAAGTGTACTAAAGGAGTCGTATATACCTTTAAGGCAGATGTCTAATATTATCAATGAAAAACCAATATGCAAATTGTATCGTGGAAGGATATCGTTATGTTATACGAACTGGGTGCTGCCGATCGTGATATAAGGATTTTTACATAAATTAAATGATATTATTAATAATTTTGCATTCGCCTATTCACCATGAGCGAATTGTGAGTAGGACGATTCAGAAGGAGCATTAACAACATTAAAATATTTACTTACGCAACAAACTGCTGATGTTTTTTCCCAATTGCAAGTATTGTGAATTGTGTTTAACTGTTACATTTTCGGAAACAAATGCAATCATAGAAAACACGAAATCAAATATTGCTGACTATATTATCAGAAACATTTTTAAAGAAACAAAAAATTGTATAATGTGCAAAACCAATTAACAAATGATATTTCCTTACCAAACCATGAATTCGTTATGTAAGTAATTCAATATAGTAAATAATAATAAAAGTAAAAAAACAATTCTTGCTTGGTCTGAAACTTATTTATCGTTTGCTTTCAAGTTTTAAAATCTAGTAGGCCTTTGCAGCTTTTGTAGGGTGGAATTCACCACAAAGCTTAGTAACAAGAGCGAGTGGGACCATAACAGCATCTTGAAATTGAATATAAATACCATCAAATGGTATACTGATGGCTCCAAAACGACATGGACTGGACATTTGACTGGAATAGGAATATATGGGCCTAGAACCAAGTATTTCGAAAGCTTAGGAAAATACCCAAGTATCTTCCAGAGGGAAATACACAATTGAAAGATCCTTCAATTCAATGTTGATACAAATTATCGAAAGCAGGAGATTATCATAATGTCTGACAGTCAAACAGTCATCAAGGCGCTGAGCTCACATGAAATCAGTTCTAAGATTGTCTGGAAATGCCTAGGTAAATTAAACGAGCTAGGTAAAAGGAATAAAGTAACCCTCCTGTGCGTTCTGGGTCATACAGGAGTGAAAGGAAACGAGATAACGAATAATCTCACAAAAAAAGGGGCTGAAATATTTTTTGTAGGGCACGAAGCCTTTTGCGGGATAAGTAGCAGTACAATACTGAAGAAACTGGAAAGAGAAATAGAGCAGAGAAAATCTAATTATTGGGAAAATCTCCAGGGAATAAGGCAAAGTGAAATTCTTCTGGAACCTATAACCAGAAAAGGTTTACAGAATGCATCAACCTGATTAAGAACAATATCCGCATATTAACAGGAATACTTTCAGGCATTGTAAACTGAAAAGACATATGAGTAAGTTTGGATTCACAAAGGAATCTGAATGTAGATTTTGTGGGGAATAGGATGAAACACCTATCCATCTCCTCTCAAATTGCGTAGCATTGTGCAACTCAAGGGCGTTGCACCTGGGAGCATGTGAAATCAAAGAGGGAAACTTACCTGACCTGAGGCCATCTGATATCTACACTTTTTGAAAGAAATAGGATTAGAAGGCCAACTGTAAGACGACAAGGATAGGGGACACAATAGATCTCTTAGGTCGCAGTGTAACTCACCCTCCCTACATACACACAAGCTTTTGTAGTGTGGAGTGATCGGATATTTATGTGTCTTTGCAGCTTTTGTCAGTCAAAAATATTTTCGTTTCGGATAAAGTGCCTTTTCCATTCATAGTATGCTAAAATGTTACTAAGAAGTGTTGTTCTGGATGAAAAATTTTGACGGTATGTAAGTTTTCAGAGTCATCGGCCCACTTTGATAAAATTCATTATTTGTCAATTTCGTTTCAGGTAAAGCAGTGTTTGTGTCTTCACAATACGCCAATAAGTTACCAAAAAAAAAAGCATAGAGCAAAAAGTTATGGTTATATATGCAAATTTTCATACTGATTGGCCTACTTTGATAACCATGATTAGTTTTTCTGTTCGCTGTTAACTCCATCATTAATATTAAAGTAGACAGATCAGTCTAAAAATGCGCAACATATTGACATACTCTGAACGTAAATACTATTTAACCTGCAACGCAATTGACATACAATCGATTTAATCAATGTAGGCCAATGATTCTAAAGGTTTGTACACCGTCATTACTTTTCATTCTGAACAACATTTTATCGTATAGCCAACGGAAAAGGTAGATTGCCTGAAACGAAAACCGTTTTGAGTCAGCGGCAAAGGCCTACTGGATTTAAAAAAAATCGAAAGCGAACGATTAAAAAGTTTCAGAACAAGCAGGTCTTAATTCCCAAATATTAAATTCCAATTAATTTTTTTTCATCCAGCATACCTATTGTATTGCGGGCAGTACGGCTGAGAAACAAGGGTGCATCATTGCCAATCTTGGGAGTCAAGCAGCAATATGCGGTAGCGGTTGTTGGTGGGTCACCATTCGGACAACACTTCTCAGTGGCTCGGTGTGTTCTGGCACCCTGAGCCAAAGAGCTTTCAGGCCTATAGTAGTGAGGTATTATTATACCTATTATATTGTCCATCACGACATCTATATATAACCGTAGTATGAATTAGATTAAAAGTACAAACGGTGTTTTTTTGCAAATCATTCTTTCATTTTAGAAGGTCAGAAGGTGAAGGAAAGGAAGGTTCATTCTACAATTATCTGTAGGCTTTTTCTTCATCTTTTTCTGGAAAATTATTTTTTTATATCGCTTCCCCATTTTGCGGGCTGTAAGTACTGTCACGAGCGTCTTGAACGCAACTAAAACTTTATGAAAATTTTCTTGCAGTAGTGACTATATTATCTATGCTTCATACGTTCGGTGACCCTATATAGGCCTGAAAAAATCTCGAAAAGGAGATGAATATATACCAAAATTAACCAAAATCACAAACAATGCATTTTTCCTGATATTCTTCACGATCTTGAAGAAAATATATCATTCAAAATTGTAACACATAGCACATTCCCAGTATTTCTCTTATCCACGTATCACTTTTTCCTTTAATAATTATAAAAAATAATATCGACAACTTACTTTCTAAGATCCCATGTATATTATTGATTTCAAATATAGAGGCTGTTCAAAGTTATTGGCGCACTATTGCTAACTTAGTTAATATTGCAGCTACGATGTTGCTTAAATTATGAAGATGTAAGGTTTTTTATGCTGATTAGAACCGTGTAATCAGAAAAACAATTGAAAATCGCGTTTACAAGATACAGTGGATAACTTTGTCTTTTTAAATGGATCACAATATTAGTATAGTAGTATGATCCTAAAATGAAAAACAAAAGAGCTATGTTATGATGGTTTTGATATAACAGCCAAAGCTTTGTTGTTTAGCAAAGTAGAAATCGAAGCAAACTTTGGTTCTTAGTTTTAAGACACAACGAAATTATTTTAACAGTTCTGCGAAGCTTGTGTACTGGTGCAAAAAGGCTTTATTTATTCTAATTGCTGCTTATTTTGTTCTGTCTAAATTCGTTTATCCCTGTGTTCCTTTTTATCGTTGCTTTTTGTTCATTATTTATTTACTTATATATATAATTCAATTTGCGGCAATATCATATACTGAGGCATACTTGAGGGAACCGGTTAATTGGTCGGCACGATCTCCCGATCTGACCAATTGATTTTTTCCTCCGGGGATATCTAAAGACAAATTATACAGTAGTATACTTTGTTCAGTTGCAAAATGCAGTAAGAGAAACAATGAGTAACATAGATCACCGTGTAATTTCTCAATCAGCAAGGCAGTAATTAAACTAGGTATAGGAAATGCATATCAGAAAATAGAAAAGTAGTCGAACCCTATTATAATTTATTGCTTTTTATCATTGTTATCAATAAATTTTGTAAACTCTTTTGGATTTTCTTTCTGGCTTTGAAAACAAACATCTTAAGTTAGCAAACAACAAATGTTTGGCTGTTATATCGAATCCATCATTATATGAGTCGTAGCTCTTTTGTTTTTCATTTTAAGGTTATACTATTATAAAAATATTGTATGCAGAAACTGATTTTCTATCAATTGGTGACAAAATTTACAGGGTGGTCCATTTTAAAAAAAACAAAGTTATGTATTAAACTGGATTTTCAACTACTTTTCTGATTACATGATTGTAATCAACGTAAAAAGCCCTACATCCTTGCTAATTTAATCAACATCGTAGCTGTAATGTTAACAAAGTTAGCAATAGTGCGCCACTAACTTTGAACAGCTTGTATATTATCTTTCTTTACAATTTTTTTTTCATAGTGCCTAGCTAAGAATAGTATTTAACAGATAATATCAATTACAAAATAAGGTGAATATGTGTTTTTAAAAGTGAACCGTCTATTTTGCGGAATTATTTTTTTTTTGTTGCTATTTTCGTATTATCAAAAGGCACACGCCGTCGTCCAGATCACACGTGCTTATTATATTACGTTGTTGTGTTAATACTCATTATTTCGACAGTATCCGTAAACAGTAAATTTATTATGTAATTGTAAATAACTTTCGTTAACATTTACAATTATTACTATCATACGGTATAAGAGCGTTGATAGATTCGTATTAAATTGGTATAATATCGTTAAACAAATGTTTAAATATCTATGTGGAATGCATTATTTGCTTGCATCTTCTTTTTAGAAAATAATGGATGAAATGAAAGTTTTTTTAGCTATAAACATAATTTTTAGAAACTCTATATTCAGCAAAATGCTGTCGCATTATCCAGAAATGTTTGCAGTCTTTATTTCAATAAATATGTATTCAGGACGTCACCGTCATTTTTAGAGCTAGATCGCTCAAACTGTCTGCATAATGTTTGCGGAGTGCGAGTTACTTATATCTAAGTTTCCACTTTGCGTCACTTACATAATGTCGCCGAGCTTGAGCCGTGTTTGTATGAGGGCACATGATTTGTGGTCGGATGTGGTGACAGCTCTGCGACGGCGGGCGTATCTACTTGGGGGGATGTCTTCGATATTACGAATGGCTGGGGAAGAGCCGCGGCGCCTGTTGGACATATGACGACCAGCCACGCCGCCCAACATTCTGAAAAAGACAAACGAGAGTTTAATTCACAATTTCACTCTCTTAGTTAGTTTAAACTATACACAGAAAACTAGATAAAAACTTTATAATATAGGATTATTAATTTATAGATGCTGCTTACTAATAAATAAATTAACTCGATGAATATCATTTATTTTATCATGACATAAAATTCTTGACAATGGATTAGTAGAATGAGTTGATGTTTTCATCGTCTGTTGGATTGTTTAGATCCGAAAACAATTACAGGAGCATCGGCCATGAGTTATTATTACGCCTGCGCTCTATGCTATGATGAGGATTGTAGTTTTCTAATTCAAAAGTTGGCGATGGAAATGTGTTTATTTCTCGAATATAAATTGCCTGTGGGTTTCTTCTATATTATACACTGATGCGAAAAAAAGAAAAATTCAGTCGACAAATTCCGAGTTGACTCAACAGTTTCTATTTAGTGATTGCCGCTTGTTGGTAAATATTTGTTCAACATATCTAAATTATTAAACATAAAATATTAATTTAACTATAAGAATTTATACACTGACTTCGTTATCAAAGTGTGATGTAATTGTTTGGAGAATCTGTTTTTGGGTTCATCAGTTTAACACTTTTCTTAAGTATCGTATGTATTTAAGTAACAACAATATAATGCAATTATATTTCTATTAATTTCTTATTTTTATCTTGGGGTTTAGACCAGAAAAGATATGGAAATATGCATCAAGGACGCTTCGCTTAAATTTCAAAGCTTTCATAAGACAATAATATATAATTGAAATGGTGAATTATAAATTTTTTTGTGTTTAATAAATGACAAAATCATAATTGGTTTGTTTACTATGAATTTTGAATATATCGTTATGTTTTATTTACAGATTGGATTTTAATATAGTATGCTTTGCTTTGTAATATAGTAGGCTTTGCTATTATCATTAGTAGAATATGAACATATTGAATTTTGTAATTAAATAAATCTTTAAAAAAATATTAAATTTAGTTATAAAATTAATTTATATGGTTTTGTGAAATATTATATGCCTGTTTCATCATTAACTACGTTTTTATGTTTGGATTTGAATTATTTCAAGTATATTACGTGTTTTTAAATTTTGTTCTGGTTTAGAATTGTCTGTGTTAAATAAAACGTTGATTTGAGTAATTCATGCTTTTTAAGCTGTAAGATTTTTGTATATTTAGTCCTCTGTTCTATTTTCCAAATATGCATGGTTCACAAATGTCAACGTTACAATTTTCTATTTTAAAAGTATGTTAATGTTTGTGTTATTCGACCGTTGCAAAATACTGCGAATTTTGTGCGAAAAAGGAAACAAGTGCGAACAAAAACCAATAGAAAGATGATAGCCACTACATCTTTATTCTCTATTTTTGGTTATAACTGCAAATTGGATGATTTTTAATAGTTATTACACAACGCACATACTAAAAGCGATGTATGTGAGTCGTGTATATTAAAAAATATTCATCTTCCTCCATCTCTAAAGAAGAAGGTGAACATCTTTGAGAAATAATACGCAAGCTAATAAGAGATAGGAAGAAAAAGATCAGAAAGTGGAAATTATATAAAATCCCAAGTTTAAAAAGGAGCTCCTTAAAAAATGTTTCGATTGCAAGGAATAATTGTTGATGTGTTTACCTAAAAAGTAATAAATGCCATTGAGGAAGTTATATAACGAGAAGGAATTATTGGTGATTATAAAGAATGGATTTATGAGGGGAAAGTCAGGCATCGACGCAGTATATACTCAGATAATGGAAAAGTGTCATGAGGCATAGCTGATATTGTGTTTTGGTTTTCAGCGGGCATCACAGCGGAGGATTTGAAAAATATTAAATCTTAAGATTAACGGTAAGTAAAAGAGGCCTACAAATTATTCAAGATAAAACCAAACGATGATATGCTCAAGAGAAAATTAAATCTCCCAGAAAAGAAGGAATATTGCGAATTTGAGTGTGATACTAATACTTAGTATGAAAATGCAAAAGACAAGGAGGATCCGTAAAAGTTGAGAGATACAACGGGGCACAGAGCATACTACAAAAAGGTTTGGTCTGTTTTAGTTTATTTAGAAGTTCACTCATCGTATTTCAGATTCATGCGGAGTCAAATGTTAAAGACTGGTAATTTAAATAACATTTATATAAAAATTTTTCTAATATAGATGAGCTGCAACTACTTCTTTTTATCATTATTATTGTCTTTATAATGAAAGAAAAATACAAAAGACTGTTCCTACTTAGTAGAAGGTTTGATCTTTTTCAATTTATTTATATCTTTAATATTTTTTCTAAATTTGCGCTTCTCTGCTAATTTAATACCTATAGTAAATACTAGGGCATACCTTCTCATAAATTATCTATTCGATACAGTACAATATACAATACAATACAATATTCCATAAAAAACGCATCTTTGCGAATATTTTACTGATGTGAATGTTTCTTATCTTACTAATTTGTACACACGAAAAAAATTAATTAGACGTCAAGAAGTGGAAATGATACAAATTAACGACCAGAAAAACGCTGTCAACAACCAAGCTGGAATTAAAAGCTCATCAAAAAATTATTTCTCCTTGTTTACGTATTACTTATCTGCAGTACCTTACAGTATTTTTTTTATATATGTGTGTTTTGCCTTTCTGAGAGTCCAAGTCTCGTTAACTGGCAATTGTAATTGCCAACTTTTCCATTAAGCATAATTGTCAACGTGTCAATATCACCTAAGTTATGTGAGCAACACACTCATTACACACGAGCAATCAACTACGAACAGAAGCGTGTGCTTCATGCATATAACAACGTATCTAGCTGTTTGGAGTTTGTGATAGCTCCTGCAGTATATATAAAAAACAACTATTCTTATAAAATAAAAATGGTAAAAAATATATTTTGCTGAAGAAGACGAAAATTTTGCCAAAACATTAATCCTTCCTTTTTTTGCAATGTATCCCTAAGAAATGAAATAAAAATAAGATGCGACAATCAAGGCTATTTATATTAATAAGCAAAAAAAGCTGCAGGAAATAAATTTTAATTAAAATGATGTAAGCGCGTACTCAAGTACATATTATTTCCATTTGAGGTTTTAAGATAAGTTTAGATGAAAAAAAAAATAAAACGGCGGTGAATATGCCGCCCACGTAAGTACTCCAAGGTTAAATGATGTTTATATACGTATATTGCGTGGGTATATTTTCTAAATTTATGTGGGTCAGCCGTTGTACACCTATTCACAATTCTAAGGCGGACATTTAAAAGACTCCTATTTTCTTAAATTTTGTGAAAATTTGTTGTAAATGAAAAATAACAAACAAGGTATACCAATCCAATATAGTAAAAGAACAGCAGTGTAGATATCCATTTAAAAAGCACGTGGAAAAGAATTAACAACAAGAAACTTTGAAAAAGAATGTCTACCATTTCGTGGCATGTTTGTTCACTAGCGTTTTCTAATTATAACTTCTTGTGCGCTACATATCAATTGGACTCTGCACTAGAGCTCTTCATAAATGATGTATTTATAATAAATTCTAACCAAATGCGTCAAGCAACAAAAATATAAATCATTTGAATTCCCTCTACAGTGTTGTGAACGCAGCTTTAATCCAACGTAGCAGGAAATACCCTACGGTACAATATATTCTTTAATTTATTCAATACCCAACCGCAGTACTGAGTGTTTTTAACGAAAGGTGATCCTATGCTCCTAATTTGCTTATTTTCATGTAAAAAATGTTTTATCGTTTTTTTTTTTTCAGTTGACAATTTTAATGTTTGTATTCGTCCAAAACATTTATACTTCTATAATTTACAAATTTTATATTGGATTTTATTATTGACAATATGAGTTTAAATCAATTATTAACAAATACGTATATTATGTTTATAACTATAAAAAAATATAATAAAACTATCACAACAAGACTAATAAAGACAACTTAAGATTATCCAAACATATATACATGTAACATCAATATTTTAACCAGAAGTTTAAATAAAACTATATTTCCACTTTCCACTAAATGAAGTTCAATAGGTCACTAATTCTTAATAGGATTTTACTTTATATATTTACATTTGTTGCACTACAAAGACATATCATTCTGTGCATTTAAGTGTAGATAAATTAGAGTTAATCCTGGAAAGTACAGCGTATGTATATCAGTTTGAATTAAAACCACAACATCAAGGTACAAGTTCATGCCCTACATACATACATATGCATAACAATCTCACCAAATATTCTCGAAAATTAATCGTTTGTAGAGTGAGTTTGCATTAAATACAATAATGGATTGCATTAGCACCAGTTATGTTTAAGTTTTGTTACGCATACTAAATGTTAACATGAGTAAAATACATTTAGAAAATTTAACTGCCAAGAGGAAGGGTACTGCAACATATGTATATTATTACCTCGATTCGAAATAAAACCAAATAACTATTTTGCACTAGTTAAAGTTTTTTCGTTAGAGAAACAAAGCTACAGCTGACAAATTGGATTTTGTTGGTCAAATGAACTGAATTTTACTGTGTTATGTATTTTTTGCTAGTATATATAATAAAACCAGAAATTATGTAAGAGTGGGCGGAATGCAGTCAGAAGAATTTTTAACTAAGGAAGGATTGCGACAAGGGGGAGTACTTAGTCCTACACTCTTTAATATAGTACTTGATGACATCTTGAAAGAGATTAAGAAGAAAACAAAGAAATTACAAATAGGCTATAAAGACATGAGGATAGTGGAAATCGCGGAAAGTGCCTTTGCCGATGATTTGGTAGTATACGCGGGGAATGTAAAGGATCCTACAAGCAAATTTAGAATTTTGGGAACAGCTTTGAAAAAGAGAAATATGAGGATAAATGCAGACAAGACTAAAGTTATGTCAATAGGAAATACGATGAGAAAATAAATAATTTATATAGATGGAAAGATTATAGAACAACTAGAAATATTCAATATTCTTGGAATAAATATACATCAAGAAGGTAAAGAGGAAGCAGAAATTAACAGCAGAATTGAAAGTGGAATAAATTATATTATGCAATGACAACGCTTTTTAAGAAAGAAGAATTTCAAAAAAAAAAAAACAAAAAAATACGGTGTTTAACACGATATTTAAACCTATATTGACATATGACTGTGAAAGTTGATATTAAATAGTCAAGCTAAGATAAAAATAAAGCGGTGGAGATGAGGTATTTAAGAGCGGTGAAAGGAGTCATCGAAGAGATAGAATAAGAAATGAGAAGATAAGAGAAGAATTAGGAGTAGAGCCGATTTTAGAAAGTATAGAGAGACAGAAATTGAAATGGTTTGGGCATATGATACGCATGGAAGAGGAAAGGCTGACGAAAGGCGTATGGCTGGCAAGATCAAGACACAAACGAAAGAGAGGCAGGCCGAGAAGACATGGGATTCTACAGTAGAAGAATGTTTGAGAAAAAGAGGAATATCCTGGAACAAAGCAAGAAGAATGGCAAAAAACAAGAAAGAAGGTCAGCGTTTATCTACAACAAGAAATAAAAGTGTTGGTTTACGGAATCTACCTTTAAACCCTTAGGGTAATTAAGGTTGTTGATTATATATATATATATATATATATATATATATATATATATATATATTATATATATATATAGTATTTTTTAGATTACCTATTTTTATTGCTGTGTCAATGAAGTGAAAATGACAATAAATGTGCAGTTAAATTTGAAATTTTTATGTTAATCGTGTCTAATATAATATAATAATAATATTAAGTAAAATATGGAAATGCTTTTTTTATCTATTCAAAGAACGACTAAAGTAAATTATAGATATATGAGATTATATTCTTGTTTATCGTATTGTTAGACTACCCAATTATACAGGTTATTTCAAAATTCGCGGACACCGACTATGGGACGACGTGAAGCATAAAAAATGGGAAACAAATGTTTCTTTATTTTTTTTTTAGGTTTGCGATCAACTAACGGAATTTGTGTCACGAGATCTGACAAGTGAAATTCATCGCTTTTCATGAATATACGATGTTGTGCAAGATTCGAATGACGTTTCCAATGGATGCCAATAGAGCTAATAGAGAGAAGAATTTTGCTTCTTATTAATACTGGGCTTTTTGCTAATATTATTTTTACATTTGGTTTGTTACGATTTGATTAAGAAATCACAATGAACTGCCTTTCGCAATTTCACGTTTCGTTTGAACATCACTGTGCATGGTTCGAAGAAATGATCATAAATGGGAGTGGCATTGCCAACTAAGTACTTATAATAATTTTTAATTCAACAGAGTTTTTTTTTAACAAATTGAAAAAAAATACGTATTTTAAAACACAAATCAATTTTCCGTTGATAATTTCCCGCTAGGGATTTATGTTTTTCATTAGAATATAGGACATCATCTGAACGTCTGACTCACCTTCAGCGAACGATACTACAGGTCCACCTCAACCTGACACGTTGAGGCTGTCAAAATCACTACGCACCATGATATTGCTTTGCAACTTTTGGCTGTCAAATAGCTCTATCACATTAATGCTAACTGGCAGAATTTCCTCCATATTAAAATTGTATGTGAATCAAGGCTACCTTGAAACGTTAGTGATAAACCAGAACCAAGACGATGAAAATAATTCAAATAACATCTCAAATGATTAATGATCGTCAAGAATATTCAGCAATCATAAACAAAGTTGAACCATCGAAGTATTCGTACAGCAAAAGAAAAAAATATCCGTGAAGCTTGGTAGTAAAGAACTAACATCCGGCTATACCTATCGCCGCCAACCGAAAAAAATACCTAAATTGTTTTCATTTATTTTATTCAATAAAGCCCGATATTTACAATATATCCCGTAAGAATTATGTTTACGTCATCTTTTTCTTTACTATCAAATTCCACGGATACTTTTTTCTTTTGCTGTAACTCCCATAATTTTATAAAAAATAGCCTACTTTTTATGTTTATGTTATTTATGTTTAAAAAAAAAGTTCGACAAGGAATTTGAGATTTTTAGATCTCTGTTTCCCTAATCATTATCAATTACCACCATTAATAAGAGAAAAATTTGAACCGGTGGCATTTGGTAATAATCACTCTCTGCAATATTTTAGAAAATCCATAATCGCGGACTTGGCTGGGTCCCTGATCATCTTGTGAATAGTTTTGTGTTCTCAATATGTGCTGTTATTTAAAAAAGTGTCGGTAAATATTTTATAGATTTCTGTTGAAGTTGTCTAACAAACATAACACCAAATGCAAACAAAAATAACCCAAGGAAATCCTTGTGAAATATAATACTTTGACATGTAGAATAATGGATATGTAATCAATATTATTCGTTCATGTGTCAAGAAAGGAATGAGGGACTTGTATTCTCTGCATGCACAGAAAAGTCGGACCTGCGTAACCACTTCTAAATCATTAATCATAATGCCAAATAACCCGGATATAGTAAATCCACAGCTGTATTTCGTTTTAATAAGTGGAGAAAACCGACAACAGGGTTCTCAGCGGCCCACCTTATAATCAGTAATCCAGCCGGAATAATCACCGCAAACGCTGAAAAATGAATATTTTGCTAGCAACGCCCTCATTTTTTCATGTTTAACATATTACCGAAGTCTTTTTTCCCGAAATTTTATGAATTAGTTAATAAAAAGTACTCTCCAAACTAATAATAAAGACCTGACACGAATTATGTTAAAAGGAAAAACACATTTAAGTATTTCATGTAATTATTTAACAAATTCCTTAAAATACGGCTCGAACTACTATAAAAGCATTAGCGGAGAAGTACGTGGGCAAATACAAGAAAAGACAAAACAAGTAGGTAAACGAAATCTTAACATCTCTTATATGAAGAGTAAACACGTCCAAAGTACATATCTTTTTATAATGACATAAACTGACGTCTTTAGTGTTATAAAATGTGGAGAATAGAAAGCTTTTTTTTTATTAGACTATGAACAATAAGTGGGTTCCACTAAGCACCTAGCAAAACCAAGAACAGAGCTAAGAATGTATCGTATGAAATCATCACGTTTGCTTCAGTAAAAGCGACTGTAAAGAACTGGGGTAGGGTAGAAATTTATAATCTGTTATGTAAAATATTACTTAATGATATACACGGTTGTCAAAAAGTCTGAACACGTTGCCTTGGTACTTGGCACTGAGATGACTAGATCCAGAATTTTCAATTTTTATGTACTAAAATTAAAAACTTTCTGATAGTTTACCATAAATAAATGTGCAGCGTATTGCGAAAAAATACGTGACCAAAATAAGATGATATACAGTGTGGTCCCCTAAGTGTGTGACAAATAGGAATTTTCTTTATTACTTGCATAATTGTAAAATAAATACTGCCAAACATTTGTACATGCTTGACATCTAAACTCGCCGCACTTAGACTTGCTTTGAAGTCAATTACCTTACAGGGTAGAGCAAGCAATATGAAAATCAAAATACAGCGAAATGTTATTAAAATTAGTTGTTCAGAATTAAAAAACGTACCCAAATATAAAGTCACGGTCTGCTACTTTAAAAAAAGAAAAAATCGTAATTTTTGTATTAACCCCCTGTATAATATTTGCTTTTTAAATATTTAACATTATTACTTATTTAAAGTAACTACAAGAAGATCTCTTTTTAACATTTTTTTTCATATTTCATAAAATTTGGAAAAAGTATTTAAGATTACTTTTTCATAAGCAATCACAAATTTCATTCCTGTTGCAACGATATGTAACTCAACGTGAAGATTTGGATAATATTATTTTTGATAAGGTAAATGTTTTACAATAATAATATAAATATTCGAAAACTTTCTTTCAAAGTGCAAAATTTTTATTTCGAATTCAAGATAAGGTATTAGAAATAAAGCTGGTATTCCGAGTATGTTATCATGAATTTTTACTACATAGATCTGTATTCATGTAGTTTGTAAATTAACATGTGTTTATAATTAATGTCTTTTACAATTATATGTTATTTGTAAAGTTTGTTATAATTAGACCGATATTTAAAAAAAAAAAAGTTAAATTCAAAAAAAAAATAAACACATTGACAAGTGTGATAAGATCTCTACTCGCTTTATCTAAGTATTAGAATTTTTTTTTAATGGAAAAAATTATACCAAAACGTCAAAATAACAATTTAAAATTTAAACATTAAACTACCGTATTCCCAAATAAATTAAATAGAGAAAACTGAAAATAATGAATTAAATGTTTAATATGTAGTCATTATATGTGGTATTATTAATGGGAAATATATTTTGCATTTTATAATATTCTAGAGCTTGCTTTCTCTTTAACCTTTCATCTTTCTGGGCATTCTTCTGAAACATCAAATATTATTTTGTTAACATGTTTTCCATATTAATTGCAATTAATGTAGAGGAAACAAATGCAAAGCAAATAACTATCAAATGCCTTACATCAGAAAATATCAAAGCGAAATCGAGAATAAATTAGCACTTTTCACTAATTCAATATCAATTCTAGAAAAAAGTATTGGCATTACTACGGGCACTATATGTTTACTTTCTACGTTTATATATTTGCTATCCTTGGAAAATGTTATTATTATATGAAAAAAATAAAGACGTTCAAATTTACATCGTATTTTTATTACGAGCAGTCAAATACTCTTGTTACCATTAGTTATACATTAATTGATTAATTAAAGAAAACATTAAAACTGAAACAGCGCGTAATTTCGATAGCTATACATAATGATGAATAATATAATGAAAGGTATAAGTTTGTTAAAAGCAAATTATAAAATTGGAACATCAAATGTCCTGTCTGATTTATCTCAAAATTATTAATTATCAAATGAGTATATATTTAGTACTTGATTTAATCAGAAAATACTTATTTACAGTCAATTTATGTATTGTCTACTAAAACAAGCTAGGTGAATTGTTGTAATATAATTGTAACTTTTAGAATACTAATTATTAGAGCAATAACTAATGTAAAATTGTTAAAAAGCATCTATATCCTAGGTATAACAGTTAGGTCAAACTCTGGCAATACTTTACTAATGGACTCAATATTAAGGAGAAACTTACTACTCAAAGTGAGGGGAATTATTTATTTTCTTTGAATAAAAATTTCAATATTTATGTTCCATAAATTATCATACTTGTTTCCCACACTAATTGCCATTAATATGGTAAAGCACGCAATGAATATAACATGTTTGTGTCCAGAAAGACAAAATATTAAAGAGAAAATAATCACTAGCACATTAAAAATGCAGTATATTTATCATTTGTCACAGAGTGTATAATCCATTAAGTAAAAATGAATTAATATTTAATTCATTAAGTACTTAATATTACGAATTCGATAATCCGATTTGCGAAAAATATAATATATAATAAAATTCATAACACAATTAGACTATTCGACCGGGTTTTCAAATTCAAAACAAACCTTTACAACCATTAATACCGTGTTTCAGCCGTAAATAACCGTACAGATATTTCACATTATTGCACAACTTTAGGTCATGTATAGATAAACCATGTAGTTATTTAAAAAAAAAGAATACATAAAGTAATACACCTATGAACTGTTGATAACTGCAAATACAAAACTGACGCACTAATAATTTCAACAGTTTTTATAAAGTTATCCTTTCTTATAAAAAATCTTGATTCTATTTTGGTGAACTATACCTTTCTTTAGTTTAAATTTATAGAATTAAATTAATTGATATTATACGATGAAATCCAACTCTTAGGCTACGATAGCGTTTTCATGTTTAATTATAGTTAGTTTTAACATATAAATAAAGCAAAATTATGACTTAGTCGCGCAAGCGTACATGCTTCAAGTTTGAGAAAGACGCGAGTCTGCATCGAAACGTAGCTTAAATGTATAATTAGTGTTTTACTTGTATAATAAATTTTATTCGTAACATAGCCATTACTCCTTTTCTTTGGATATATATTCAGGCGCACACACCAACTTTTCTTTTTTCCTTTTTTTGTTTTGAAATCTTTTATTCTTACTCACACAATGGTTTTTAACATGAAGGAAAAAAAAAGTTTGCATACATTCTAGTAGATGATTTCAAAAATTTTAAGCTTTCCTATTTATTCTGTTAAATAATTATACCTTTGTTCTTCATCTTTCTTCATATCATACCATTTTACACCGAATGTGAATTTTTTTACCATATTTGTTAAATTTTAAGAAGCATTAAAATTGCTTCTAAACTTCCAATTTTTTTATATATACTTAATAATTTTAATTGTATGTAATTGTGTATTGTAATTTTTTTTAAGTCATTATAGCTAGAGGAGGACCAGAAAGTTGATGAAAATAATAATGTAACGAATAGAAATAAACAATTGCTAAATTAACCGCATTTTCTTTTAATAAAATTGATTTGCTCATGAGCAAATATCTGGGGTTTATGTACAGAATCCTAAAGAGCCTGGTTTAGAAGCCTAGCATAACTAAACAACAATGATGAATAAGAAGAAACACAATATACAAAACAAATATGGCTTTTTTCTATCTCGCATATGCAATGAGCACTTTGTGTAACTGTTTTTTCTACCTTGTGACAGTGGCGGCTGGTACTAAAGGCCACAAGGGCACGTGCCCACCCGACGTATTTCCGACGTACCTATTTCGAGTATGAATCGGACGGTTCCGTTTATCTTCGCCGTATGCGCTTATAGGGTCGCTTTGGGGTACACAATTTCGTATCTCCAGTTAACGTCTTGCATTCATTGCGACTGCATTGTTTTCAGCGCGTACCGCGCATGTGTGATTTCAAATATTTGAAATGACGTAAATTATTAATGATGGAAGCTAATTGTGCGCAAAATTTTAAAAACCCCGCTATCATTTGAGGAAAAACTTTTAATTTTAATTACCCCATTTCCTCCTATTTTTGATAGTCCATAATTAGGTGAGTAGTAATAGATAAATAAATTAAATTCGAAAGTGTACTTCCTAATTTTTTTATTAATATACTATAGGATCAAATTGTTTTGGCTACTAGTTTCGACATATGGTAATAATTGTCTTCTTTGGGCCTCAGCATAATCCCATAATTGTTGCGGCCGGACATTTCTTTTCCCGCGGTGTCCGGTCTGCGCATCATATGACTATAATCCAATTTTAATACACTATTTGCTATTTTTTTAATCCGTTGACTATTATGGGATCATGCTGAGGCCTAAAGAAGACAATTACTACCATATGTAGAAACTAGCAGCCAAAACAATTTGATCTTATAGTGTATTAATGAAAGAATTAGGAAGTACACTTTCGAATTTAATTTATTTATCTATTTTTATTTTGTGCCTACCCTCTTTCATAACTCACGAGCTGCCACTGCTTTGTGACACTGTTTGTGGTGACATTTTGTGAGAGGTTGGTGGTGTGACTTCTTAAAGGGCCATGCAAATTACAAATTAATCATTAAGGAGCATTTATTTTCTATAAAAATACCGATAAATATACGTACACACACATTTAAGTACAGGACGAACGTTGCGATTCCTATGAATGATGCGACTAAACGCGCTTTCTAGTTATTTATGCAGACAAGCGACGAACTAGGGCCACGACTAGATTGGCCCTTGATTTCAGATGTTTGTAGGTATCCGCGCGGAGCTAGCGGAAGAGGGGGTGGTCGCAGTATATGCAAAAATTACATTTAAGTACTCTAAACTGTGCTGGAAGGATCTTCCCCTATTACGGTAGCCAAGAGTGTGTTAGACGCAGACGGCCGTCGAAGATCGACTATTGTAAGTAGAAACATACGTAGAGAACCGTTGCATACGGACTTCGGTTTAGCACTTCCCCGCAATAAAAATTAAGTTCAAGAATATTTAATATTTATTGAATCATAGTAAAAAAGTGTAGTATTATTCTAGAATGACATCGCAAATTAATAACTATAGTATTTCAACTACCATTTATATCTTTCTTAGAGTAAAAATTATGAAAATGAAATAATAAATATAACAAGAGAGTTATTCCTGAAAAAATACATCATAATAGTGTCTTAAGTAAAAACGCAAGCCATTTGCTTAGGTAAATAAACAAAGAAAATAAAAATTGTGTTTTCCTTTCTTTGTAAGAAATACGTGGGGTTGTACATAAAATATCCATTATATTTTACTACGATCTTTTCTTAAATAACTCATGTACTCTGTATTGTGTTATGTTTTCGTCAATATAAAATCACAAAAACACCTGAAATTTTGCGTTAGTTAGATGGGGAAATGTAAACAAGTGACTCATGTAAGTACGTGCAGTTTAAAGACTAAATATATGCAAGATCGAAGGAAATACGTTAGTATTTATATTTAAGTAGATAGGTATTCCCGATAAGAACTTAATGTATTTTTCATTTTAAAATAACTTCTAAATTTATCTACAGTAAATTTTTTGTGTGTTTACTGTTTTAGTTAGCAATAAACGAGGTAATAAATTACTGCCAGCTGAACTTAACTGATTCAAAACTTTGTAAAATTAATACTAAAAAGCGGGAGGAGGAGGAGGGGAGGGGGGGCAGAGTTGGCCCCACCACTCAATACTGTCACGGGCCGCCACTGTATAAATATGGAACAAAAATTCCCTGCATGTATAAGACTGCACTGTGCACATCATATTGCTGATAAATCCGCTTTAGCGTATCATTTTGTTCGTTAAAGGACACACTTTTTCAATTAATGATTTAGAGTTAATTAAGTCTATGATGCTTAATTTTGCAAGCTAGAATATACTTATTACGTTTACACATTTGGCGTTCTGAAAATATACTTGTATGTACACCTGATGATGTTGGTATCGCTAATGAAATGAAATGTACATGTGTTTGAAGATTAAAAAACTTAGGGAGACAGAAGTTTATAGGTATCTCGTGTGTTAGTTATATTTTGTTGCTTTAACAAATTCTTTTTTTTTTTGTATACGCAGCCAAGAATGTCAAAGAAATTTCTTTTATTCGTCCAAGCTTGTGCAAAACTTTATTACTGTATTAGAGATCAAGATTTAGTTCTGTTTATTATAATGTATATATTTTAGTATTAGTCTCTGATGAAGCAATAAAGTAATTTCCTTGATATTCTTGCTTGCCTACCAACAATCAATCTTTTCAAATGCCTGTATTGTGACTGATTAATAGCCACAGTGATTTGATGCACTCGAAAGTGTGGTCCCTTAAGAGGATGATTGAACGTTCTTTTACTCTTTTCAAACTTTCACATTTCTAATTTTAGTAAAGGAAATTTCAAAGCTACATTGGTACTATAGCGATATGTCTAGATTTTCTAGCAACCCTGTATATCCCGCAATTCATAAAATTTTTAAGTACTACAGCAATGAAAACGTTGGAAGCATTTTGGACAATGAAACCGCTACCAGTAACCTGTGAGTCAAATTGCATTACATTGTTATATTTTGTTAGCAAATATTTAGACAAGGCCCTTAAAGCTCAAAGCTTTAAACCGTCGTTATCTCGCTACTGATGTTTAGTTTACGACTCTAAACGTTTACATCGCCGTACGTAAAGTAGACAAATAAATTATAATGGCCTTTCCAACGTTGGACCAAAGCAATACTCAAAATCCACTTAGTTTTATGAAGCACTATACGACGATTTTATTTCTAAAAATTGTTTCTGATTATCTCTGGGATGGATGGAACGCGGATGTATAATTTAAAAATCCCGCAACGACAATGTATTTTTATAGTGACTATACAGGAACTGGTGTTTTAAATAATGAAACGGTAAAAACGTATCTACACATATTGTATCATAAAATCATCATAAAAAGGGAAATATATACACACTGCTTAACGAAATGAAGTGAAATACTCTAAGGTAGAGAAATGGAATTACCAAACGAAATGTGTGGAGCTAATACATTAAAGTCAAGCGTATATCTCAGAAAATATACAGAGCATTTCAATTGAAACGAGCCACCCCAAATAACTCTCAATTGTCATATCAAGGTGGACAATCTTTAATGGCGGGCCTGACGATTTGAGATCATTCCTGGAGCGTAGTAGTTCCCACCAGTAAAATTTGAATAGGGAAAGTGGGGCTTGTGACCACTCATTCAAAAGGTCTTTCAACTCTCTTTATGGCAATATGTATGAAAAGGTCATTTTTTTAATCAGTAAGCAAAAAGCGCATAATTTGCATCCTGTGTAATAAAATACGATTACAATGAAGTGGCTCCAAATGCTCTCCAAGGTATTTTCCACTTGTTTTCGTCGCAATCACCTATCATTCTTAATGAGGATTTTTCCACTTTTTTGCTTCTGTTTTTAGCTTTAGACACTTATTTTGTACGGTATTAGTCTACGTTTGCGTTGTTTAGTGGTCAATCCATAATAAATTACTATGATCTATTCTTTCCAAGAATGTGTGGAATTAGTGACTTTGTAATATGAGAATGGGAGATCTACAACTTATTTAAAGAAAATCATGTAGGCCAAACTGTACGACACAAGAACGTACTGGACTTAATCCAAAAAATTACGCAAACGGGCTGTGTACATGATAGAAAACAATATATTTCATCGGGTTGTTGATAATGAAGATATCAACGTCGAAGTCTTAGATCAGGTCGCAGTTTGGACATGTGACGTCGATATAACAAGTATCTCAAATAGTGATGGGTCGCTACAAAGCAAACTGCTAGTTTGTAGCAGCTATTCAACATTAAAAGAAGCTGCTACTTTTAGTAGCAGTTTCCTGATATAAAGGACAACTGCGAATGTTGTGAAACATACATGTATATTCGTAACAGTATATGTAGCAGTAAAGTTGAAGTAAGAAGCATTGTGTTATGCAACGAGTTTTTGTAGTTAATATTAATAAAATTGTACATGTATCTCCACACTATTAGTGACACTAGTAGAGTCGTTCGCCAATATAAATACCTATAGATATTGAGTGAATAGCGGTAACAGTAAGACACTACAAACTGTGTGCAAAGTTGCAGAAATTTATCTGTTTAACGTATATCGCTATTTAAGAAAACTGCTACAAAAAGAAGCAGCTCTTTTAAAATGTTAACCAAAACTGTGATAAAATTTATATTAGATAAACAAAGCATTTAATTAACACTAGGTTCAAAGAACATATTGTATATTATAGATTTGGTAGACTAGAATCATCAACGTAGATAACCTCGAATTAGTGAAAAATGTTAGTGGTGGACACTATCGATACTATCGATAGTATCGATAGCGACTATCGATAGTTGGCTATCGATAACTATTGATAGTGCGCTGTCGATAATTATGGATATTCGAGTTTCGTCGGTTGAACGTCGTCGTGCCCGCTACGAATATATTTATATTTAGCTTACAACGCAGAAGGATGCCCAAATTAAATGGAAACACTACAAGCATCGTCTCAATGTGCTATTTTTTTTGTGTTTTATAAATAAGCTAAAGGTTTGTGCTAATTAAAAACGTTTGGGTTAGCAGTCATCAACTATTCACTGAGTGGAATTAAAGCTTTCTTTTGTAATCTCTGTAGGAGCTGGTATTGATGAAATCATAAAACGAAATGCTAGTGATAAGACAATTACCGTTAGCATGCAATAAAAAAAAATACAAATAATATATAGCAAGAAACAAAATACGATGTAATTCGGAGGACATGTTATTTCAGTAGAATGGTGGGCGCTATCGATAGTTATCGATAGCCAACTATCGATAGTTATCGAGAGTCGGGTATCAATAGTACTATCGATAACTAGGGATAGTTGAAAATATCGATAGTGCCCACCACAAAAAAAATCTACAATCACCGAAAGAGTTAGACGCATACGAAACCATATTAATGAAAAAACGTTCTAATAACTTATTGAATAGGGAAGCGGCCTCCCAGCAGCACTCGAGTTAAATGTTTTTATGAGGGTGAAAAAGATTCACATTTAGCGCTAATTCTTGGTATTTTGAACGGTCAAGTAGGCGTAGAAAAGTATTTGTAAATTATGTTTCCATTTTAGAGGGAGATAGCAATGCATGTTTAGATTAATACACTTTCTTGTTTTTACGAATTCATTCGGTCTTCGGTTGAGAATGGGAACCCAAGTGTTTCCGAAACAATTGTTCCGAATTAATCAAATCTTATATAGTGGGGAATGATCGGATATTTATGTGTCTGTCTACAGTCCTTGCGATATCTTTTGATGCTAACCAAAAGTAGCAGAAACAAGTTGTGAAGAAGCAGTTTTATATACATCACTAATACGCACCGACATCAATGTTGAAACGATATTGGGCGTTAGGCATGTTGTGGGCTATATGGTTATTTGTATTTTAAAGCGGCGCGCTCTTTTCTATCCTCTGCTTTCCTATACTCTAGTTAAATTTTGACGATTACAATATACATAAAGCTATTCACATACATACATATGCTGTACATGTAAGTCCACTTGTTACTGAATCCAATGTCGTCTACAATATAAATACATATAGATATTGAGTGAATAGCGGTAACAATAAGACACTATAAGCTTTATTCATAGTTGTAGAAACAGTTTATCTGTTTAACGTATACCGCTGTTTAAGGAAAACTGCTCCAAAAAAGCAGCGGCTTTTTGAAATTGCTAACCAAAAGCAGAAGCAGGTTGTAGCTGCTAACTTAAAGAAGCAATTTTATACATCACTAATCTCAAGCGTAAGCCGTTCATCAATTTGTAGGATACTTAAAGAATTTCAAATTTCATTTCTTTATTAAATGATAATATTCAAATTTATTATAAATTATAATTTTCAAATTCTTTGTTCACAGAAAAATTGGAGCAAAATCCAGTGCTGTTGGAGAATGAATATTTCAGCGCGATGGAGCGCCTGTACATTACGCTGCCGGAATACCTACAACAATATCTGAATCATCTTTCACTTTCGCGATCCTACAGGGGGCCGATAGCCTGCCAGATCGCCAGATCTTACACATTTGTTTTTTTTTTCACTGGGGGCATCTTAAGCCTAAGGTGTGTGCCACGCATTCAGGCTCCTTACAAGAGTTACACGAAAAATTGTTGAAAAATGTCAACGAATAACTCCAGAAATGTTGCGAAATGTTAGGAGAGCGTTTGAACCAAAATTGTAGCAGCAGGTGAAGAGTTATTTGAAGTAGCTCGTTTCAATTGAAATGTCCTGTATATTATATTTTGTAATGCAATAGTACGTGCCGTTGCACTATATTGCAAGAAATTATTACAGGCGTAAGCATAAATATGAAAATGTAAGTTAAAGTGTACACATGCTTGAATGTATACCTTGTTTGTTAGTCAACAAACTGTTAAGGTTAAATAACACTTATAAACAAAGTATACAACAAAGATAGATGAATAGGATAGCATAAGAACATTATTATTGATTATTAATTAGTCAGTAGCATAACTAGTATGTAGTAGCATTGTGCTGTGATACTGTTACCCGACGCTATGCGTTGCTTTAGTTGTTACAAATAAAACACGAAACCCCACGACTGCGTGTAATTAAAAGAAGCCAACCGAACCAAAGGACCAAACCCATCACATGGCGATATTGCCAGTCGCCATCACAACTTAATAGAAATGATTTGGTTTCTTCTTCAAATTTAAATAAATTCCTTCAAAGGTATCGCAATGTATTTAGAAAAGTGAAAAATATATTTAGTTATATAAATGGTCGAACGTTTCGTGCTACCGAAGTTCAATTATATATTATTAAGGAAAGCATGTCAAACTTTAATTAACTAGTTTTGAATTGCAAAATAACCATACCAAAAGTTTATTTAAAAGCTGTGTATATCTACAATGGTAATTTTATAAAAAGTTTTTGACGCGTGAATGTGGAACGCGTACTTTTTCAAAACTCATTGTTTATTTTTAAAGTTGTCTAGATATATCTACATCACATGTTCCTAGAACCTCCATCAATGTCACTGAATTTACAAACTTGAAAATGTTAAATAATTAATACCACCGCTTTCCTCCGTACTAAATAAATGAACATATCATGAAAAACCCTGTATGGGGAATTTCGAAACAACTAAAAGGGAGAAGATGTTTAGCAACTTTGAGGTTAATTTATAGCGAACTGCATTTACAAGTGAATAGGTCTGTCGGATATGATGACAATTCCAATTTTATTTGTTAAAACAGATTTGTACTTACGTGTCAAACTTTCTCGCACATATTATTAATCGGTCTATTGAGAAATGTACATTTCAAACTAATTGTAAGTTAAAGTCAACAATTGTTGTTCTAATTTATCAAAAAAGATGCGGGAAGTAACAACTGCCATCCAGTGTTACTGATCTTTAGTTTTTCAAAGGGTGCTGTGTGCGATAATCTAGTAGCTTTTTTTTAAAATAAATTCAAGGTTTTTAACATGGTTTTAGTAGAACAAGAAGTATGGAAACTGCGTTGGAAGTGTTTTGCTTGCTCTATTATCTCGACAGTCGATCGCAAATTGATACATGCCATCGTTTTGTGTATATTTTGTACAGATTTGTGTTGTTCAGAGAAAATTTTGTACTCTTGTTGTTCTCAAATTATTGACGATAAGGATGATCAAGCCAACTTGATACTACGATCACAATTTTGAATTTTAAAAATTTAACCAAATGCTGTTGTTTTGTGGTGATTTGTGCCATAAAAATAAAATTTTGGGTTGCCACCTTTAATGCCAAAAAATATTGACCAGCGGATGATGTTTTATGTTAAGCTATTTTAAAATATTATTTACTCCTCATTATTTGTTTGTAATTATCCTGACAGATACTGCCAACATAATATATGGTGCTGTAAGCAATTACAGTAGTCAATATAAGAAAGCAAATAAATAACGGTACGTAACAAGGCCAGATGCAATTAGTCAAATATGTACTTTCTTCTATTTGTTGTCTGGCCGTAACACAGTCCTACATTCAAACGCGCAGAACTCGAAAACAATCACATTGATACATGTCACTCATTAAAATAAGGAAGCGTTTTGTGGACACTATGTAATTATCTAAACCACCTTGTGTACAATATCTGATGATAAAAGCAACGATTATAACCGACTTCTGAAATTGAATCAATGAGTATAACATATGTCGTTCCGTTTTTAGCGGGTACAGCCTAAGCCAAGTGCTTGTTAGGCACCCCCGCAGAACCAGATCTCCTTCCTAATCAACATTACGATGGTGGAAAAATCGTTTATTGTAATTGGCCAGAGTAAGAGTTGATCTCCAAACTCTGTTCTGCTACCCAAGCGTGCAAGCTACCAGACCAGGGGTCGGCAAACTATTTGAGGATAGGACCAGATCATAACAAAAATTAAGTTCAGCGGGCCAGCTTGTAAACTGTAAGAGGGACATTGCTTTATTAAGCGTTTCTACTCGTAATACTAAGACAAAAAACATGTTATTTTTTATTACGAAATTTTTAGATACATAATATTATTTATTGACATTATTCCTAAAATAAATAAAAATAATTCTAATTAACTGATGCGAAGAACAAAATCGTTTCCTCTGAGATAATATTTCATCATACTCCTCCATCAGTTAATAACACTGCGTTACAAATTAAAAAAAAAATTAAGTACCCACTTCAATTTTTCCTATTTATTTATTTATAGAAATCGCGTAATAAGAATACCTATGTACTTTTTTTCTATCACGTACAGTTTTTCGGGTACGGTAACTAATAATTATTGGTGAAAAACTTAAAAATATCACATTGCTTTATTTAATTATCAAATATTCGATTAAATTAAACGACAAAAAATTAAAACTAACGACAAAACTTATTTTGTTTTGTTAATTAGTCCCAAGCCGGCGAAATGGGAAGGTGGCCGGCGCTTCGCAATACGTATTTCATGAAAAACTGAAAAATCGCGAATATCTCAAAACCTTTGGAGATAGACACAATGATACTCGTATAAACGAAAGAAAATCAATTTTACATCCATTTATGTAAAAATTGCTATACCGTTCATTTAAAAAAAATCAAGTTATCCATGATTTTAGAGTTCGAAAATTACAGAGCCCTATTTAATAATTCTGTAATGTAAACCCAACAACTTTAAATAAAAGACGTGTGCTGTTTCATAATTAAGCGAAAACTGAAAACCAATCTTTCTAACTTCGTATTCCAGAGAGTTTCAAACACCGCAGACATTGCAAATGTAATTTTTTTTTCAAAAAAAGTCATGTATTCGGAAACGGTACAACTTAGCCCCAATGTATACCTAACGTATTGTTATTTAAATTTAACAAGGAATCAAAAATACAATAATATACCGGGTGTTCCATTTAAAATAATAAGTTTAGTATCTACTTCCGGTACAACCGGAAGTCCGCCATTACTGGAAACTAAATTTTAAAAATGTGTAGATATGATTCGAGCCAACATTTATTTGAAACATTTTTTCAAAAAGTAATAATAAATCGGCTATGGACCGTTGCATCTTAGGCTGAACACCCGGTATGTATATCAGGTAGATTATTTCAATCTGTCGCTAGGAGCACGAAGTGACATGTAAATATGCATATTGTATCTATGAGGGGATAAAATGTGAACTCTACCCCCATTGAAAATCCCAAGATTTTGTGCCAGAATCGGCATAGCCTATCTAATGCCATCAGTGTATACTTCAAAAACAAGACGTGATAGAAACAAAAAACATCCACTGCTTACATATTGTAACTAATTGAAAACCATAATAGTAATCAGTTTTTCAGGTACGAAAATCGTGTCACGCAGTGTAATGACCTGTGTTAGGATTTTTTGCATTTTAGAAAATGTCTTTCAACATAAATAGATAAACCTGGTTAATTACAAGCTTGAGAGCTTAATGAAAACTTTCAATTTTTAAAATTTGAGGGTTTCCAATTATTTGGTACTCATCTTTATTTCTAAAATATTTTCAAGTTCCTTACACTTCCGGTTAACCAGGACTCGCCATGAACTTTATTATTTTATTTAAACTACCTTCAACAACGTCCAAGATATTATGCATTCTGTGAAAAAAAAAATGACGTTTAGACTGTTGTACGTAATTGATTAATTTTCACTTGCTTTAACTGCAAAAAGTCTCTCATTCTAAAATTACTAACTACTCTTTTGCCGAAGTAAGGTAAAAAGTAAAAGTGATATAACAAAGAATTTTAAAAGTTGGAAAACTTAATTTTTGCAAATGGAACATCCTGTATATTTTTATATTGTTAACGTGCGTTCACACGATCGGAGTTCGCCGAACTCCGAGTGCTAGTTTGACGAATTTCTAGTCGTGTGGATGGGCAGTTCGGAGTTCGGCGAACTAGTCGGCAAACTGTTTGTCTATTTCCGATTTAGAGTAAGTGGGAAAACTGTTGACAGCTCGCTACTCAACTCGCATTGTTTTTAAACTATTTTTAATGAAAATCATTGTGACAGCAGGTAACAGGTATAAATTCATTTTAATTCACTTACATATTTTTATCTTTATTATTGCAGCATTTCGTGGTATGATACGTCAAAACAGACAGTTTTTCAGAAAGCTAATTTTTTGACATATGATCTTTTGCGATCTTATGTAAATGCTTTGATATAAGTGTCATAATAATCATCATTACATTAAATTGGTTCATCTCAAATAAATTAAAGAACTTACTTTAAAAGTATATACTTAATATTGAAATAAATGAAATCAATAATTATAATTTTGTTTTAAATATGATGGAGGTTTCCAATCAAATTCCTTTGAGCTTAAGTGTATTGTTACGGTACGATGTGGCTTAAATGTGTGTAGTATTCTTCTTATAAATAGAAAAAATGAAAAGTTAGATAGTATTTATGTATTAGAAATAAATTGTTAATAGGTACATACATGTTCACACATATAATAATCTGTCCTTGATATGAAAAAAATAAATCATTTGAAAGAAATCATCCTTCACTATTACTTGTGTTTTGAAAAAACTACTTTTTTAAGTAATTTGAGTTACTTAAAAAAGTAATGTAAAAAATTAAAGTTAGAATAAGAAGGGTGTGAGTGCATTTTTTATAATAAGTTCTTGTTTCTTTATAAAAATAAATGTCTTAAAGTGAACACAATTTAGAACTAGAATTTTCTTAATTTTTAATTAAAGAATGTATCATTAATTGAAAAATAAAAGAATTCTAGTTGTAAAGTTGTGCTTAGTGTAAGATTCTTATTTTTGTAAAAAACAAGCATTTGCACTTATTACACAAAATGCATTTATATCCTTATCATTCTAACCCTTTCAATTTTTATTGTAGGCTATAATTGGGATACTTACACTATCTGTTTATTTTATGTTTTAACCGACGTAATTGATTTTTATCCGTATGAATCAAATCGATACTTCTGAGTCAAATTAAAAACCGTATAAACAGGATATCTTATGCGCGGTTTTCAGTATTAGTTTAAATTCGATTTTGAGTTTAAGTTGAAATTTTGCGTTCAAACCGTATTACACTACTGAAAACTTTACAGAAAGCTCTGTGCTCTAAAAAAAACATTTTTTTCTTGCAAAATATAGAAAGAAAGTGAAAAAATTGGCGAGAAATAACTAATAATAAACCAAATACACAAACTGACGACACTATAGATTAGATTTGATAACTGACAGGTGCTATAGTAGAAACCGGAAACGGTGCACTATTTTAAGTATTGTACTTAAACAAAGCAGTAATAGGGCTATCTCTATCTGTCACATTCACGACATTAATTCTTGTACTTTTTTTCTGTGAAACAAGCGGAAACTTTGCTTCTTTTTTCAATAGCAATACTTGAGAAAAATAGTCAAATCAGAAGATTGTCTTTACTCGTGTGATACATCAATGACGTTGGTTAAAACATAAAATAGACAGAGAGCATATTGTCTCACATAGTTTTGTTTAAAGGTGGTAAACACATTTACCAAATACATTTTATGTTTCTTTAAAGAATCTTTCTAAATATGTTAAATTATAATTAACACTTTCCCTTCTTCAAATACTTATCAATTTTCTCTTTCTGTGTCATAACTGTACATCAAGTGCTTATAAATTCACCTCTCGTAAAGTTTGTCGAGAATAAATTAATTTTCTCTGGATAGCTTTCAAATCAAAGAGAGGAAAATAATTTGCCGTAAAGCTACCACGGAGATGAAAATCTACAGAGAGGAAATTAAATGTATTTAAAGATGTGCAAATGCCTCTTGAATTATTTACAACATCGAATATGGCAATAAAAGTAGGATGAGTATCATTTTACAGTTATGATGATATTAATATCGTTCTGTGATAGACTAAAATATAAATGAATAAATGCAAAGGATATTTTTCAAGAACGTTGAGGTAATACAGGGTGTTGTAAGAAATCTGTTTCTAATTTAAAAAAAAAAATATACCTTAAGCGACCACAAATACAATGAAAAAAAAAAAATTACTTTAACAAAAGTTTCCTAGACTGACAAAAATACTCCAAACTGTGGTACTGGTAATGCTGCAAACTTTCCTAGACCCCTCACCACAAACTGCACTAAACTGGACGTACGTTTCGATAGCATAGCTATCATCATCAGCAGAAACACTGAACTGAAACAGTGATGATGATAGCTTTGCTATCGAAACGTACGTCCAGTTTAGTGCAGTTTGTGGTGAGGGGTCCAGGAAAGTTTGCAGTTTCCTAGATTTCAAGAAACAATGATAATTTAGTATTAAAGTAAACGTCTTCAGGACAGCTTCGTTACTTTAAAATTAAGCTTGTAAAAGAGCATTTGTTTGCTAATGTAATGGTGTCATCAGCTCCTACAATTTGCAAAATTCAGTTGGCTTACTATTTTATATTTCTATGGGAACCTAAAATGATTCAAATTTAAGTTCAAGATTTCGTTTTAGTCAAATATAGGTTTTTTTTATTAGTTAGTTAATGCTCCTGAATAGGATAGTAATAAAACAGACGAAATTATTCGACAATTTGGATAAAGCAATTATCTTTTTTAATATAATAATTATAATGTGTGAAATAGTTTAAACTTGCTACGTACTAACGTAGTAACTTACTTCAGCCCTTAAGGTAGGTAAAACATATTTTGTTATTTTTTTTTTTGAGGTGGCTAGAATCTAACTATAAGTCCTATCTCACGGCCTCTCGTACTGGGCGAAAGACAAAATTCCTCGAGTTATTCGGCTAATACATACGCATAATATTAACAACAAACAATTAACACTGTCGGTTGAAGTTTCATCTACTTAAAAAAAAAAGATTCTGAAATGCAGAAATACTGCCGCCTAACCTTTTCGTGTCAAAGTGTAAAGAGTTATAAAAGTCAATAAAGTCTATATTGTATGAAATAACTTACAATAAAAATATATTTAAAATGCCATTAATAAAATCAAACAGCTATTTTTGAACAAACAATTCTACATATTTTTCGCAACCATTCTGAAGCTTAAATCAACGGAATGAAGTAATTAATCTATTAATAACGATAATTGGTCTTGGACAGTTTTGATATTGAAACGCAATTATAACAGACTGCGTTGTATAGTGTATACCACATTTCTATTATTAATAAAGTTTTCAATAATAAATAATGTCGGAGGTATTTGAAATTATTTATTGTTAGAAATTATTTGAAAGTTTTTGTAATTTATTATCCCCAGTAACGAGAATTTTTAGTAATAATAGAAATTATAATTATTATAGATATAGATTTTTAATTTGTCAGAGATATATTTGTGAAAAACTAGGTTTGAAAGAGAGATAATTTTGTGAGTTAAGTTTATTTATTTATTTACTTTCTTAGAGATAGCAACGGGACGAACCCAGAACCGCTATCCACAGAAATATTTAACAACTTAAAAATATACATTCTACTCGCTTAATATGTAATTACATTTAATTATGAAAATACACTTAAAAAAAAAAACAAGTTAATAATCCAGAACTACCAATTCCCCAGACAACTCCAACCATTATTGCGCATTAATTAAAATAGATTTTAAGAATTTTCTGAACGAAAACAACGATATACTGAAAATACCAACAGAAGGACAAACAGTCTTAAAAGAAGACATACATCTAAAAATAGGCGAATTTTTATGTGCGTTATTTATCGATGGAGGTGGTCTAAATGACAAAACAGAACGAATGATGTAAGATGGAACATTAAAGTTAACACAACAAAGTATTTCTTCGCAAAAATTCTTTAGTTACAAATCTTAAACACAGATAATATATCTCGCCGAGTACGGTAAGTTGCTAATAATTTTTAGTTTAAGTGAAGGGGTGCGAAGAATTGTAGTTAAGTATTGTATTGGAACTAATAGGATTTGTGTAAAGATAAATAATGAAACCACCATCACTTTTATAACGAAGATATCTAAGAAAGAAAGTTGATTGTGGTTTGCAAATTCAATGGTGACTTCAATGGTAATCTATCCTGTCTCTAGAGATCTGCAACAATCCACTCGATTTCATTAATATTCGTTTACTTGGAGTTGTGTTTTGTTTATATCTCTTTACTAATATATGTTTTCTACATTATACGATTACATTCGTTGTAATATTAGAACATTCTAGATTGTTGTATGTGTTGCTAAGGCAGAGCCATCTATGATGAATACACAACAAGTTGACTGAATTTGATTCGATGCAGTGTGAAGCGGACGTACTTGAGTTGCTCACATCAATGAGCTGACCTGAATTAACTCACTCACAACGAATACACACGCGAAAGATTTATTTCACTG
This sequence comes from Protaetia brevitarsis, assembly GCA_004143645.1. Taxonomy (NCBI): domain Eukaryota; kingdom Metazoa; phylum Arthropoda; class Insecta; order Coleoptera; family Scarabaeidae; genus Protaetia; species Protaetia brevitarsis. The sequence continues at coordinate 3,776,957 of RXPK01000186.1, forward strand.
CTTGCATATATGGATAGAGGCAAATGCAATGAATCGGACAATAAATTTCTTTGTCAATATTATTGTTGTATGTAACAGCTAAAATTCTGTTTTGACAGCAATAATAATGGATACGAGAATAAAAAACACCTACATATAAGTATATGTATGAATAAAATGAAATGTTCTTAAATGAATTATTTTTGTAACTTCGACAATGGTGGTGACGGACGAGTCCCTGAGTTTCTTATGGATGAACCCAGCAGCAGGTTACGCGCAAATCTAGGCATAGCCTCTTCCTGCTGCTGATCACATGGGATATTTTTACCCTATCCTACGCGAAGTAACATTCTGTAAGCAAAAGACTGCGGTCTAGATCGCAAGCTGTCGGATCGTGGGTAATAAATTGTATCAGGAATAAAAATTTAAATCCTAAGGTGGCGGACTAAGCCGATGGGATGTATAACTGTATAGAAGACCAGTCTCCACTAGTCCAATCCCTCCGAATCCAGTGATGTGGATCCGTGCCGAAGGATTGATGGTATATATTCAAATCAAATCGTTTCAGAATGGAGCACGAATTAACTTGGTGCACGGTTTGTCAATGTTGGAATGCATCAATTATGATGTGTTTTCCAAGTAACTTATTCGGCCAAACAGGCCGCTTCATTTTCAAAAAAACAATCGTAGTGCATTTTTATTGCAGGTAGTATAAGTATGATATTGAATCTCTCAGACATTTAAAAAATTTGTTAAATAATATCCGCTTGAGATAGAAAATTTTGTTGGAAGAGCCGGAAGCAGTTTTCTGTGATATTGGACCAAACTGTTTTCTACAAATTACTTAAAGCTGGATATTTCCTCATGAAATGTATTTTTATTGTGTAATAAAAGTAAAGTTATGTTTATATTTCTTTTTAAAAAAATAAAAAGTTGTCAATTTGTTAATGGCGAGTGTATAGCTAAAGAAACGTTTAATCTGGGTGTGTACAGAGAGTCTAATAAACAACAACATATTGAAATGTAGAATAAAAAGTTTATCATATACTAATGATTGCTATATAGGGTGTATCAGATATAGAGGTAAATATAATAATATGTAGCAGCTGTAATCATATACAATCAAAAAGTCTTAATGCACGGGGGGTCTATCTGTAAACATTAACGAGAAAAAAAATATTTTATAAATGCCGTGGGCTAGAGCCGCACCTGTGCCCAACCTAAATGATGTCACGAGTATACCCCCACATACCACTACCATTCAGCCATTACCGCTGTTAGTTTTATGTGGATCGCCGCTTGGAGTGCAAGCCACTTCGAACATTTTATTTAAATTCTTCCCGTCTCGAAAAAACGATCCTTTTCAGGACCATCATGATTTCATATAAAGAAAATCAAAGCTTGATGCATCGGTAAAAGCGCCAGAATGTATAGATTCATTTTCGCGCGATATCATAGTAAAAAGACGTGTTTGCAAATTTTCTGTATCTACATTTATTTCTGTGTAATTCGATTCAATTCATTTCGCGTTATATGATTAAATAAATTCAAAAGAAATAACTCAGATTCATGTGGTACCGTTTATTAACAACTAACTCTCTATTCGACAAAGCAAAAGAAAAATATTTACGTTTTTTGTAACTACTGAAGTCGCACATCCGGTGAAACTCGAACGTCTTATCAGGATATTAAAAATAATACTTTGTAGACTTACGTAGAATGCTCTTAACAAAAAAGGAATGTTTATTTTATAAAAAGAAGAAATTTAAAATGCCTCAGTTTTGCTATTTTTATAAGGGCCTTTATTTATTCAGAATGACGTTAAATGAACTTACGGCATACCATTAAGAATAATACTAAATGAGTGCAATGTATTTATACATAATACCACGTTTAGCGGGTGCTTAACATGACGTTTCCTTGCATCAGACCCGGACTAAAGAATTTTTGGCTCTAAATTTTACTTTTTTTTATTCTTTAATGATGAAATCCGGTTTCGGTGGGTTTGTGCTTTATATGTCGTGTAGTTAATACCCAAGCAAAATTTACTTCTTTATTTGATACACCCTGTATATCACAGTTATGTAATGGAACGTGTCTATGTTGCTTGGTTAATAATTAGGGAGATCCAGGGTAAAAAGTTGAACATTGTTAATTATTTATTTATTATTGTGTCAGACAAGTGTTAATAATTATTGTCCCTGTAAGTTGTATTAACAGCATATTAACAGATTACAGAATATTTAAGTGTTTGTAGGTGTATTCTTAATAATATCATAGAGATATTATTTAATGCAACACGTTTAATTTTTTTTATTATTATTATTAATGTATATTAATAGAATCTTGCTGAATTGGAGCGATTTTTCCTAATGCAAATATATCATATTATATATATACTAGCAATATTTGCATATAGTTTGTCAAAATTAGTGTCCCATACATGCGAATATTTTACTGACATTTACGTGCATATAATCCAAGCTTTACTAATAAATGTTTATTATTAAATGTTATTAACATGTCATGAAATATTAGATGGCATCTATGTAATTTCTTAATTAAATGTTTCTAGTATTACAATTTCTCATGACTGCAGTTACATAGCAATCTTCGAAACTAAACAACTATGGTCGCTTGCAGCATAATTCTGCATTTGTAACATCGCACTTGTTGAACATGCTAGACCTGTTGCACGGGGTGGTCTCGAGGTCAAGTAATAAAATTTGACATTGCCTTAGTGGTGAATTCAAGGAGCGATTGTGCGAATGTTTGCCATGCTTAATTAGGGCTTTTCGTATCCCCCTGCTGTGTTAATTTAATAGCTAAGTCACGCGGAAATGTGATCTAAATACCTTGTTTGGCATTCAATTTCATCGCTCTCAATTAGGTGTAAACGATAAAATGGATATTGTTATTCCATGTTTTGAATGCCGATTTAATAGATCTGTGATCAGTACATTTAAATTAGAGAAAATAGAATTTTACTTACATGTTTATTTTAAATAGAATACAGTTTTAATACACCCTAGCTTAAGTACGTATTTATTCTTTCTTATTATTTTTTCGGATTTTATTCTAAAAGTATTACATTGCCCTATAAAGAGTAAAAAGTTTATCCTTTTGAACAAAAGAAATGGAGGGCAGTACAGTTGTAAATTAATCATTAATGTTTATCCAATTACGAAAACATTGCATAAAATATTGACAATCCAAAAATCTGAAAGCACTGATGGAACTATGAAAAGTAAGCTAAAAATATAAGGAAATACTTTATAGTACTTCTTTTTCTACGTTGCCTAATGATTTGTTTTACTAAATATACCTAACCTACCATATATCTTAACAACATGCAGAAATTGCAACTTGATACAGCGGGTATAACATAGTAAAATAAGAGAATACATTTTATGTAATAATACACATATGGCAATAGGTGATTTATTTCGAGTTTCCTCTATATATTGGCTACATTATAAACTGCATAATTTTCATTAATGTAGCGCATTTGACGAATCCATTGTCAGTTTTAAGGAACCCATTTAAGAAATGGATTGCTTAACCATTGCTCACCGCGCTAAAATTGTTCAATTGTTCTACAGCAATAACAATTCCGTGTGAATATATATCGGCTTTTACGGGTTAAATACGGTGAATCTGAGTGACCTACTGAACGAACAATTCGTTATTTAGTGAAAATTAGTAATATATGAGACACCATTGCATGCCCAAAGGGTAACGGTGTGGGGCGTATTCTGATCAGGGCTGAAATTGGGCCTTTCCCTTTTAATAAAGAAACAGTTAAACTCAGAAGGTAACAATCAAAGGTGAGAACTATATGTGCATGTTAAACGATTGTTGTTGACACGAAATCAAAGAGGCTGATGTTGAGGACATGTTTTCCAATAAGACGGTACAAATTGCCACATACCGCGTGCTACGTTAGATGTTTTGCGTGAAAAGTTTAGTGGTCGCATTATTTCACGTAGCGATGATGTCAACTGGCCACCAAGATGGTAGGATTTAACAAAATTGGGTTTCTTTTTGTGGGTTCTTTTAAAGATGGGATAGCCCCCCCCGAAACTTACGACAAAAAAAAGTTGTCTGGAGAGAATTAACTGCTGATGCTGTCCAGTCAATTAAATTGAGGGTATTGTGTTCGGGTAAGATTTTGACCATATAAGGAATTATATATAATAACTAATAAGATAATGGAAACGAAATTCAGTATTTTTTAATGGATAAATGTAGGATACAAACTAGAAGTTCAAGCTGACAGACATATTTGAATGATAAGGACAGCGCCCTAAAATGTAAGTAAAGACGTTTAATTAAGCAAAATTGTAATTCGTACAATGCCAACGTATTACAGCCTTACTTGTCTTTACTTTCAGCTTTATATACATATATGTCAAAAAATTTTGATAGGTTGTCAGTAAGTGAAATTTCCCGCTTGTCAAACTCGAATAACTCTACCACGTTGTCAATTTAACTTATTGTTATTTTGATTGTTTCTTGCTGTATTGTTATTTAATAATAACACTAATAATGTCTCTATTACTAGTCAGATTCCGTAAAAGATGTACTAATGTATACACGTTTACGCAGCTAATGACAGCAGACGACAAATAGCTGCCATTTTGAGATGAGATTGCATTTCCTTCTCTGACACACGTTCTTTATAATTGGTGTAAAAGAACAGGAAGACAACGATATTGTATCATTTACGGCAACGAGCGTAACAGTAAGCGTGTTCAAACATGTAGCCCAATTCCCATTTTGTTTTTGTTGTCGCAAAATTTTATTAAGGTTTATACACGCTTTCTATGAAGCTTGGCTCAACATTGTCATTCTAGCCTTGTCACATGCTTTTACAGACAAGCTTATAAAAACTTTGTCCTTTATCAACTAGAAAACCATGATAGTACCTTGCAAAAAGCGTATATCCTTGTCGATAACAAGCTTACAGATAAGCTTTTTGCTTGTCGCGACAACCTTAAACAAAGCTTGTGAAAACCTTAAATTATTATCTGGGTCCTTTTTTCATTTCTGTTTTATATGTTCAATCAATCTTGAGATTTCGTTACTATATCGAAACTATATTAGAAATTAGAAATGCTTCTAATATTTTTGTAATGGTGACAATTTCATGTCGTAAAATTAGTTGGATTACGGATGAATGTGAATATAGAAAGCCAGGCATGTAAAAATAGGTTTGCATATAGCACACCATAAACATACATCTTTTATTTAACATTATAGTGTAGCAATGCTGTAATGAATATATGTACGAAAACAAGCAGGCTTAAATACAAGTGATGTAAATTATCGAGCATTTGAATTGCGAGGACTGTCAGAGTCTTGCGAATCTCTAGAGATATTGCGCAAACCGTTTACGTCAACAACATTTATAGACAGAATTATCTCTAGGAATACATTCAACGGGATATATCAACATAACCTCTCCTCTATTTGCTGTCCTTAAGTGCTCGTCGGTTCTCAATTAACATAAAATCTAAGCGGAAATGTGCCCTCCCTTGAATTAATTATATCCATTTACGGTAATCACGAACACTTTTCGAACACGACAGCGCGTAACAAAATATAATTAACGAATGGTGCGTTTGTAAGCGGTCGGCGCCGTTGCTTGCCTTCCTTAGCTATCCGGCAATAGCTTTTTCATCACCCTGGCTGTCAATTGCCAACAACGTCTAAATTTGTTTTTCTCTTGGCATCCCTCTCCATTATTAACGATTTGGTGAGCTTTTACCTGCGATTCCGTGTAGTCACAATGCTAACTCTTTCTCGCAAATTGATTATGGATTGCTTTTAAATGATATTTTAGGTTGAAAAGGTGCGCGTAGCAAACATGCGCAACTTGTTGTTACAACAATACTATTTTCGGCACGGTAATGGCCTTTTCTAGGTGTGTGTATTCATTTTAGTAATAAAAGATTACATTGTGTGGATTTATTGGAATTACTTACAAAATTTTAAATGGAGCTGCTGGGTGGTGTTATGTCCTGTGAATTATTTTAAAATATAAGTCAGTACCTTTATTATAGAGATCTTCGATAAACTAAACTGACATATATCAATTTATTAGCGAGCAAACATATTATTACAATACCTATACAACCCATAAAGCAGATTCTTTCTGCGCAATAGAACATAATTAAATGGTTACTCTTAAAGATAAATTATGTGGTAGCGGGAAATCAAGAATATAGAATAAATGTAGCTTATGTTGTTGACTTAACAACATGTGAATGTTTTAAGGTTTTGAATAAAATCTTATTAGTAAACACTAGAGATGAGAAAACTCTTTCAGCTAAGTGATTCGGATCATTCAGAGCGGAACACTTTTGAAGACTCGTTCAAATTTAACGAAATGAATGTCATATTTTCGGTCAAAGATGAACGATATACACGTTACGAGAGTTAAGAAGTGATCAATGTATTAGTATACGTGTAAAGCTTTCGATAACCTTAGCTGTGGTTAGCTTTTTTAATCAAAGTACCTGCTTTTAGTGGCCATGAGACGGAGATACTTTAGACTCTCAAAAAATAACATTTTTTGTGTGTATGTTAATTTAAGTTTCAGGTTTAATATTTGCATGTAAAATGAGAACAAGAAAATGGCGTGGAATTTTATATACGTCCAGAAAAGTACCTGTATTGAGCAAACCAAAATTTAGTTCATGCTGTTTGGCTGTATATGGCGAACCATTTTTTTGTTGCAGGAACGAAAAAAAAATTGTTAGGTATTTGTTGTTAGTACAACAAATTTATATTGTGATAGTAGTTCTAGCAAGAGTTCAATCCAACTCTTTGAAACGTATCACGTGAAAAATTATTGCTGAAATAATATAGTTATGATTCAAATTAACTAAATCCTCTTAGTTAGTTCAAATATACAGGCCGATCCAAATTAAGTGATCAATATTGCTATCTCCGCTAATATTGATGCTACGATGTTGGTTAAGTTGGCAAATTAGTAGTATTTTTCATGTCGATTAACGTACATTCAATAGAAAAACAATTGTAGTAGGTAGGCCTCATTTGTGATAATTAGAAACGAATAGCGTGACTATAGAACTGATGTCAATAGAAGTATAATTGATCTTAATTTTTTCGAGCTTCATTGCTGAGTTAGTTTTGTTGGTCCATTGATTTGTCAGTATTCTTGGTTGTACATATTTTTTTAATTATTAAGTGTTATTTGTTAATTTTATTCGAGTGTGATATGCTGGATGATGTACGACTAGGAACTTTCTATTTTTACGCCGTACAGGTAAAATAGAGCCCATTATTTAGCGCGGATAGAGACGGTTTATGCAATACCTGCCGCTTCGAATATGTAAACACAATGTGCGGTCTCTCAGTCGGTTAATTTTAAAAAGCCTAGGCTGGCTTATTAATGTTGCGAAGTTGAATTGCATCTTTTATTATTTTGTTTATCTTTTGCGTAGGAATAAATTTATTTGTGTTTTAAGTATTTCGAATAGCTGTAGTGTTATTAAATTGGTTTTTAAAGGTATTTTCATTTTTACAGTTTTGAACTACGACTAGGAGTAACCCAAAGCCATGTTAATTATACAATTAAATAGCATATCAATGGTTTATTACTTTTCTTCTTTTTATACGTATGCAAATAATAATGAATGTACCAAAATGGATCGCATATGAAGAGATTTTAATGTATTCAGCTATACTGAAATCAGTAAAGCATATCTCCGTTATGAATGAAACACTTTTTTCATATTACTGAACACATTTAACTAAATTGTCACAGCTCCTATGCAAGATATTAAACAATATTGTAATAAGGATTATTATTACTTCCATTTTTGGTGAACTGGGTGTTGCGCCAATTAGTTGATTTATCAGAGAATTTTGTAGTAAATGTTGTTTTGACAGGAAATTTTCTGAGCTCTTGCCCAATATGTTATATTTTTTAATCTAATTAATGTCTGATGATTTCATATCATTTTTTTTAATTGGCTCGGGTTCCTTCTTTTTACATTAAATTAATAAGGAGATATGTCGAGGGATGCATTCAAAACCATGATTTTTTATATCAGATATTTAGAACGAAAAGCTTACGCTGGTCAGAACATTTTTTATTAGTTTTAGTAATAGTGGTTATGTTTCCCTTTAATTTATAATAACAAGATAAAATAATATTTCGATTATAAATTCCGCTAGTTTCAAAGATTTAGCTCAAAATCTTACAATATTTTTTCAACAGAAATATCAAAATTTGAATTAGTGCTAAATCGAACAGTAGTGATAGCTATAATTATAAAATGCGGGTTTATATTAATAATTAGTGATTACTTTATAAAATATTAATTCTTCATTATGTTAATATCGAAAAAAGGAGCGGCGGCGAATTAAAAATGTTATGAAACCTAATATTATGAATCAATTGGATTAAAAACCACAAAACGTATTTAGTAAAGCTGTTAGGGATGTGTAAGAAAACAAAACATTTGTTTGTATACAATATTTTATTTAAGGTAAGTAATTTGAAAAAAATCGAATTGTGCTAACCGAGTGGCGGCATAAGTAATGCGCTTTTGATGTTTTATTTCTCTCTATTATTATATGATCAATGTTTTTCTATGTTTATTTACTGCATTCTTCCTTACATTTAAAGTAGATTTACTTACAAAAAAAAAAAAACAGAGACCGCACATCTGTTGTTTATATTTTCGAGACGGCAGTGAATGCATAAGTCGTCTACTACTCATGCTACACATTTAGGCTGTATTTTATACTGTAGGTCGTACAATTAGAAAGTGTCGCTGGTGTACATTTTGTTTCGGAAAAATTGAGTAAGGGTTAGTGAATATTCTGCTGAACGTTTCCCTTCATAGCAACAACCGTATTCACGATATTACTGAAAATTGTATCAGCAATTTAGAAGGAATGATACTTTGCTTGATAAGAAAAGGATACAGAAAAATGTTTTTTGTGAATGAGCAAACAGAAATGACCGTAATGGCGTATTTTGAAGCATATCGTGGTAATTCAATTAGAGATACTGCGAAAGAATCAAATTTAAGTTATGGGCTATGGGGCAATTCATAGGATTTCAAAGAAACACAAATATGTAGGGTATAAGTACCATGTATGCTAAATGTTGATGCTGCCTGTGTTTTTGATGGATCGGTACCCATCGCCCTATTCAATGGACGACTGACCTCGCATCGTTTTCTTCTTTTGTGGATTTTCGAAAGGCAAAAATTATAAGCAAAGATATATGTGTATAATCGCTTAGTATAATCCCTTAATTGACCTAGCCAAAGTCTGGAGAATAGCCGGGCATCGCTTATATTTAGGACTATTCCTATTATTCACAACTAAAAAATAACTCCTCGCTGAGGATGTATTACTGCCTTTTTATGTTTAACAAAGTCTCCTGACATGTGAAATAAATTTTCATATAATTGACTTTAAAAGTAAACGTAACCTTGTCGTGCCGTTGGTAGAACAACAAATAAATACTTATACTTTCGAACAGAGCATTTTCTACGGAAAATGAGGTGATTCCACCGTTGGCCCGTGAGGGATTATATCAATGGTATTGTCGCGAGTATTTCAAACGGGGAAAGCCCTACCTACTCCTGTAATTAGGGATGCAATGCATAGCTTTTTTTTATTACACCTAAGGTTGACTTGGTTGTTAATATGAAGGTGCAACGGAATACAATCAAAACCTATTTGTGTGAATCCAGAAAGTAAAATTATATGTTACTCTAATGCAAAAAAAAAAACAGAGTACATTTACAAAAGTTTAGTAAAATCAACGGAGAAACTTCAAGAATGCACAAACAATATCAGTGTTATTTCTTCAATATTTCGTGTAATATCCATGATTGTTCGTGCATTTTTGCGTTTTTTGAAGTCGCGTTTACATGGAATTGCGTGTCGTTTAATATTTTCTCGATTTCTTACTTGAAATCTGTTATTTGTATCAATTTCCCAGTTTCGTCTTATAGCCGCCCACATATTCCCTATCTTGAGTGCCCGAAAATACTTTTTCCTCAGTAAATATTACTGCACTCCAATCACGATTCTGATTAGCTTTGCAAAAGCGCAATCTTGTTGCTGCATGCTGTTCTGTCAGCAACGGTTTTTTGGCTGGAATTCGACTAACTGGAAACTTTGTCCTTAACTAAAGTGCAATCTAAAAACAGGGAACATTTATATTTCTCTGTTAAAAAGCAAAAATATTTATTTCGCTATAGTTTTTTGATATGAAGTATTTGCTCTCAATGAAAGAGACCTTTCCATCGGCATGTCTGTATTTAATGGAAATTAGTAATAAGCCAGAAAATATGTTCTTTCCAATCCTTTTATTATTAAAAATTATTGTCGACTGGTTTCGGCTTATGCCATCCTCTGGACACAATACGTCAAAATGTCTGTGTTTAATGTTTAACCTTTAGTGTTTGAATAATAAAAATTAAAAATCTTTAGTATTGTAATATTACTAAGAAAAATATTGATATCTCTCAGTAAAAATTTAACATTGCTTACAATTTGGAAAATTACAGTCAAAAATACTATCTTTTCTACAAATGAATTACCTTAACAGCAAAAAAAATACTTTTTGGATATACGGTATCCAGCACGATTTTCTTAAAGAAACTATTTTTATTTTATACAAAATCGGTACAGTTACAGATAAAGTAGTAGTACATTTACGTCAAAATTGTAATACAAAACTGTAAATCATCACGTCATGATATTCTAAACATATAATAGCAAAGTTTTCTGGCCTATAGTAGCAAATACGTTAAACATATTCTACAAGTACAGAAAATGCCGTGAAGATGGCGGTTCTCCTATTTCACTAGCTAACTTTGTATATTCGATATGTTTTATACATGGCAGATATAGTTATCAAATATTTATCTGTTACTTGGCAAATAAATATTTCTTATATAGGAACTGTTATCACAATAGTTGCCCGATTGCATACGGTGGCCCTTGATTTTTACGAATTAGTCCCCAATGTGAACTATGAATATTCCAGGTTACATGAAAAAAACCTTCGAAAAATTACTTATAGTTAGAAACATTACTTAAAGTAAAATCCCTGTATGGTTTTAGGGGCACAAAATTGCTCTAAAATCGTATAGGAAATTTATCAAAATTTTTTTGTGTGTATTGAGAGAAATGAAATGGTTATTTCAACATTTTTCGTAGTGCCACGAATTTAAGCATTGATTTAACCATGTTACATTTAAGTGAATCATATGCTCCTATTTGAAACAAACATATTTATATTGTTGTACACTTTAGAGTTAATTTAACAAGATTATAGTGTTCAGGCGTAACCAATATTTTATCTTGTTGGTTTAATCCAACAAATTGTCGATTTGACGTTTGAAAAAGGTGTTCTTTAAACATTTACCCACTCCCATTTTATTTTGCAGGATAGAATACGCATCGTATAACCGTTGCATTTGATATATCATTTGTCTCAAATTGTTGATAGAAGAGGACGTGTAGCGAACATCAACACATAATGTAAGTATCGTATTTAATACCTATATAAGTATTTCAATTGTAGAAAAAGTGTTAAAGTAGTTATTGTTAGTACTGATTCAGACTAATGCTAGCAATAGAAACACCGGCGCCACAATTTAATGTTTATGTGTTTACAGATCAAAATGGCGCGAAACTTGGCTGTGGACTTTTTTAGTATATAATAGCGTAAATGTTTGATATACATATTTTGAATATATTGTCATTGTAAAACGTTTTTTGTTGTTGACTTTACCTGCAGTTAATTAGTTTAGCACGAAAATTATTACGTAATTTACATTGTATGTATCTTTAACAGTGATAATTTCCAATGAGATTACACTATCTCCAAACTACTAATACTTACCTTTCGCTCGAGGCCGTCTCTAAATACCTAATCTCATAACATTACATACATATTTTCTAATTGAAGATCTATAACACAGGTGATAACCACGCTGTTCTTGCTACCGACATGACGTATTAATGGAAGTTCCGAAGATATCCTTACACAGCTGTAAAGGTAGCCTTGGACCTTTATGGACAAGGATGACATTCAGCGCACAAAAGCTTAATCCGTTGACATCAATGTGTTCCGTCTATTACCTACTATACTCTTGGTAATTAAGCAGTATATACCTATGCGTGGCTATCAATGGGCTAATTGCTGGATTTTTAATTTCATCGATAGATCCATGGATTACAGTGTATCTCTGTTTATTACATTAATGATACAGTAATCGATGGATCCATCGATGAAATTAAAAGCTCCCCCGATCAGTAACGTGATTTTAAGCAAAATCGAAAATGGTTCCACTAACAAGAAAATCTTTTTCGTATAACTACCTAAAAGTGTTGAATTACATGCAAATAGTGATTCGATGAATACTACAGGTAGGTTAAATGAAACAATATAAATTTTGAATCAACATTTTATAGAAATGTATAACAAAATTTATCAATTAATAATCATTGAAATAACACTCTACCAGTGCTAAACCAATATTATAAAATTATAGAGACAATTATTACTTCGTGTGTCTACAACAAGTAACTGTGTTGGAATAATGTTGTCGCATTATTCCATTAGCAGGTACAAATTGTTAATGGAAGATTAAGTACATGTTCAAAGAATCACGCGTAGTCTGTTTCTTATAACGTTTATTATTATTCAGTTAACTAACGTAATTTAACATTTTTTTACGTATTGTATTATCACTAAAATATCATTGCTCATATTGGAAAAGAAAAGTGTTCAATATACCATTTTATAGTTAATACAACACTTTTTCTCTCTCGGTGATACTATCAAATGTTACAGGTGTAAAAAATACCTCGCTACTTTATTTGTAGCGTTAAAGTTGTTCGAGTGGTGTGCAAAATTTAGTATGAACAAAGAAATTCAAAAAGAACACAACTTCAACGATCAACCTTTGACGTTTACGATTTTATAAAACGGAAAAAAGTATATAAAAACGTTCTGAGACTAAACGTACGGAAAAACAATATTTTCGGTTATAATCATAATAAAAACGTAAAATATTTACGCAGACCTGACATTTCTGGTCTACTCTTTTTAGATTGATTGACATGTAGTAATAAATATGGAAATACACCACTTCGCATGCTGTATACCCTCTAAATGAATTATTTCAATAAAACACTTGGCGTAGGTAACGTACCTACATAAATATATGTACCTTCACCACGGGATATATTAGTAAACTCATAACATGTTTATTTGAAATTCCTAATTTATATGCAGAATTTGCGGAAACTGATTTCACGCTTGACGAACGCGCGCAGTCTTTCCTGTTTTTAAGAGAGTTGAATATAGAGATGAACTTTGATGGAGCAAATTCAATCTGAATAAATATTTATGCAAATCGGTTAACGATTTAAATTTTAATCGTCTGCCTAGTTCGCAAAGCGAGCGTACATAGATCGAATGTAGCGCTCTATGAGATTGTGAGAAATCATATTCTCCTATTAAATAATTCATGATAGTCGTAAGTTAAGGCTTAAGTGAGCAGTTTATTTATTTATTTATTTAATTAAGTAATTTTTATAGTTTGGTATACCTGTCGCGTATTCCTGATAATCCAATTCTGGTTAAGTAACGAAGTTTATTCCAGTTTATTGCCATGCCTCCTGGGAGAAGTTGGTTTTAAAAATTGATAAGACGTTTCAATTTACTGCCCTTCTGAGCGTGACTATATGAGTGTGTAGTTAAATATTTAATAACTTGGTAACCTACGATCGATCTTCTGCCTTCAGGTTTGACACATAACAGAATAATACTATTTGGTGATTAATGATTATCTGAAATCCAACAAAACTGTGAATGATAATTGAAAATAATTCCTTCCTTCCACAATATATAATTTGTATTATCTCTTACAGGTTCTTCAGAAATTGAAACGAATCCATACCAGCTTTTATCTTACTAAGAATATACACTTTATTTATGAAAACTAAATTATTACAAATCATCCTAACCCCGTGCTCCACCTGAAAAGGTACTACACGAGGCTACCTATTCTAAGTACTATATGGGTTCCATAACAATTGAAATGATCCTACTCTAACTAAATAACTTCCCTATGATTTTTAATAACAAAAATATAATACAGTAGCCTCGCGACAATAGGAATACTACTTTTGAGAAATGATAAAAAATGTAAAATGTGATTAGTTCACATAATCGCGAGTCTACTGTAAATCAGTCAGCTATCAGTTATTATTAAACGCGCCCATGGAACGACTTTCATTATCTCCCAGCATTCGCCAAGGACACCGATTATATATAATATGCTTATATAAAATCAATGGTCGCGGAGTAAGGGAAAACCATGGCAAAAACCTTACTCTGGGAGGAACTAAGAATATACAGAGAGAAATGGGACAGCGTCATATCTCGGGAGCAAACGAGAACTTTCAAATAGATCTCCGGCAGGAGCCAATATTATGTGGCTGTTGTTTTTAAGATTAAGTGGATCACCGCCCGAAAGTGCTGTATAATTTATATTTTTAATGGAACATCCCACTTGTTATTTTTTTTTAAATTCGCGATGCATTTATGACAGATTTTCATGTGGCTGCTACCAACTTATGTGCTACATGTTGTATTTCTAGAGATGATGATAATTTTGAGTAATGTACGAGGGTGATCTGAAATCTTCTCAGCCTGACAGCGAAAATGACAATAAATGTTTTCAAAAACTTTTATTTTTCACCATAATCTCCTTTAACATTAATACATTTCATCCAGCGATGTTCCAGCGCCAGGAAGTGCTGCAAAATACCCGTTTACAGCCGCAATCGCTTCTTGATTGGATGAAAAACGTTGACTAGCGAGAAAGATTTTGAGTTTTGGGAAGAGATGGAAGTTCGAAGGAGCCAAATCTGGGGAATAGGGCGGATGTTCCAGCACTTCATCATGCAAATCTCTCAATTTTACCTTCGCCAAGACACTGTTGTGGGTAGGTGCATTGTCCTGATGAGATGATTTTTTTCTTCTGCAAGCCGGGTCTACTTTCATTAATTTTGCGTCCAGTTTCGTTAGAAGGTTAGAATAGTATTCTCCAGTTATTATTTTACCTTTTTCTAGGTAGTTAATCAACAGAATTCCTTTCGCATCCCAAAACATCGACCTTTCCCGCCAATGCACGGTGGTCCATAAAATAATTGCCGTTGATGTCTGAATCTAATCCAAACTTATATTCATCGCAGTTATGATAGTACTATTGTACAGGTAATAATATTAGTAAAAATATTTATTGACATCGACTTAGTAGTTGGTTGCAGTAATCACATCTAGCACTCTAGCACCCGTGTGCCGTTAAAGAAATCGTCCTTTCAATGGCGATAACTCCTATGAAATGTTGATCTGGTTAATATACCAGTTAGTATGTTACGATCGTAGTTTCCAGCGTATTTTGCGCGAAATATTATCTGTTACTGGAACGAAATAGGAGATGCGGCATCTATGCGACAATTTCTCTACTACACATAAGTATATTTGCTCATCTGCTGTACTATATGGAGAAAAACTGCTATAGGAAAATAAAATGCGATATTTTTTATTTCCATGTAAATATTTAGTTAAATTAATAAATACTTCGCTAGCTTCAAATAAATCTACTAACCAAATTATTTGTTTGATTGAATACAGGAATAGTTTTCATATTCCTAAATCCAGTAATAATTTAGTAACTGTAACCAAATGCATGAAAAATGGTGGAAAACAACAAGAGCGTTTTTCCCGAAAATAAGTTTTAAAACCTTCAACCACTGCTAGTTACTTGGCTCATAAGTAAATCAGCATTAACTGGAAAAATTCCAATTATCTTTGAAATTTCTTTAACTTCTCGCGAAAAATATTCACTTTTGTTCATTATTGTTTGTGTATCTGAGACTTATCAAGGTTTTTCTAAGGCTTTTAGATATTGTATGCAATAACAGTACTCTGTTTTAAATAAATTGCAAAGATATACATGGGTATATATATTCCTCAGCACTATTACAGAAAATTAGTAAACTATTAGTACAGTGCTTTGAAAACACATTTTAAACGGCCAATTCTCGTTTTAAATGAACGAGTGTCTTTATTCCTAAACTATCGGCTAGCACATTCTGGCCTGAACATCCTATACATTACGAAATTAGGATACAATTAATAACAAAACAATAAGATATAATTACAGCGGCCGAAACCTCTTTGCATTCTTGCATTCAGCATTTGAAATGTAACTTGGCTTGAAACTTCTCCTAAAGCGATATCTCCTTTCAAGATTTGTGCTACACTCTACATCTCCTAAAGTTCTTACTGAAGATTAACCTGCCGTAACTTTACTCGTAGATTAAGTCATAAATTATTCTATTAATTACATAAACTTAATTAACTATGTGGATTATTGGTTAAACTGCATATGCCAGAGTGATTTGTTGATTATATAGCGGCAGCAAAATGAAATCAGAACAAATATTCTTCAGTTTTCTAATGGTGTAATGTTTTGTAATAAGATATTAAAGAAATAGACATAAGGCATGTTTTAAAGCACGAATTCCAGTAAACCATCACAAATTTTTCAATGAATATTTCATGACTTATCAATTGGGTTCTTTTCGCGTTTAAACGAAAAGGAATTCAATGATATAAGAAATAGTGCAACGCCTATAAATTATAGGGCAGTGTGTACAAAGAACTTAAAAAAATTATTAAAATTGCTGCATTTAAAGAATTCTCAGAAGACGTTGTATATAATACCATGAGAAAACATGAACAAAATAAGAATTAGAAATGTGAGTACATTAGAAATTAGTGACAGGAAAAATAAGAAATATATTAAATTACCATTTCATACCCAAGTTACACGAAAAATCTACAAAAAGATTTCCTTAAATTCAACCTTGACATAGCAACTACTTCAAATAATAGTTTTAAAAATATTTTAGGTAACCCTAAAAATCAAGTAGATAACTTGGACAAATCAGATATTTATAAAATATCTTGTGTAGATTGTGATCATGTATATATTAGGCAAACTAAAACATCAATTAAAACGCGTTACAAGGAGAATTTGACGCATCTTAAATTTAGAAGGTTCGATAAATCTAGTGTAGCCCTACATATGCTTGAAAAAAACAATAAAGTGGACAATATAAAGTTAGTTAGGAAAGTAAACAATTATGTGCAATTAAATTGTTGTGAAGGTATGGAAATATATAAAAACAAGCATATTTTAATGAATTTAGATTTAGGACCCTTAAATTCTTGTCTTTGTAGTTTATTAAGTAGAACCAGATTAGATGGGGTTAGGATTAGTGAGTAGTTAAGCATGACGGCAGTCAGCCATGACTGTGATCACTGTACCATCACTTTCTTTAGGTATAAATTAGTAGTTTTAGTGTAGTTATTCAGTTCAGTGTTTCTGCTGATGATGATAGCTTTGCTATTGAAACGTACTTCCAGCTTAGTGCAGTTTGTGATGAGGGGCCTAGAGGAAGTTTGCAGTTTAAATAATATGGTTAGCTTTTTATCTGTATTTACACTTGGTAGTAGCGGATAGGGATAATAAATACCAAATAAAATTTAATGTTCATAACATAATTAGAAAAAAAAATGCATTACTTGTATTTTCATATTGATGTGGAATCCGTGTTGGTATCATTTTCCTAGGTGAATATAGGTGATCCATGATTTTCAGAGAGTTGTTTTTGGTTCATTATTCTCTCAAATATATGGAATATTATATATAGGTTCTTAGGTATTTATGTAGAAAGTTAACGGATTTAGTTTCCTATGGCACGAATTTTACTTGGTGTTGTTTTAAAACCGTAACCACTATACTCAAAATAAAGTATTATTGTGTATTTAGATTTACCTTTTTGATTTATTTTTTTCCCATTCATTTTTTATTAATTAACTAAATCTATTACGATTTACTGCGAAGAAATTGTGTTTTCTCTGTATAACTGGCTTTTATTAATTTTTCCATCGTCAATTTCATTCAATAATAAAAATTACTTTGTCTCAAATTGTGTTATTTACGGTGAATGGTGTATGAATATACTATAGTTGAAATAATTATTGAGAAATTAATAACCTTTAAATCGTTGTTGCAAAGAAGGAGATCTCACGCTTTCAAATGCTTTGTTACGAACTTAACCATATACTTTGAGTTCTTTTTTAACTCTGGATGTACAATGTTAACATTACCCTATATTATTGCTACGTTCGAATTTCCACTCCTTCGAGCGAGCAGAGGATCCCTCCTCTGCTCGCTTTTCTTTACCACATGATTTCAGAAACAAAGAAGTCATACAGGAATAAAAGAACGAAAACGGGAGCGGGAACCTATAGTGGCGCTACTTATATCTTTACATCTTTACAGTTACACTTATTCATAATTAAACCATTACAGCATGCGTCATAGTTATTGTTAAACATGTACATTGTACCTTAGTCAATAAGTTATGATGCATAAACAATAAAATAAAATAAATTTGCGACAAACAATTTCCATAAACAATTATGCATATTGCTGTGTACTGATGGTACCAGCATAAATGCAAAATGAAAAGTAAAAAAAAAATGAAAATTTAAATTTACTAGCTCAGCGGACAAAAATTTAAAAGGACGCAAGAGAACTCTTAACATCAGGGTTACCCTCACAATTGAACCTATCATGAAAAGTAAAATGTGGGCGTTTGAAAATTTTGACTTTCTTTAATTACTCTAACAATTGAAATGGGTGATTCAAAAATAAAAGAACAAAAATTTTGAATGACGTTAACAATCATTAAATATATTTAAAAAAAAAAAGAAAAAAAAAACATTTAGTTACAAAGATGCAGAAATAAAACCATGAATTTAAGATTCTGGCCGAAAACAAAAACTGCATTAGACTCTACAATTACTAGAGGACAATCAAAATCCTCTAAACAAAGCAAAAGACAAATTTGTTCTAGAAGAAAATCCTATTCGCACAAAAAAAATCCACGTGGTCTCAAAATTCAAACACACTAAATTAATGTAAACGTGGACAAAACAAGTGTATAAATATTGAAATTTAATCACAAGCACAAAGCTTCTTTTCACCTACACCGAGGTGATTAACTAAAAAAAAACTAATTTACAAAATAAAATATTAAAATTGTGGAAACTCTATCATTGCATTGATAAAAATGAATTGGAATGAATAAAAATACAAATTTGAATTTCCGGAAACCCGGGTGCCAAACCACAGCAATATGTAAATGAATATGTAAATAATTTAAATGAAAGTTTAGTACGCTATTCGATCTTCAAGAGGCTAAATTCCTCCATCTTGTAATACTCCAAGTCCAGTAGTATCTGTCTCATCTTGCTCTTGAACCTGCCGGCTGGCAACGCTTTTACTGTAGTTGGTAAACTGTTGTACAATATTGAGCCCCAATAGTTTATGCTCGACTGGGTTTTTGTTAGTCGATGGTATGGCGTTCTGAGACAGGCTCTAGTCCTGGTATCGTATTCGTGATGATTTCCATTTTGGGTAAATTGTGCTTGGTTGTTATGCATGAGAATAGTAACAGTAAGTATGTATAGCGATGTTAATGTGGGTATTCCTTCTTTCTTGAAGTATCCTCTACAGCTTTCTGTATTTTCCAGCCCACATAGGGGTCATATAGCTTTCTTTTAGAGGAGTAAGATTCTATCGACGTCCGCGGCTAAACCCCAGAACAGTACACCGTAGTTAAGGTAGGAGTGAAAAATGGAGTAGTAACAAATCTTTGCAGCCTGGTGAGTGGCTATCAGCTTCAATCTTTTTATATGCTCTGTATGGTATATAAATACGAAAATAATGATAAAATTTTTTCACCGATTTTAAAAGAAATCACTAAAGACAAAAGAAAGATAGTAAATCAAGGTTAGCTCATGCTACGTTACTTTCCCCCACCATTCAAAATCTGCGAGCTCCTGATCATAATCTCGAGCAGAAAAATCTACAACGATAGAACGCTTTAGAGCTAAAAAAGCAAATCAAATGGATATTCGAACGTAACATATGTTTTAAAACAGAGTTAAGGGAGTGCATACTTGCAATCTTTTTAAGTAATTCTGTGCAAGTACTTATATAATTAGTATATAGTGTCCCAGGGGATCGGTGTATGTAAATTGAAAATTAAATTAAAAGCGAAAATTCGTATTCCAATCCTCTTTTATTTTAATATTTTATTGGGAGATGTTTCGGTAATTAACCATCATCGGGCAATAAAAGGAATATTGACGTTTTTTGCCCGATGATGGTTAATTACCGAAACATGTCCCAATAAGATATTAAAATAAAAGAAGATTGGAATACGAATTTTCGCTTTTAATTTAATCTTCAATTTATATAATTATTTAGTATATCTATTCTTTCGGCGGTCACTTCAAACAATTTAAAATATTTTTATTTACTCAATAGTTTTGTTGTTAACAGCTAGTCGTGGTACAAAATAAACACAACCTAAAAATATGTAATGCCCGTGAGTTGGTGTCCATGAACCATATGAACTGTCAACTAAACTGAATAAGCTCGTTCGTTTTATAGTATTAACCTCGCAGAACATTTTTCTGCACGATTGTCAACGAAATTAGACATATTAATCTGCCATTACTGCGTCAATGCTTTTATTATACGGTCTGATTGTCACTTTGTTGTTCAATACCGTCACAGTAAACACTAGTAAAAACATTTACTAACAGTGTGAAACAATTATAGAATGTGTGAAAGGTTTTCGTATAATTTTGCTGGCCTTTAGCTCATCAATTTTTGCTATTTCCAAATGTATTAAAATTTTAACAAAATTTAAGTACATTTACTGTTATTATCTCAAGCCGCTGTTGATCCCAAAAACAGCTGTAACCTTTTTCAACAACGACTGTTTAGGTTAGAGTCCAATAGCTTATAGCACTTATTCCCACAAAATCATTAGGACTTGGACGTGTAAGTATTTACTATATGGATTGCTCTTTGTGTAATTAAAGTTTGTATTTAACTTCTGCATTAAAAATGTATCAATAACAGTAACGTAACAGTAAAGAAAAAAAATGAAGGATTTTTAAATTTAATCTTAAAAAGACACTTACAACAAATTCTTATGGTATTTGGATGGATAAAACATATTACAGTGAAAAAACTGTTTATAAATAAAATAAAATCAGTTTATTATATTATGCCGGTGCGCTAAAAGTCAAAGCAAAACACCATCAGTATACAAATCGTACAACCGCTTCATTGTATTCACCGAATGCTTTAAAATACGAACTTCCATTCACTGCAATATGTGAAAGCCGGGGCGTAAATTACTCACCTGTTTACGAAATCCGCACATGTGATTCATTTAAATGAATTGATACCATTTGTGTACGCAACGAATAGATGTACTCAGCGTACTCATGAACACATTCAACGCGCACAATCTACGTTTTTATGTGGAGTTTTATAGAGATATTTTTAGTAGTACGTGAAAAATTGTACGCTCTCATTTTGACGACGGACCTACTACTAATTACAATGCAATAGATATTGTACTTAAATATAGGCGACGCAAGCCCTATCGAAAAGCAATTTAAAACATTTGAATTCAGCTCATTCACTACCTCCTCCAACCTTATAATGTAAGCCATCGTATGGAATTTCAGTAATATATTATTTCAGTAAGTATATCCACTGGATATAGGTGGTATAGCCTAGTAGTGATAAATAACTTCCCTTTTGGCAACAATTATCGCAATGATTAGCAAAAATGTACATATACCTATAAGCTTTATACAATCTATTTTTTTCAGAGTGGTGATTGATATTTCTAGGGTTCTCCTAAATTTTATACAAGAATGTACTTGAATCTTTTTTTGCGGTAAAAATATGGTACATTCACAGCTTGTTATAGTTCCCAGAAAATTAATGTCTGAAATATGTATTTGTATCCAACATTCGCCCACTATTATTGGCAAAGTTTCACTAAAACAAAAAAAAAACTAAATACGCTCTAGACGTCTATTAAAGTTTATTATGTGCTCGTATTCTCATGCAGCAGAACTGAATTGCTACATAATGGAAAATTTAACAATCGCTTTTGCGGAAACAATCGAAAATTTCGTCCAGTTTAGTTAACTTCTTATCCTCAAGCGCGGTAAAGAAATTTAGTGGCAAAATCATTGACAGATTGTACATAGGGTAGAAACCAGAAAAGGTAAATCTAGCGTTAAATAACAATTGTTAGGACAATCGAATCATTTTTCTTCTTGCAGTTTAAATCAATATATTCTCAAATAAAACAGCAAAAATGACATGTTTTATAAAACGACAAAAGCATTTGGAAGCAGAAGCGAACATTGCTTTCAAGACGCTCACAATAAACACGCTTACTTGTATACGGTTATGTTTGGATTACGTAGGTTGATATTAGTTATTTTCTTAAAGTGCACATTTAAATCATGGCATTACAACATTGAATTTGAACCTAATGGCATTTTGCGTATGAAAAATTAATTTTTTAAAATGATTTAGAAATTCGCAACGCGTCAGTGGTAAAATAAGCTTTAAAAGGCCGGAAAATGTGGTAATAAATTATTCATGATTTTGCCTACTGGTTTTAGAAGCTCCCTTTCCTTTTATGCTGGAGTAGAGAATCACGAGAAGGAGGAAGTGTCTCAACACAGACGTAATAATGGAGTACGAATATAAAATTTTGCAAAATCTTTTATTATTTTTGGTCATTAGATTTTCCTTTCATGTAACTGATTAATAGAACAAATAACATACATTGTTTTATAATTGTCTATACATATAAATAAAATTGTAACTCGTTTCGTGTCAGGGCATGCATCACCCAAAAATTACACCTAAGAAAGAATCTGTAACTTTACATCACAGAACGTTGGCCTTTTACATATAATAACGAATACATTGTAATCAACGAATTAATTTATTTCTGCTGATAACTGTAATGATTAAGAGGATTTTTTCTCAAGAAAAATTTTGCGCAATTTCACGCAGGATTCGAACCTACACGTCTCGTTTACCGTGTGTAGGCTACACACTCTCCGGTAAACGAAAGTGTGTAGGTTGATTCGTTAATTATTTCATACTGTGAAAAGCTTACGATCTTTGTAAAATACATTGTAGTTTCGATGACAGTGCGACGTGTTCTTTAGACGATAAGAAAATACATGCAGTAAAATTAACAGGGGAATATCCTCGCAAAAAGTTCTAGCAATACGAGGAACTATTGAATCGACGGCTTTATTTAAAAACGTATATTTTAGCTTATTTCATGTTTATTAGAACATATGATAGAATTTTAACAATATTATTTGGAGAAAATGTTTATGATCCTCTAATCTAAAAGAATTAAAATGTGTCACAAATTATTATTGCTACCTGCAGGGAATACAAAATTCTAAACAGATGTTATCAGAAAAGTAAAAGAATTATTTTAGGTTTTAAAATTACAATTAGTGATTGCTATACCCATTGCTACTCATTAATAATTTTCTTGTGGAGTTCGACAAATTGAATTGCTGTTGCAAATTATTTACAATATTATTGCATTTCAGTAACACAACACCGAGAGAAAAAAGTGTTGTATTAACTAATAAAATGGTGTATTGAACACTTTTTTTCTTTTTCAATATGAGCAATGATATCTCAGTGTTAATGCAATACGTAAAAAAATGTTAAATTGGGTTAGTTAACTGAATAATAATAAATGTTATAAGAAACAGACCACGCATGATTCTTTGACCATGTACTTAATTTTCCATTAACAATTTCTACCTGCTAATT
Source organism: Protaetia brevitarsis (assembly GCA_004143645.1). Lineage (NCBI taxonomy): Eukaryota > Metazoa > Arthropoda > Insecta > Coleoptera > Scarabaeidae > Protaetia > Protaetia brevitarsis. Next base: position 3,800,794 of record RXPK01000186.1, read on the forward strand.
GAATAATACAACAACATTATCTCAACACAGTTACTTGTTGTACACACACGAAGTAATAATTGTCTCTATAATTTTATAATATTGGTATAACACCATGCATCGATTACTGTATCATTAATGTCATTAAACAGAGATATACTGTAATCGATTGGGCATCTAATCGATGGATCTATCGATGAAACTAAAAATCCGCCCGCACATTCAGCAATTAGTCCATTGATAGCAACGCATAGCTATATATTCCTTAATTAGGTAATAGAATGTAGGTAATAGAAGAAAAACGTTTACGGCATTATATACTAAACTTATATTAGCTTAATAACATAACTAAGAAATTACAAAGGTTTTATTCATACATTTGAAAGGAAAGTACAATTTAACGTTTCATAATAAATCATTAATAACAACATTTAACCAAAATCCGTTATCAGCATTTACCGATTTCGTAATGTTACCCATCAAATAATCATTATTTTCAACGGAATTAGTTTTTAATCATCATATTAATTGATTTACTTAAACAATTAGAGGCAAAATGATTTTTAGGATTATATTTATCACATATTTTACCATAAGCTGGACAACTGTTTTGCGCATGCGTAAAATTACAACGTGTACCCCGACCTGTTCGAGAATTGTTCGAATCCGTTACAAACGATCTTATTTGAATTTGCCGGACACCTCTTTCCAATGATCTTCCATCTTTGTGCGGCCCTTGGGTGAAACGTGTCTTCTGTCTTGCTCCTGCATCCGGCTGTCGATCGATGTGTTTTCCAGCGTAATTTCAATATTATTTAAAATTTCTCGAACTTCCTTTCTTATAGAGTGTAACAGCGTCGCTGCTTGTATTTCGGCTGTTTTCCCACTGCAATCACTCGCGGTAGAATATAATTCTCAATCTTCTTTGAATTGCCTTCAATTTTTTGCTAGGTCGCCCTCCATTTTCATCTTTTCGGGTTGAGATATATTCTCCATTTTGTTTTGTTCCTTTCTGACACTTTTTTTTATAATTTGTTGCACTTTTTCTTCCTTTCACTGATTTTTTTTTGTATTTTGTTTGTTTTTATTCTGACTATATATATTGCTATGATATCCAGGGTATGGAATCTATTTTAAAGGCATTCACAACAAGGTTCTAGACTAAAGGAACAAGTAATTCAAAAGTGAGGCGTGTACTCAGTTGCCTACTCTACAGGCGAATAATTAATGAATTTGTTAAAAATAGTTATTTAAAATGAATAATATTAGCATTAGGTGCTAAATATTGCTTTATTATAATGTAAACTTTATTTTTATATGTTAATTCAAACTGACCTGGTATCTTTTTATGTATGTTATATTTTTGCTCGGAGAAATTTTTCAGTCTTGGGGGTGTTGTTATTTTAACGTTTGGCGTATTCCCCTCAAACTATAGAAAATAACGGCATTTTAATGACGGTTAGCTTTATCTTTCAAAATTCAGGTTGATCGACCTGTGTGATAACAATCGAAGGCTGTTGACCGTTGAATATGATTTGAATTCTCATTCTGTTGGTGGCTACCAGACAGGACGGTTGTCTTAATTTTCCTATAACGTTTTTTTGCCACAACTGTAAAAAATTTATCAAAGTTCCAAGAAGTTTTACCTAAAAAAAGTATCGATACAAATTCTGTTTATTAAATCCATATCGAATACCTGAATTTGCCAAGAAAATATCCTATAAATATCCTACGAAGACTTCCCGACCAGATAGCCTTTTCCATGCCATTGACCGAGACCGGGGGCCCATCTAACTGAACCACCATATCCAGCACCAGAGTTTGCCAGCGTCGTGTCCTTTCCAAGTTAGTATTTTCAAATTAGAATCACCTCACCTAAAAACAGAACGGAATTAATTCAGTTCCCTTTCAATTTTAATCAGACACTTTTATTTTTATGTAATTTATTTCACCATACGAGAATTTTGGGGTTAGTTTATAAGAACCGCCATTTAGTTTAGTTATTTTAGTAATTTTTATATGTAAGGGTTGTATAAAAATATCACCGAATTTTGATATTTGATAAAATAGCTATCTTTAACAAATAACGTTAATAATAGATAATCGTTTGCTATAAAAATTCAGTATTTGCCGTTTACAGATAGATGGCGCCGTTATTTAGTTGATATTTAATTTATTATATGACGTTTCCATAACCTCATTAGTTTTAAAAATGCCAGGAGAGTTTGAAGACGTGTTTTTGTATTAAAGTTTGTCTTATATAGTATTTTCTGATTCCATTTTACGTACCTTGTGATCATTAGAGTCTCAATTGATAAGGAAACATAGCATTTGGGTAATAAATAAAGATTTAAGCTTGTTTTGATTTGAAACGTTGTTTTTTATTGTACAGTAAGTGTTTACATCGATTTTCGATAATTACTTTTTTCAAATTTTAATAAACCGAGAAAGGGCTTTGAGGGTGTGCCCGTTAGGTGAGAAAATTAATTGCTTATTCGTTAATAAGCGTCCGGAGTACGATTCTGACAGACGATCTGGTCCTCTTTGAAGCGTTCCGTGCCACCTAGTAGGTAGGAAGTCACTTTCCACAGTTTTCTTTCATTTACTTAGAGAGATCGCTGGGTGTATTGAAGCCACTAATTTATTTAATTTGATTTTTATTGAAAAAAAAAGAAAAAAAAATAAAATCGTAAACGGACAAGCTAAATAAAAATAATATAAATTTGAATATAATATTAAATTAGTATTAGACTTTAAAAAACAAAATTTAGAAATCCCGGGCATTGTGTTCTGAAAAACAGAGCAATATATATACTGCGCGATGGGTTTTGATTATCTTTATTATTCAATATTAATGTTACAGAAACTTACAAACATAGGTCTTATTGCTACGGAGGTTGGATACTGACCTGACTGACTATACGCATGTGCGACCACCTATATGTAATAGAATTAAATATTACATTTCATTGAGTTAACACCGATAGTAAATATTTAAAGAACACCTTTTTCTAATGTCAAATCGACAATTTGTGGGATTAAACCAACAAGATAAAATATTGGTTACGCCTGAACACTATAATCTTGTTAAATTAACTCTAAATGTGCAACAATATAAATATGTTTGTTTTAAATAGGTGCATATGATTCACTTAAATGCAACATGGTTAAATCAATGCTCAAATTCGTGACACTACGAAAAAATGTTGAAATAACCATTTCATTTCTCTCAGTGAACAAATTAAGGGATTTATGACTGATGTCCCGATTTTCCTGCTAGAAGTGTACTACAGATATGGAGGACAAATTCAACAAACAAAAGTTTGAGACGATGATACACTCACTCTGTACCCATACCGACAAAAAATAATGTAATTTTCTATAATATATTCCAAAATATTTACATAAGAAGCATGCACCCCATCATTTTGCACTAGCTAACTTTTATTTTGTTGTTTTTAATTATTACAATATGTAAAAGCTCACACACTACTTAAGAAAAATATTTTACTGTAACAATATTCGTATTATTATTATCATCAGTATTATCCATAAATATCCAAACTGTAGCTAACTTTTTTAGGAACGCTCTTCATATTCATTAAGTGTTTATTGCAATGCCGTAAGTTCTGATATTTCAAATTTAGGTGATACTATAAAACCGGAATATATCAAGATGAATCCCTTCAGCCTTAAAGTCCTTGAAACGGAAATTACTTAGAATCGTCTTCTGTTATTGCATTCAATATCAAGTTTGGAACTTACCTTATTGTACCTGAGTACGCTAAAAGTTTCTATGTTAAACTGCGTGCCCTAAACTTTATTATTGGTATTATATGGGAACTTTAGTGGTTTGCAATTTGATTGAGAAGCTGGAATGCTTGAAGTAAACGTTTTTCGCTATACAAAATATCAGGTTATTGTGAATCTTATCATATAGTGTTTTAGATAGTTAAATCAAGTCCTCTTTATTTTAAACTTGAAAACTATGCAGATTGGCAGAAAACCGTGAAAATGAATTATCTCCAAAAGCCCATGCACTAAGGAGGGGGATTTGCCGTTAAAACTAGTAGTATTGGGAGTTGGTCGCAGTGACTATCTCACTCTAGTATGCCGTTGAAGAAATCGTGTCCACGCAAATAAACGTCCAGCTTTTTATTTAAAATACTAATTATAATTCAATAATATGATAACGTATTTAAAAGAAACTAAAATATGTTGTTAAATATGTACATAATATGCCAATATAATGTGTATTGTCTTGCTTAAACAGAAGTTATACAGACATTGTAAGATATTAATCAAAACTAAGCTGCATTCTATTTAATTATGGTTACTTTTCGTCGAAAAGCATATACTTAACAAGAAAATAGTTTTGCGGCAAAACAGCACAATACTTTCAATTAAAATAAACACTTTTCTGAGAAGAGGTATTATTTTCATTGAATATGATAAAAACCAAAAATTATAAAACTTTTCATTTAATGCATTCTTTTTTCTCAGCGTAGTAAACTTACCGAACTAGTCTACTAAAACAAAAAAGTCCTCACTTGTGTGTGTTTTAAAATCAATTCCTGCCAAGGCAACTCTGGAATAAGATTATTACCATATCTTCTATATCTCTCAAAATGTTTGGCCAATAAATAGCATAAGCTGCTAGATTTTTACACGATATTACACCTTGATGTGCTTTGTGTAAAAGAGATAGAAACTCTTTTGTAAAATAAAGCTTCTCTTGCGATATGTATGTCATTTCATATAGGCCAATAAAGATTTACAAAATCTGACACAAGAAAGATGCCATTAAGCTCTTGTTATCTGTGTTGTCTGAGAATAAGTTATTAAACCGATGCTATGGTAGAATTTGCACATACCTGAAGTGCATGCTATTTATAAATAATTGTAAACATTCGTAATACAAGCCAGTAGTTATAGATTCTGATAGGTTTCTTTCTTAAACAACTAAACTCAGTTTCCTGAATGCAAGTTGTTACTGTAAATAGTGCTTTTATTAACGGCTATTACACAGCGTACCTGACTAATCTGTGGTAAGTGAAGTATTACTTATGACTACTGGTATTGTATCCAACTACAGCACATGGTTAGTAGAAGTATCAACAATGCTGATCGCTATTAAACTCATGTATTTTCTTAAATAGGTAACAACTTGCCACAACTATGATTATTTGAGTTTTGCTGCTACCCCGTGATTGTTTTACTGTTCCTGATTGGCTAATGCGGCGGAGTAATAAAATAGTCCTCGAGACTGCTACGCGCGCAAGCGCGGGCTACTGTCAAATAAGAGTTGCGGACGTGGGAAAAGGTCGTCGAAAAAGAGTGGCCAAGAAGTAACGGCCATTGTAGCCAGTTGATACGCAAATATATTAAATCCCGGGTAGGTTAACTCAAGGCCCCATCCGTATAAAGAATCCCAGCGAAAGAAGAAGTACCGAGCCTATAAGCAATCGGATGTTTCAAGATTGCAGTTTTACCCGACGTTTCGGCAGTTGGTCTACTGCCGTCATCAGGGTAGCACCGAATAAAGCTGTTTCTTGCCAAACTCATTATTTTCTTGCTGAACTCATTATTACAATTGATTTGACAATTAATTTGACACATATATATTTTAAGTATATGCGCAGAACGTCTCCGGGATCGTGATTGCCGGTCTTCTACTTAAACTATCCCTAATCATTGGTAACCAGACACCTTTGATTTCCACGCTTGGTGTGCTTATGATGGCATTTGGTGTTACGGCCATATATGCTGCTTCTTTCGGTTTCCTTTTTGTAAAGTTGTCCTCTAAACAGCCTTATTCGGGGCTACCCTTATGAAGGCAGTAAACGAACTGCCGAAACGTGGGATCATAAAAATCCTACAAACGATGGAAATAGCCCAAGCAACAGCGCAAGTAACCGTTTACATACGATAAATATTGCAATCTGGCAAATCTTTCTTTCAAAAAGCTTCTTTTTATTAAAATGTCTCATTCTAGATTGAAAATAATCTTTCTTTTCACGCTTAATTGTATTTGTAATGTAGTTTCTTAAAGAATAGTATAAGGAATAGTATGAAAAGTAAGAGGCGACAACATTAAGAATGCATAAATGGCAAAGAACTAAAAAAAAATAATTTCACAATTCAGGAATTGGTCAAGAAGAGGATATACATAATTTAGCAGGACAGTGTCTATTTTTCCCTTTCAGAACTCGGCTACTGGAAAACACTTCATTTTTCAGTCAATTTATTCATAAGCCTTGTTTCCCCTGAAGCCCGTATAGTTTTGCACACCATATGATATGGAGTTTTTAACAATCGTCTTCTCCGAATGTTACGGTCACCTATATTACAATTTATCCATGTCAATATGTCGACCTTATGCTTTTCGTTTTCCTTTTTGCAAAAAAGGAATGAATTGGGAAATACGAAGTTAAAAAGGTGCTGTCTTTTTAATTTTTAATTCTGTACCATATTACGTGACGCTCAAAATGGATCATCTATTAAAATTAAAGTGTCAGCTTTGCATATATGCAGACGTAGGTATTCATAGATGTAACAGGAATATTTAGAACGAATGTAAGGTGGAGAAAAAGAAAGACAAGGGGTGGGGGAAACATTCGCGCTCGTCCTTCATACAAACTCCGGATACCCGGAGCAGCGGCAGCTCTCCGGTCCTCGACTTGTTCGGCGCTGTTCATCGATCCCGGACCCAGAGAGGAGGCCGAGAGCTCGACTGTATTTATAGCCTGCAACCGTTGAACACTTACATTCGCTGGCGTGCACCCACCTGTTCGACAGCCACTTGTTCAGCGCCACCGTCGGGCTTATTACCTCTCGCAGATGATGATAACGTTTCCGTCTCACTTCCAGATTTCGTCTCTATTCGATCGTGGTACTACCGATTGTGATTGCGACGGTGAAACGACAGCGGGAATGTTGGCAATAATGACTATACGGTCCTTTATGTGTCCGTTGCCGGGACAATTACAGCTGCGTTCGTTGTTATTTTTTGTCCAGGCTATAGGACAAGGACGAGGACAACCGGGATCCTCGTAGCAAATTCTATTCATTCTACGTAATTTTCTAGGACTGAATTATAACTGAGTAACACCGGAGATGTCTATTTGCGGTAGTTCTATTTCGAAAATGACAGATGTTTCTCATATCTATCGCTTAATTTATAAGGTCAAACACTGACATAAAGAGTTGTTTAAAGCAAAAACTTATATATTTCCTTGTACCAAAGCAGCGCCGGATTGGCCAGTCGGGATAATCGGGAATATCCGAGAAGCCGCAGCATTACCCTACTAAAGCAAAAATCTCACATTTATAAATCCAGTCTTTCAATAAAAAAATATAAAAAATCGCGTCAGGACTGTTTCCGGTATTCTCATAGATGCCGCAATTACGCACAAGTTCATTGCGACGCATCTAGTAACGTTAAATAAATCAAACAACTTATGGATGGTGTGCAATGGCCACATATCGGCGACATCATCTGACTGATAGTTACTGTGTATACAGAGTGATTCTCAATATATGCGACAAACTTTAAGCGCTGATTCCTGGGGTTATTTTGATCATAAAAGTTCATAAGAACATATGTCCAAAATGCTTAAATTCTAAAAGTTGTACAATGTTTAATAGTAAGTTAACATAGATTAATGTCTTATTATAAATTAAACAAATAATTAGTAAACAAAATGTAACTTTATTACAACTGTTGAAAAAAGAGCCCCCCAACTGCAATACAAGGCTTCTATCCTCGTATTTGCAACGGAACTTCTTCCAGCAGTGTAGGGTAGCTCCTCTTTCAAGGAAAAATTGCGGTAATACCTCGCCATTTAACCGCATCGGCTTAAAAAATGTGGACCTATCAAGTGATCATTCCAACAATTCCGGCCCACACATTGACGGAGAATTGATGTTGATGACGGGCATTCACTAGTTCGTGCGAATTTCTTCGGCCCATATGTAATTATTATGAAAAGTAATAATCGCGTTTCTAGAGAAAGTAGTTTCGTGGGTGAAGAATATTTGAGCGAAATAGTCAGGATTTTGTGTTGCATCCATTGACAAAAAGCCATTCTTTGCGGAAAATCTGCCGGCAAAAGTGCTTGCACCCGTTGAATGTGATATGGATACAACAATTGATCTTTCAATATTCTCCAAACTGTGGCCTGACTAATGTTTAAAGCAAACGCAATTTTTCTGGTGCTTGTAGTAAAATGTTACTCAATTTCATTTAGTACCATTTCTTGTGGAGTTCTCACTGTAGATGGGTGCCCGTTATCCGTCGTCCGTTCTTTTTTAAATTTCCCGTTTCACTAAGACGTTGGTGAAGACGGGCAAATGTTGAATGATGCGGGATGATACGGTTCGCGTATCGTTCTTCATAAAGACGTCTAGCAGCACGCGAATTTCCATTGGCCAAGACCGTAAACGAAATGCATATCACACATCTGAGCATTCGTGTAATTCATTTTAGAAAACAGAAACTGGCAATAAACTGAATGAATACTCTGACAACTATTGACAAATATTGAAATGACAAATAAACAATCCCAATATAATCAACACAATAGTTTTTGAAGAAACAACTGTGATATTATATCGTGTTAGTCATAGGTCATAATTTATTATTAAACATTCAATAACTTTAAAAACAAACCGTTTTGGACATATACTCATATGAACTTTTATGATCAAAATAATCTCAGGAATCAGCCCTTAAAGTTTGTCGCATATATTGAGAATCACCCTGTATATTTATACCTTTGAAAAAAAGGAAGGAAAGCGAAAATTTAAGAGTGATGCTGAGAATCAGAGAGAAAAAAAGAAAAGGAAATTAAAAATAGAAGCTTCAAAATGTAAAACGTCATCTGAAAATAAAGATGTAACTATGGCAGTAACTAATTTTAAAAATGTTACTGAATCTTTAGCAAATGAGGAAAACATAATGAAAATTTGAATTACTGCAAAATAAATTGAAATAATTACAGATACTAACTAACAATAACAATGGAGAAACTGACCAGCCAAATATATGTATTACTGACGATTTTGCTCTATCTTGGCTAAATGCAACTTCAACTTTAGACCGAGTGCTTCCAATGAAGGAGAGGAAAAAGAAAAGGTTTTTGTTGCGGACTAGTCTGAAATAGATTCAACTCATTTTTTAAGTTTCACCCTAAACAGCTTGTGTCCGATGTAAGCTTTAACTCCATGAAAATCTATTTTAGAAAAAATGGTAATCAGCGCCACTGGTTAACATACTCTGCTGATCGGAACTTTTCTTTTGCTCTTTTTCCTTGGCTTATAGTAAAACAACAGATAGTAATTTTACCAGTGGCTACAATAGCAAAAGTCATTTATATGAGCGTATTGCTGAACATGAAATAACATCTACTCATACTTTATGTGCAGAAGCATTTGTAATGAAAAGTAAATCTACAAATATCTCTCAATTTATTATAACAAGAAATGAGGAAGTCAAACGTATCAGTAATTCTTTCTAGAATAGCTTTTCTATTCTAGAAAGAATTACTGATACAATAAAGTTAATAGGAAAGAGAGAGCTTACTACAGACGTGATACAAAACAGTGAAGCAGCTCACACTCTCTATGTGATACTAGTAGATCACGGAAATTTTGTGAAATACTGGTTTTATTATCAAAATATGATCCTTTCCTGAAACAACTATTGATGAATCAGTTCGCCTGAGCGCAAAAAAGAAAGAATGTAACAGTGGTCCTGGCGACGGGTAAATACAATTACATTATGTCAAAACAGCTGTCAATTACGTTATAGACTCCATAAATTGTCTTGATGACGAAAGCATGATTGTAAGAAGTCAAACGAACAAGATGAAATGTTTAGTATACAATGCAGGACATTTAATATACATGATCAGTTATGCGCTTGCTATAAGATGTCACAAATGTCGTTCAACAAACGACTGGTCGCAATCGTAAACTGTACGTCCAGTACTGACCAAAACTTGTTCATAACAATTGAAGATATAATAAAAAAAAGTGGGATTATACATATAGAACTCACAGATAAATTCAGAGTAAATGTACCTAACGCTATATTTGATAAGAAAATAGATTTACACGTTATGGAGACGTTTTTGGTGACCCTCAAATTTTGGCAACGTACAAAATATTCCCGACCGTGTCCTGAAAACTATATGTTTATAACTTCAAAAAACATATGCAGATTTAACTGTAGACGATTACAAGCTGAACTACAAGAGTTTGTACAGAAGTGGCATAAAATAAGAGAAGTTATTACAAATGAATATTCAATAACTGAAGAGGACTACAACATATTAGAGGCAGGCGAACTATCAAATATTCAGAAATTTTAAAATCAAATTTTAACAGGTGTAAAAGCTGTATGTATACTTTGCTGCTATAATGTTTTAGTAAAATTTAAGTTACATATATTGCCTCATAAACATCTATTTGGAGCATATAATTTTATATTGACTTTATCATGCATACAGGTTTCTTGTGAACGTACTTTTTTTAAAGTTAAAGTATATACTAAACAGTAAGAAGTTGCACGTCACCAGATAAACTAGAAGATTTTTTATTGACGTCTGTAGAAAAAGATATTTTACAATATATTATAATGTACAGTTATAATGAGTGTGTTTGAAAAAATGGTCTTTTATTGAACTTATTATTATATAATATGGTTGCAGCCTGCCATATAACTAAAATAAAATAAAAGAAAATCCATGCCTACAAATAAATTGTATCATACAACTGGAAAATTAATATATTATTTTGTGGCGATATAATTGTAAATCATTATTTTTATTATCTATTTTTCTCAGCGTAAAAGTATTGAATCGCAACTTTTACTCAACTCTACCCATCGTTAATTCCTATTACGCCTCACAATAAATAGGTCCCCTATACCTAGAGTGTAGCACATACGAATCTGCAATTATATCAAATAATCGAAGGTACCCTCTGTGAGGTTCCCGGCCGTTTTATTCTAGTTTGATTCGCGTACATTTCGAACTAATTGGATTCTAGTAATGATAAGCTTCCGATTAGTAATCTAAACCTAGTCATGGTTGGGTTATGGTAAAGTCAAATCAAAGCCGGAATATATTGATGTGGCATGACGTCGACCCGTAATCGAGATATGCAACTGAATTCGCGCAGACAAGCAAATAATGGCGAATCTATTATGTTTGTTATGAGAGAGTAAATTAATTTCAAGCATTGGCGACTTCCACCAAAATAAAATAGAAGGAAGGTTCGAATAAAGTAAAGAATAAATACAGTAAAGCAAATCTGCTTTTTATGAGAAAATATTAATCTGCGCTAAAGGACGATACGCAATATCGTTGCGCTTGCCATGATGATATCGTCAGACTAAATACGAAAACACGGATCGTTCTATTTGACCAAGAAAATAAAGCGAGAACAGTTTGCTTTGATCTCGATCTTGTTTGAGAGTCGCGAATTCAATAGGCTTTCGGTTATAAATAGCTTCCGTCGAAATAGTTGGGAAGTTGTTCTTATCTCTATTTAACCGAATTAGAATCCGCAATGGCATATTACCCTAAAATTAAATTTCCTTTTAACGTATCACCATTTATGCGATACAGATGTTAAATACTTTTGTTTTCGTATTACGCCCAAATCGATCATCGCCCACGATTTGATTAGGTAAAATGTATTTTTAAACGGGATCTATCGAGTTAGACGTGTTTACAATAACAGTAAATGGGCTATTCTTTCATTGGGCGCGCTGGATAAAAGAACCTGTCAGACCTAGGGCGATGTGTTTAAATTCTGTTACGTTTCACGTAATCCCAATAACAGACAACAAAGCATAGCTTTCAGGGAGAAACAATAACAGCGGTAGAGTATACACACGTACACACATATTGCCTTTAAATGCGCACATCTTTCACAGGAAATAATTTTCCGGTGGCACGGGCCGATGTTAGTAATAAAGAGAGGAAAATATACACTGTCAACGGCGACGATGGGTTTCATCGCGCAAACGGTGTCATTTTAATTTTGTTTGAATCGAACAAACGAATTGACGGCTTAAATCAAATCTGGATAGAATTATAAAAATGCCGAACTGCCAGATAACAATACGATTCAGAAAAAAAACATGTCAAGCCAATACGTGTGGACATGACGTGCGATAAAGACATCGTTTCAAAAGTAATATAAAGATATATTATATCTATCCATATTCCAGATACAATGCATTTTATATTTACAAATTTATAATTATTAAAGCGTGAAAAAAAAATTATCAAGGCTGCTAACGAGAAATAACAGTGCTTTGTTTCTTTTTTCATTAAAATGCTTGTGTACCCTTAAAGAAAAATAAAATTAATAATTAACTCAACGGGGGGTTCCGTACTAAAATATAAATAATAACTTCATAACCCATTTAGCTAATGCTAGACACTTCAAATTAAAAATATTTTTTTTCTTTAATTATTTTTTTATTAATTCAATATAAGTTATTGCCCTTTGATGTGTTAATTATATAACTGATGTAAAAAATGAAAAATATATTTTTAAATTTGCCTTTAAATTATTATTAAATATGAAAAATTTACTCTTACATTTATACCATACTTTTTTTTAACATTGTGACAATATTAAGTAATAGTACAATGATGGACACAACATTTTAAATTACTAAGTTTACTATTAATTCACCGATGTAACTACCAACTTGTTGCCCGCCAAGTGCGCGGATCAGTTTTCTGACTTTATGGTCTTCTTTTTAAACTAAATTGAATTTTAAATCTTGTGCCGCCATCTAGTATTGTTAACGTCTTGTGATAACACTGCGTAGGCTTCACGGCCGGTGTAACTATAACTAACAGCTTCTTGCGGGTTTCGCCGTGTGTCAAAACTTTCGCTCGACGTTTCGCTGTTCATACGCGATATTGTTAACGTCATTCACACGAACTTCGTTTTGTTTGTAATTTTGATTAATACCATTTTTTCTTTTCATCTAAAAGTAACTTTTATAGTATTTCATTTTATTAGAATATTCCGCATATTCTTGACCATCAATATTTAGTTTTCACACTAATTGCATTTACTTTTGGATTTTTAACGTTCATTTGACTCATTAGTGATTACGTATTTCTGACTTCCTTCCGCATGAGGCACACGATATGTAATCTTAATGAGAGTAAGGGGAATCTGTCATGGCGGCTCAACTATCCCATACCAATAGATGTCTCTGGCCACATGTCCGTGACGTTGCTTAGATGCTATCTTCACGTCGAGTCAAATGTCAACAACTTTGCACAGTCTGAAGTTATCTTCATACTTATCTGTCATGGTACTCTCATATTCTCTAGCTTCTGGCTATGTATTTTCTATGGCTGTTGTGTTAAACGGTTTGAATCTTTGAACGTGTGTTATGCTAGGTGCTGTGTTTATGTTTATTTGCGTTTTGGATTTTTCCTTTATTACTGTCCTGTTTATTCTTTTTTTTTGTGTAAGTAATCTGCATAAAATATAGTAGAGAGATAGGATAGAAACTGTCTGCAAGTATTAAAATGAATATTTATTGCAGGTTTGCTATTAGATTCGCGAATTTTTAGTTTCGTATATGCTTTTACCTAAATTTTTAATAAATATAAGTGATTAATAAGCATTTACTTTTTTCTTTGTCCTTTTCAGTAGTAATTAAATCAAATGGTGCACGTGAAAAAGAGGATAAGTTAGTTTTCGATTTCCACAAAATTAATGCTAATCGATAACGACTTCTCTCATTTTTTCGCGTTACCAGCAAAACCTAATATTATTAACTATTATTAAATATACCTATTTTTTAATTCTACCGCCAATAGTTCTCCCCTGACATTAGAGTGCGCTATAATCGCGGTTTCACTTTATTATTAGGAACAATGCATTCTACTTGGTTATCTAGGATGAGGCAGGATGTGCGACGCCAACTATCCGAGCAGAAGATACGTGTTTATGTGATCTCCAAATATTCTTTGTTAATTCCGCATTAGTTGATTCTTTCATGCGAGTCGCTTAATATTACAAACTTCCTTCTTTTATAGTAGATTCTCCTAACTTAAATGCATTTCCTCATAAATTCTACTCATTTGATGCATTTATTAATTATAAATTTTGAGTCGTCCTCCCTTGTTGTGTGAAGTATATTTGTATTTTTTATGTATGCTTCTGCATTTTTTTATTTAATTGAAATAATTATGTTATATTTGTTGCATATGAATAATATATATTAAATCGCGCTTGCATGAGCCTGTACTATGTATATATCTATAACATATAAATGCCAAATACAGCCTTTTTTGTGCGTTATCTCTTATCGAGGACAGTTGTATTATTTGTAAGCGACGCATTAATATTATTAGTATTTAATTACTATCATTTTAAAATCAGACAATATTATGTTTAATAACAATGTACAATGTACAAGGTGGTCCAATTTGCTTGTCAGAATAGGGCATCTCGGTAACCAAGTAACCAAATCTCGATCTCTTTTTCGCTGATTTTATACGTATTCTATTAAATATTGTCATTGTAATGTTCTACGTCTGCGTTGTATGAATTTTGAGAGAGGGATTAAACTCTTCCTTGTTCGACTATTGATGTAAGTAGACGTTTTTCTTAAATAATTGTTGCCTTCAGTCAGGTTTTTCGTTGCGACGAATGTGAGTGATTGAGCCGTTTGTGTGAGAATGATATTGTGATGTAGATGCGCGTTCAATGAGTGAGAAATTTCTATTCTTTTATTTTATATTAAACCTTTTCATTTTTTCGTATAATTAAGAAAGTCTGACATCATTTACTCACAATTTACTTTTCGTGGTTAGATTAAAGTTAAGTTAAAGTAATTCGCTAGGGTAATTCTGAGATTAATAGTTTTTTGTTTTATTTATAAAATCTTTCCTTTGAGCTAGCTAATATATTTCTTCTTTCATTTTAGCCTTTTTTATTTATTACAATTAATACACAGCAGTACTGAGCACTCACGGTTCTTAGACATATGCTTAACACGCTCATCACACATATACGCTTGACTTTGACAAGAAAGAAATTTATAGTGTTTTTATTGTCATGACCTACTACGTGATGGTTTCTAAACGTAAATAATTTTTACTTTTAAATTTTATTAGATAAGTGATGGCAATCGACCCCATAAACCATATATTTTTGAAAAGAGAAAAAAGCACTCTCTCCGACTACGTCACTGCCTACTACGCTTTACATTAAAAAAAAGATCAACTTTACGCCGCAAGCGAAAAATGAATGCATAAAGTTAAAATCTGATTTAACCTAGGCTTTTACTCGTAAAGGCTATAATGTACAACAGTTTCTTTCGTATCATTAAGTTCCAGCGAGTATAACATCTTGAAAAGTCGAAAAAAATCAATTTTTGGTTATGACTCAAAAACACAAGAATATAACTAATTTTAATTTTCGCCATGGAGTATATCTCGGAAAAAGAGATGGAGACTTGGCCACTCGTCTTTTTCTATCTCTTACGGTTACCGAGATGCCCTATTCTCTATTTAAACCATTAAAAAGTTACGCCAAACAGGCGTTTGACCTTTTCATTCTTCCAATTGTATTGGTTTATCTACTGATTTCACATGGCTCTGAAGATGGCTGTTCAACCGAAACTGGTAAGCCAATTAGTTTTTATTACATTGATTGAGTAATACACCAGTTCTTTCATTATCCTTTACACTTTGACTCAATTTGGACATTATATGCATATTATTTTTAGTTAGTTTGGTGTTGCTACTTCATGTAGGTGCAAATGTAGATATAATATACACATAAATTAAAGAGTTTGTTACATTTTTTGCCAGCAACTATTTGAAGCGTCACCGTAATTACATCACAAATATTAGTGCAAAAAGATAATGATACTGATTATGAGTTAAAGCTCTTATTATTTTTTATAAAATTTAAAAGCTCTATTGAATAAATCGTTTTTCTCAATATTGGAACGGAAAATTCCACGATTCAGAATAAATAGATTTAAAACACAAGTAAAGTCGTATTGAGTGACCACAGTTGATACACCGAAACCTTGTCAAATCTTCACGAAACGTCAAGCTCACTAAGACATTAAAGATGTGGTACCTATTGGTATTCACACGGTGAGCTTTGATAAATAAGGTGTATTAAAAGTAACAAAAGTTTCGACGTTAACGTGTTCGTTGATTCTGAAATACTTTATCGCCTGCACCAAATCTGGGGAGCTGTTTCACTATTGAAGAACATTCAGATTTGCCCAGAAATTGATTTAATTTTTAAGTACCGTAGTTGTCATGCCAATGCCAGATTCTGGTCAAGAGTGTCTGCTTCCTTATTTCTCTGAAGGAAGGAGTACCTAGGTATCTAAATTAGGGATATATTACTAATCTAATAATTTTATGAATTCGATCCCGTATATAAAGGAATTTTATTCTACAATCACTTACCAAGAGGTATAAAACAGATATGTAACAGTCGCATATTTAGTTTAAAGCTGAAAGCATTCCTTGCGGATAAAGTTTATTATTCGGTCATTGAGTGCATGTCTTTTTTTTGACTTGTCTCATATTTTGTAATCGCGGGGATAAATGAACTTTATTTATTTATTTATTTATTTATTCCCATGATATTTAGAGCATTTTATAGCTTCAGACCAGCTTCAGGGTGCGCCTCTAGTATTTTCAGCACGACCAATGCACATTTCTATTGATTTGTGTCTAATTGTTTATTTTTTTTTAAAAAATAGCATAACTACCTACGTCTCGATACCATTGATTTTAGGTGGAGAGTTGGGAGTCGTCCAAAATTGCAGTATTTTCTTTTAGACCGCAGCAAAATATACCATAAATCAGCAAGTGCCTGTTTTCTTTGCATCCTCATTTCTTTCTGTTTAGAAAGGATGCGGTGGTGAATGTATCAACCATGGATGACAACGTGTTCGATGTTATTCCGGGCGTGCTGTCGTAATGTGGTTTTGGACATTGTTCGCCAGAGAGACATGATACAGCGAATGATTGGCTATGAGCTAAATGCAGAATTTGGTTAATCTGGCCTCCCTTTCCAAAACAATACACAAAAGTAATGAGCCCCGAAAAAATTCCAATGCCAATGACTGGAAAGAACACATTATTCAGCTATACTGCGATCCTCTGAATGAAAGTAAGTTTTGCTGCTATTTATTAAGTAATAAATTAGTTAAGTTTTCGCTTCCTTTATTAGCGAAATATTTTCAGAAATATAACCACACTCTAAAGAATTAGCTCTAAATCTTTGTGAAATATCAGGGTATCAAGTTTCCAAAGTTGCTATTCTTCTGTCAAGCAACAGGTTAATACACAGCAATGATATTATACTTATTATTAAATAATTAATATTTCGACAAAAAAATTGTACTGTTGTTCTTTTGTTCATATCTCATTGTTATTGGCCAATTCATTTTATGAAAATCAATAATCTGTTTCATCAAGGCGGGCTAAAATTTACTTTCGGAATTAATTTTATCACCTGATCGTTAATATGACAGCTTACATAAAATAAATTATCTCCTTCCTACAGTTCGCTAAGTATAATCCAATGGAATTTGACGTCACGCAGAGCCGTTGTGCGTCGTCCGTTGTATAATAATTTACGGGAATTTTATATGCTGGTGAGTGTGAATGAAACCGTTCACCATGACTAATCAGAATTAAGGAATTAATATCGCATTTCCGATGTGCCTTAATTATTATCGATTTTGAGGTGCTTTCATATAAACAACTATATCAGCCAGGAAAGGTTTAACGTGGTACTGGAGTTGACAAACTTGAGTTTCGCAAAAAGATTAATGTGGCTTTTCAAATTAGGTTAGCATTTAGATTCGTAACAAATGTACCAAAATTGATTTCAGTTTCCTAACTATGTAGTGGGTAGTGTGCGTGACTTTAACGCAGTTCTATAAATGCAGAAACCAGAAATAAAAGAGCAAAATGAGCAGAAAATAATTTCACATTATGTGTTGTTTGGTAGGTCCTTATGCGAGCCTTGAGTAATACTTGAAAATTGTATTCTGTTTCAAACACATAGCAAAGAAGTGCATCATAACGATAATAAATTTTAAAATAAACTATTAATCACTACTTTCGGTTGTATATTCCGTGAAAAAAGCTCTTTGCCTACAAATGTTACTAAAAGACAAAACATTGTTAATCGAACTGTAATAACATTTTATTCGCAATCATAATAGTAATATAGCTATTTTTAACGTACATGAGGTTGGAAAATACGTTATTACTGGTTGCAAAATGTTTCCCTTGGATTGAAAGTGATTAATTTCATTTCTAGGGTGAAAAGCTGTCAATAATCAAAAACATCAAATGTTAGTTCAACGTTTAAGCAGGTTTAAGTATTTAGTTATTAGTTTCGACGAACAATCGCTAAAAATCAATATTAAATTGGAAGAATAATTGACTGAGAATTTAAGATGGAAAACTCCTTATTAACATGAAGGTATTTGTTAAATTGTTGATCTGAAACTACAATATGTATCTATAAAAGGGACAACAATAATTGTAAGACGAATTTAAGACCACTATTCATGCGTTAATTAATAATTTGGTCACATTAAAAACGTGTGTAACACTCGGTTGATATTAGCATACAGCATAGTTTCGTCTTACCAAGGATCTTCAGGGCTACTGGTCAACCTAATGTATTATACGGAGAAATCGTATATATGTATATATACTTAATAAGTAGAAGAATAATTGAATGAGAAGTTAAGATGGAAAACTCATTATTAACGTAAAGATATTTGCTAAATTGTCGATTTGAAACTACAATATGTATCTATAAAGAATAATAATAATTGTAGGATGACTTTAAGCCAAATGTTACACACGTATTTATGTGACCCAATATTAAATTGTTGCAGGTACGTTATTCTCATGCATGATTTTTGACAAATATATATTGACAACAAACTGCATATTACACTAAGGTTGGAAGAAAGGTAGTCAATTTCTTGCCAATATATACATTCCTTTTTTTGCGAAAAATAATGTATAGAAAACATTAATTAGTGTTTTCTATACATTATTTTTAATATATTTTGAATTCATGGCTACGTTTGAATTTCCAGAGAGCTATTAATCATAATCGGGAGCCCATGGTTTATTATTTGATCATTGGAAATATTAAATTCTTGAGGTGATATCGATGAAGAAGGCTCAGCTTGATAAATATCAATTATTATTGGATCTTCTGCTGATATTAGCATATTGGCAGTTTTTATTTGTGTTGTCTAAAAACTGGCCACGTAACTTATTTTGCTATGGTATTCGATTTACACCCGCTAAACGTTTTAATTACTTTTAGTTCCAGCACGTCGCCTTCGCCATTAATAAGAGTAGCAACTGCACGCTTAAAGCAGTAACCTGTAAATGCTTCAATATTTTCAACTTCAAATATGCTGCAATCTTCTTGGAAATTTAGCTAAGATGTTACGCCCAAAAGCATTGCTTCATAATTTTACAATATCTTAAATGTAAAAAGAATCGAAAGGTTAGATAAGAGTAAATAAACTCGTTCTTTCGTTCATACAGCAATTTAATATATGATGATTAGTTTCGGCTTTTAACAGCCATCTTCGGATCACTAGAAATGCAAATTTATCAATTAATTAATGTAAATTGTGTTAAAATTTGAATATAAAACTGATGAAATTAAAGCTAGTAGATGTAAATAGTATAAGTTAACAATAACAAATTATATTTAAAAAATATTATGCATTACAAGTTTACTTACACGTCAATAAGTAAAATTGTCAATTATTAGCTAAAAACACCAAACATGACAATTTATTGTCATGTTGTTATACGTAGACACAAACATTTATATAATAATAAATTGAATAGAAATATATTATAATATAAGAATACTATTTCAAAAATGAAAACAATACAACTGATTTTAATATATGCAAAACGTGTCTATGTGTTATTTATTGTAAACCGAACTGCGAAAGATTGCTTAAAAAATTATGTACGTGTGAAAGTGTGTGTGTTCCTTGTGAATGTGTGTGTGTTTTGTGTATGTGTATGTAAAAGTTATGCCGGTTGTCTAAATATGGAATGTTAATGCTGTGTTAAACTGGTTGTCAAATCCAAATAAGTGAAGATCGGTTTAATATTATAACCAATCGATACGAAAAAGAAAGCATCCCCAGAAAGAAAACCCTATAATATGTAATATAATTGAAAGCATCATCTATTTAAAAAAAGAACATATTAGTATTGAATTATTCTGGGTGAAGGGACATGCAGGAATAGAGCCAAACGAAATAGTAGACAGATTAGCGAAGGAGGCGATAGGTTCACAATGTAATTGGCATGCGAAAATACCAGAAAGAGACGTAATAACTAAAATCAAAATAACAAGTTTGAAGGATAACTGGCAAAGACACTGGGAACAGTATTATTCAAAAAGAATGACTCATTATGCTAAAGTTCAACCTCGACCGTGGCATATAGGACATAAAATATCTAGGAATTATTATACTACCATCACGAGATTAAAATTTAATCATGGCCAATTTCCTGCACATTTATATAAATTAAAAATTACAGATTCAGCCTCCTGTGTATGTGGTTCTGAATTGGCAGATTTAAACCACTTGATTTTTGAATGTTCAAATTATGAAAGATATAGATATCAACTCATTGAAAAGTTGAGTAAAGCAGGAGTGGAGATGCCTACGAATGTAACCTGTGTTTTGATCCATAATTCCAAGACGGTTTACGATGCATTAATTGAGTATCTGTGGAATGCAGGAATAAGGATTTAGGGTTGTAGATAAATTTATTCCTGTACCTTTTTGTTCCCTGTGTGGGTAAACCTTGTTTCCGTTTGGCCGTATTTCTACTGTGTGTAAAGTCGTCCCGATACGCCCCGGGAACGTGAAGCGTTTTCTTCTTTTCCTTCCTACATAGGTTCGATAGGTTAGGGGTTTTTCATAGATTAGTTTTGTTTGATAAAGTAGAAAGTATTTTTTTTTCACTGATAGTTTTTAAGATCGTGGCGATATGGGCTTTGTTCCTCGAACGCCGGAAAAAAAAAAAAATATAACCTATTTGTTCATTTAAAATATGTATGTTAGGTACTTCCTTATGCCGTTCTGTTTGGTATGCTACTTTTGCATTGCAGAGCTATAGTATTTCAATTTCAAACATATCTGACTGTCTCAACTACTGTAATGAAATATTTTCCAGCTCGCATGCAACATATTGTTATCAATTTTCTTTAAAATTGCCTGCATATGTCCAGGTACGTCTTTGGCAAAGTGAGAGGTAACTAGTAACATACTTACTTCTCGATTGAAAAATTCTTCTTCGAAATAATGGATGCTACTCTTCAATATAAAGTATATACGCTATAAGTTCATTATTTATTGTTATAGAAACTAACTAACCTCTTTACTCCCTGAGAATCTTCTATTTATACGGAAAGTATTTCAGTTAATGACTGTGAATGTAAAATTAGAAACAGGTTTAATGATCTTTTAGTTCGTTAGAGCCATAGAAAAACTTTATTTTTTTCATTTAGAAAGATTATGTTTGTATTTTGATAATTTTAGAAAAATGTAGGACGCCCAGATTATGTTAACAACAGGTAGATTACAAAAAATAAAAGCAAAATTTGCATACACCTTTCTCTCGCATCCAAATGAAGAAGAAAAACGAACATCATGAAAAAGCCAGTGCTTTTTTGTTTAATTTGAAATAAGCAGACGAGGCAATGCCTGTTGTTTTGCTTTCTCTTTATCCTACTTTTCATTACAGGAACTGCTGGATCTATGTATTTGTTCGGTAGGTAGCTACACAGCTTCGGCTGCCCGTTCTTTCTTAAGTGAGTTCTGTTACAGTTTAACTATTCATTATTGACCCACCTATAATTGTCTTCTACTTTAAAATGTCTACCATATTTTCATTTACTGCGACTTGAATTTAATTTACATAATTTATTATATTAAACCTAGACGAAAGATTTCTTTCTTTCGAAACAATATGCCCACCTCCTCTTAAAAATGGTATAATGTTCTGTACAGTCAAATAAAGAAATATAAAGAAAAAATATTCCAAACAAAACCAAATTTATTTGTGTAAAATAGTAATCGTGTTGAAATAAACAAGATTTTGCTTGCCTTAAAACAAAATGTTATTTTATTTGCAATTTAGCAACAATTTTTTCTATCACAAAAGCGATTTTCTGGTCAGACATTCGTTCATAGCTCTTGGTGAGGTCGGATTTACCTATTTCCTCTTTATCTTGAATTGGGTTCCATTGATTGTTATTGTATTTGTGGTTTTTCTTTGTTAAATTTAGATCTTCATAAGTGTCGGCTTTTTACTTTAGTTGTTCGGTGAAGTCACAGTAAGTGTGTTTCACGTCTCTCACATTTCAATTTATGAATCCATCGAAAAGCACGTGCAGATAAAATCAGTTCGACTCAATGAAATAGTGAAGGCATTTCTATATGAAAAGCGGTGGAAGCATTTATGGGAGTGTGAGGTTAATTGTGGCAGGTAAACAAAAAAGAAAATGATGCAAATATATAAATTTGTGACGCATTTGTATCATTTCCAAAAATTGAAATTATTACAACATACTAGGAACTAAAAAAAAATATATCACAGTTTAGCGGAAATGATTTTTTTTATTTTTCTTTTTAACAGTTTCTTCTTAACAGTTATTTAAGACCGAGACCTATAAACATTACAAAATTAAAACTATCTGAAATTTAATATTATATTATATTAAGCTGCTTCAGAAAAAAAATTTGGCCAAATATATGCAAAGGCCAATTTCACTAGCTTGAGCGCAAATAAGTGTTTTGCATTTTCTAAACTTTGAGGTAATCGGCAACCTGTTTATTATGACAGTTTAAAGTCAATTTTTAATACATCAAAATTGATGTTTAAACGCATATATCTTAACATATAGTAAGGGCGAGAAACGAAAATTCCTTTTTAAATAAATTGAAATTCAATAATCCCAAATATAATAGATAAGTATAAAAATTAATTTAATTTTGATAAATATGAGAACTCACCTTGAAAATAAGAGCCTTACGTTTCTTCAATGTTATTATTTATCATTAAACAAGAAATTGTACATGGTATTGATATAAAAACAGATAATACATTAAATAATTTAAATCAAACTATAAATTTATTGTAGAAGAAGCTCCTCGTGTGACCCCGCCCGGCAACCTAGTTACCTCTGGAAGAAAATAAATATAGCTACTCATTAATCTTCTATAATATCTCAAAAAATATTTCTTTGATTCAAAAAATTCTTTCTATCATCAGAAATAATTTAATCAAACAACCACTGAAAGCAGATAACCCAGTAACCTTTTTTACGAAAACATAGATTCACCACACACAATCTGCCTTATACATATTTTATCAGTAAGAGCTTTAAATCATAACATCAGCCTCGTTAGCATTACAATGTGCGAAGTATCTCCCCTTTATTGTTTTATTCTGCGCTTTGATAACAGATGACAACGATACGTATGTGCCAAGCGTACATATCGGGTTATACACAAGGGGCATACGTGCTTTGCTAATTTACATTCTAGTGTTATAATACGATAGTAGCAATTTAAAATAAGACGCGGAAGTTGTCCTGCTAATGAAATCCTGACTATAATTAATTTAAAACGGAGTTATGCCAACGTAAGAACTTTAGTAGGATTAATTATAACAGGTAAATAGGATAATCTCTTTAGACCCAATATGCTCTCACATGCTAGAGAACCTCTCGTGAAGCGCTTGCAGAAAATAGCTTATAATATTATTGCATTTCAAACTAATGTACCCTTGATTTGGTTTTCCTCTCTGTATTGTATTTCGTTAATTGACATGTAGCTATTGTCAGGATAAAATAATTTATGTAAATACCCGCTAAAACAAAACCACACTATTTTTTTTTTCTTGATAAGTATTTCAATACCTACAGACCGATAAAAGCGAAATAAAAATTCATAACGAATACGAACTTACTTTTCTGAAAGGCCTTTCCTACGCAACAAGAGCCATACTTTACTTGTAAACTAGCTGATGTTCACGATATCCCCTGTATGGATTTTTAGATTTGCTTATAAAATTACTTCTAAATAATTGCAAGTTTCTTTTTGAGATATTATCGAGAGAAGTAGTGGCTAAAAACGAAGCCTTGTTGACGTGTAAAGAATTTTATTTGTTTTCTTTTCAGATGACCTAATAATCGTAAATCACTATTTGAGATATCATTAACAAATTAATGTGCTTACTCCTCACTAGCTCAAATGGTAGAGCGTTCGTCCGGTAAGCGAGAGTGTGTAGGTTCGAATCCTGCGAGAGGAGAAACAAATTCCTCTTAAATTTTACTACAATAATTAGCAGAAATACATTTATTTGTTAATGATTTCATACTGTAAGAAGCTTCCAATCTTTGCACTATTTCGGAAATTTAAGGAATATATGTATGTGAGCGGAATTTATGAATTCTATATCAATTAGCAGATTAACCTAACCTTTACTAGGGTTAATGCAATTCACAAAGACGAATAAGATTTCGAAGGCCTTTATTCGTTCCTATGACTTTTTCCATTAGTTTACGCGCCTCTTGAATACAAGCTTGCCGTCAGATAAAGGATACCAGTACCGGCCAATTTTAAGAATAAGATGTAGGCAGAAGACCATGCTCAAATAAACTCGCACATTATTATGTTTACAATTGTCCGCAAGGAGGAGATTTTGTCGCGCCTGCTGTGGAATCAGGATAAGCTAGTACTAAGACTCGACAACGAATGGCATAAATTTTTTGGTATAATCTCATCATTCTGACCCAGGGCAAAATCAACAACGTAGTGCGATACAAGAGAGCACGCTCCATAAGTTATACAAGACTGAACGAAAAAAGAGGGTCTTAACATTGGAGCCTCCAAAACGACCATAATAGCATTCACTGAAAAGAAGAAAAGTAGATGGTCTTGGAGTGTGTGGAAATAAAACTGTCAGAGAAAGTGAAATATGTTGGTGTCATTCTAAGCTCACTTGGAATCGACTGCTTCAGAGAATTAAAGCTAGGGAGGACACAGCACTTATGTTGCCTAGAAGAGCTCATGGAAAACATGGGGGACTAAAACCAAATATATGTACTGGACACAGAACATACATCACAGTGATGAGACTTGTGATGGTCACTTATGCATCTCTAGTACGGACAAAGATGCAGCAACATATTGTTATAACTGAACTTACAATTAGTAAGATACAGAAACTTGCGTGTTTAGGAATAAGAAGCGCAATGATGACTACTATTACAGCAGCAATGGAAAACCTAAGTATACTTCTCTCCTTTCCATCTGGGAATAGTGGGGGAGGCAAGAATGGGTCATATCAGATCGGAAGAGCTACCAAGCGACAGATATGCAGGATTGAAAAATAATATTGTGCATCATATGGAAGGTAACCTTTTGAGATTGGGGCTTACAAACCTAAAGGCGGTGAAAGGCTGGAGAACGCAGAACACGCCTGCGCAAGCTAGAATAAGAGTTCAAATCAGAAACCGTATCTTTGAAATGGACAGTGGTACGATACTCCCGAAGCTCTCCTTCGATAAACCCTTCGAGGTAATCTTGGAGTGGGATGACTAGACAACAAAACAGAAACCGGGAATTCAGAACTCAAACTAGTAAGGCATCGGTTAAAAAAAATTACTGGTTCTAATGCTAGTATATACTACCCGCGCGAATGGAGAGTTGCTAAGATAGTCTCCTCTTTGACGATATTCTAAGAATCAAATTAACGGCTCTGATATTGCAGGGTATGCAGACGATTTTGTGTTGATGGTGGCTGCCGATGAGGAGCTCATTTTGGTAGGGAAGGTAAACAAAAACCTACTGAGGATTAATAAATGGCTAACTGAAAACCGCCTAGAGCTAACCCAGAGAAAACCGAGCCAGTCATCCTGAAAAGGAAAATGCGCAGGGAGTATGTCTTTTTTAACATCGGAAGTATAAGAGTAAGGCCACGAGGATGCATAAAGTACCTGGGAGTAATTATAGACCAACGATGGTGTTTCGGAGAACATATTAAGTATGCCCTTAATAAAGCTGAAGAAAGGGCTGGCATGGTAGTCCGTCTGATTCCTAACGTGGGAGGACCTAGCAGCGCTAAAAAGATGCTATTATGCGGAGTAGTACATTTCATAATCTTGTACGGCGCTCCGATCTGGAGTTAAGTGTTGGAGAAGAAGACCTACCGAAATATGTTGGAGAGGCAGCAGAGGAGAGTTCTTTTGAGGGTGGCGTTGGATTTCTGCACTGCGTCAGCGCCGGCATTACAGGTTATTACGGGCATAATATCCATTGACTTTCTGGTAAATGAGAGGAGATTTATGCACGAGAATGGTGGCACAGAGGCTAGAGAAAAAGCACCAGAAACCAAAATGGAAATCTGGCAGAGAAGGTGGGATAACCACAGCAAAGTGACACAATGGACCAAAAGGATAATCCCTAACATTAAAATGTGGGTAAAATGCCAATTTAGGAAGCTAGATTACCACCTTACCCAAGCGCTAACAGGATATGGGGTCTATAGGTCATATGCCAAAAGATTTGGCAAATACAATACTGACAGATGTATGTACTGTTGAGCTGAGGACACAGTGCATCACACAATTTTTGAATGCCCACGTTGGGTTAGAACACACATCAGAACCTACACCATACTGGGAAAGGAACTCTGTCCGGAAGCCGTGATTCCCGAAATGCTTAGATTAGAGGGAAGCTGGAGACCAGTGCACTCGATGATAACAGAGATTATGAAAAATAAGGAGCTAGAGGAAAGAGAACGGCAGGCCGGCGTCAGTGTTGGAGGAAATGACAACAGTAAATAAGACCCGAGACTTCCTCATGGGAACGACAGAGTAGCGCTGGCCCGAACTCCTAATCACCGTATGGTGGACGGAGGACGTAGGGATAACACTATGTGAACAAAAGACAGTCCACTCATCTGATGTAATGCTTGATAGAATGGTTCCAGCTGAATACGGGCGGTTCAGAAGGGTCTTTTGTGGGGGTTAACCTTTACGGCGCCTCTCTATGCCCTCTTAAAAAAATGCTAGTATATACCCAGAAACCCTGAATCATAATGAATATATGGCATTAGATCAATTAGTAATAGAGACATAAACGCCTGCAGGACGTTGGAAAAACAATGAAAAATTACAAATACACTTATCTATTTCGTCAAATTCGATGTCACTGGAAAGGTTAATCTCTTGATTTAAATTACTGGTCAGATTGGTAAAATGATTATTAAATCATTTAAATATATATCAAGTTGAAGAGAAGTGTGAAAGGAATGTAACCAAGAGGATTTAAATTATACCAACGGGGGTTAGATATCTTTTGTGATCTCTTCAATTGTATATACTTATATATATCCAATTATTTTGCCGTTAAGCGGGGTTTGATTACTTATAAAATGTAGGGTAAATGATAAATTATGTGGAAATCAAAGGGAATGACAAACTTACTTTCCAATAAGAAAAATTCCATTTTAAGAAGTCTTACTCAGAATTAATTTGTACAGCACAAACTCACAAACATTAATTTACATATTCATTCATTCATTCATTTAAAAAACCGTAAGTGAAATTTAAAAATAAGATAAACGCATAATAATTTTAACCAGAAAGAATGAATAACCCTGTGTACTTTTTACTTATTTATCGGTTCATTCTACAATAGTTACCAAAATAGCTTTTAAATGAATCTTTACCGAAATAGAAACCAATACCTATCTAGTCTGATATCCAATAAAATATGCTCTAACATGCCAATCTTCTCCGTGTGCCTTTCTCTCGCATAATCAGTTTTGCGATGGGCGAAAAGGCACTGCTGAAATGAGATTTAACAAGGAGTAGAGTAGACACTCTTAGAATTGAAAGGCCTAAATACGGGTTTCATGAAAGTAGACCATAGGTTTTATGCCCTGCAAGTCCTCTTCAGGAAGTAACTAAAACTTAACAGCTAACGTGAATAAAAATGTCTTGTTTATTCCAAAAAGAAAATCATTTATTGTTAATTATTGAATTAAAACTCAAAGTTTTTTATTTAATGGATTCGTAAGTTAATTAAATAGTATCTTTTTAATTAAATTAAAAGACAGTGCTGTAGTGAGCTGCATTACAGAATTTTTTGCGATTACAAATTTGCTTCATTACAGCAACGAAGTAGAAAAAAAAAAATTCCGATTGTCATTACACGACATTCATTCTGTTTAAATTAACATGTGTTCATGATAACATTTACGTATATTTTATAAATTTTTTGTTGATTTTCTTTAGTATGGTCGTTGACTCAATACTTAACCTAGCATTAGCATCGGAAGTAATAAAAGCATTACATCTACTTTATTAAGCACACTCATCTAGGTATAGTAAACTAAAACAATAGTAAATGTGACATTATAAACGTGTGAAACACTCGGTTGATATTAGCATACATATGTTTCACTTTACTAAGGAGCTTCAGTGCTACTGGTCAACCTAATGTATTATATGGAGAAATTATTTATTAATATTTGCTAAATTGTCGATCTGAAACTACAATATATCTCTAGTTTGAGATCGACAATCTAGCAAATATCCTCACGTTAATAATGAGATTTTCATCTTAAATTCTCATTCAAGTATTCTTCCACTTATAAAGTACATATATATACGACTCTCTTCGTATAATACACTAGGTTGACTAGTAGCACTGATGATCCTTGATGAGGTGAAACATATGTATGCTAATATCAACCGAGTGTTACACACGTTTTTAATGTGACCTAAGAAAGAAAAAAATGTTTTTCTTAACACGCTAATTGCCTTGAGTAGCACTTTGGTTTATATATTTCACCTAAGAACCTTACAGTTTGCTGTGGCTTCGTCGAATTGAAAAAAGTTCGTATGGTGACAGTTAACATGTAAAAGAAAAACAAATTTTTGGATAATGGTTCAAAACAGTTTAAGAACCGAGTTTTTCTTTAATTAAAGTGTGTTTTAGTGAAACCTATTTTTATGCTATTTTTTGTAATTATCATTTATATGGCCTTTTTTTTTTAAAAAAGTAAGAACTTGATGTAAGCAATTATGTAGTGGGTGTCTAAAAATTATACACTGTGTCCACATTTCGACGCTCACCATTGGTATCTCGATTATTAGAAGAGATAGGGAAACGGTTAAATGGGAAATGTTTTGCGGAATTCAATAATCTGATCAGATACCGTTAGGAATTTATCCTAACTTTTTAGGATTTCAAGATATTTTGAAAAAACCACCATTTATCGATTTCAATTTTTCTCAATAATTCGATAATCCTTAATGTGACCGCCTTTAAAGCTTTACATTATTTAGTTTTGAACCGCCAGAAACTCGGGAAATTTTAGAGCAACGAGGAGTAGAGGTGCTAACATCAGTAAACAGAAACACACTTCGTAGAGTTTGTAACTTTAGTTTAGTTTAGTAACTTTAGAATAACGTGTCAAAAGTGTGTGGAACAGAATGGTCGTCATTTTGAACAATTTCTTAACTGAACTTTCATACCTGTTCTGTTCCATAGCCTACTAATTTCATACTAGAGGTAATTTACTTTTCTGTCAATATCTCCGCTATAAATAAAAAAAAAAAATTCAACTATGTTATATATCGTTGAAAAGCTCTCTTTAAAGACTATCTAATTAACTGAAAATTCAATATGGCCGCCATATGGAAAACAAAAGATAGCGCTAATAACTTGAAAACAAATGACAATAGGGGATTTCTTTTTACACCGAAAAGATTGTCTTAAAAAAGTGTCTGAAAAATGTATAGCTTTAAAAGCGGTCACATTAAGGATTATCAAATTATTGAGAAAAATTGAAATCGATAAATTTTGGTTTCTCCAAAATATCTTAAAATTTAAAAAACTTAAACGTAAATTTGAAAAGGTATTTATTGAGATTATTGAATTCCGCAAAACATTTCCTATTTAATCGTTTCCCTATCTCTTCTAATAGTCGAGATACCGCCTTAACAGTGCAAAGGTATTTGGTTTAGTTCGGTACAGCGGGAGTATGTAGAAGAACAGATGCCTTATATGCTTCTGTGGAACAGAATGGTCGTCATTTTGAACAATTTCTTAACTGAACTTTCATACCTGTTCTGTTCCATAGCCTACTAATTTCATACTAGAGGTAATTTACTTTTCTGTCAATATCTCCGCTATAAATAAAAAAAAAAAATTCAACTATGTTATATATCGTTGAAAAGCTCTCTTTAAAGACTATCTAATTAACTGAAAATTCAATATGGCCGCCATATGGAAAACAAAAGATAGCGCTAATAACTTGAAAACAAATGACAATAGGGGATTTCTTTTTACACCAAAAAGATTGTCTTAAAAAAGTGTCTGAAAAATGTATAGCTTTAAAAGCGGTCACATTAAGGATTATCAAATTATTGAGAAAAATTGAAATCGATAAATTTTGGTTTCTCCAAAATATCTTAAAATTTAAAAAACTTAAACGTAAATTTGAAAAGGTATTTATTGAGATTATTGAATTCCGCAAAACATTTCCTATTTAATCGTTTCCCTATCTCTTCTAATAGTCGAGATACCGCCTTAACAGTGCAAAGGTATTTGGTTTAGTTCGGTACAGCGGGAGTATGTAGAAGAACAGATGCCTTATATGCTTAGACGATTTACTTTGCATATGTTATATCGGTATTAAATAACCTTAATTTTCTTTTTTAATTTTTTTTTAATTCGTAATTATTAAATGTAGATGAACAACCTAAAAGAATCGGCGTTTCGTGCAGTTATAAACGCACCAGTGCTTTTAGGTAAGCTTAAAGTACTAATGGTTTTATGATTATAAGCTTATCTGAGTGCTTTTATAAGTCTGTAAAAAGTTAGCTACGGAAAATTGATTTTTGTCTGTATAGGTGTTTCTCATAGAATAGATATTTATCGCGATTTTTTTTATCGTTTAGAAAGCCAATCCATTTGGTTTATTGTAGCAGCCGTTCCGCTTCTCAATTAAATCTATTATCCTTTAGGGGTGCTCTATTATTACGCAATTCACCCGTGAGTGACTTAATGCCCATTCAACAGGAATTATTGGGTATGGCAGCCGAAGTTTGAATCAATACTCAATCTTTTTACTTCTAAGCTTTCGCAATTATTTTATTGCCTCCTCAGAGAATCAAAATTAAGAGTGACGTCGGAGGTAAATAGCACAAACATCATAAATAATATACATATTAAAAGTCAAAAATTTAAAATTTGATTAAAATTATTACATTATAGATTTAAAAATTAAATTTGCAAACAAGATGCGAGAGGAGGCGATGGCAGCGTGTACACGACACTAAGGTGCCTTAGTGTCGTGAGAAAGATTGAGTAATGATTCAAACTTCGCCTGCCATACCCAATAATTCCTGTTGAACCTAACGTTGTACAGCCAGTACTTCTTTTCAAATTAATGCCCAATACCAAATTGGTGT
Source organism: Protaetia brevitarsis (assembly GCA_004143645.1). Lineage (NCBI taxonomy): Eukaryota > Metazoa > Arthropoda > Insecta > Coleoptera > Scarabaeidae > Protaetia > Protaetia brevitarsis. The sequence continues at coordinate 3,832,375 of RXPK01000186.1, forward strand.
AGTATACATAGATTTTATCGAATATTATAATACAATTGATCAGAGTACCATATACAGAAACGGTCAGCATTTGAATTACGTTTGTCTCTTGGAATCCTCTTTGACAAGAAGAAACTGCAACATTTACTATAACGGATATAAAACATATCAGTATTGTCCTTCATCGAGATGCCACAAAGATCACAGCTAGGGCTACTGCTTTCATTATCTTTCTATCTTGCCTAGTATTAGCTTACGCTGACGAGCTAATGACATTAAGATTTACTCAACCCTTGAAACATGGGATGATATTCTACATCTATAACGGCATTTACATAGAATACTTCAATAGCGCTATTCAATAAATGTTAGTATGTTTGCTATATATCAAACAAAAAGTTGCTCCGATTGTGTTTATGTATTAGAAGGTAAAATTCTAGTAAGTGCTCATGTAGTAAAGATTCACATTTGTGCTTCAAATTACAAACTCATGGGCTTCTGCCATTAAAGCGTTTTGGCTTTGGAACATGAAGGGCACGTTCCTTAATTTATCTCTTATATCCAGTTTTCGAACGTGTTTATTTGTACTTTCTGAACATATCTATCTGTACATATATCTATTTGTAATGTCAATGTTTTTTCTCAATTACCGCATTGTTTGTTTTCATGTAATTTTCTGCACTTTTTATGTATATGGCATAAAATTGGAATATAAGTAATGCAGTCTATTTAATAAAAACTATTTTATATGACCTCAATATTTCGTCATTTATTAATTACCTCTTCAGGAGATAATCTTCAATATTATAACAGGCTATGAAGCAATAGGAATGATAATATATAAATAATACTTAGAATTTGAATATAATGATAAAAAAATTAGTAATTTAGAATTGTAAAAAAACATTTTTGGCAAAAAGGTAATGTTACTAGATATTATGTAAAATGTTACAATAAATATGGTGAAGTCGCTTACTGGCCAGACTACGGGTCAGTACTCTGGTGGGGGAGGGCAAAAGTGTCCTCCGCAGTGAAACTGCTAATCGCTGCAGAGACAGGCATTGCTGGGAATCGCTGGTGCAATTAACGGCACAGGGACCGCTTCTTTGGAGACCATTGTGGGCCTGCCCCCGCTGGAACTCTATGTGAGAGTGGAGGCAATGAATGCGATCCTTAGACTGAAAGCCAACAACCTGTGGCATCCCAACTTTAGCGTAGGAGGGCACACTTATACTACGGGTACGATGCTGGAGGGGCTATTGCTGTAAATGCCCACGGACAGCATGGCACCCGAAATTATCTCCACTGGAAAAGGTGAGAATCTCCATACCGAACAGAGACCAGGCATGCAGTGAGATCACTGCTACTGATTACTAGTTCACGGACGGATCCAAATCCAACCAGGGCACAGGAGCCGGTATTTGTGGGACCAGCCCTAATCAAAGGATAGCCCTAAGCCTGGGGAAGCATACAACGGTCTTCCAGGCAGAGGTATTCGTCCTTGCAGCATGTGCAGAAATGATTGCAAAAGGGAGCTACATGAGGAGGAAAATTAATATAATGACTGACAGCTAGGCTGTCATCGAGGCAGTCTCGAACCCCGTAACTAGGTCAAAACTAGTTAGAGACTGCAAACAATCCGTTAATGCACTGGCACGAGACACACGGTGTCTCTGATTTGGCTGCCGGGACATGAGGATATAAAGGGCAATGTAATAGCCGACGAACTAGCCAAGGAGATCTCTAAAAGACACTTCATGGATCCAGAGCCCGTATGTGGGATTACTAAGGACTCCGCAAGAAGGAAGATCTGGACCTGGTTAGATAAAGAAAGTACAAAGGAAACGAGGTCGACTGAAGGTCAACTCCATACCAAAGCGCTAATATGAGATGGGGATGCTAGGTTATGTGATAACCTACTCAGGCACAGCAAGAAAAAAGCTAAAAGCATTACTAGGCTGGTAACTGGATACTGTCCCCTGAGAAAGCATCTGTACAACACAGGCCGAGTAAGCGAACCGTGGTGTAGAAGAGTTTTAGTGTTATCATAATTAAAATTGTGGTCTAAATTTTGAAAATGTAGAGACAAAGCACATCAACGTTTACCTATACGACTATCACTTTGGTTCGAAATTGGTATCTTGTCTTTAGTTTTCGTAAAGATTGTTTTGATGGTTGTTACATTGTATTTTGCAATTTTGATGTTTTTAAAATCTTTAAAATGTTTAATTATATTATCTCACTCATCGCATGAGATGTGACTATTTTGGTTAAATATAGTAGGTGTGAAGGTGGTTAGTTGTATGGATTACATACATGTTCATGCAAAAAAATTGGAAAGAATATTTTTAGGGTAGCCGTTATTGGAAAAATGGCAAAAATGTTTCTAACTTTTTAACAATTCTAAATTATAAAAATTTTTAATTCATATACTGTTATAAGATAATGAAATACCTCCTGAAGAAGTCATTAATAAATGACGAAATATTAAGGTAATATAAAGTAGTTTCTATTAAATAGATCGCATTATCCATATATCCAATTTCATACCCTAAAGAAGTCCGATCGGTACTCCTTTTCAAATAATACTTTTTATGTATATATATTTGCTCGCTGTCTACTAAACTAAAAATAAAGAACTTTATTCTGCCCATTTACATGAGGATGGTGTCGACTATGATATCCAATGTCAATATCTGTACAGTGGTCTCTACATGTTTCCTTATCGTTTAGAAATCTGTCCATTGCGCTTTTTAGTTTTCCTTTTCCCAATTCGCATCTTTTCCCTCAAACTTCAATAATTGCTCTAAAACTTATGTTGGCGGAATTACAGCCAACACGAATAGTACTTTTTTTATTGTTAATATGCCCATATGGTGTAAATGGCAAACCGGCACATGTATGTGTGTGAAAACCCTGCTATGCAGATGCTTCCCCGTGGCATCCCCAACATAGAGGCTCCTGCAATACAGATTGCTGGACTGAATTGTAGAACAAAATATCAGTTATTCTCCTGTGATCCCCAACATTAGGCAAAATACGGCGAAGTGCTGTTAGAGCAATGCCAACTTTCACCGCGATTCTGCGGATATACAAACACCTAATCAGATTTACGTCTAGATAGACACCCAAACATTTAAAACTTTTTTGTTTTTATTGTTATTAATATTGTTATCATTGTGTAGCCATCAGTCTCTAAAGTTTTCAGGTCCCAATAGCAGACAACTACAGCATCAAATCTGCAGTGACCGGTCCGTTAGTAGCGATTTTAACGGCCTTTAATTCTCGTTAATGATAAAAAAAATAATATGATAAAAAAATAATAAATTGCGGAAAGTGTAATTAACTACGTTTTACAACAGGTCGATCAACCAATAAAAAACTATAATATATATTATATACGATTTGTATAACTAGAAGGCAAAATGTAGTTTCAATTCTTCACTCTTTGTGGGGGTATTAATTATTCGAATTCCTCTGTTAAAAAATATCTCAGCCATCAATTTTCTTTAATTATATTACTCGTTGGGTTTAATACAAAAGATTTCCTCCACGGATTTTTAGGCATGCCTCCGATTAAGTTTGTGCCTGTTCGTTAAGATGCTGGCAAAATTCCGTTTAAAATTCCAAATCAAATTGCCTCTCACCGTTCGACAACTGAACACGCCGTAAGTACAAATTCCGTTCGCTCGAATTGGAGATCGATTTTCTGTCTTCTCGTTACGTCATTTTCACGGAATTTAGCAAGTTTTGTGCGAGAAGCAAATAGTACCTACTCTTCAGAGAACCGACTTCGGACCGACACCCTGAGACTCTAAAGTTGATACATTGCGAGTGCCTATAAAGTCGCTAGTTAAGACGCGGCGGCTATCCGTTTTCTCATAATACTAATACGCCTATATAAAATTTTATACCTAGCAACAATAAATAAATAACGTCCATAACCTGGAATTCGTTTTTCGCTTTCGTAGAGATTCTAGCGTAAGTGCCAATAATCGTAAAATTTCATCATGTCCATAAAATGGCATTTGTGATTAGAGGCGCCTTCGTAGCACGCAATCGTTACTTAATAGATCAGTTGTGTTGTTTATCGTTTTATTGCTAAGAATATAGGATTTACTTAAACACCGCTGGCGCTGTTAATGTCAGATATATAGACTATTTTTGGTATATTGCTAACATTTTGTAGACCATTATTCTTACTTTAATGATAGATTTAATACTTAAATTTTCGAAAATAGAGCTTTTATACTTTGAATATATTATACAAGGTGTTAAACGTACAGTACTGAATTACACATAGTGTATGAGCTATGGAAACTATCACAGAATACATTACTTTGAACAAAGTGTAATTAATTTTCCTTTTTTTTTGTAATTAGGACTCTGAAAAATGTATCTAGTGTGTAACAGATATAAGGGCACGTAAAATAATATATAATAGTTATAATGTGGGGGAGGCAAGAATGGGTAACCTCAGACTGCAAGAACTACCAAAGCGCAGATATGCAAATTGGGATATAATAATATTCAACATCATGTGGAAGGTACCCTTTTGGGATTGAGATCAGACCACATAATTTCAGCACATCCATTTAACAGAATTTCGAGGTGGAAATCACCGATCGTTTAAGCTGGAATCAATCCAGCTACCGAGACAAGTTCGGGAAATTGATCTGGTTTACAGACGAATCAAAAACCGAGAACGAGACTGGAGCTGGAGTCTATAGTACAGTGAGAAACACAATGACCACTTAGCAAAGTATGCAACGGTCTTTCAGGCAGTTGAGGCATATTGAATTGTGCAACTGAAATCAATCAGAGGGCTTATAAAAACCAGCGGAATCTATATTGCAACAAACTGCCAGGCGATATTGAGGGCACTAATGAACCCCAAAATACAATCAAGGCTGATTTGAGAATGTATTCGAGAACTGAATAGCCTGACAGGCCGCAAGAAAGTCAATTTGCTGTGGGTGCCCGGATATTTGGCAATCAAAGAAACAAAAAAAATCGATGAGTTAGCAAGGAAGGGATCATCGGCTTCATATATAGGCCCAGAACCTGTTCTAGGGAGTGTCGAAAAACACGGCACGAGAGTAGGTAAGAAGTTAGATAAAAGAAAAACACAAAAGACACTAGAATAAGACAACTAGGCAAATTCATAGAAAGACCTTTATTAAGAAATCATCAAAGAAGAAGAGTGAAGCTACTGCAGTTTAGTAAGAATCACCTTAACACCGTAATAGGTGCTCCTAACAGGACACTGTATTCTGAAAGGACACCTACAGAAAATTGGGATCAACACTGGAGATATCAACTGCAAGCTGTTGACAAGCAGGCAATTTTCTGCAAGCCAGAAATGAACCCAGAGAATTACTTCGGTCAACCAGCCAGAGAACTGAACAGATTATTGCAAGGTACTAGGATATTGGAATGGCTGATATATGGCTATTTAGTCTCTTTTCAAACGTCAAGAGCGCTGCAGTTTTCAGCTCAGAGGGCTGATAAGAAGAAATAGTTATAATCATATACGATCAAAATATACAGATGATCAGTCTATAACCACGAACGAGGACGGTGTAACCAACACGATAATTTTTACCGCTAAGATAGTAACTAAAATCCAACATAATCCGCTAAATTAGATTTTTAAATTAAATTAAAGGAACTAAGAACTAGAGGGTTTTCATTCAAAACTATTAAGTGTTTACTGATAATTACTTAATTAATACTATAAATTATTTTTTAATTACTCTAGCCAAAATTGTTCATTAGAAAATCTTCATGTGATGAAGCAACCAATGTATCTGTACTGATTTATTTCCTCACTGTTGAGGAAGGTTCATAATTATGACAACAAATTAATCCTCTTTGATCCAAATTTATGCTAATTAGAGAATTCATCATTCCTGTTAAAAATTGAAACTGACTCTTAGTTGCCTGAAAAAGCTTTTCACATCCGCATCAAACCACGGCAACACAAAAAGCACAATTTTATTACAAGTTCTGAAATTTCTTAAATAGATTTAAACCACTTGCGTCTATTTGCATGCTAACTTTATTCTAAAATCTACTAAAACTTTGTGTATTCTGCATTCCACAGTTGTAAGTTTAGACCACTGGATATCTACTTGAGTTATTATATTGCCTGGAAATCCGATCTGTTTAATCGGAGGTACTATTGGATTTCTAGTTACTCTCAAAGATATTTTTGGGGAAATTAAGGAAAGCTTTTGTAGTTTTCTTACAATTCGGGAGAGTCGACGCTGGAGTTCGAAAACGAGATAACTTAGCAACAAATTCTTCCGATTATATTAACAGTTTCACTTTCTGAAGCGCTCTCATTATTTTTTGTTTAATTGTCCAATAGAACTTCAACTTCGTAGCTTAAATATATTTTAGAGGATCCAAATTTATAAATTTTAATACATTGGCAAGTTCAGGAGAGCTCCAAGTTACTCCAGAATCAAGCACGCCGAATATAAACACGTGAGCAAGCAAGGATGAGTCAGTTTATATCGGAAAGCGCATAGTGAACAGCCGAAGTGAGAGTTACGCGCGAACGGTGAAAATAAATAATAGTGGAAATAAATCTGTGAATATAAATTAATAGTATTTAAGTGAATTTAGTTCAATAAGTGTTTTCAGTAGTGCTTTAGTTATTTAATACTGGTGTTTGAGTAGTGTTAATATATATAGTTAATTTTAATTAGGCATTAATGTAGAAATAAATACTTTTTATCAAAATATATCGTATGCGTGATCATTTAAACGTTACAATACGAGTTGACCAAGGTCTTTCATAAAACCTTTACTAACACTTCTCTTATAAATGTTAACTGACTCTCAACAGATTTTAAATTACACTATGTAAACTATTTTATAATAGTTTTGTAAAATACCAACGTCATGTGTCGAAAATTTGATTTCGGGATTTATACGATTAGTTAATTTAGGAAAACTTTCAATGTATATGGGGAACCTCTTTTATTATTATAATAAGAGATTCTTGGATAAATTTATAAAAATGAATACCAGATTGTGGTCACTTTCATAATTATTGGAACTCAATATTTTAAAAACAAGCGAAGCAAAATTGTGTTAATATACCTATTTTATAAATTAAAGATTGCACCGTAGATAAAAAGACCTGAAGAAGTAAGTATATGCGAGAAAGTGTAAATAGAAGTACTTTTAATTTTCTAGGTTACGTCGTTCTGTCAAGCAACTTTTACGAAAATATCTTCCATAGAAGTTAACCCATTACAGTGTAAAAATTCTTTTGACGCAAAAATTGTTAACAGTTAGAAAGCATATTCATCTATTTCGTCAGACGCGGCGTGCGTTATTTCGGTTATATTTCCAACAGAATTAGTTGCAATAAGTCAGCAATACGAAGGTTAGGGCATTAGCTAAGGGATTAAATTGGCTGCGACGCGAAACAGATATTAGAGGTAATGAGTCGATCTTATGGTGGGAATTTTTTTAGTAATGCTGCTAAAAAACCAGTACACTGAAAAACCGATATATTTAAACCAACCAAATATATTTTGGTGTACATAATAAAATTAATAAAACGTAAGTGTCCTCTCCATTCACTTTAATCTGAAAAAAAATTTGTTGCACGCTTGGCTATCAGTCGCGGGGTCCTCGGTTCGAACCGACGGACTGCTCTCAGAGTGAGATTTTCGTGGTTTCCCTTACTCCTTGCCAAATGCTGAAAGACGAACATCTTAAGTCGCTCCACGGGCGCAGGCATAATAATAACTCATGGCCGCCGATGCCCCCTGTAATTGGCGAAAGGTGTTGGGGGATGCTAAGGCATGAATTATTATTATTATTATTATTCTATGTTAAAATAAAAGTGGAAAATGTCAAAAAACTCCTTAAATGTTGCGGCAATGATAATGTAATAGAGTGTAACACAATTTAATTAATGAAGAGAGAGATATGCACAATTTACGACCTCACTGTATATTTCAAATAAGCAAATAAATCTAATTGTTACAACAAAATGTTTTGTTCTTCTGCGTGTTGTTTCTATTTGAGTCAATAAAATTTATTGTTTGAAGTAAATATTCCATTTGATTAATTTTACAACATTGTAAGAATTCTAAATTCCATCCTGTATAATCCAAGTATTTAAATTCATTTTCTTAAAGCGTAGTTGATAAGTACCGTGGCTTTTGCAGAACAAGCGCTGCCTCACCGCAGACAACAAGCGTTCTTTGTTTTAAGGCCCGCGTAATTAAAATAACATGGTAATACTTTGTATTTTAATCTATTACTTTGTCCAATGAATGTTATCTCCTACCTTGTTCATTGTATATTACAAGACACCGGTCGCCAATTCCCACGTTATGCTATCAGTAAGTCCTCTGAAAGTCAGAAAAATAACGCCTTCGGTCATACTTGCGCCCTTCTGTAAAGAGAGGACGAACTAGTTATCGGTGCAAAATGACGTCACAACTAGAGTTTATAAAAACCCTTACATAGCGGTTTTGAATTAATTAGTTCGCGATCCTTCAAACTAGCTTCAGGAATAAGCTCGCGTTCTTCCTCGTCGAGTGTCTCTAAATCTTAGTTTTTGCAATCAAAATACGCTTAAAATTCGAGAACAGGAAGCACAAGCTTTCCTCGAAAGGTGTTTTGATTTGTGATTAAATTCATGAAAATTACCCCCCTTTTCCTTTTTTTTTTTGCTTTGGCTTAAAAAGATTGTGTGTGTTGTGCAAAGTTTTGTGCCTAAAATTTGGATTACGTGAAGAATTATTTTTCCCACATCGGCCGGTAAGATGTTCAAAAATTCTGCTGCAAATCCATTGCAAATACATAAAAAATCGTAACTCGTTCGCTCTCTCTCTCTCTCTCTCCCTCAGTAAATTAGAATGATAAATTGTTCATTAAGATAATTGTGTTTTGGTTTACTTTTTTTTTGATGTTCACTTGTTATCCCGTTTAATTTTGTAGCTTATATAATAATATAAAAGTTTTAATATATAAAATTGTAAAAAATATAAGTCGTTCTTTTATTTCGTCATTCTAAAGAAGACAGTTGAACCCTTAGTGAAGTCCGAGAGAAGTCAGTCTAGTAAAGAGAAAGCCGGCGAGAAGAGTAAGTCGACAATCCTTAGGCTAACTAACGGCCCTGCTCCGACTGACGGAGGAAAACACAGTTGGGAAACATCTTTGGCCAAAATTACTAAAACCATTCGCTACCGAACAAAAAGTCTGTTTCCCAGCAGTGGCTCGCCGGTCAAAAGAGCAGGTGTGGGTTATCTGTGAGACGGAGTTTGGCATTGTCTTATTTGAATTTGGGCTGGCCATCCCCAAAAGTCTCCAGATAGGAAAACTCGTTTCCGTTACAACATTTTATTTCAACTAAACATATGTATCTCGTTATTTCAATGAAATAATTAGTTATTTTAAGTATTGCATACATTTGACCCAATAAAACTTTTTATTTAAGCAAAATATTTTATTTGTTCAATTCTATTAAAGATATTATTAAAACGAACAATTTTTGTTAACAACATTATTTGTTTGCCCATATTTAAGCAAAGGTTTTAGTCAATATAACTAAAACTTGGTTGAGTCAACCAAATGGGTTTTTTAGTGTAGGTTACGTTATGATAGTAGTAGATAGTTAACAGGGTAGTACGTATTTATGAGTGGATATTTTGTGTTCTGTAGGGGTTGGAATTAGTGTTATATTATAATTTTTAGCATGGTTGGGGTATATAAATTAACATTTAATATATAAATCTATTACTATTGGTTAGAATCATTAGGATTACGTTATTGTTAAGTATTAGAATAGGTACTGCTGCTGTTTTGTTTGTTTTTAGATCCTACTTTATCCTGTTTTAACTTCAAATTCATTATGTGTGAGGAAGAGAGCAGCTACCTGAAGAGCTGTCAAAATTGAGGGATCGTAGAAGCTGCCTCTTCAAAACTCAAAAGAATAATACTAATTTTCCGCCTATCCGTAACAAGGTCTGGGACTTTTCCCAGATCCTGCTCCCAGAGTAAGGTTTTTGCCATGGTTTCCATTACTTCTTGTCGAATACTGGGAGAAAACTAAAGTCGGCGCATATAATAATAACTGATAACTGACCGATTTACACTAGACTCACCATTCTGTGAACTAGTCACTTCTTTCCATTACATACCATTTATTTTAAAATTGTTGCATTTAAATTACAGACTTATTAAATAGAGCTCTGTAATTTTGGAACTCTAAAATCATGGATAACTTGATTTTTTTTAAATTGAATGGTATAGCAATTTTTTACATAAATAGATGTAAAATTTAATTTTCTTTCGATTTTATACGAGTGTCATTGTGTCTATCTCCAAAGGTTTTGGAGATATGCACGATTTTTTAGTTTTTCATGATAGATACGTATTGCGAAGCGCCGGCCAGCTTCCCCTCGCATTTCACCAGGCTTGGGACTGGCTGCAGTAATACTGGCATGCTTAGCAAATGGCCAACAGAACACAATAGGACCATCGGAAACAAACAAAACTTGAAATTACAAAAAAAAAGAAAACACAACATTGCGAACTTTTTCGAGAAAGTAATGTTTTCACACGACGTTACCTTCCACAAAAATGGATTTTTGAACTTGAGTTCTTTCATAACAACGCCTGATGGGTAGGGTTTATATGGAATTTCCTCAGAATAATTTGGGGTTCTGTCAGAAAATATTCCGTTAGCTACTCGTCAGCTGATGTGGTTCGAACACGATGGTGCTCCATCTTCCAATACTGTCGAATTTCGTCAGCTATTGGATGTGTCTTTTTCAGACCGCTGGATTGGGCATGGAGAACAGATGACAGATGGCCTGCGAGATCGCCAGATCTTACAAGCTGCGATTCCTTTTTATGGGGTTTCATTAAAAATTAACTTTATGAGACGCCACCAGCAACACCTGATGATATGCGCCATCATATTTTAAAAGTGTTTCAAGAACCAAGAAATGCTCAGAAATGTTCAAAAGTGTTTGCAAAAGCGATTTCAATTATGTAGCGCCTAAAACGGATCGCAATTTTGAACATTTAATGTAATAGTGTTGTACAAATTCTCTGTATAATGACGGCACTAACATTTAAAGTGTTACCTGTTGCGAGTAAGGCGCTCGATGTGTATGCACGCCATTCATTGGACAGAGCAATGTAGTTCGAAAAATGTTCTGATTTATGGATATACCAGTAATGTTGTGTTTTCTTTTATCTTTGCTATATTCATTTCCAACGCGCTTCAGTAAATTCTACATTTTTTTTTAATTTCAAGTTTTGTTTGTTTCCGGATGGTCCTATTGTGTTCTGTTGGCCACTTTTTAAGCATGCCAGTATTACTGCAGCCAGTCTCTGGCTGGTGAAATGCGAGGGGGAGGTGGCCGGCGCTTCGCAATACGTATCTATAATAAAAAACTGAAAATCGTGAATATCTCCAAAACCTTTGGAGATAGAGACAATGACACTCGTATAAAATCGAAAGAAAATTAAATTTTACATCCATTTATGTAAAAATTGCTATACCATTCAATTTAAAAAAATCAAGTTATCCATGATTTTAGAGTTCGAAAATTACAGAGTCCTATTTAATAATTTTGTAATTTAAATGCAACAATTTTAAAATAAAAGACGTGTGCTATTTCATGATTAAGCGAAAACTGAAAACCGCATCTTTCTGACTTTCCTATTTCCCGGAGACCGAAGACACTGCAAATGTCATTTTTTTCGAAAAACGACATGTAATTCGGAAACAACTTAGCCCCAATGTATGCCTAACGTATTTTTATTTAAATTTAATAAGGAATTCAAAAGTACAATAATATGCAGGGTGTTCCGTTTGAAATAATAAAGTTAGTTTCTACTTCCGGTACAACCGGAAGGAGTCCGCCATTACTGAAACTAATTTTAAAATGTGTAGAATATGATTTGAGGTAACATTTATTTGAAACATTTTTCCAAAAAAACAATAATAAATCAGCTATGGACCGTTGCATCTTCGGCTGGGCACCCGGTATGTCCCACACATTTTTTTTTAATCGAACGGAGTAACCAAAATTTTATGAAATAATTTGGAAAAACTTCGACATATACAGCGTTCACAAATGACAATTAACTTATTGTTAGTAACTATTGCTTAGTTCTTCCAAGGAAAAACTTTTCTACGATTCTACCTACTTATTACCTTATAGAATTTCAAAGCATTAGTTTTTTCTATACATCCAGCATTTTTATGCTAGCTTTTTCTAATTTATGGGGAAATAACTTTTAATTCGAATGCTAAGTACTTGGTTTCATTAAAATCGGGAGAAGTTTCTCTTTTGATTTAATGCCGAAGTCCCATGAGGTCACTTTAGTATCAGCAAAAAGAAGTTCAGCACTTAAAGAAAACATCAGTGATGTACTTAGGGACATGAGTCAGTGGTTTTGTGGTAATGGTCTGCATCTAAATACGTCCAAAACAAATTTTACTGTCTTCCATACACCTGAGTCAATTCGTGAGCATCAGCATTCAGTAGAATTTCTTGGTTTGACGTTGGATGAAAATTTGAATTGAAAATATCATTGCGACATTTTAACGAAAAAGTTACATACGACTTGTTATTTGGTAAGAAACTTAAAATATATTTTGAAACACGATTGTATGTTGTCCTTTTATTATGTTGAGGTTCAGTCAAGAATTTCTTACGGCATTAGGTTCTGGGGATCCTCGGCTAGTGCATATGGTGTATTCTTATCACAGAAGCGTACAATTCGATGCATCGCCAGTATAAAGCAGCATGAATCATGCCGTCCCTTTTTCCAGTTTTGGTATTTTACCCTTGGCCAGCCTATACATATTAGAAATTCTGTGCTATATATTCCAAAATAAAATAACATTTTCTACAAACTGTGATGCTCATGGGTACATGACACGCGGTAGGAATCACCTTACCATTCCACTAAATAGACCGAGGATATCGGACAGGGCACCAGACTCGACAGGGATGAGACTGTTCAATTCGCTTCCCACAGTCTTAAAACATGAAAGGAGTGTGACAATATTTAAAAAGAAAATAAAATCGATTTTAATCGAAAACAGTATTTATTCTAAAACTATTAGGGAGTCCTTGTTCTTAAAGGCTACTCTGTTTTATGTTTTGCTGTTTGTTGTCCATGTTAATTACATAAACATTTGTATTATGTCTTTTATTCTTGTACATATTTACATTGCATTTTTACCTATATTTATATTATTTGTGTCGTATTGACGTATTGTATCCGTATGGGTTAAGCAATAAAATGATCTATCTATGTAAGAACTGTCGAATTCTTGTTTTATACGTCTACTAAGACATATAAAACAAGAGATTGGAACATTGCTAATTTCTTGGTGCTATGTTAATGGCGAAATTCAAATTTCTGGTAATCAAGGAGACGTAAACTAACAAGTCACATGTTTCTGGACTGAGAAAATTACATCGAATCCGCATATGCCAAAATATACAAGGTCTTCAGTTAAAAGTTTAATTTAATTTCACCATAATTTAAAACCGGAAGTGATAAAAATTATACAATCGGTTAAATAATTGAAGTTAAGTTAATGCAAATAATATATTTCAAATTTTATTCAAAAATAGTTATAAATGAAAAAGTTATGGGCAGGTTTTTATGGGCTGGGACACCGGTATATATTCTGGTGGAAAATTAAAAGAAATGTACGATTTTTTTGTAGTCCTGTATAATTTTTTAAGTATAACCAAATAAACATAACCAGGAAAACCTCCAAAATATAATTTATGGTAATATAATGAGATTGATGCAAACAGTCAGAGATATTATGCCAAAACAAATTGCTCTGCGGTAAAAGAATCCTTATAACCTAACTTTATTAATGTGTTTTCACATGTAAAGTACTACATTCTAGATAATAAATATTTATGTAACGTGTAGTTTCTCCTTCCCCAACTTAGGAGAAATTAATATCTATCTGCATGCCTTAATAACATGGAAACTTAGAAGATGTACGATACGCCGATTACAGTCCCTTGAGACAAATAAGTTGATAGCATGTTATTTATGTGTTATCCAAAGAACGATCGAAAACAAGCATATAATTATTGTAGCAAAACTCGTAAGTACACATGCAAACGGTCCGAAGAATTATTATCTGTCGTGCCGAAATTTGGTGCCTGCATCGAACGGGTGTGTCCCATATATTGCAGTAAACCAAGAAGTTGTTCGTTGTTTTTTTTTTTTTTCTAAAACTAAGAAATACTTAGTAATAATATAATAATGATAATAAAAGCTTCATTCGCCCAACAGAAAACAACACTAAAAGTTGAAAAGAAAAATATTCAATACATTGCGTACCATACATATACAGTTTTTTACCTTGAGACAACGGAATATCCCTAAAACACTACATCAAATCAAAAAAAGATCTTAATAAGATTTGTTATAATGTAAGGGGCTCACTGAATGGTGTCGAACTCGTTTCTGTTTGAAACTTTTTTTTTCGATTCGTACAGATTGCGCTGTAATCGCAAAAAACATGATTGTGAACGTTTAGAAAAAAATACACAAAAACGAGAAGCAAGCAAACATGATTTTGTGTTTTTTTATTTTAACATAAACTAACATTTCAAAAAGGCATGTGTACGAAACTGTGCCCCTTCACTTCGATACATTTATTTATTCGCGATTGGAATGCTATTCAACGATACAAAACCATGTTTTATTCAGTACTTGACAAGCTGTGAATACTCACACATTGTCCGATCCCCATTTAGATTATTAATTATTAATCCAATACAAATTAGTTAGTGTTGAGTATTTGAACAGTAATGGAGGCTATAACATTACAAGAGAGAATTGAAATGATTTACATCTATGGAGAAAGTGGTAGGAATATCGATGATGCTGTTAATCTTTATTCACAACGTTTTCCCGACAAGGTGCAATCGCGCGTTTCTTTTTACCAAGTCGTTTAACAGTTTTCTAGCGAAGGAACTGTACAGCCACGAAAACGTAATCACCGAAAAACAAGTGCTGGAGAAAATAATGAAATCACGGTATTAGCTGCAGTAGCTAATAATCCGCGCATTAGTACTCGAGAAATAGCTCGCGGGTCAGGAATTTCTCAGTCCACTATCTGCCAAATATTGAAGCGTAGGAAACATCGTCCATTTAGAGTTTCCATGTATCAAGAACTTCATGGCGATGATTTTCAAAATCGAGTGCGATTTTGTCAATGGGTGCTTCAACGGATACAAGATAATCCCAATTTTCTGGTTCGGCACCATTCAGTGAGCTCCCTACATTATAACAAACGTTAAATTGTATTAAGATCTTTTCTTTGATTTGATGCAGTGTTTTAGAGATATTCCGTTGTCTCAAGATAAAAAAACTCACCTGTACATATAAAACAAAAGCCTTGCATCAAATTTAAACAAGAGTATAAGTAAAGAGAGACGTTTAACGTTAAGCACAGAAGTATGTTTTTCAGAGAATAAATGTATTCGGGTTTTAAAGTTTTAGCATCATAGATTACTTTCTAGTAACATATTTTATACTTTAAATCAATATTTCAGTAAATAAATAAATTATTAAGGAAGTGATTGTTATTCACATTGTAATTTTTCTTGGTAAAAATCACTTTTTTTCATAATCTTGCGCATTGAAAATTACGATGTTCGAATGTTCGAAATTTTCCCATGATACATGTATTTTACGTGAATATTTCTGGGAAGATCTCTGTTTCTTAGAAGAAAGGTCTCTAACTTTGTAATATAATATAACAATAAGAAAAATATTAATATTTCTGAGGAAAAACAAAATTTCTTAGAATTTAAGAAATTATAATTAAAAATAAAGTAATTTAATATTACTGTTTTCTTTGAAGGCATCAAACTTTCTCGTTTCTTTAAAATAATATCTTTTATAACATTTATTAACATAAGTGCTGGTAGTCGAGTGGCTTGCACGCTTGGCTATCAGTGCGGAGTCCGGGGTTCAAATCTCACTCTGGTCAATTACGATAATCGGTTGTTTTCCGGGGCCGTAATGTTGATTAGGAGGGAGATTTGGCTCTGAGGGGGCCTGATAAGCTAATATATAGCTTAGGCGTTACCACCCCTTAAAAAAAAAAAAAAAAAAAAAAAAAAAAGTACTTCCTAATTAAATTCGGTATGGTAATTTAATTTACTGCATTCTTATTTTTAATCAGCAAATAAAATTACAATACCAAATTGAATTATGAAGTATTTATTTTACTTCTTTAAACTATTGAATATACCTTATTATGGACGAAAGGTCGCCAAAACAAGTATTTGTGTTTGGATACATATCGAGTACGATTTTCTTAAAGAAACTATTTATTTTATACAAATCCGTACAGTTAGAGACAATATAGCAGTTACTTCAAAATTATATTACTTAAATTATCACGTCATGATGTTGTAAACATATAATAGCAACGTTTTCTGGCCTCTAGTAACAAGTACGTTAAACGTATTCTACAAGTACAGAAATTGCCGTGAAGATGGCGGTTCTCCTATTTCATTACACTAATTTTATTTATTATTTTATTATTACTATTTATCTATTACTCGCCAGATAAATATTTCTTAGGAAGTGTAATGTGGAGGGGCAACGTGCAGCTGGTGTGCAGTGTTTTTGGGGTAAGCGTTAGGAATTTTTATATTTTGTTTGACTTTTATGCATTAAATTTCAATTAAATAAACCCGGGGCTCTTTCATGATATTTTCCTTTTAATTAGGAAAAAAAATCAGAAATACCAAATTTTTCTTTTTAATTTTACTTTTAAACCAGTAAAACTTCTCTTGAAATTATCACTACCTTAGAAATTCTACTTGTCAGTATTCGAAAGCACGTGAAAAAACTATAGTTAGAAGTATTATTTCTTAAAGCAAAATACCTGTGCGGTTTTAGGGGCACAAAATTGCCCCAAATTCGTACAGGAATTTTACCAAAAAATTTTGGTGTGTTGTATTTACTGTAAAAAAAGACATTGTAAAATGCTCTTATACTTACACAAAGAATATGGTGCCGAATTTATTTATGCGTAGTCCTAAAAAAACACTGAATTTTGTATGACAATTTCTTTCGTAATTGATGTTACCTTTGTTCTTTATCTCATTTACCCTTTCACCGCGAAACGTATGAGTACGGCTAGTAAAAACCTTGTGTTCTATTTGATCTGCAGCACAAAGCAATAGACAATGTGTCTCGCGTTAAAAAAGGGATGTAACATACGTTAGACGCTAGCATTCCAATCATAATATTTAGTTCATTATGTTATTTGCTTTTTGACAGGACTCACTGTGCTGTGTTGTGACGGGGTAGGGTGCAATAGCAGCTGAAAATTTTGTCCTATAAAACATGCGGTTGAGTAGTAAATTTTTATGACTTGCTGTATTAAAAATTTCATATTCGGCATTCAACATTTGCTATTGTTTCATATGTCTTTTTTTAATAGATTTCTGGTCGGAGTAAATTTATTATTGGATTTTATTATTTACATTTAAAATAATATTAATGTGTTGCTCTTGTATCGATTTATTGAAACCATGTACCTCTACAATTTTAATAAGTTTAAGTAATTGTATAATCCAATTTTACAATTTTAGGTTTTGGCGTTAAAATCCAATCATCTTCACTGCTAAAACTAGTATTATTTCTTCAAAATCCTAAATTCAGTTTCAATAGATATTGAATTAGGATATTTAGAAACTAAAGTTGTAAGTAAAATTGTTTAAGTTTGATTATTGCATTATATTTACTTTTATTTGATCACTCAGATTCTTAATTTATATCTATCTATATTCAACTAATTTCATGTTCACTTAAAATTCCAATTAATCTATACATTTTTCCAAAAATGGTTCTTTGTAAAGGCTTAGCTGGTCTGGTAATATCCCAGTGAGGACAAAAAATCCGGTCATCTATATTTAAAGAATCTGTGAGGAACTAGACTTTTTATTTCACTCATCGTTGCCTATAAAATATATAGTTTTCTATTGTATTTTAAGACTGGAACATACATACAAATTTAATTTTATTTGAAGACTGTATACAAATAATCTGTTTAGTTTCATTTTCAACAATTAGCACGCAATCTCCGTAACAAAATTAAACAGTACTAATTTAAATGATATCCATAAAAATACGAAGTTTTTAAGGCTCTAAACTAAAATTGGTTCTCCGGAAAATTCTAACGATTTTTCTGATTCAAATTAGGTGCAAATTGTCAATCTCTAATGTTACAAGCGCGCTAGAATATGGCATTCGCTTTCAATTTGCAATTGTTACCGAACATAACAAGCTGCGCTTGTATTTTTGTAATTGTCGAACAAACACAAGCCGTATCTAATTCTAACAGTTAGCTTGAACAGAGAAAGCCTGTTGAAAATTACAAACGACCATTCCGTTTCACTAATTGTAAGCCAGTGCCTATTGTTTGCCTTATCTCATTTGTACCTGTTAAAATTCCTGTAGGACGCTAAGCTTGTTTAGTGGTCAAATTGTTATAAAAATGTTCGCATTTACAGAATCCTAACAATTTTATATAATTCCGAATGCACAAGTTGAAAATATTAAATCCGATCGCTTAGAGTTACAGCGCTCGACTGCTTTCATATTAAAAATTTTAGTGATATTTTTACGATCGAACACCCACCACTAGTTCAACAGGATTCAATTTCTAAAACTGTGAATAGAAATTCAAATTTCTCCTGGGGATTCAAATACATACAATTAGATCAACAAAGTATTTTCAACCTGCGAAAATACTTTTCATAATATTTGCTGAAAAAGAATACGTATACGTAAGTCTCTTCATTTTTAAATTAAACAATTAAGATTAAGAACATATAAATAAAAAGAAAATTCCTATTGGTGGTCGAAGCAGACATATGCCTTTTAAAATAAAAACAAAGTTACGTATATCTCCTTGAGTAGCATGTATGATCTGTTATTGAAAAGCAAATAGTGTCTATGACTGACGGCTTTAACAATGATTTTAAAAACATTACACAAGTGTCCCAATTAATGTGCCCAGCATTAGGATCTCGTAAGCGCTGAGAGGTATCAAGTCGGTTAAATGATATAAAATGACTGTGACGTCAAACCCTATTTAGTTAAGAAAAGGAAGGTTAAAATAAATTAAAGGATCTGTGCACTATCGAGAAAAAACTGAAAATCGACAAAAAAATTGGGCTTTTTTGCTCATTTCGTGTAAAATATATAAAATGGTACTTCAACATTGTGAAGGCATTTTAAAAAGATACGGTATTATCTTACAAAGCCCATACTTGCCCAGGACTTCAACTAGGTAACTTGAAGAGGCGAATATACTTCTACCGTTGGTATATTAACCAGCATAACAATAATGCTGTGTTCCGCAATAGTGTATTGTGGTCGAATAAAAATTGTTTTGTAAATAATGGATGATTTAACGGATATAGCGTTCTGGACGGTATAAAACCCTCATGCACTTTATGAAACTCGACATCAGATGCATATATATAATCGGATAACAACATCCTGGAATGTTATGAATGAATTGTTAGGAAAAAGCGAAAAGAAAAAAACACGAAAATATAACCTTAAATAATGACGAGAAATTAATAGACGATCCCAGTCATATATCGCAGAGGCATTTAATAATTACTTTATTGATTCTGTGTGTAATGTAGTGTCAAAAATTTCCAGCAACGATCAAATAAGTTACAACAACATTAAAATCTCTCAAAGTATGTGCGCCATGCCTTTACGACTACGAAGTTAAAAGAGTTTTAAAAAAAAAGAAAAATAAATCTTCAGCAGGTCCGAACGATGTACCGTGCGCAATAATCAAGATAAAAACAAACCATTTTTCATACAATTCAGAACAAGAAGCAATATGATTTACATATTCATGTGCAAAATGAGGAGATAAGTCGTGTTCGTGAAACAATTTTTTTAGGTTGGTATATAGACGAAACACTCTCTTGGAACTTACACTGCGAAAAAACAGCAAATAGATTGAATAGTTACTGTAATTTAAAAACTATTTAATCCTTAAATTAATTCTCTACTTTAATTTTACTATGCAAACGTGCACGCCAGAGTATCATACGGCATTACAGTTTGAGAAGGATCGCCTACTAGCAGGACTGTATTTTTGGTCCAGAAGCGCATAATCCGATCTATGGCTGGAGTTGAAAGCACAGAGTCTTGCAGGCCTTATTTCAAAAGGTGAAATATCTTACCTATGCCTGCTATACACATATACGACCTCTGAAATGGCGTTCATGCGAACAGAGGTCATTTTCAACGCAATGAGCAATTTCATGCATATAACACTAATTGTAAGTCAAAGTAAAATTTTCGTGCCCTTAAGCATTCTCTGAATATTACTAAAAATTCTACCAATGTTTTGGGTTTGAAACTATTTAATGTCTTGCCTCCGAAATATCAAAATTGTTTAACATCTCCAAACGGCACATTGAAAGGTTTTTACTGTCATCATGTATTATTCCATCGAGGAGTACTTTGAGTTATGCACTACATGTGTATAAACCTAATGTAATTTATTTTTATTTTTGATTTATGAATAAAATGAGTATTTAAAAAAAGTATTCAGATATAAAAATTCTGCAATTTGTTCTTGCGAAATTCTTTACAAGTAATAAATAGTCAACTCACAATTAAAACCCACACAAATATCCTTCGTCAAATGTTTTTAGAAGGTGTTGAACCGATTTACAATTGTACTATGTATTTTCGATATAAAGGTGTTCTTTAGCCAGATTTTTAGCTCTCCTATGGATGACCCTTTTTAAGAGATACTGCAGTTAATAAAATCTTTAAAACGGTTGTAGCTGAGACTAACGTCAGATCCCTTTTTGTTGGGACGTATGTTTATGAATCCTTTCTAATAATGCCGTCCATACAAATTCGACATTTACTTGATAAATTTAATTCCATACACCGCAGGCTCAGTTTTACTAGGACACACACATTGATAAATGATCACGCTACTATTATATTTTAAATTATTAATAAAACCGAAAAATATCAACTGATCTTTAAACCTATAAGCTCTAACCGCATCTTAAACTGCAATTCTATCCACTTGTTATTTCCAAAAATACAGAATCCTCACCCTATTTGGTAAAGAATTTTTTAACCAAAACTTTTTATGACTTATTACTAGAGCCGGTAGACGTGTCTGCTTACACGGGCCGCACTGTCTTCGCGCTATGCAAAACATGTAGCAATAGTACATCTTCAAGGCTGTAAAATCACTCCCTCCGAGAATGATGTCTAATATCTAATATCAGTGTTAGTTGAGTCTTGATGCGAGATAGTACAATTCTCCGCTGACGTTTTACGCATTGTAAATGTAATACAATATCGGGCGTAGAAATTCCCAAAAAACGTACATTGTTTCATAATGTACAAAAGGATATTGGTGAATTCCAGGATTTACATTATGGTGGTGCCAAAATAGTTTGTATGGTGTGCGATAAACAGTTATTATGCTGGCAGAAATAGGCCTACACATTGGTGGTGGTGCATCTGATTCGTTATCTACCTATAAAAATTATTTTAATTATGCATGTGTTACATCCATAGATGTTGAAAGGTCTTTTTCAAAATATAAGCATGTTTTATCATCGCGCAACGAAAGCTAGTTAGTGAGAAAAATCTTGAAACACTTAATGCTACAAACTTTTCAATAATCCTATACTATTTCTGCTACTTAAATAAAGTAAGGGGCTTATATATAATATTAAATAAATAAATTATTTCGCTCTTTCCCGACGTTATATTGTATACTTGTGTTGAACGGGGGTTTACCAGGTACTGACCTGGCGCGCAGACGAAAATTGACCATTCTACTTATAACTCAAACAAAAATTAATATACAATAATTACCCTATACGGCATCTTAACAAAATACCATACTTCAATGACAGTAATTGTAACACAATACCCTCACTCCCTCTAGTCAAATACCCAATTTAAGACAAGTTTGATACCTGTACTTTACTGTTGGCACAGTTGAATAAGATCCTTGCCCCTCGTCTCTATCTTTGCAGTGTACAATAACATCCTTGAAAAGTTGGGTATCAAACGTGCTTTGTAGTTATTTATGCAGACAAGCGGTGAACTGGGGCCACATCTAGATTGGCGCCTGATTTCAGACGTTTGTAGGTATCCGCGCGGAGCTAGCGGAAGGGGAGGTGGTTGCGGTATATGCAAAAACATTGAAGTGGGGCCAGCCGTTTCGTGGCACGCTACCCGCTGGTTGATCGAGTCATCTCGCCAATGCTCCGCACTGTGCGGACGAGGTCTCCCACTATCACGGTAGGCAAGCGTGTTAGTCAGACGCAGACGGGTCAGTCGCATACGGACTTCGGTTAGATGCTTCCCCAATAAAAATTGCACATACATAATTAATATGTATTAATAATAGTATAATGTTTATCATACAAGGATACATCACAATAATAACTATATATTTCAAATAAAGAATAACAATTCATATCTTTCTTAGGGTAAAAATTATTAAAATGAAATAATAAATATAACAAGGTAGTTATTCCTGAAAAATAAATCATAATAGTGTTTTCAGCAAAAAAAAAAAACAAGTCATTTGCTTAGGTAAACAAACAAAGAAAATAAAAATTGTGTTTACCTTTCTTTGTGAGAAATACGTGGGGTTGTGCATGAAATATCCATTATATTCTACTCCATGATCTTCGCTTAAATAAGTCATGTGGTCTGTGTTGTGTTATGTTTTCGTCGATATGAAATCACAAAAACACCCGAATAATTTTGCGTTAGTTAGGTGGGGAAATGCAAACAAGTGACTCATGTATTTACCTGCAGTTTAAAGACTAAATATATACAAATTTGAAAGAAATACGTTAGTATTTATATTTAAGTAGATAAGTATTCCCGATGAGAACTTAGTGTATTTTTCATTTTAAAATGTCTTCTAGATTTATCTACATTAAGTTTTTTGTGTGGGTATTATTTTAATTCATAAGCGAGGTGATAAATTACTGCCTAACTAACTAAACTGATTCAACTCTTTGTAAAATTAACACAAAGAACGGGGGAAGAGGAAAGGAGTGAGGGAGTTGGTCGGAGATTGGCCCCACTACTTAATATTGCATTGACATCCCCCAACAGCTTTCGCTAATTACAGGGAGTATCGGCCCAGCCATAAGTTATTATTACGCCTGCACCCGTGGAGCGACTTAAGATGTTCATCTCTCAGCATTTGCCAAGGAGTGAGGAAAACCACGAAAACCTCACTCTGAGAGCAGTCCGTCGTGCTCGAACCGAGGACCCGCGACTGATAGCCAAGCGTGCAAGCCACTAAACCATCAGCCGGGCTAATTACATTAATTACAATGACTCTTCTTTTTATATTTCAACACATCCACTTGACATTTTTTCACCTGATGATGGTTATGTCAACTAATCGAAATATGTTGTGAGAAGAGAGTTATTTGTAGTAAAACAGATTGGAATTTTGAACATATTATTTTTAAAATTTATTTAAATGTTAAATGTAAAATTAAAAAAAAAATAAAAAATCATAAATACGATATTTCAACTGTTACTAGCCGTTCAGGTCTTTCACACCATGTGGAAACTTATGTAGACCATTTTGACAACTTAACTCAGCCTTAACTCTATGTCAGAGTGAATTTTTTACGATGATTTTTCGTCAATGATAATTAAAACAGCAATAAACATATCAGCAAATATGTTTCTTAAGACTAAATTAAATGCCTGTTTTACACTGAAAGAAACTGTGAGATGAGAAAAAATGCGGTGCGCTTTACCGTACGGCAGTAAAATGAATCTACCGACGCATCAGCTGACAGGTAATGCGCATCAGCTGACAGGTAATGCGCATCAGTTGACAGTTCACAAAGCCAGAAAAAAGATACACTTTATGATTCAGTCAAAGCCAACCACGACTTGTATTTGAAATAGGAAAGTTTGTACTAATAAACATCTGGAAACATATAAACGTTTCATAAGTTTCGTGACAGTAATTTTATATCTTTTGCACGATATGAGCTAGAGAACAAAACTTATTTCGTCGATTTTTAGTTATTTCCCCCACAGTGCATAGATCTTTCAATTTCTTTTTTCTTAAGTAAGTATTCCTCGACGTAATACGCATTTTGTCTCGTTTAACCAATCCTCTGAGTTACCATGAGTACGATAATTGGGAGACTATATATTTATTTGATATTAACTAGTTTGTTGACAGAAGTTATTCATTTACCTTTCCACGCTTTGTGTTTCAATATTTATTGTCGATATGTACACTTCTCACAGGAAAAATCGGGACACCAGCAATCGTCAATTTTAAAATTTCTTGGGTGTAAATGCAGCTTTTAGAGGATATATTCACTTATCAGAGCCATAAATCACATAAATGTCTAGAGAGAAAAGGTTTATATATAGAATAAAACAAATCGAGTTTCGGTGCGGTTTCCTTTAGAAATAACGAATAGTACGAAATATTCATGCAAAAAAAGATTCATAACAACAAAAAGCCTCTTGAATAGACGGCTTCATTTAGAAATATATATTATTTAACTTGTTTGATGTTATGCCAGATAATTGTTTTTAAAAAACATGGTTATGGTATTTAAAATACATTACTTGTAGTGCTACTTTGATATTAGTTACTGCGTTAAACAATAGACAATATGTCAAACAAGCCTCCTGACTTTTGACAATGTGATTTTTAGAATTTATTGATACGCTATTATTGTTTAGTATTCTTAAATTATTATTGTTGTTGGCGACTGAGATTGGCGAAACAATATGCTTTCTTACGATGTTGTTATGTATGTAAATGCAATGATATTGTAAAAAATTTTAATAAACCTGTGCTACATAAAGACAGTTTGTAAAGAGCCCAGTGTTGCTATATTTCAAGAAAAATAGATCAACGACTCAGATTACACAGCGATAACTAAGAAAATATTTCTTGTGAACTTTAATTGCTTTAAGAATTTATAAATAATCTTAAACCTGTTTTGTAATTTTTATAAGATAGAAGGAAAACTTATAGTAATACAATATTTAAGAATATTAAACAACAATAGAAATTAATACATCAATAATAGTAGTCAATAAATATGTGAAAAATCACATTATATCCCAAAATTGAAGGCTGATTGACATATTATCTATCAAATTAATACTCGCGAGCATTAAATCCAAGTAATAACTAATATCAAAGCAGCACTAACCAGTAACAGTAATTTAAATAATAAAATCCCATCACCACATGTTTTCTTAAAAAAAATATCTCTACATAACACAAACAAAGTTAAATACATATATAATTTCTAAATGAAGCCGTCTATTCAAGAGTTCTTTTGTTTTATGTATTTTTGTTTCATTGATATTCCTAAAGGAAAACGCCGCCACCGAAACTCGGATTTGTTTATTCTATACATAAATCTTTTTCTCTCTATTATATTTATTTTTCTGTTTAAAATTCTAGTCGCACCTTTGATCGCAGTAATATACATAATTTGAGCGATTAGGCTATGATAAGTGAATACATCCTCCGAAATTGTATTTACAATCAAGAAATTTTGAATTCTGGAGATTGCTGTGTCCCGATTTTTCCTGTGAGAAGTGCTACAAACTAGAAGAAAATATTTGTACACAGTATATCGACATGCGGGCAAGTGTGGAATCAATTACCTGACACTCGTGTCTGTATGGCAAATAAACTACTAGAAAAGGTTATCTTCAACAGCATGCTGAGAATGTCATCAAAAACGATGTGTACTTGACCTATGATTGCTACATCCTTTACTATCTTCTTTCCAAACAGAAAGTAATACGGATGTGAGGAAACCACATTGACGCAAGCAGACACCTGCTGGCAAACTTTAAACCTACATCTTTGTTGCCAGTGAAAGCTGTTTTTACTTTATAGGTATATAACTAAATCTTTTACAAATATTTGCTTGTAAATATGTTTCTACAAAGTAAATATATTTTTTATAGAAGTTTACGATATTATTCATTTTTAATCGTTTTAGAGAAAGGAATCGGAAATCCTAATACCCTACCATAATAGTTATATCTATTCTTTTTAAGCACAGTCTTAAATATAGACGTACAAGATATCAGTAGAATCACAGCCCCCATGAAAAAGTTTAACAAATTCGGAAAAATTGTGCTTGCCATTGCATTCCATATTATTCACTCCGGGAATAATCAGTCATTTACGCATTTTTATATATTACTTGCATGAGTGATTTACAGAACCTTCTTTATTGCTATTAGTCTTCCATGAATCATTGGCAGTGTCTAAGAAAGAAAAAAAAACTTGAAACAATTATTTTTTGCAATAAAACCAACGGAGTCGATACATTTGGGGCCAGGTGTGTGAATTACATAGCCGACAGTTTGATTAAAAGATGACTAATATAATATTTGGATCATTACTAAATATTTTGCCCCAACCAACCACTTTTATCAACCACGCAAAAATTATTTTACAAAGTGGCGTAAAATGAAGTCCTGTATGGGAAGCTGCTATAATTTTGTTTGCAGTTGACATACGTCAGCATTGTTTTAGCCGTAAAGTAGACAAGTGAAAAATTCATTATAAATTGCTATACATATCAAGAACGGGCGGAAATTGTAAAAATTTTTACCAAAAGCAATCGTCGTTTGGCTTAACTCAATGAGAATTTTGTCTAAGATTTGGTAACACAGTTCGGTGTTCACACTGAGAAAAGACATTACATTAAATGAAAAGTTTTATAACTTTGGTTTTATCATGCTCAACAAAAAGAATACCTTTTCTCAGAAAAGTGTTTATTTTAATTGAAAGTAGCGTGCTGTTTTGCTGAAGACCATTTTCTTCTTAAGTACATGCTTTTCAACGAAAAGTAACCATAATTAAATGAAATGCACCTTAGTTTTGATTAATATTTTATGTCTGTATAAGTTCTGTTTAAGTAAGACAATACACATTACATATTATATTGTTATTATTATGTACATATTATTTAACAACATATTCTAGTTTCTATTTTTTTTACGGGTAATATTGCCTAAGCCACATGCCGCACCTTATCAGGCACTCGCAGAGCCAAATCTCCCTCCTAATCAAGATTACGACCCCAGAAAAACCGATTATCGTAACTAACCAGAGTGAGATTTGAACTTCGGACTCCGCACTGATAGCCGAGCATGCAAGCCACTCGACTATCAGCCAGGCCATATTATTATTAAGTACGTTATCATATTATTGAACTATAAACGATGTTTTAAATAAAAAAGCCGGACGTTTTGGTTTATTTGCGTGGACACGCATGTATACATTGATTTACAACTTTTGCCTTTTAACGGAAAATGGAAGCACCTGTATTCAAGCTGAGTGCTTTTTTTCCGGGAAGTATTTTAGTTTTATTCATGTTCCCACGTGCATAAATCTCAGATACACAAGTAATAATGAACATGAATATTTTTTGCGCGAGGTTAAAGATAATTAGAATTTTTTCAGTTAGTGCTGATTTACTTATAAGCCAAGGAACTTTACAGCAGTATATAGTGTTTGAAGGTTTTAAAACTGTTATATACGGGAAAAACGATCTTGTTTTAAACATTTTTCATGCATTTGGTTACAGTTACTAAATTATTACTTGATTTTGAAATATTAAAAATATTCCCGTATTCAATCAAACAAATAATTTGGTTAGTAAATTTATTTGAAGCTACCGCAGTATTTATTAATTTAACTAAATATTTACGTGGAAGTAAAAATAAATATCGCATTTTAATTTCGTATAGCAGTTTTCTCCCCATATAGTACAGCAGATGAGCAGATATACTTATGCGTAGTAGAGAAATTGTCGCATAGATGGCGCGTCTCCTATTTCATTCCAGTAACATAATATTTCGCACAAAATAGGCTGGAAACTACGATTGCAACATACTAATCTGGTATATTTACTAGATCAACATCTGATAAGAGTCATCGCCATTGAAAAGACGATTTCTTTAACGGCATACTAGAGTGTTGGGATGGTCACTGCGATTAACTCCCCCAATACTACTAGGATTTTACAACATTCTAACGACAAATGTCTCCTTAGTGCATGGGTTTTTGGAGATAATTCATTTTCATTTCGATTAAAAATAATCACGGCATTTTGTTGTGTTTACCCTTCTAAAATGAATAAATTTTATAAGAAAAGGAAGAACCTCTGGAATCAAAATGCTTACGGTTTTCTGCCATCTGTATAGTTTTCAAGTTCATAATAAAGAGGACTTGAATCAACTATCGATATCTTTCACTTAAAAGAATAAACTGTTTCAACGAAAAATATATTACTTCCGAAGAAATGCGTGAATTTAAATTATATTCCTTTCAAGGAAACACCAAATCATGTTGGCCCATATAAAAAAACGCAAAAACTTTTGGCTTAATGCAATTCCTGTTAAATGAAAAGGATATTTCTCTAAGTGCAACTGCAAAATTTGCACAAACCGGGACTACGGCTGACAGACCACATTCTGGCAGACTTCGCATAATTAGTTCAGGAGAAAATATAGACCGTGTACATAATAATGTGGTGGACGGATCAAGAACTTCGATAAGGAAACAATCCAGACAGTTAAGCATCTCTCGACGTTCACTACAGCCAATCTTACTGAAAGAATTGCGCGTGTTTCCTTACAAAATCCAAGTAACCCATAGGATTCTGCCTGTACACCTCGAAAAATGAATGTATTATTGTAATGCTCCGGTGAAGCGAAATTTCTGATTTTTTGAATAAAATCATAATGAGCAACGAAGCCAATTTACGCCTGAATGGAGCCTGAAGTAAAACCACCGCTTCTGGGGTAGTGAAACCACAAATTATTCACCAATAACCGCGATATGGTCCAAAAATTACAGTAGGGTGTGGCGTTAGTGCTGGAAACATAATGGACCTTATTTTTTTGAGAACGATCAAGGAAAAACAATTATCGTAAATGCTGATCGTTACAGAATTATGCTGTAACATTTCTTAGCTCCAAGAATGGAAAAACTTGAACGTGAGAATATGTGGTATTAAGAGGATGGACACAGAGGCGTACACAGCCCGAGAAATAATGGCTATTTTGAAGAGACTGTTTCGGGGCGTTTCCAAAAACGGCGATATAGCATATCCGCCAAGATCTTCTGATTTAACTGTGCCCGACTTTTAGTTATCGAGTTATCACATAGATCGGCTTTTTGTAAATCATCTTGAAACTCTGGAAGCATTAAAAGCCAATATCCAGGAAGAAATTGCTGAGATGTTGAAGAATGTAATGAAAAATGCTCTAAAAAGAGCTCAGTACTGCATTAACGTTAGAGGTGGTCATTTAGTGGATATTATTTTTAGAGTAACAAAAGAATTTTTTAAGATTTAACTAAATATTTCTAATTCACAATATTAGTTTTTATTAATTAATTTCACTTCTATACACAAAAAAAATGGGATCGAAATACTACGCCACTTATATGTTGCTATGTTAAATCATCTTAAAGTGGGTTTGTTAAGATCTGTCCATCGTACAATCTTTGAATCATATTAATTTGGCATCGATATTAATCGGGGACAGAGAAGTAATGTAGCTCGTATTAGAAATAAATAACTAGTAATCCATTGGGGGACAATGTTTATTGGTTGATAAGAATATGTACATATATAAAATTGTTTTCACTTTTTGGTAATTCATAAAAGTTAAATTATATTTTGGTATAATTTAAAAAAAAATAAATGTGAGTTTGTATGTGAGCCATTGTATTTATCAGAGGGCTAAAAAAATATTAACAAGAAACGTATATATTATCAATCATTACAAGAATTTCTCCGGATTTAAGGTGGGATTCTATGCATATCTGTAGTATTTGTAAAGTTATCTGCAAATTTGTAAGCATTTAAAATGTTTGGTTACAGACTTGCACATAACCTTATAGGCGCTACAGATATGCATAGAATCCCACCATTACTTACTTTACTCGTTGATTGTGAGGATTTGTTGTTGATACAAATGTGGACCTCTGTTTTAACACATCACTATTGGAGATGTGTATTGACAAGAATCGAAGGTATTTTATATGATTAATGTTTAAACTTGAATGTATTTGATCATTTCTTTGGCGAAACTCTGCATGAAATAAAATTTCGTTCAAATCAACGGTACCTTTTACCAAACTGAAGGAGCAGCAATGGGTAACAGCTTATCTCCCTTCATAGCTAAACTCTTTATGCGGGAAAGTTTTGAAACGATCTTCAGGAATACTTTGGCATATTTTCCACGGGTTTGGGTTAGATACGTCGATGACATTTTTTGTGTTTTTGATACTAGTAAGTGCTCAATTAGAGATTTTCTTGAACAGCTAAACTCAAAATTACGCATTAAGTTTACGCATGAAGAGGAAACAAACAATAGGATTGCTAGGAATTTCTCGATATGTTAGTAATAAGAAATAAAAATAAATTAGAAATAGACATATATAGAAAGCCCACTACTAATAAACGATTTTATTCAGAAGATTCAAACTATTCATGGAAAAACAAACTAGCAGCTATTAACTTTTTGTACATCGCTTACTTAATTTCCCTCTATCTACAGAACGATATAATAAAGAACTTAAAGAAATTATTAAAATCGCTGCATTTAATGGGTTCTCAGAAGACGTTGTATATAACACCATTAGAAAACAAAAACAAAATAAGAATTAAAAATTAGTGACAAGAAAAATAAGAAATATGTTAAATTACCATTTTATCCAAGTTACACGAAAGGTCTACAAAAAATTTTCTCTAAATTCAATCTTGACATAGTTACTACTTCAAATAACAGTCTTAAAATATTTTAGTGACCCTAAAGATCAAGTAGATAATTTGGACAAATCAGGTATTTATAAAATATCTTGTAAAGATTGTGATCATGTATATATTGGGCAAACTAAAAGATCAATTAAAACGCGTTACAAGGAGCATTTGGCTCATCTTAAATTTAGAAGGTCTGGCAAATCTAGTGTAGCCCTACATATGCTTGAAGAAAACCATAAAGTTGACAAATATAAATTAGTTAAAACGTAAACAACTATGTGCAATTAAATGTTATGAGGGTATGGGAATATATAAAAACAAACATATTTTAATGAATTCAGATTTAGGACCATTAAATTCTTATCTTTACGGTTTATTAAGTATAAGTAGTAGATTAGACGGAGTTAGGATTAGTGACTAGTTATGCCTGACGACAGTCAGCTATAACCGTGATCATTGTACCATGACCTTTTTTAGGTGTAAATTAGGGTAGTTTTAGTATAGTTATTTAGTTCAGTGTTTCTGCTGATGATGATAGCTTTGCTATCGAAACGTAGCCAGTTTAGTGCAGTTTGTGGTAGAGGGGTATTGGATGAGTTTATTAGCGTTCCAGTGACCAACTAGGTTTGGAGTCTTTTTGTTATTCAGCAATCACACAAGTTGACGTCCATTTCCGGTCAACCGGAAGTGATATTTTGATTAAAGTATTTCACATCTGTAGTTCCAATCGAACAGATAATAGTGCCAAAATCTCAAATATAAGTAAATAATAGAACATCATAAACTCTCATCAAAAAAATCTAAAATCAATTATAGGAACTTACAGTCGCGAGCAAATGTTATAGGCACCCTAAATTTTGGGCAAATATCACAGTAAGAAATGAGAAAATAAAAACTTGTAGGTAATACATTATAAATATGTAGTATTTTAAGAGATCTTATTAATTTGGTTGCATATTAGAGTGTTTTTAGTACAGCTATAATACTTTTTAGATGGAAGGGGGAAAGTGACATCTCGAAGACTTGAAAATATATAAAAAAAAATAATACATTTACAAACGGTATCTATAAAGACTATTGTAACCATAAAGACGATTATATAAACGTTGAAATAACTGTCACAAAAAAAATGCAAAAAACATGAAACCCATTAGTTTTGTTGAAGGTGCCTATAACATTTGCTCGCGACTGTACTTGGAATTATGTCATTAAAAACAAATTTGGGGAACAGCAACACGTATGCAAACCAGAAAGTATTTGAACATAAGAAGAATAAATAAGCACAACACAGTTCTTTATATGTATATTCGAAGCAGCCGTGTAGGTAGTAGCTAGATATATGAGATATGAGTGGTGCAACAATCTGATTCCGTTGTAGAAACAGCTCAGAACACTGAGCATCGGATGTTGCTACCGCAAAATATTGAAATTCTGCTGAATAGTCCCAGGAATTTCCATCTAGACATTAAAGGTAACCATTTGAAAATGTTTCGTAATCCATTTGATTTTATAAGCGGATTTTCGGATCTTATTGAAACCCACTCAAAATCTAGCGTAGATACTATACGGTTCATTTAATAGCAAATCGGATGAAATACGCACCATCGATTTATTCAGGTTTAGAGTTACCCGCGAATTCGTATTTCCGCTCTTATATTAAACTGTATAAAAAGAAAAGAAGAATAGTGGATATATATAAATATATACGGGGTTATTATTGTATAGTACGAAATAAAAAAAGGGATGAAAAATATACATGAGCAATGCCAGAATACAAAAAATTCTCTAAGTACATGTGGTACCGAGAAAATGATTTTTCTTTATTCGAGTCCGGCTCTGCCTCATTTAGCATACCGGTGAATCACCGGTCGTCGCTATACTTTGAACGTTGGGATTTACATTTAATGTGCACTTGCTATTCGCAGTGGATGCGTGCGTTTGCAATGGCAGCACATAGATTTGAAATACGCTACATAAAGTTAACAATCATACATTAGTTTTATTGCAAACGCAATAAGTTTATTTTAAAACAAATTTAACCTTTAAAATGTGCTACTATTTAAGCACATCACAATAAAAAAAATCATCTGAATGCTTTCTTTGCATTCTGGTGTTTCCGTCTTATCTCAGTTTAAATCTTGTGTAAATAACATCTGCTTTGAATGAATTCACTATGCGTAGCATTTAATTTTTTCGATGTTTACTTATAGATGGTTGAAATTCGTTTTCTATCAGATGTATGTGTATGCATACGGTAAACACAGATGTGGGCCGTTCTTAACTACATTTTGGGCCCTAAAATTTGGAAAACTATATTATGCACATAGAATCGCAATTTTTTGTATTTATCCATTACTCATGTACATCTTTCACCCCTTTTACAATATATAAGGAATGCTGATATAAAATGATAGGGGATGATATTTACTTTCTAATTTCGAATTAAAATACAGGATGTTCTATTTAAAAAAAAATAAAAAATTATATCATTCTATTTAAAATAACAAAGTTGACATCCATTTCCGGTCAACAAGTGATATTTTGGTTAGAGTATTTTACATTTATAGTTCCAATCGAACAAATAATGGCGCCAAAATCTCAAATATAAATAAATAATAGAACATCATAAACTTTTAATGAACCACTTACGTGGAATACCTGTATATTTTTTTAAAGAACACAGGTATGAAAATATGGAACAATTATGAAGAATGTCAGGTTGTGATAAATTTACACCTAGCCTTTACAAACTCGTATTTTCGCAATAGAAAGCACTCCCATGTGAATCGTTAAAATGCAGTTGGCGTATACATTTCGTCCATCTAAATTCCATTAGTTCGGAATAATTTAAATAGATTGAAACGGCCTCTGAATTCCTTTGGTAATCAACTTGGTATCTGTATAGGATTTTGTACTGAAATAAATTGTAGTAACCTTATTAGAGCATGTAATGCCAGCACCTATATTATGAAGCGCGTTTCCTCACATGCCGTAAAGATGATGTATAAAGAAAAGATTTACTGAAATCTTTTTGATATCATTAATTATTAATTTCCAATTTTAATTAATACGACTTAATCATTTTTAAGCTGATTTACCTTAGAAACGGCAAAACTTGTGCATGCTTCCATAAAAGAAGGAATTTGTTTACTAGAACGTAAGAGTTACAAATATGGAATTTTACTATGAATGGCAAGCGTTTATTCTATCCATCAGCATTGATAAGAGAAGACAAAACAGTTATTGAAAATTGCCCGAATTTCATCGAACGAAATTAAAATTCTTCATTTCATATTCGACGGTTCGTAAAACGTATTGCCGACCTAAAATTCATAAACTGCAAATACCTATAGATTGCGATTTGTCAGGTATAGATTCGCTTAAATGTAATTTGTTTAAATGGTTAGTAGGTGAATACAAGTAAATTTACCAATTAAGGTAGATTTTTGACGTAAATAGTGAATTATTTGGATTTTATATTATATAGATAAAGTCAATAGTATTGAACCAAATTTTAGTGCCGTTCGATGTTTGTTCATTCTTCCCAAGCGTACCGAAAATTTTTGAAAAACGCAAGAATATGCACGTTTTTTACAGTATGACATTTGCATATAATAAATTTTCTTTTAATTAGAGAAGAAATATTACAATAATTAGCAGAAATGCATTAATTAGTTAATATAGAGAAACTGTTTTTCAAACTTGAACCCGTCTGATAACACTGCTTTTATGAAACTAGTTCTTTAATATGCAATAAATGAATTCTGGAAATTAAATAAGTTGGATAATGTCAAAATGGGGGCGATTATATCTACAATACAGGTTTTCAGTTCATTTAGAAACCAATTTTAATTAATAAATAAGAGTTTGTACACATGTATACTAGAACTGCGTTATACACACATTTTATTCACTTACTTTTCTTTAACACCCTACCTGTATAACAATCGGTTATGTTAAATTTTGGTATTAATATAAACATAATATAAATACTTGCAAATCCCCATACTTCTATTTTAAGTAACCTAAAATGCAAAATTTATCTTCTTCACATACTTTATTTTTCATTTAACCTTCCTTGAAGCGATCCATCAAATACTGTTCCTTTTCCAGAGAAAATGAATATTAGGGAAAGAAGAATTATCCACACTGTGCCTAAAAATATCGTTGAAACGTTAACCTGGTGGTATACCCGGGGCAAATTGAATTATACATACAAATTGAGCTGCACCCTTCCCAAATTCTCCATACAGTATGTAAATAAGAAAACTTTTGGTTGTAATATACATCTAATCACGCAAGCGCTAATAAAGGCGTGATTCTGGACTACCAAATACAGGCATGTAGGTAACTGTAAACCAAGCACATATGTACCTAGATTTACTAAACTAAATATGTGAGAAACTCAAATCACGAAATCTATTGTAATATTAACACTCCGATTATAAAATTTCTGCCCGGATTTTAATTTCTTATTCACATATTTTTTTGTACATGACATCTCAATTGACAAATATCAACATAATAATTAAAACAAAAACAGTTAACAAAAATCTCGGTTAGGTGAGTGCACATACTAGATAAGAATATATATCAAATTGTCAAAATGAATCCTGACATTTATTCATGTCAAATACGCCACCCATTCTTAAGGCGGCTTCACAGAAGTGAAACACATTGCGGCGACATCTCTCCTACCACGTCAGTACTTGCTGTCGCCGACGACAGATGAATTTGTTTACTTTTATAAGAAATCTGTTAATCCGTTAAAAAAAAAACAGTAAATTTAAGACCACTGGCATGTGTCAATTCTACCGATGACCTGCTGTCACCCATTCTTATTTATTTTACATTTGTATTGAGTATAAAAATGGTACTAGTCGTACTAATTTAGAGCGGTAAACACAGAAAAAAAAACAAAACATAACCTCAATTATTTTGGCGACTCGAAATGAAGTTCGGAAAATCCAACTACACTCGATGTCGCTGAAAAGGGGGCAAAAACAAGGATTGAGGGGTATATCTGATCTATTATCTAAATATCGCCAGCGACATGTTTCAGTTCTGTGAAGCCGGCTTCACAGAACTGAACTTGTTGCAAATGATTCAGCAAATACACCAGACCCACATAAACACCATTATATTTAAAATAAAAAAGTTCATAACAACACCCTGTGTCAAATGCTATGAAGTAGCAAAATATTTTCCTTATGACTGCGTTAAAGGGGTAATAGAAGAGCAGTTTATGATCAAGGTTATCGTCCGCAGGAAAGAAAAATAAAGAAAACTGTTAAGGTAAACGTGTAAAGAAAAGTCATACGGAATTTATTAGTGTTGTTTTTGCAGATTTCTATTTTAAAACGATAAGAATATATCCGCTTCTATTTTTCAAGCTCATCACCAAAAATAATGCTTAAAATTAGCTATTATTGATATCTATTATTGTACGACTATTTTAATTACATATAATGCTCTGTAATTCAAATTTGAGCCGTTTGTTTGATAAGAAAAAATACATTGACTTTACATTGTTTATTTGTTATTAAGTATAATTATTATTTCTTTACCAAAAAAGTAAAATATAGTCCGCCCGATCTTCCTCTACACGTTTGCATTAATTATTTTCTTTATTTTCCTTTTCTGTGGACGATGAACTTGAACCAAAACTTGTTTGGTTCGCCCTGTACTCCTCTTTTGGAAACGCACTCTTAAGTAGATCGTAGCGGGCCGTGACTACTTTGCTCGTTTCAACATCAAATGCCTACTAGAAGGTCGAAAACAATATCTAATCTCTAAGTTAGTTCGGTGGTATACCCTGTATTTATTAATTTATTTCATGGCTTTTTTATCAACAATACCCGCTATATAGTGTTTACTTCTTTTTAATTGAATTAATTAATATATTTAATTTAAAAAAATTAATGCTGTTGCTTTTGTGTGTCATGATTGCTTTAATTGCTTATCCATGTATTAATTTATCATCACAGCTATATAATAAATAAATATGGTTTGGTTATTTGATAAGCTCAATATGTAATCTCTTTACGATGAAAATGAAATATGTAGACGAAAGCTTAGGTCACTGTTCACAGCTATCTTCTTACTTAAGATGAAAATATATTCCATCTGCATATATTTCTAGAACTTCAAAGAAACTGAAAAGCCCTTTCAAACACATTCCACAACTCACAGAATGTTAATACTACGTAAAAAAAACACCGTCAACGTGAAAGTCGCCGAATAAACAAAGAAGTAAACATCTAAATTAACATCTTTTTTTTTTGGGTTATCCTACGAATAGTGAATTACTTTTAATATTCAATTAATGTTTATATAAATTAATTGGGACAGTTTCTTATAATTTTTCTTCTTTAATTGGGAATGCCAGTTTGATGGGGTTAATTAATTCAAACTAATTCTTTATTTTGGCGATAAATGTATTTTTTTTTTGTGAGAGCCGTCTGACCTAAAGTCTCACTGCAGCCTCTTAGCTGTCTGTAGTTGGTCTCACATTTCTTCTACCCATTCAATTATATTATCAGCCATTTTAATATCACAGTGCCCTGCACTAATCTGTGCAGGTCTCTGGCTGATTGATGAAAGTAATCAGCTTGGCTCATTTTAAGCCTGCCAGGAATTGCCTGTCTTTTTGAGTCCAGAGTTCTCTGCCATCCTATTACACCTGCAGTTGGTATCTTCAGAGTTGATCCCAATTTTGTGTAGGTACCCTTTCAGTGCACAGTGGTCTGTAAGGAAACCTGTTACCTTACGAAGATGGTTTCTGCTAAACTGTGGTTTTCCAGTCTTTTTCTTGATGATTCCTTAATAAACGTCTTTCCATGAATTTGGCTAGATATTTTATCCCAGCGTTTTTTGTGTTTTATTTTACCTAACTTCTTACCTGCTCTCGTGCTGTGTTTTTGGACACTAATAGAAGGTTTTGGGCCTATATATGACGCTGATAATCCCTTCCTTGCTAACTCATCGGCTTTTTCGTTTCCTTCGGTTGTCGGCTGTCTGTAGATAGTTAGATCGGCTTGTTTTTACAAGCCCTCTGATTGATTTCTGCCTGAAAGACCGTGGCATATTTTCTCAGAGGAAGAGAGCTCATTGTGTCTCTCACCTTACTACAGATTCCAAGTCGACATCCAGTCCTTGGCTTTTGATCCGTCCGTAAACTAGATCAATTTTCCGAAGCTATCTCTGTAACTACTGAATTTATAATACTATATTCCTGTTAAATAGATATGTCGTAATTATGTGGTCTAATCTCCACCCGAAAAGGTTACTTTCCACATGATGTACAATATTATTATATGCCCCAATTCTGCATATCCGCCGCTTTGTAATTCTTGTAATCTGAGGTAGCTAATTCTTGCCTCCTCCATTATCACTAGATGGACAAGAGGAAGATCTAACAGGCATTCCGTTGCTGCTATAGGAGTAATTCTCATTGCCCCTGTTATTCCTAAAGCCGCAAGTCCCTATTATAAGTTCAGTAATAGCACCATGCCCAAGATGCATAAGTTCATCATGGGCCTGACCACTGTGCTAAATATTTCTCCACCAGCTTTTCTAGCCATCATAAGTGTTGTCTCCATCATGGTTTATTTATTTACCTGAAGCTGCCAATTCCAAGTGAGCTTAGAGTCGAGAGTGACGCCAAAATATTTCACTTCCTCTGACAGTTTTCTTTCTTCACTCCGGAGTTTTAGCGGTCCAAAACCATCTAACTTTCTCCTTCTCGTGAATTCTATTATTAATTAAAGAGAAAAAAAAACGTAATAAAAATAAAAATATTATTATAGGAAGCGTTTGAAAAAGGCAGAAACTATTTTCCGAAACATAATAAAGAATTAGTATGAATTAATTAATCCCAGAAAATCAGCATTCCCAATTGAAAAAGAAAAATGTATATTCTCTTAACATTAAAGCAATTTACTAGTTCAGCTTCTTATATTAGTTATTGTGAGATGTAAATAACTATTATTAGGTCTTAGACTGCTTCATAATAATATCATTTGCATAAAAAAAGAACTTAGAAAAGACAAATATTTTACTATGCAAGAATCAACCTTATTTTATTTCACAAACAACACTGCTTTTTCTATCCCTTTGCTGTGTCGTTAGTCAGCGTCATCTGCAATGTCACGCTATAAAAATGGGGGTAAAAAACGGAAATTATTGTAATGTATCAATATAGATATACAAACTATTAGACCCCATTAGCTAGCAGTTGTGATATTTCTTTATTGGGTTGAGATGTACATATGCTGATCTTTTATATATTTACATAATAATCTTTGAAATAGTTGCAGGTAGATTGTACGTAAGTTCACATAACTCACACAGAATATGTGCATATATAAAACTGCTAGAACTTTTGGCGGCAGCGCCGGGATAACAGAAAGGTAAGTGGAATACAAGATGAAAAAGGGACATCAAAGAGGAATAATCGAAACCTAGTGACCCGTACATAAATAGTTCTTCCAGCGAAAGCTCACATCCAAGTTTTCTGTTTTTGTTGACGACCAAAGTTGTTTTAAAGGGGAACAAAGAACAGTACAAAATTACTGTAAAGCACACGGAATTCTTATACCCATCTGTTAAGCTCTACGATACATAGCTGAGAATAAGAACATTTTGCCGTCTCGCCTGCGAGCGAGAACTTGTGTAAAGGCAACAAGTGTCAAAGGGGATGGCTAGTAAACTGTTCCTCGTTGTTACTTGTAAATTATTAAGGAAGTTTCCGTTGTAATGTTGGTTTGCTATAATTTATTCGCTGATATTGTCGCTAGATCGTATATTTTTCCTCTTCTCTCCTAAACAAAAGTTATGTTAAATATACATGTATGCATAATAAGATTATACCTCTTATGTACTGGAAGTTGTAGCGTATTTAGGTATTCTGGCTAAGGGATTTGAAAGCTACACGGACAGCTTCTTCACGTGCAAGCAGCGCAGAGATTATTGTCCTTTCTTCATTTTCGTCCTCACAAACCAGAAACAGATAGTAATCCGTCCTACAAATTTCATTAACTTTCAGCTAATACTCTTAGTCTAATCCGATTATTGGATCAACTTTTATTAAAATTTGTATAGACAGATTCTTTACCAAATAATAACAGGAATACTCCCGGCAGTATTTCCAAATGTCTTTTACGTATATTGTAACATCGTATAAATTAGATTTACCCCAACCTCTACTCCTTCGGATAGCATTACGAAAGTTAGAACAAGTAAAGAAATAAAACAAACTTAAAACGTAATAATATATGTTCATTTTCAACACATGTTCGTGTAAAACAAAGACATGTTTTGAAAAAGATCAAAACAGAAAATTAAGATTTATAACAAACACGTGTTGCGCATCGGAGGATTTACCCCCGTGAAGAAGCCTATTCAATTGATGAAGCGTATTTCTCGACTTTGTTAACTAATAGAAATCATACCTTTCGTCATTTTTTTATCATATTACGACAATGGACAGGCCGAAAGTGTGTTCTTGGTAGAAGCATTATACTTTAGTTTGCGGCTGCCAATAACCTGGAATCAATTAAAACAACATTGGCCCTTTACTCAGGCTCCTATTAATGTTTCTTTTGCGTCATAAAGAAAACATGATTGGAAGTTTATTAGTTAATGATTTAGTAAATATACTTTAATTTATTCATCTTTCATAAGAAATGCAAACATTTTGCTCGATACCTAGAAGTAACTTCGTATGTGTTTTTACAGTTCATTATAAAGTATGCCGTCCATAAGTAAGTTACAGAAGGAAACCTTCTGTTTAAACTCCCTGTTCTGAATGCCTTGAAAGCGCTGAACCTGTTACATAAGGACAAGTAAACCCTTTCATATTTGCATCAATATTGCATCACATGAAATATACATTAAAGTGAATGAATTTCAATACGAATATTGCCGCGTATTAAATTTGAATGTATGTATATTTCGCAATCGGTTGCATCTAAAACGTTTTCGAAACACAAAATCCGGAAGATTATATTGGATATGTAGTTCAATTTTCATGCAAATGTCAGTTTCGTTGCTGCAAATTACAATATCGGCGATAACGTGACGTATCTGAAAATTCATGCACATATTCACATTTTGTTTCTTTTATGCATTAAATTCTAATTAAATACACTCTACCAAGGCACTTTTATTACGACGCCATTTTCGTTTATGTTAGGAAATCGGAAATACTGAACTTTTTTTGTAATTTTACTTTTAAGCAAGTAAAACTTGTATGGAAATTATCGCTACTTCAGAAATTTTACCTGTGAGTATTCCAGACTACATGAAAAAAATCTTGGAAAAGTTACCCACATTTCGAAATTTTACTACGAATATTCTAGGTTACATCAAAAAACCTTCGAAAAATTACTTATAGTTAGAAATATTACTTCTAAAAGTAAAATACCTGTACGATTTTAGGGGCATAAAATTGCCCCAACATCGTACAGGAATTTTACCAACGATTTTTTAGTGTGTAGGATCTTTTATTATAAAATAATGTAGCTTGCTTTGTTTTTTCTTTTGTGGAGGCGTCATATCTGAAGTCTTCAGAAACACCTTCAGAAACCTCTTGGCTTTTTATATTTGGTCTCCCACTTCTTTTACCCATTAATTTCTATCAGCCATTCCAGTATCCTAGTACCTTGCATTAATCTGCACAGCCTTCTGACTGGGTGATCAAGGGTTCATTTTTGGTTCGCCAAAAATTGCCTGTATTTTTTCGTCCAGAGCTTCGCCTTCACACAGAATATTGTAAGGGTTCTATCTTATTATATAGTTTGCAGTTGGTATCTGCAGTATTGATTCTAATTTTCCGTAGGTATCCTTTCAGTGCGCAGTGTACTGTAAGGAGACCTGTTACGTCTGCCGTACTGCGAACGTAATTCCTATTAAGCTGCAGCCTTCATCTTTGATGGTTCTTATTAAAAGTGTTTCCATGAATTTGCCAGGTTGTTTTATCCCGGTATTCTTTGTGTTTTTCCTTTACCCAACTTCTTACACACTCGTGCTGTGTTTTTGATACTCCTAGAAGACGTTATGGGCCTATATATGAAGCCGATGATCCCTTCCTTGCTAACTGGTCAGCTTTTTCGTTTCTTCGATTACCGAATATCCGGGCACCCACAGAAAACTGACTTTATTGCGGTTTG
Organism: Protaetia brevitarsis; assembly: GCA_004143645.1. Taxonomy (NCBI): domain Eukaryota; kingdom Metazoa; phylum Arthropoda; class Insecta; order Coleoptera; family Scarabaeidae; genus Protaetia; species Protaetia brevitarsis. Next base: position 3,874,418 of record RXPK01000186.1, read on the forward strand.
CAGACTATTGAGTTCTCGAATATATTCCCAAACAAGCCTTGATTTTTATTTTGATGTTCATTGGTACCCGGTATCGCTGTCTTGTTGCTAAATAGATCCGTTTGTTATCATAAGTCCTCTGATTGATTTCAGTTGGACAATGCAATATTGCATATAACTCTGCCTGAAAGGCCGTGACATATTTTCCAGTTCCAGTTCCGACTTTTAATCCGTCTGTAAACAATCATTTTCCCGAACCCGTCTCTATAACTAGATTGATTGTAGCTTATCCTATCCGTGATTTTTTCCTGGATTTCTTTGTTAAATGGATATGTTGAAATCATGTGATCTGATCTCATTCTCAAAAGGTTCTCTTCCACATGTGCACAATATTATGATCTCCCAATAATGCCTGTCTGCCCCTTGATAGTTCTTGCAATCTGATACGGTCCATTCTTGTTGTTACGATTTTTCCTATCGCTTACCTTGAATTAGTTCTTCGCTAGCTCTTTTCGACAGGGTTTTGTAATCCCATTCCCTTCTTCTACCTTCAGAGATCCTCCTACGTCTTGTAATTTCACTACCTTGGACATTTTCGTTTAATTTTGGTTCCTGAATTGTATTTCTTCGCTCTGCTAGAGTGGCCTTGCTAGAATGTGTAATCTTTTAATTTTCATTTACTTACAATAGTTTCTTATATTTAAAACGGTCTCAGATTTTAGTTTAATTTCTCGAATTCTAGTGTTAAGCAGAATGTTGACATTTCGTGAGACTAGATCTGTTGGTTTTGGACAAAACAATCTCATGTCGGTATTATCGGTTCCACGCATCGATTCGTTCGATTGATCGTTGTTTCATTTAGATCCGTTTATCTATGTACACTCTGTATACACCTTTTCGACGTTAGAGGGCACCTCCATGTCCTTATTCTTGTTTCAATTGTCTGTTTTCTGATTGGTTGCGTGACGTATTCATTCTTCCGTATCCTTTTTCTTCTTGGTTGTTGATAAACGCACTTTCACGAGTAAATCTTCCTATCTTTGGGGATTTTGGATATTTTCACACATCTGAGGATTTTATTGGAAGTTTACTGGAAATAATCATTGGCCGTATCTTCCCTTGTGTTTGAAGTGGAAATTTCGTGATTATTACGGCGAATGAGCCTGATATTTTGGAATATAATTTGAGAACCACGCGTCTCCATCGCCATTTCTGTTACTTGTTTCTTCTCTTCGTTGAAAAACCTCCTTATTTAACGGTAAGCAAATCTTGTCATTTCTATTACTTTCACTAATTTTGGGGTTTCTGTGTTTTAAAGGTTTTTTTTTAATCTCCCTTCTTTTTAACCCTAGAATCTTCCCTTCGTTTTGTGTGAGATTTCGAACTACCCACGTGCGGCTGAGGACTTCTGCGACTTTTTAAGTCCTTCGGAGAACCTACCTCCTTTGGAAATACACTGACCACCTGTTTCGGTTATAGCCGAGTCAGTCCTAGAGGTTACGATCTGTCTGTCTGTATAGGAGAGGATCTCTACGCGCCGCTAACAGCTCAGCCCCTCAACTAACCTATATTGTAAGTACAGTCGCGAGCAAATGTTATAGGCACCCTAAATTTTGGGCTAATATCACAGTAAAAAATGAGAAAATGAAAACTTGTAGGTAGTACATTATAAATATGTAGTATTTTAAGGGATCTTATCAATTTGTTGCATATTAGAGTGTTTTTAGTACAGCTATAATACTTTTTAGATGGGAGGGGGAAAGTGACATCTCGAACACTTGAAAATATATAAAAAAAATAGTACATTTACAAAAGGTATCTATAAAGACTATTGTAACCATAAAGACCATTATATAAATGTTGAAATATCTGTCACAAAAAATATGCAAGAAACATGAAACCCATTAATTTTGTCAAAGGTGTCAATAACATTTGCTCGCGACAGTATTGTTTGTGAATTTATGTGAACTGATTGCGTTGGCCAAAGCGTTCGGTGTTCGCGTCCTACCGTAGGACTGTTTGTTTTTATCACAATATTTACTATATATGTATATACTCGCCGATAACGTTTAGTAATATAAAGAGGGCATAACAGGATAAGTAAACCTAGGCAGGTGGCGCCGAAATTTTTATTCATTTTTGGTTTGCGTTACTATCAACCCACTCCCTCGCCGACGAGCCGGCTGGCACCCTGCATGATTGCCGAATATCATCCCTCTTATTCGAAGGTTTGTAAAGCGGAACTGCATCACCTTATCTTTTTTTATTTTGAATTCTTGTCTCGCGATTTTTCACGGTACTCTACCGTCGCGTTCGGTGCCGGTAAATTAGGTAACATTGTCTCCTCCATTATCACCCGGGTGAAGAAGAGGGAAATCTAGTAGGCATTCCATTGCTCCTGTAGAGCAGTCTTCAATAAACATGCAAATCTTTGTATCTTGCTAAGTTCAGTTACAGCAGTTCGTTGCTGCATCTGTGTCTACCACACCAGAGATGAATAAGTGATCATAGGTCGGTCGACTGTGATGTATGTTCAATACCACATATGTATTTGGTTTTACCTTACTTACTATAATTAGATTTATAATTCGACGCATCGACTTTGTAGAACCGCCAACAGTTTTATTTTTTTTTGAATACGACTCTATCAAGGTATCCCACCAAACTGGCTTATGAGAATTTTTTGAACATTTTGTAGGAATTCCATTTTAAAATACAGACAGTAGTCATGGCCTACTATAAGCCATTTAAGGAACATAAACCTAACTGCGAAAAGCATTTATATATATTTAAGTATTAATTGTGTTTGGTTTGCTATAATATAGTACTACAAATATGTAGTTTATTTTACAATTGTGTGTTGATGTATTAACTAGAAATACTCAAATAATTAATAATAATGTTAAACTATAAAAAAATAGTAGTGGTCATTCTTTCCTTAGTAGAATTTAAATATGGGAATTAGTGAACTGGTCTATAACTGTTGTGATTTCTTAATATGGATTGTTAATTCTACAAACTATTCGTTTTCATTGATTATACTTGTTGTAGTTTGTATATACTTAATGTGTGCAGTCCCTCTCCCATCTCCTTTTTTCACATGATTGTGATGTAACACTGCGACCTAAAAGATCTATTGTGCCCCTATTGTTGCTGTTTTACAGCTGGCCTTCCAATCCTATTCTTTCAGAAAGTGTAGGATATCAGTGGGCCTCAGGTTAGGTAGGTCTTCCTCTTCGATATTACATGCTCCCAGGTGCAACGCCCTTGTGTTGGATGGGTGTTGCATCCTGTTTCCCACAAAATCTACACTCAGATTCCTTTGCGAATCCAAGCCTACTCAAATGTCCTTTCAGTTTACAATGGCCTGAAGGTATTCCTGTTAATATGCGAATATTATTCTTACTCAGGTTGATGGATTGTTGATGTAAACCTTTTCTGGTTATAAGTTCCCAAAAAATGTTTACTTTGCCTCATTTCCTGGAGATTCTCCCAATAATTAGATTTTTTTCTGCTTCATTTCTCTTTTCAATTTCTCCTGTATTATACTGCTACTTACCCCGCAAAAGGATTCAGGCACTATAAAAGGTATTCCAGCTCCTTTTTTACGAGATTATCTGTTATCTCGTTCCCTTCCTCGTCTGTGTCCCGGAACCCACAAGAGGATTGCTTTATTCCTTTTGTCTAGCTCGTTTAATTTTCCTAGGCATTCCCAGACCATCTTAGAAATGATTTCATGAGAACTCAACGCCTCGATGGCTGTCTGACTATCAGACATGATGATAATCTCCTGCTTTCGATAATTTCTATCAATATTTAACTGGATGCATCTTTCAATAGTGTGTATTTCCGCCCTGAAAGATGCTGGATATTTCTCTTCTAGGCCCATGTATTTCTATCCCAGTTCCCTTTGCCGTTTTCTAGCTATCAATGTACCATTTGATGGCATTTCTGTTGAATTTCAAGATGGTGTTATGATCCCACTCGCACTTGTTACTAAGCTTTGTGGTGAATTTCTTCTCAAAGCTGAATTTTTTTGACATGTCATCTCGGTTCATGTTCCAGGTTTGATAGTCGTCAGAAGATTGAGGCCTATGCCTAATCGTTCCTTCATTGACCATTCTGAGCTTGGTCCTTTTTGCCACGCCCTCTACCACAATATAGAGAGGAGTAAGATCTAATATTACCTCGATAGCTACTGTTGGGCAGGTTTTCATCACCCTTGTTATGCATACGCATACTAATCTTTGCACTTTCGAGAGGTTAATTCTCGCGGTGGCCAGATTAGTTCTTTTGCTCCAAACTACTGAATCCAAAGCGATAGTTTTTGGTTGCATCCCCAATTTTTTCCTGCAAAGTTTCTGCACACCGTCAGGGCTTTTTTGGCCTTGTTGGTTACTTCAAGTTCATGTTTGTTCCATAGAAGTTTGTTGTCTATTTAACCTAGGCCTTACCCGAGAAAAACATATTTTACCCATCTGTCTTTGATATTTGAGGTGTTTCTTACCTCAGTATACATAAATCTTTTCTTTGTTAAGTGGAACATTCTATTACAACATTGAATGCAGCGTAAAATTTTAGGATTAGTGTAAGGTTTTTGTATATCTGTTCTTGCTAGTTTCTCAAATATTAGCACTTCCTGCATACAATTACCAAAATATATCAAAACTACTAGTTTCACACTAGCTTCCTACAAAACATTTTGTAATATTATTTTTTAAATAGCATCGAGATATTTGTAATTAATAATGTAATATGTTATGTTGTCACTAGTAATTTTCATTTTATTTTAGGGGATACTAATTATAAAATATTAGCAAGATATAATAATACGGTACTGGATAAGATCAATGTTTCTTTCTTTTCTGAATATGCCTTTTGCAAAATTCTTTTAATGGATTATATTATTTTATAAACCGTGTAAAGTTTCCTCATTTATTCTGTGTTTTATACATTAAAGATTACAATAATGCCTTTATCAAAGCTACGCTGCTGTGTCTATAAAATGAGCGAATTGAAGTTCATTAAAATGTCTTCAGCTGCCTTTGTCGTAGGTTTGTTTAGTCAAGGGCATTCTGTATAAGATACTGGTAATTTAAGAATAAAAATTTCACATATTAAAATAACGTAGTATCAAATATGACTAATACGGGATATTGTTTTAATGAATTTCAACGATATTTTAGATCATTTCTTAGCCTATTTAACTCTATTTTAATAGCACTATGTACGGGAACACGCCGGTCATTAATTACATAACCGCCATCACCTCCTTTGATCTATCCATTTCAATGTCGACGTGGTCTTTTGAAGAAAAAAAAAACCGTTTGAACGTAGCTGTTCATAATTTCGTATTTTAAAATTAAAATTAAAAATGCAGCGCTTTGTGCGCTCTAGGTTCTTTTCGCACTCGTCCCCAACGCCTACGTGCACGTTGCGGATAGCAAGTTATGTAAAAATACAACCGCAATACGGAGATAGAAAGCAGTAGGAATTCTGCAAGGGAATTTTACACGACGCGACGTTTATAATTATACTTTGTGAAATGGTGGAGGCGCATACGTACATAACTTTGAAATTCGCAAGGTGTATATCTTGTGCAGCTAATAATGTTGCATGTGCGGCATTCCCTCCTATGGACGGAGAAGTTTATGAATAATTCAAAAACTATTTAATAGGCACAAAACAAATGCTTTAGTAGGATTAAGTATCGCTACATTTGATCATTAAATAAGTTGAAGTATTTGTTTATTAATGCTAATTCACGATATTAATAGCAGCAAAAAAAGATAGCGACATTAAATAGCGGTTAAAAAATCCCAATGAAATTTAATTCACTAAAGTATGATGCTGAAATAATATAGAAAAATGTGACACTGCAGTATGCGTTATGATTTACATTGCATCGGCGTTGCTGAATTACAGAACCAATAATTTTTTCTATGCTAATGTAAAACATAAACAACTCAAAACCATCAAGCATTCATTATGCATACTTACATACAATAGACTACGAAAATATAGAAATAGATGGCAAAAGTACTTTAGTAATCTTACACTGTCATAGGGCAAAAGCAACATCTGCTCAAGCAACCACAAGAAAGAAGAAAACAATTGGAATTGCATAATATGAGAATTAGTATCAAAAGATGATCGAAACCTTCACGAATTAACTTATCTATGTTTGACCTTTAATGCAAAATGAAATACTACCAACCCAGTGCACTTTATTTTACTTTTGACGATACTATTATGTGAAGAAATTTAGAGGAGGTTCGAAATATGGAATGATGTATCTGTACCTATCTGTATTTATTGTCCAACAGTACTGAGCACTAGTTACAGGGGACCTAATAAAGAAGTATATGATACAAAGTATATACATATATAACCGTATGATATATATACAAACAAAGATGTACTATTTCACACTAAAAGGTGATTACAATATACGGTCACCACAATTTAACAATTCCTTAAGAGAACAAACAAATATGTTACAAACATGGGTAATGGAGTTGTATAGGCTGCACATAAAAGCAACTAGTGATTTCAATAATAAGTTAGTTTGAACCTGATTGTTGTAAAAAGTTGGGATACTGCGCGCTGAAGTACGAGGTACTAAAAAGTTTAACTTAAAAAATAGGAAGAATCGATGTGATTGTGAATCAATTTATATAGGGTTGATAAACAAGTTTTAACTATGCGACTTTCGCGGGATGACATGAGGAAAGCATCAAGAAGCATATGATAAGGAAATCCTCGTTCCGGATAAATATTGTAAACTTTTAACCATACATATTTTAGGACACTTTCAGTCGACTGCTTGTGAACATTGTGGTATGGATTCCATACAAGCGATGCATATTCTAATTTTGACCAAACTAGTGAAAAATATAACAAATTTAAAGTGCATATTAATAAATTGTTTGCTGTTACGGAGAATAAAACCCAAACTTCTCATTGCTGACGAAACCACACTAGTAATAAGATCGCCAAATGCTAGCTCTACAACAAATAAAACTCTTAAATCATAGAAACTGTTCACACGATCCAAAATCTTGCCATCAATAGAATAATGAAATAAGATAGAGAGCTTCTTCCTAGTGTAAGTAACCATCCTACAATTGCAGCACATTTGTGAGGACAGTTTGATGTTGATTGTTTGAAAACTAAGAGGTAAAAAAGAAAATTTCGTATTTTACTATAAATACTAACTCATATTATTTGAAGGTTATTATCAAAAAAATATGAATATTATTAGCGATTGGAAAATGTGTTAAAATATTTCTAAAATATGTTATTCCTAAATTGTTACAGAATAAGTTCATATTTCCAGAATTAGAAGTTTATGAGCAAACTGTTCAGGAAATATTACATCAATGACTCGTGATATATAACTTATAAGCTAGAGGACCTAGAGAACTTCAAGTTTCTGTTAGTGAAGGCTCTTCTATTGGTATAAAGAGGTTACTGTTACAAAAACAATTTTTAATTGTCTTTCGTGGGTGGCCAGAGCACACTTTTTTTGTCTGCTTTTACTGTCACTTCTGTGCTGTGGCTTCACGCCATCTTTTAATCATTTGTCCTATATATTATTTAAAACAATTCACACATCGAGCAACATAAACAACGTGTTCCTGTTTAACTGGCATAAGCGTTACGAAAGAAAATAGTCAATGCCCAAAAAAGATTGAGAGTGTTAATATAAAAATAGCTTCCACTTCAGCAGTTTCGAAAAATGAATTTTGATTAATGCAGTCTGACATATTTAACACCCTGCATATTTTTATATTATACCATCTTAAAACAAAATGATGAAACCCAAATTGATAACAAAATAATAGTGTCCGAAATTGCATCGGTTTCTATTTTTTTTTGAAATATTCGCATCTTTGTCAATTTTTTTTACGTTTGCACTCTGTCACATAAAATTAAATAGTTTATGAGGTATCAGACATTTGCGGCTTTACTAATGTCGATGTAAGTACAATGACACAAGGTGTCATACTAATAATCACTGAATCACATACAGGTGTCCCACAGGTGTGTTTTAGGTGTTCGCATCATCATGCGGGTACCTAAAACAAACTAACTCTAAATTAACAATTTTTTTTTTTTCAAATGGAACATGGTACTTTTTTTACTATAGCATTGAATGCAGCGTAAAAGTCTGTATGGATTGATATTAGGGTTTGGTATACCTGTTTTTGATAGTGTTTGAAATATTAGCATATTAGCATAATTTTCACATTTCTAGCATAAAATTACTAAAAAAAATGCGTAAATTTCAAATAGTAAGCAAATACAATAAGTTTCTTTTCCTACAAAACACTTCATATATTGAAAAACGGAAGAATATTCGTATACCAAATCCTATTTATTGCGACATGTTTCGGTCTAAATAACCATCATCAGGTAATAAACGTCAATCTTCGTTTTATATAAAATGATGTGTCGAAATAAATTATATATTGTATATATAAAACGAAGATTGACTTTTATTGTCTGGTGATGGTTATTTAGACCGACACATGTTGCAATAAAATATTACAATAAATAGGATTTGGTATACGAATTTTGTTCCGGTTTTCGATTACATACACCAATCCTCCGGAACTTCTTACAGATGCTATAGCAGACCATCTCTACGTAGTACGTCTTCAAAACAAACATCGGTCTGTGCTTTAGGTTACAACAGAAGCCGGCGGTCCGTCGGCATTTGATGGAAAAGAAAAGAAGAAAAATGAATATTTCTCTTTCTGGCGTTATTATTAGTCCAAATTCAAAAATTAAAAACGTTTTGTCATTAAGAAATTTTGTCAAACAAAAAATCACGTGAGGTATAAATACAAGGATATTCAATTTTGCTTTCAGTAGTGTCTTTTTGTGTATTTTACACAACCCAACCTCCTGCCTACCATTTTTCGATAATGCGGTTTGCTACTTGTAAGAAAGTACATATTCTTCGTATAATAACTGCAGTGCTAAGTCAGTTCCAGAGAAAAAAGTTTTGAGGTACTTGACCACATGTTTACGATGTCTGCGTGTGCGTGTGTGTTGAGTGAGGTTTGTATGTTTGTGACAGTGTATGGCATCGTAACTCATTTATCACAAGTTACTCTATAGGAAGTTGTATTTTAAAATCATAGATACAGGTATAGAGTAACACGCAATGAAACGTAGCGAATACTCTAGACAATCTTAGCAACTCATTTTGGGAACATGTAATATAGAAAGCAACAATTCATTCAAAACAACAAGAGGTATCTTTCTTTTCGATCTGACTATCGTTTGAGGTTTTTATTCCTTTTTATTTATTTCCTTTATTTTTTTATTCCTGCAATCACGTGTTCTACAAATGTTCTTCACATTTGTGCATACTTCGAGATAATTCAGTTCTCAGAAAACAGCAGTCACTCAATTTACAAAATAAGTTACTGATTCTACTGATTCATAGTACTGATTATATTATCAGTGCTATAATTATTTATTTCTGAATTAATAGCTTTCTTTATGGCCTAGTAAGTGAAATAAAATTATTAATAATACCTTATTAATTTGCATTTTAGTTTTGATTGTTCTAAAAAAAAACATATGAAATAGTGTTACTCTATACATTCAAGTTCATATGACAGACTAACAAATATTTTTAAAAGATCTGATTACTCGAACCGGTATCATTTCTGTAGCGCACTCAATTCGACGCTTGTGCTACCGTCCTAATTATGGTTGTCCCAGCGGACGAGATCAAAGAGAAAACGCATTTCCCCCTTTCGGACGCTATTTGCTATCAGAAAGAAATCAAATAAAATGGTTTAATATTAGTAAGTACCGCCGTCGCCCTTGACCACTTTTTTATTTTTCCTTTTTGGAAGCCAAATAGAACCAAACAAAAAAAAGAAAATTTAGAAAAACCTTGGCGCAATTTTAAATACTTATTTCAAAACAATCTCTTTATCAAATTTAAAATATTTTGATTGGTATGTCTAACAGCGGAAAAAAAATCCGCGCCATTTACTAGCAGAGAATCTCATTAAAAGGCCGTCCAGATTCGCCTTAAGAAACGTTCGGTCTATGTTTATGCGTGCCGACGTAACTCCTCAATAAACAAATTCGTCAAGCAGCGGATATGTATCTGGTGCTAGAATATAAGTTGAATATAGTCAGATTTAGTCTGTAGAATAGAACGGGTTGTCTTACGAGTGCGAGGTGCAAGTTAATAAATGCACCGAATTATTTAAAGTGAATTTTCTGTTTTATTTCGTCTTAGCTCCCATTTCCGATAATAAATAATAAAAAACAATAATGGTAAGAGCTTACGATTAAAAAGGTTTGGAAGGCAGTTTACCTATTAATGAGACCAAATGTGAAGAGGCAATTTACATATACCCCTAAACACAGCCGTAATATTTCAAATGTTTTTCACTTACCAGATCAGGTATTTTTTTGTTTCCAGAGCACTCTTAGCTTTTTGAATTAGACTAGGTATTGAGCGATCCAGACAGATAACATAAATCAGGAACAAATTATTCAAAGTCTTCGAGAATATGCAATCTAAATGTCTTTTCAGAATACATTTGTAGTTTCTTAGTCCTTTTTAATTTATCTTATTTTTAACGTATTTAATAAGCAGGTGAAAATATTAACATGTAAGTTCGCTGTCGCATAATAATTATGGCTTCTTGATGTTTTATAGTAAACATCAATGCTTTACAATTACATAAAGTTAACTTTATGTTTATTTATTTATTAGTTCGATAAAAATTGCACCAATCCATTTAAAAAAGCTGGAAATATTTTCTTTAAATATATCACAGTGGACCAGGATTACACTGAAAGTTTCAAAATCAAATTTCCGCTAGAAGATACAAGAAATCTAATGACCCAGTTCGACGAGACACTGTATGATTTTAATGTATAACATATTTCTAATCCCATAGAAATATCTTAAACATGCAATCTGGCCTTTCTGGATATTGGTTTGTCGTATTGACGCTTAAATAGAAATGATAAACTTCTGAATAATATGAAAAAACGGGAAAGTATCAATGAATCATATAGTGTTCCCTTAATAACTTCATTAATACGCGATCGCGTTAGCAGAAAAATCAATTTGGATATCGAATACGCGATTTGCAGGAAGATTCATTAAATAAAAGCTTTATTTCGTTAAGATAACTTGGAAAGAAGAAGTATTAATTGTTTTGGCGTTTCAACTACTTTGATACGTCCAAACGGCAACAACTATTTTGTTAATTTAACGGATTCCGCGATTCCAATAATAAATAACAAACGTAGCAATATTGAGAGCTTAACTTCAGACAAGCTGCAAATTCACATAATATAAACCCGTCCGGAAAATGTAAATGTTTAAAATAAACACGCGGAAACACCAGTGGATACGCATGTTTTTCGTGTTATAATAACGTGAGGTTATTGTTTGCTTCTGGGATTTTTCCACATTTCCCTTCATGTTAAGCAAGGTTTGTATATTTAGTCAACGACTCCGTATGTCAATGTGTTAAAATAATGTGTTGGAGAAAATGAGGTGCAAAACATATTTCTATCGAATGGCTACGTACATATAAACTATAAAACTGTATTGCGTTGTATATCGCGTCGTGCAATAATTTACTTTAAACCGAATGATTTTGTGAAAAGGAGTTGGACTTTCAGGCATATATTTCTTATGTTGTTGTTATTATAATACCGCGCCGTGGTCTCTGTTAATCAACTGGTAGCAATTTTTGAAATAGTTCTTCCAATTTGGCGGCGTGTGAGGTCGTGGTATATAAAAAAAACGACTAAGTAGGTCACAATCTTCGTTTATTAGATTTAATTAGTAATAGCTACTAGTTTCGGGAATAAACTGCCATTTTTAGACTAACTGGAAGCCAACAAAACATTTTTTACAATGTCATTTTTTTAAATGTTGTATATTAGGATATATATAGGTGGACTAGATGTACAATTTAAAAATAATATGGAATGTACAGGGTCTTCCAAAACGTAGCAGTGCATGTGCAAGTTATGTTTTTCTTAATGGGACATTCAGTATTTGGCATTTTTGAATTGTACACTAAAAACTAGATCAATTTTACTTAATGCCTAATTTCTACAATTTATGAGATATTTCCATTTGTTTAGAAATGCAATGTTGCAAGAAAAGTTTCGTATCTCGAAAAACGATTCAGCTATTATAAACATATCCTGATTATCCTTGGTCTATAATGCAAGTCATTATACCAGATTCCAATGCTAGAATATGCTGTTATATCATTTATTATAATCAATTGGGCATAGATACTATACTCCAATACGATTGTTCTAGTTTTAACAAACAGCATTCAAGCAGCCAAGTTTCACAATCTATACTTCGTGACATTAGAAGTATTACACCTAGAAGGAATCATTTGTTCAATTTAATTTTTTTTGGCAACGTGATCTCTTTTGTCGACCTCGTAGCGTCGAGGAGTGAGTACACTCCTCTACACGTCTAAGCATCGACAAAATGAGATGGTCGATATCTGCTTGTGACCACTCGTTCCAAGCAACTTGAACTGGTTCAACTGTGCCAGAGTTTGTGGAGGCTGATGCAAAGTGGGCAGACTCTCCTCCATGATATCCTACACATGTTTAATGGGGTTTAAATCCCGGAAACGGGTCCATAGTAGAAAGTCCATAGTTAGCCGAGCAATATGGGAACGTGCATTGTCTTGCTGAAAAAGGACGTGTGGACGGCCATCTAGATAAGGTATAAAGCGTTTGTAAGACATCATCAACATAATGCGCAGCGCTTTATACTGCCTCGAATAAAAGAAGTGGTGGTCGGCAAAGGCCTCTCAACAGCTAACCCAACTTCACATTGTTTTCCACACTGGCGTCGTACCCTTCTATGGCCATCGTGCATGCCTAGACAGAATCGCGATTCATCGCTGAAGACAACATTATGCCATGCTGTCTGCTACGGCCATGCTGCCGTTCTCTGCACCAGTTCAAACGTTGACGACAATGGTCCACAGCCAAAGGAAGTACTAATTGTGGACGGTATGAAAAAAGTCCAAAGGCTCGAATGCGACAATAAGTGCACGCATAGTAACAGTCTAGCTAGTCTACCTTCTTCTCCAAACCATTGGTCAGAGCAGGTGTTGCCTGAAGAATTTTTTTTTAATTCCCTAGACATTTGCAGAAAATTTCCCTAAATATCCCTAAACATTTGAAACAACACTCATAAATATGTTTAATAATTCCAGGTTTTATTTTATTTTATTACTATCAATAATGCTCTTTTGTGTATTGAATTCGCACGTGTTACTTAGTTATTTATTTATTTTTTGGACATCTGCATAAATATTTATAAATTCATAAATAGCCCCACACCATAAAACAATATTTACAAATATATGTAAACACGTTGTATATATAGCAATTTATTACTCTGAAGGGGTTCCTATGTTACGCATAATTAATAATAATAATAATAATAATAATAATAATAGGTTTTTTATTGTCCAACAGTACAGACCAGTTACAGGACAAAATTATAAAGTAATAAAGTAATTTCATGCATGCATATACATAACATTGCATGTGTACAATAAAAAAAATGAATATACGTATACAAAAATAACAAAGTAAAAATAAAATTCATATTGGTAATCAACTCCTCGGGGTGGATAAAGAGAGTCTATCCTAAATGATAGATATTTCAAAAAACGACGCTGTAAGCGCTCCAAGGATAATTGATGACAAATATAATAAGGCGACCACACTACAGAAGCATATTCAAGGGAACTAATAATAAAGGCGTAATACAAAGATTTTAAGGTATCAACATTAGTGAAATATTTGGATACGCGCATAATAAAACCTAGTTTCTTGGAAGTTGTGGATATGAGGTGATTAATATGCGGGATGAAAGTGAGACGACTATCAAAAAGAACACCTAGATCCTTGACGGTTTCAGATTTGGATATAGTTTGATTTTGTATATAATAGGTGGTTACAGGGAGTGAGTACACTCCTCTACACGTCTAAGCATCGACAAAATGAGATGGTCGATATCTGCTTGTGACCACTCGTTCCAAGCAACTTGAACTGGTTCAACTGTGCCAGAGTTTGTGGAGGCTGATGCAAAGTGGGCAGACTCTCCTCCATGATATCCTACACATGTTTAATGGGGTTTAAATCCCGGAAACGGGTCCATAGTAGAAAGTCCATAGTTAGCCGAGCAATATGGGAACGTGCATTGTCTTGCTGAAAAAGGACGTGTGGACGGCCATCTAGATAAGGTAGTAAAGCGGTTTGTAAGACATCATCAACATAATGCGCAGCGCTTATACTGCCTCGAATAAAAAGAAGTGGTGGTCGGCAAAGGCCTCTCAACAGCTAACCCAACTTCACATTGTTTTCCACACTGGCGTCGTACCCTTCTATGGCCATCGTGCATGCCTAGACAGAATCGCGATTCATCGCTGAAGACAACATTATGCCATGCTGTCTGCTACGGCCATGCTGCCGTTCTCTGCACCAGTTCAAACGTTGACGACAATGGTCCACAGCCAAAGGAAGTACTAATTGTGGACGGTATGAAAAAAGTCCAAAGGCTCGAATGCGACAATAAGTGCACGCATAGTAACAGTCTAGCTAGTCTACCTTCTTCTCCAAACCATTGGTCAGAGCAGGTGTTGCCTGAAGAATTTTTTTTAATTCCCTAGACATTTGCAGAAAATTTCCCTAAATATCCCTAAACATTTGAAACAACACTCATAAATATGTTTAATAATTCCAGGTTTTATTTTATTTTATTACTATCAATAATGCTCTTTTGTGTATTGAATTCGCACGTGTTACTTAGTTATTTATTATTTTTTGGACATCTGCATAAATTATTATAAATTCATAAATAGCCCCACACCATAAAACAATATTTACAAATATATGTAAACACGTTGTATATATAGCAATTTATTACTCTGAAGGGGTTCCTATGTTACGCATAATTAATAATAATAATAATAATAATAATAATAATAGGTTTTTTATTGTCCAACAGTACAGACCAGTTACAGGACAAAATTATAAAGTAATAAAGTAATTTCATGCATGCATATACATAACATTGCATGTGTACAATAAAAAAAATGAATATACGTATACAAAAATAACAAAGTAAAAATAAAATTCATATTGGTAATCAACTCCTCGGGGTGGATAAAGAGAGTCTATCCTAAATGATAGATATTTCAAAAAACGACGCTGTAAGCGCTCCAAGGATAATTGATGACAAATATAATAAGGCGACCACACTACAGAAGCATATTCAAGGGAACTAATAATAAAGGCGTAATACAAAGATTTTAAGGTATCAACATTAGTGAAATATTTGGATACGCGCATAATAAAACCTAGTTTCTTGGAAGTTGTGGATATGAGGTGATTAATATGCGGGATGAAAGTGAGACGACTATCAAAAAGAACACCTAGATCCTTGACGGTTTCAGATTTGGATATAGTTTGATTTTGTATAATAGGTGGTTACAAAAGGCTTAGTTTTTCTGCAGTAGTTAACAACATGACATTTACTAACATTTAAATTTAAATTATTGTTCAAACACTATTGAACAATTGTATCAATATTTAGTTGAAGCTGAGCTGAATCAGAATGACTGGTAACGGTTGAATAAATCTTTAAGTCATCGGCGTATGCTAGTACAGGACAGGAGAGTGACTTTAGGAGATCATCGATATATATTATGAATAATAAAGGACCTAAATTTGACCCCTGTGGAACACCAGACGTTGAAAGAAACAAATTTGACGAAAATCCATTATAGAAGACATAATAAGATCTACCGGAGAGGTAAGATTTTAGCAATGTGATAAAAGATGGACTTAATCCAAATGCACTCAGCTTTGTCAGAAGAATGCCATGATCTATTATGTCAAAGGCACTAGAAAAGTCTGTATATACTACATCTACCTGTTCTCCATTATCCAGATGTTCACTTATATATTGGGAAATAATTGCTAAATTAGTAACCGTTGATCTACCTGATATAAAGCCATGTTAATGCGCACATAAAAAGGGTTTAATATTATTAAAAATACACGAATAGATGATGTTCTCAAACACTTTAGCAAAATTAGATAGAACAGATATAGGCCTGTATAATTTTTATTACTATAAACTATAAAATTCTCTTTTGTATATTTTCCCATGTGTTATTTTCAAAGATATAGTTCACAAAATCTGGATAATTTTCCAAATTTGTAGAATAGCTGCGCTTCATAAACAATTTTTTAAATACATGATTCACTTCTGGAAATAGGAATTCCAATTTTAATTATTTAATTTTCCTAAGTTCCAGTTTTGACACATAAAATATGTATAGGTGTAAAAGTTATTATTACAGCTCATAAAAATCTACTATTTAATAAAAGTAGCTAAATCATAATTATAATAAATATTAACATCAACATATATAAATTTGAAATGAAATGGTGCTTTTCAGAATCAAAAATCACTCGCTATTTTATCGTTGCAATTAATAGCTGCTACGTCAAATTTTTGGAATCTCTGCATATCGGGGTTTCCTTACATGAGTGACAATATTTGAAGTTTCTACGTTAAGGAAATTCCCAACATATATACTGAAAATATTATGGCATAACATAACTCCCTATATTATAGCCGTATTTCGTAAAAATTCCCTTTTTTCTAGCACCAACCTAGTTCTCTAGGTCTCGGGAAATTTTCCTAGCTCTGGCAACACTGGTTCACAGATTTGCACCGTAGGCATAGTAGCAAAACGGTCATAGTATAAACGTAAGCAGTAGTCTAACTTAGTGCCGGTGCCTTTGATCTTTTGTCTATCAATTTAAGGAACTACGCAATGGCGCTTTGGCGGCTGTTCTTGCAACTAACAATTGCAAAATGAGTACGAAAATAACCTATATTCTCGAACAGATTGACAATTAACAGAAAATCGCATAACACAATGGCCGCGTTCAGAGTACGAAAATGATACATATCAGTAGCGCTTTCCGCTACACAAAATGGCGACCGCTCCATTGTATGTTATATAGCGCAAATGTAGCGGTGCGTTTTTGAGACGAATCGTCAACAGTTGCCAAATCGTTTGGAAGCAGCTACGTAGCAGTTACGTACTCTGAACGCGGCCAATGTCACCAATAACGTTCCTCTAACAGAATGGAACGGCTTTGTAGGTTAGATTTTTGCTTGTAAACAAATTCAAATAGTTTTAGTTACAATTTCACCCACGTATGCGACACTGCGAAGTGCCTTGGTACGCCTTGGTCAACCAATTGCTCTTCTTCGTGTTCATCTACATTCTTCTGGCCACACACGACACACACGCATTACCGTCATTGTAGTACAATTAACACGGCGGCCAATTTCGCGATAGTGCAAACCAACATCTCGATAGGCAACAATTCTGCTCTTGTCAAAGTCACTAGCGCGTATAATTTTAACGTCTTCGAACTCTAGTCATTTTATTACGTTTAACACTCGTAGATAAGCACGTAATAACTAAACATTTCATACTAGTTAGCTCTCATAAAAAGATTTGTTCATAAAAAAACTAAGAGATAATTGTTTTTTTCGCAAAAAAAAAATTCAAAGGTAAAAAGTTCACATTCTTACCACAAGTTGCTGTAAATATAGTCATTCTGATGCCAAAAAATCAAGTTGAACAAATTATTCCTTCTGGATGTAACATTTTTAATGTCATATTTTTCCAAATGCAGGTGTACCTACATACGTTCTTACCAGTTTTCAGTTTTCAAGGTGCCTTTCAGAGAAACAAAAAGCCACTAGAACCGTATTTATTGCCTTCTTTATTATCAGATATTATCGCGTATGCACAAACACAAAACAATCAGCGAAATCAATAAATATTTATGTTAGGTAAAGCCCCCGTTCCGCTTTAGGATGACCACGTTCTCGCTTAAATTTGGACACCGATTAGAAAATGTCGCTGCTGAATTTATGTCGTAAATCGAAATAAAAGTTGTAAACAAAGAAAAAACAGCAAGCAAATACTATATGCCCAAGAACAATATCTTTTGTATTGAATCAAATTAATTTGATGTTCTCTCTCTATAACTCGCCATTATCTTTCACCGGAATAACCAGTCAACGATAAAGCTGCTTTACGCTAATTATAACATTTAAATTGGGAGCTTTGGTGAAATTGTTATTTGAAATCAAACTGTGGTAGAAATTTTACTTCTTAACTATTTATTTGCTTATAATTTTGCATTGGTGCTTGGTATACAAAACGGCATCACCAGACAAAATTACAAACTTCTTCTTCTGCGTTATAAGTTTTAAGAAGGATTCTTCAATGTCTCAGATGAGGTTCCACAATTATCTCTTTCAACTCTTTTGTAATTTGATTATGAAATAAATCTGAGTATAGATGTCACAATATTGATTAATTAATTCATATACCTTTTTGTGTATTTCTAGGCGTAATCATATTTTCCGTAAAAAAAAAGGTATTGAAAAAAGAACAAACAATTCATTTACAAAATAAACAAGTATGCTTACGTCAGCGTTCCGCCGTTCCATTTGAAAATATAACATTAGTGAGTGCAATTATGGAGTGACAGCCATCGACATCATTTCATCGTTGTTCTCAGCAGCTGGATATTTTTAGAAATCTATTATGGCGAATCTTAACTTTTCACTGGCTGTTTAGTTATTTTAATTGCGCAGGAACTTTAAATAAACAGAGAATGGTAAATTTGTATTTTCATACGTTTTAATAAAAGTAAGTAAGTAAGTAAGTAACGTTTATTAATCCATAATAATAATAATGGGATAAGTCAAATAAAAAAGAAAAAATAATTTACAAAGAATTGAGAAACTAAAAGTATGCATAAGAAAATAAATCAAAAACAAATTATTCTAAGAGCATTAACAAAAAGTAATTCTTAATTTGGCAGTAACTAAAAATAAAAACATGATTCTAATTAATAACAGAAAATAAATTAATTCAAAAGCACTTTTGTTCTAAAAAGTAATAATAAATTTTGAAGATGCATCCTAAACAAAAAAAATATATAAAAATAATTCTTAAAACTGCAGAAACAAAAAAAAATCATAAATAATCATTCATAAACGAAAATTCATCTATTGTATAGCAACATTTACTTACAAGGTGTTTTTGGAGATTTGCTCGAAAAGTAGTAAGATTTTCAATAGCTTTAGATTATGAGGCAACATATATTATAATGCCCACAAAAGCATTATTTTCATAATTCTAAATTTAACTTGAGCATTGTGGGAAAAGGTATAGACCATATATCTTTTCCCAGAATGCTCAAGTTAAATTAAATAAATTTTGAAAATAATGCTTTTGTCGGGTATTGTATGACTAGTAGATAAGTATCATTAGTTGGATATTGATTTTTATTCTTATGAACATAGCACAATGCTACTCAAATATACATGCTGGACACCGGCAATATGTGAGATGCTTGAAAATATGGTTTACAGGAAGTGGTAGGTGAAATACAATAAATGACTCTAAGTAAACGCTTTTGAGCCAAAAAAACCCGCTAACACCACGGTGAATTGCCCCATAAAAGAATACCATACATAAGTCTAGATTGAATTTCGGCCAAGTAGACAGCAAACAGAACACTAGTGAACACAAAAATGCTTTGCCGTTAATAGTTTTTGCAAGATCTTTGCAGTGCTCTTCCCAGATCATACTTTCCTGTAGGTGTACTCCAAGAAACTTCATCAATGAAACATCCTGAAGCAACCTACCATTAATTTCTATTATAGCTGTAGTATCATGCTTTTGTCTCGTATGAAATACCATGAAATTAGTTTTGCTTTCATTAATAAGCAGTTTGTTGGGAGAGCACCAGGTGTACATATTTTTCATGGCTGTGTTAGTAAGTCTTTCCGCATCCATAAGATCAACACCAGACGTTACTATAGTGTCATCTGCATACCGTAAATGCCAGGTAAATTACTTAACCTTATGCCCAGATGTATACACATGAGTACCAGCCGTTGAAGTATGTCTCAACTGTACGTATTGAACTCGACCATTAAGATACGACGCAATCCAAAAGGCGGCATTTCCGCGTATTCCACAGAATGACAATTTATTTAGTAGGATCTCGTGTTGCACAGTATCAAAAGCTTTGCCGAGATCACAGTAGACAGCTAATGGGCTTCTTTTATTATCTATTTGTTCTAAAATATAGTTATAAAAAAACAGAAGCGCCATTGTCGTAGACTTATTTTTACGAAATCCATGTTGACACTGATGATGATAATATTTGGTATTTTTCGAAAAAGGAGTTCATACGACTCAGCATGCAGTATTCAAATATTTTGCTAATTATTGATGGCAAGGACCGATCGACCAAGGATCGACCCGATAATTAGTAATATCTAGCTTCCTGTCTTTCTTATGTATGGGAATAAGAGCTGACAGCTTCAATTTTTCATAGTAATAGCAATAATAATATTGTTTGTTTTCAAATTGTATTTATGTATAAAAATCCTGAAAAGCTACATGCTTCGGTCTAATTTGACCATCCTCAGGCTTTCTAAAAGGCAAAATTAGGGAGAAAATTAATATTTGAGAATAATATAAATATAAACTTATGTCTTCTAAAATTTGTAAGATTTATATAAATTAAGAAATATGAAAATTAAAACGTGATTGTATAAATTCGAAATGTCAATGTTCAAATAAATTTTAAAAATGAAGAAATAACTTACATAAACGTCAATAAGATAAAGCCAAGAACCAATATTGTTTCAGCTTCTTTAATCAGATGATTGGGTACTTAATACATACGTACCTAAAACTTGATCCTTTCTTTCAAATCATCATCTTTTCGGTCAAGTGTTTAGACATTTTCCCTTGATGTTTTTTATATTATGTTGTTGTGTTTTCAAAAATCACAAAACACTGTTCCATATGTACACTTGTGTCCTATTGATGAAAGGTATCGTAAATGTCAATAATTTTAAAAATGATACGACAAAATGATAATAAATATGTAGTTTAAAAGATATTGTGGCATTATTCAGTTACAAATTTGCAAATACAGGTATAAAATGTTCACTAAATGTTCAAAATTGGCTTTACAATATGAAATGTGGTTATGTCTTGCACCTAACCAAAGCATTTGAATAATATTACTTAATAAATTGAAACTTTACGGTATTAGAGAAGATACCCTATCATTTGTTAAGAGTTTTTTTTTTTGAAAATAGACCTCAATATGTAGATAATGACAACGAAATTTCATCTACAAAGCAGATAAATTACGGGGTGCTACAAGGGTCAGTCTTGGAGCCCATTCTTTTTGTTTTATATTTGAATGACATTACTAATCATATTACCGATAAAACTATTTCGTATGTTGGTGACACCACAATCTTAATAACTAATAAATGCATAAAAACATTAAATGAAATAGACCAAAATGCTATATCGGAGGCTACAATACATTTTGCCGGGAATAAACTATGTTTCAACAAAAGAAAACGCAAACTTTAATCTTTAATTTAAATTCAGAAAACAAACTGCAAAACAATGAGCCAGTAAGACGTATTGGTTTGGCTTTGGATAGCAAACCAACATAGAAGGCGCACATTCAATATTTGACACATCGGCTGTCTGTGGTAATTATTTACAAAATTTAAAAAGAACATTTAGTTCTGATGCATTATTAATATCGTGCCATGCTCTATTCCATTCGGTTATGAGTTATGGAATATTACTATGGGATATTACCAGGGGGCAGCTTAGCCTACCAAAAACTATTCTAAATATACAAAAAAGAGCGATTAGAATAAATACGAACACAAAACGCGCCCCACATTTATAAAATTTATAAAATATTAGAGTTCAGTTACTCCGAGAGTTCTAGAGTTCTCAATCGGTTTTATAAATAGTTCTGGCATTTTAAGTAGTCAAAACGCATTTAAAAAAATGAGGGGCCAACATTACACCACCTGCAACTTTAATGAGACAGAACTCTGTTATTTCTACTCGAATCGCTACGAGTCATAAGAATAATTTAGAATTCTCCGGAATTTCATCCTAGAATCAATGAAAATAAAACGAGCCAGACTCTGTTATTTACACTCAAATCGTTTCGAGTCAAAAGAATAATTGGTAGAATTCTTCGGAGGCAACTGGAACTTTTTTCTTCAAATTTTATAAATGTGGGGCTAATTTCACACAGGTTTCTGCAGATGTCTTTTCAGAAAGTTTCAAATTATGATATGTACAAACCAATTCATTTTTCAGTACCTGATCTAAGACAAAGATAACTTGGCTTTTTATGATCCTGAAACAATTTACGACACAAGACGTACACAAATTGCAAATTCACGCTTTAGACTCTCAAAAAACATAAGATCATTTAGATATATGTCTATTAAATTCGGTAATATGCTGCCCAATACGTGGAATGAATTAAGCACTGTAAAATTTAGTAATACAATAAAATTATACCTAAAAAATCCTTACTATAATATACAGGAGTTAATGAAGGTACAAAAACAATGAAATTATAATGTACCCGTTTTTGTGCCATACCTGAAGTTAATACTGGTGTTTTTTTTTTGTTTTTTGTATTGATTTTTAAAGTATAGAGGGCTTGTCCGTTGACAATGTTTGTGTTACAAACTAATTTTACTTTGCTATATATTTTGTATGACGTACATTGTATATACACAATGTGTCACGCACGAATAAAGATATTCTATTTTATTCTATTCTGTTCTATACGCTTCTGTATGAATATGAGTGTGTCTAAAGAAAGCATGTTGATAAAATAAGTTAAATTCCCAATCCGATTTCATTTTAAATTAAGTTTTTCGACTTAAAATTCCCTTCGAATACAAATCCGATACCCCATTAACACCTCATAAACATAGGTTAGCACTTATTCGACAACAAATCTTCCTTTCAAGCTTCTCTCCCGTGCAAACAAACATAAAATATTTAAATTACAGAATACGCCTTTACGTTGCCCCGAAACGAATACCGCCAGCGGTAGCGAAATTATTTGTGGAATGAATCGGGAGAACAGAGGAGAACACGGCGAGATGGATGGTAGAATACCGCAACATAACCTTCATTAAGCATTCAACGACACCCTCACAATGAACAGCTACAATCGACAGAACCGAGAAGAACTTTCGCACGCTCATTACACATACAGCGAATAATTCGGTTGCGACGCGATCTGCTTGCTCTAAATGGTTTCAACTGTTCCTGGAATTGCTTTAGTTTTTACTGAAGCACACACTGAAGGAATGACAAGTTGACTGCATCTTGCATGTCGTGCTTCCGTTTCTCTAAAAGATAAAACACAAAGTTTCTATTATCTAATAGACGTATCTTGTTCAAGGGCTTATATATATGTGAGGCATCAATTCACTTTCATCCAATCCCATAGCATCCTGTGAGGATGAAAACTTTACAGAGAATATATCATATATATGATTCTAATACAAAAGTACAACACTTTTGAATATGCTGTGGAAACTGCCATAGTTCTGATTACAATTATTACTCTGTAGAAAATTTCCTTAATTGTAATGCTGGCTTCTTCCCCGTCATTGGCACTAGAAGTTCTTCTGGAACTACCACCCTTACACATTGTTGTGGAAAGGAAGGCCAGATTAACTGCATTTCGCCTATGATAAATAGAGAATCAATCACCACACGTACTGAGGTCTGTGTGACCAAGAAGCTGCTGGAATCTGTTATTCCGATGGCATGCTGGAATGTCTTTGGAAGTAACGTCTTTTTTCGGTATTATACTGCTACTTATCCAGTCTCTTTTTGCGAGATTATCCGTTATCTTGTTTCCTTCCACTCCTTTGTAAGCCGGAACCCACAGGAGAGTTACTTTATTTCTTTTGCTTATCTCGTTTAATTTCTCTGGACATTCCCAGACCATCTTGGAACTGATTTCATGTGAGCTCAGCGCCTTGATGGCTGCTTAACTATCAAACATGATGATAATCTCCTGGTTTCGATATTTTGTATCGATATTGAACTGGATGCTTCTTTCAATAGCGTTTATTTCCGCCTGGAAGATACTTGAATATTTCCCCAAGCTTTCGAAGTATTTGGTTCTAGGCCCATACATTCCAGTTTCCTTCGCCGTTTTGGAACCACCAGTGTGCTATTTGATGGCGGATTCAATTTAAAGATGGTGTTATGATCTCACTCGTTCTTCTTACGAAGCTTTGTGGTGAATTACTTCACAGAGCTGAATTTTTTTGACATGTCATCCCGAGACATGTCCCAGGTTTGACCACCATCAGGAGATTGACGCCTAGGCCTAATCGTTCCTTATCGTTTTGCCACGCCTCATATTACAATATGGAAAGGGACAAGATCCAATACTACCTCAATGGCTGCTATTGAGCAGGTTCCCATAACCCCAGTTATGTACTATACGCATGCTAATCTTTGCATTTTCCAGTAAACTAATTCTCGCGGTGGCCAGATTAGTTCTTTTGCTCCAAGCTACTGGTGTATAAGTGATAATCGGTCTCACTATCGCTATATACACCCAAAGCAGTATTTTTGGGTTGCACCCCTAATTCTTCCCTGCATAGATTCTGCACACCATCAGGGCTTTTTTGGTTACTTCAAGTTCGTGTTTGTTCCATAGAAGTTTATTGTCTAGCGTGGAGCCTAGGTATTTAACCTCCGTTCTTCAATGTATATTTTGCCTATCCATGTTTGTGGTTTTTTGGTTTATTTCTTATTACACTTTGAAATTATTAATGACTGTCTTCAAAATATTGATAAAATAAAATATTATTTCTTACGGACGTTTGTTTCCGCAATTTCTGCTCGCCAAAGACCCTTAAAAATGAGCAACAACTCTCAGAATACACTAGACATTTGTGAGTATTTCTCTAGAATATTTAAACCTGTCCTGCGAACATTTCTGGTATGTTATTGGAATATTCTGGTGCTATTTGGGTACTATTGCGTTCTACAACACAGAAACGGACATAGATATAATAATTGGCATAAAATTGTAGATATTTCATCTTAGCATGCGATCTTCCACATATCTATATAGCATCTGATGTCACTACATGGTGCTTTGCAAATAATAACGTGTTTTAGTTATATGTACTCTGTACCTATCTTTTTCATCATTTTCTTTTCTCTCAATTAGATTTTCGTACGGCAAATGAGGTCCCTTCAAATAAATTTACAGGCGAAGTATACTTTCTACCACACCCCTAATAGCCAAATTTAAATTTCCCGCCACAATTTTTAGTGAATTCAACGTAGAGGCATTAAAATCACTATTGATGTAAGTACAAAATGGTGGTTAATTTTATGTTTTAATGTTGAAGTTACTAGGAATAATTGCGGGAAATTTAAATTTGGCTATTAGGGACACCTTTCTCATATCAATTAATTACGTAAATACGCGAACCATTGCATCAGAACATGACGCCAGTCAAATGACGGAGGTTAAGTTAAAGGACTTATGCAGAAACTCTGATTCATATTGCAATAAAAGAATTTTTGTTTATACGGACCTTCCGCAATGTATCACACAAATTTTTCATTAAATTTATGAACTGATAGAAATTGGCTATCTGAGTTTTCTATTTACATTCTTAATACATTAATTAACCCCTGATAGGAAATTTAACGTAAATTGACATACAATGCCCTTTCAGGAATTCATGAATCAAATAGCAACCATGCAAAGCTCTGCCCTCTAACGTTTGTGTAGGGCATTTGTGGAAATGACAGTTAATAAACGTTACTACGTATACACTTCAATAACATCGACCTCCAAGTAATAATCCAGCTTTGAAACGCTTGAAATAGCTATTAGGTGTTATATAGGAATGTAATGCATATATATCATCTAAAGCTGTCGGTTAGATAGGTGGAATGGTATTTTATTTTTTTCTTGCTATTCTACTTACTAATCTATATGTTTAGCTCCATCATAGACTTATCGATTTTGCCGTATTTTCACTGTCAAAATTAAATGTAGTATACGATTTACTTGGAATCACTCATAGTTTTACAGTTCATGAATACAGTAGAAAAAAAATTAATTTAAACCTGTTGCTCTTTGAAGTTGAAGTTAATTGTTACATACGCAAATTCGATAAAACCTTCTAATAATAATTATAATAAAACTTCAATTATTTTGTTAGTGTATATATTGGGTGGGTAACACAAAACTGCCGTTCTAACTTTCAATCCTTTAGTTTTAAAACTTTTTCCAATTTAAATAAACTTATTTCATTATAACAAAATATCTTTTAATTGTAAAATCTGACAATTTTCATTACTTTCGACAGATATTACAAACATACCTGAAGGTGGCCTGAGCCGAAACATGTAGTATGTAAAATTTAAAAATTAAAGGATTGATAGTTAGAACGGCAGTTTTGTGCTACCCACCCAATATATACATTATTTTGTTAGTATTACATATGTACGTGAAACATAGTACAGTGTGTCCCAAAAAGTTTTATACAAATGGAGAAAAAGTAATTGTAATTAAGTAGCAAAAAATTATGCCCTCTTGTAGATTTGTGATTTCCCCAGATAAAAATTACAAGATAATTATTAATTAGATTATTTATTGAATAAATAAATAAGACATGATAAATAAGCAATGAATAATACCCAACTAATAAATTTTATTGGAAACATGTAAAATTACGTAACTACGTACTACGAAACTTCAACGTATCCACCGCCCCTTTCTAAACAAGTGATTGTTCGTTGATTAAATTCGTGTATGACATTTCTAATCACATCTTGGGTTATAGCTTCACATGTTTGTCTAATCAGTCTTTCAAGATGATCAACATCTTGAAATGGCCTCTGAAGGTATACCTTTTCTTTTAAGTAGCCCCACAAAAAAAGTATAGAGGGGTAATGTCCGGCAACCTTGGAAGCCAAGGAAACTCCATGTATGTACCTCCCGTGTCATAAATCTGTTATCTTCCAATTCTCCTTGGATACGAGCACAAAATTCGAACCTTCGTTCAACATCTTTTTCTTTTAAAGTACTGGTAAATTGTGGTTTGTATGGTTTAATTTATTTCACTTTAAAATTCGTACAACTGTATTTTTACGTACATTTAATAAATTGAATCTTTTTCGAAGTGTATATTTTGGATTTTCCACGACCGATCGCATCACATCAGTTTCAATATCTTCATTTCGAATCCATGCCTAATGTTTCTTTCTCAATTTATTTTCAACATTTCCAGAACTATTGAATTTATTTATTACATATCGAACAGTTATGAAATTTAAATTTTATAATTTTCTCGAACAATAAGAATAATTTCAATTTTATCGTCAATACTCAGTTATACTGGCATTACTCTAATTATTGCAAACACACTGATGTAACATTGACATTTGTTGACAGTTATTAGTATTCCAATACACTCTATCAAGAACGTGTGTAAAAAACACAATCAGGCGCTTATTATGTACGGGATCTTACGCTGTTTCATACTTTATTTATTTATTGAAATATCTTTTAATTTTAATCTACAAGTGGGCATAATTTTGTGCTACTTAATAACAATTTCAATGAACACTTTGCTCTCCACTACAGTTTGAACGTATTTTACTCTCACTCCAAATCATGATTTTGATTTTCCCTGTATTTCAGCCAATGTTTTAAAAATTTTGTACTTAATTATGGATCTACAAGTCATGCTTTTTATCAAGAATTTTTTTTTTGCGAAATGTAAGATAAACTTTTTCTCCATTTGTATTCAACTTTTTGGTACACACTGTATATCGTAGATTTGGTGGGCAATACACAGCTGCAATCAAACAGTCAGTGAGCACATGTCCAGATGACAGACAACGTTCTGTCTCGCAGTATGTAGTCGTTAATAAACTGGAAAGTGTCTTTATTTGTGCTAAAAATGTTATTTGAAGCATAGGAAGCAAAGAGAAGTTCTATATCCAATTCTCAAAATTTATTATTATATTTGCGACCGGTTTCGGACTAGGCCATCATCAGGTATAGAACGTCTATATAGATAACTTTGAGGATTGGATCTTGGGGGTTAGGAGTATCTACCAGGCGCGTCCCCGGGGTGGTGGATAGAAGAAAGGCCATCTCGTCAGGGTTCGCTCAAGACGAGATGGTTAGTGGCGGTTATAAGTTCGTCCTCTCTGCTTAAGACCGGAGCAGAGTGAATGAAGATCGTTGGCGTGAACCGCTCCCCCCTCACCCGAGCTGGCTAAGGGCTTGCACAGGGATTTACAACGATGCCAGTTGTTGCTTTAGGCTACAAAAGCCCAACTGTTAAACCAGGTCCCGAACGGGATGGGGGGTCTTGTCTTAACTGCGCGGACCGAGAGGAGAAAATCTCAACAAAAACCCAAATTCTAAGGTGGCGGACTAAGCTGATGGGATGTGTAGCTGAATCGAAGACCAGTCTACTACTACCTTGTCTACCCCATTGTATTTAGCCTTACCTCTGCATACGGGGCTCTGTGAAGGTGGACCTTTTCTTCCCCAGCTACTCGTGGGATCAACCATGGAGGAAGGAAATATATTTAACCCACTTAAGCGGGACGACACCGCTAAGAAACAAGAACTGGAGCAGGACCTCCATAAGAAGCCTTCCACTTCCAAAGTGAGAATACTCCCTAAGAAAGAAACAAAGGGAGGAGCAAAACGGGTGGAGCAGATTGGGGAACAGGATAAAACACTCATTCATCTCCTCTCAAATTACGTAGCACTGTGCAACTCAAGGGTGTTGCGCCTGAGAGCATATGAAATCGTAGAGGGAGACTTACCTAACCTGGGCCCTTCTGATATTCTACACTTTCTGAAACAAATAGGATTGGACGGCCAGCTGTAAAACAGCAAGAATAGGGGACACAATAGATCTCTTAGGTCGCAGTGTAATTATCACCCTCGCTATATACATGCATACATACATTGAGGATTGGATATAGAACTTCAATTTCCTTGCTCCTATACTTCAAATTCAAATCCACCAATCCAGAACTTATAATAATTTAAAATAAAAATATTATGCTAATAATCGTGATAATAACATAGTTGTCAGGTATAGGATAACATTAACGGTGCACTAATTTTAATACATTTTGATCCAAAGAAAAAAATTACCATGTCTGTTGATTCTTCTGAAGGTGCAAAAACAGTCTATTGTCTCATGATCATAACCTCTTTTCTTATACCTCAGCTTCTTTAAGTAATGCTCAATAAAAATTATGCCCAAATCGGAAAAGAACTTTTATTAATATTGTTTGGTTGCACGAAATCTTATCCATATTTGCCTATATAGGTAGAGAACAAGTCACAGTAGAAACTGATCATAAACCTATTGTCACTTTGTTTTATATTTATAAACCTCTTTACACTATTTCACCCAGATTATAAAGAATTATGTTACCCCTACAGCGCCATGATCTTATATCTTATCACTTATACAGTGAGGACATGTGTATTGGGACAAATTCATTTAAAATTCGGGGTTTCGTTTTCTAGAAAACCGCTCGAACACGTCGATTTTTATTTCTGGCTGCAGGTTTTTTTATGGTAAATTCGTATACAGATCAAACAGTCGACCTATGGTCAGGGTATCGTATTCGGAACTATTCGACAAGTGAGAAGTAGGGATGCATTAGTGATACCACGTGATACAGCACTTCACTTGACAGCATACAGTTGCATTTTGTTGGCGAAATAGAGTAATTAATGCTATCTCCCTTCCCGAATAGTTCCGACCTGACGCGATGCTCTAACTATCTGTCTGTTTGACTGGGCTGTTTGAACTATATACAGTGTGGCTCAAAAAAAAAGTTATGACCAACTAATTTTTTTAATGAGAACACCTACTATAACTAACAGTTAGTATTTAACAGTTATCGAGAAATTCATGATTGAATTAATTAAATCCATATTTCTGGAGATTTTTTTTATATCGAGCAAAGTATTCATTGTGTATTTATTTTGTTTTTTTTTATTATTCTGGTATTTTTGATAGTTGATTTGTTCTTTGTCACCGCATAGTGACAAGTAACAAGTAAGTAATTGTCAAATACAGATGCAAAGTTTGAAAGAACTGCATGTGTAACCGAGAAGCAACGAATAGAAATTTTGATGATGGTAGAATATAGCGACAGGACTCGAATGCAAGCTCAAATCTGCGAATTATTTAATGATAGTAGAAGTACCCGAATAGGCGATCGATAGTTAGTAAGATAGAAAAAAAGTTTAGAGATCTGGGCCACGTAAGAGACAATTATGAAACCAACCACCTTCTAGGTTGCAAGAGGACACACAATTGAATATTTTGCTCCATCTACAAGACAAACTGCAAAAAGCACTCGGTAAGTGGCTATAAATCAGTCAGTCTGTAAATCTTCTGTTGTAAAATATTATACAAGCACAAAGGGTACCTATGCAAAACACATTTTGTTCAATAACTTCATTCATTCATTCATTCAGGTTAGGGTGCGCACTTGATGTCCGGGCACTTGAGCTTGGTGCTCATTGTACCATCCTATTTGATTCTCTTTATTTCCACTCGAGCAGCTCTTGGTGTTCTCTATAAAGCCCAGTATCTTGCCCATGGAAACTTGAGGACTTTCGAGGGCTCCAATAGATCTCTCCCGAAATATTTCTGGCCTGATACTTCAGTTCCTCAGATGTGGCAGATTACAGTGTGAACTCGTTTCTTCCTGTAGTCGCATCTTCTACACCCACGGTTCGCTTACACGGCCTGTGTTGTATAGATGCTTTTTTCAGAGGGCAGTGTCCAGTTACCAACCCAGTAATGGTTTTAACTTCTTTCTTACTGCGCTTGAGTAGGTTATCAGAGAAACTACCATCCCCATCCCCTATCAGCGTTTTGGGTATGGAGTTGACCTTCAGTCGACCTCCATTTCTTTTTACTTTCTTATCTAACCAGGTCCAGATCTCCCTTTTGCGGAATCCTTAGTAATCCCACATACGGGCTCAGACCCATGAAGTGTCTCTTAGAGCCCTCCTTGGCTAGTTCATCAGCGATTACGTTGCCCTTTATATCCTCATGGTCCCGGCACCCAAATTAGAGACACCCTGTTGTCTCGTGCCAGTGCATTGCAGGATTGTTTGCAGTCCCTAACTAGTTTGACCTAGTTACAGGTTTGAGACTGCCTTAATGACAGCCTGGCTGTCAGTCATTATGTTAATTTTTCCTCCTCAGCCGCCTCCTTTGCAATCATTTCTGCACAGGCTGCAAGGGCAAATACCTCTGCCTGGAAGACCGTTGCATGTTTCCCAGGCTTATGAATATCCTTTGATTACGACTGGGCCCGCAAATACCGGCTCCTGTCCCTGGCTGGATTTGGATCCAGCCGTGTACCAGTTTTCGTTAGCAGTGATCTCACTACGCGCCTGGTCTCTGTTCGGTATGGAGATTTTCACCTTTTCAGTGAAGATAATTTCGGGTGCCATGCTGTCCGTGGGCATTTGTAGCAATGGACCGTCCAGCAACGTGCCCGTAGTATAAGTGTGTCCTCCCACCCTGAAGTTGGGATGCCACAGGTTGTTGGCTTTCAGTCTAAGGATCGCATTCATTGCCTCCGCTCTCACATAGAGTTTCAGCGGGGGAGGCCCACAATGGTCTCCAAAGAGGCGGTCCCTGTACTGTTAGTTGCACCAGTGATACCCAGCAACGCCTGTCTCTGGACAGCGGTCAGCAGCCTCGCTGCGGAGGACACTTCTGTCCTCCTCCACCAGACTACCGCCCCATTTCAATAACTTATTGAAGATAATCTCGGCTGCAGATTAGAATTTTGCGAAATAATGATGGTTGGATACCAACCTGCAATTTTTAAGTAACATAATTTTTTTCCGAACAAGCAACATTTTGTTTGAATTGCCATACTAGTATGGAAAGTCTGTTTTTTATTGAGAGAACACTTAATTCTGAGAATTATTTAAATCTACTACAAAATTACATGAAACCAAGTTTAATTCACTTTACCTGAATTGTGAGAACCCAATTATACCGACAGATTCGATATGGTTTACGAACAGGAAGTTAATAGTCAACAATTTGCACATTTAATTTAATTTTTTGTTCTGTTCCTTTAATAAATTTCCAAAAAAACAAATCTGTTAAGACAGTTTTAGAATCATTTTTAGTTTTAATAATTCATGTGTGACCCTAAACCAATTCCGAACATAAAGTGCGAAGGGGGCGCAAAGACGTGCAAAAATATAACGTAAATACTATAGTGTACTACGAATCAGAAGCTACAGCAGTGCACTGCCGGTAACTTCGGAGCGCACTAGTACGGCAGTATATTTCTACGGACGATGAGCGATGGATCGTCGTTAGTTATCGAGGGACGGCCGGCAGGCATCATTGGGGTTCTCGGAAGCGAGCCAGTCGGCA
Source organism: Protaetia brevitarsis (assembly GCA_004143645.1). NCBI lineage: Eukaryota > Metazoa > Arthropoda > Insecta > Coleoptera > Scarabaeidae > Protaetia > Protaetia brevitarsis. The sequence goes on from RXPK01000186.1 coordinate 3,906,879, forward strand.
GCCGCGGAGAGTGACTGCCGTCAAGGCCAGGCGTAGAGAGCACACCAAACGCACTCCCGAAACGGAGCCCTTATATAAGGGGCTAGGTATACAAAGTTGGAATAGTGTCTGTTACGCGCTCTTCATAGCCTTGTTATCAACGATCGTGCCTAGCCGACGTCGGATACACTAGGTCTAATACATCACAACGCGTGTACGGTGAAAATATTTCATCTAAATGTACACAAGTGATGAACCCTGCTGAGACATTATAAAGACATTTAGTTGCGAGAATTTTATGTGTATATATTTGTATATATCTGTATATGTTATAAGAGAATATGTTGTAAGGCTACATAGTAGCATACAGCTCGGTATACAAAAATAAGTTTTAAAAATAATACTTTCAATCAATCAATCATAGGAAGGACATTCACTTCACTTAGCTTAATATATAATGATATAATTGGTCAAATAATTGCCAGCATCTTGCTTAGAATTTTGTGTTACAAACAAACAAATCACTTATTCGATATTAAATTAGTTAAATCATTCCTACATATTTTAAATAACAACACACGTTCAGTTTGATACCATATGTTTTGACTCTACTATATATTTTAAAATGTTTACCATTTGAAAATAAGGGATAAAAAACAGGGAAAAAGAGCAAATATACACATAACATTTCCACATTCGTTTAGCGTATATTCTAGAGTATTTGTTTGTTTGCAGTTCATGTTAGCACGCCGTATACAATTATTTGCTTAAATTTGTTTGTAATTGTTTAGTTGGTTTTATGTTTAATTAGCTTAATTGCTAAAAGTAGTATTGACATTCTCCAAATGGAACGAAAAAAAAAATTCCTTACACATCATAAAAATTAAGAAGACAAATATATAACTAGGTAAATGTAAATAGAGACAGATTCAACATGCAGTTTCTGATTGTACTTGATGTTACAGATATATTTAATACTGCTTGAAAAAGTTATCATAAAAGGTAACGAAACGATGGTAGCAAATAAATTAAAATAAAATGCTAAGGAGAACTTAAAAAAAAAATGATTTTCACTGATTCTACCCGACCTTTAACCCAAATAAAATATATCACAAGAAACTACAGATAACTAGGTATAATAATATTTCTCTTATTAGAAATCTGTTTAATTACAAAATGTAATAACGGTTCATATTTAGCTAAGTATTCAAATCAACATATATTAGAACGCAATAAATGCAAAACAATGAAACAAAAATACATATGAAAAATTTATATTTTAAAACAAATCACTAATGATTTTGTCCTTTATTAAACACAAAATATTTTTTATAAATAATTTTAATGTCACCTTTTGCAATTTATATTTTTACCTATAATTCATAACTTAAAAAGCTTTAAAAAGCGAAATGTTGTTATATACTTCTATGTTTTTTTCTAAAAACCAGGAAGAAACTATCAAAAAAATGTAGGTTTTGTTACCGATATTTTAGTTAGTTAAAAAAATTTAGCGCAAATATTAATAAATGACATTATATCAACAGTAAATGCATTTTTAGAAGTAATATGAAGGTATGTACGTACAACGCATTCCAATTCCAACGTATTTCCCGTACCTTCTACAACACGCTCTAAGCCATGCGCTTTAACTATTTCCGGATTCGCAGGCTACCTGCTATACTTTTTCCTTTTAAGTGGAAGAATAATTCAATTAGATTTTTTTTTTTTTATTTATTAAGTATATATATATATATATATACGATTTTCTCCGTATAATACATTAGGTTGACCAGTAGCACTGAAGATCTTTGGTAAAGTGAAACATATGTATGCTAATATCAACCAAGTGTTACACACGTTTTTAATGTGACATATAATTTTGTTTTAGTTTATGATTCATAGGTGAGTATGCCTAATCAAGTAGATGTTGTGCTTTTATTACATTTTATTTATGAAAGTAACCGTTAAATGTTTTTATTACCTCTGATCTAATCTAGTATTAACTCAACGACCACACTAAAGAAAATCAACAAAAATTTTATAACTTATACATGCATGTTATCATGAATCCATGTAAATTTAAACAGAATGAATATCGTGTAACGAAAAGCGGAAATCTATATTTCTACGACCAGTAACTTCAATTCGAATTATAAAAGCCGCGTGCTTAACGAAAAACGAGAATGCGACCATATGAAAGCCATCATTATGCACAGTCATAAATTTTAATGCTGTTAGTATGGCTAACATATATATATTTATTTTGCAGGTAGATATAACGTATTTATTAAAAAATATGAAATGAAATGTATATTATGCAGTACTTTTCATTCGACATAATATCCAGAAAGCACTCTAATATTTTATTCATTATGTTTATCGCATACACCGCAATGTTGGTCGTCGGAATTCGGAAATCCTTTTTTGTGACATATGGAAGATATAATTTCCGCGACGGCTAAAACGAAATTGAAGTAGCGTATAAATGTATATATTTGTGCACGTGGCATGTACCTACTTTATTCTGGCTGCAAATGGGTTTTATTCTGTCTAAGGTTGCCAGATACATAATCATCATCTGACTTCTCTTTTGTCTTGGCTCACATTTCGAGTGTTTCTGAAAGTTGGCCCACCTGTCGTTATAAATATTAAAGTGTCACCTTATTGGCTGCATCGCGCAGAACTTTCTCTGTATGCGCAAAGCGCACTAAAAATAACACTGGTTAATATTAAGATTTTTATCCCAAGTACAAAAATGCCTGATTGATGTTTTCAGAATTCCTCCATCAGCCTTAGTTTTTATGTTCACTTACTTGTCCACCTAATATGCATACATAGATATGTAGTATAAGAGAACATGTCTTGACGTTATTTCAGTTGTCGGCTTGAGTTCGGAACTGATCAAGCAGCATGCAATGGTTAATTTTTGAACATGTCTTGACGTGTTAACACCTACATTTCCCATTCCTAGACAGCATCTCTTGTTATTTCAGTTGTCAGCTAGAGCTGGGCAAATGAATATATGCGCTGACGTTGTTAACATTTTAAAGAGCATTGCATTGTGGTGCGTTAGGCTATTGTAGTGAAACCGTGAACATTTGATCACCTGTGTAGGAAATGTGTAAACCACCGAACTCTTTTTCTAGATTTGCGGCGAATTGACATTTAAATATCGAAAACGGTCTTCCACCCTCTCCTTAAAAATGCTATGAACAGTATTTCAAGTGCAAAATAGGTAATGAAGACAAAAGCTGCACTCCTCATATTTGCTATGTTACGTGTGTCAGACTTCTTACCGCGTGAGGCAAAAGGTAAACGACATATGCCTTTTACTATTATAATATAAGTGATATGACTTCTAATTCCAAACATACTGTAAAATATCCTGATGTTCTACCTGCACTGAAACCAGTACCTCACAGTTAGGAATTACCTGTGCCTAAACCTCCACAAAACGTGACTCTAAGCGACGATGAAAGTGCTGAAGATGACGAAGTAAACGAAGATTTTGCAGGCGACAATATGGATTTGGATCCAACATTTCAACCAGATTCGTTTGTTATGTGCCGCATCTTCCAAGTCAAGAAGACCTGAACGACCTCATCCGTTATTTAAAGTTGTCTAGGTTCCAGATTGAAAGACTGGGATCTTCTTCAGAGTAGAACAAAAGTTGCAACCTTACAATTGCTTACCAATTGTAAGGCTGCTAATACAGTAATTTCCAATTTGTAAACTCTGTTCAAGCAATTGAACAAACACGGGTATTGGTACATGTCTAAACGGATTTACAGGAAAACTTTAGGTGTATATCAAATCACAACATTGCTGGTTGTGTAAATTTGCTTAGAATAAGGGAATTACATTTACTTGTATTATGTTATTGTTACAAACTGTAAGGATTAGACTGCTAGATTTTATTAGAAAACACAACAGTCTATTACGTAAATTAAATTAGTAATTTATATCGTGTTATATATTAATACGCATGGTATTAATGTATACCTTATGTTGGTGGCTGACTTGTAGTATTTTTAGGGTTGCAGGAAAATATTTTGGTTTGGTATTTTTATGCTGTCGTGTTTAGAATAAAGTTGTAAGAGCATTAAGGGTTTACTACAATTTCCTGGTATCTACAACAGGTCGTTGTCGCTCTTGCAATAATTACCCGTCAGTTGTGGTAAATGATAACGCAGTTAGTATAAGAACAAAACATTTTTTCCTCTATGTATTGCAATTTTTACAATATTATCCTTATTTAAAATTATAAATACATCTTCAGTACGAACATTCTAGAAATAGGAGTGTAAAATTCTTACTTTAAGCTTGCATTTTACATATAAAAATTAAGATTTTCTATAATTTTCATAAAATTACAGTAATAATAATCGGTAATTAGATTGCATGTTATTCGTACCAGAATTTCCTTTTTCCAGTATACGCAGTATATCACAATACATGGAATATTAGAAAATGTACACGAAAAATGGAAGATTTTTAATGGGTTCAACTGGGGTATTCCTCAGCTAATCCATTACAATTAAAAGTATTAAACTTTGAAGGGTCTAAAACACAAACAACAAAAATCTTCGCAATATCAGAAAATCAGGATATCGCTTCTAAGTAGTCAAAGATCTGGATAGAAAATACTCTACACTTCATTTTCTATTTACAACCTCATAACGTACCATTTTATTATACGTATTTAACATTGCTCCAGCGCAAAGATAGACGTATTGAATAACTTCGTTACTAAAAGCTTTTATTCGTAGTCAAAATATATAGCTATATACATTTAGATATACATATATCATATACCTACGTACGTATTTATTTGAAATAGATTTACCGTCACACGACAGCATTTTATTCGATCGTGGATACGGCAAAGGGAGATACGTTCCGCACGTTCGAATACACGTAGCGCGAGCGACATTTGCATTTATTGACAATAATACTGTCGAAGCGACGTGGTTTGAAAAGATAAAATAGGTGTAAAATATACGCGACATCTTTTCCTTCCTTTAATGGATACTCCGGTCGATTCAAAAAGGAAACATTTGCCACGTTGCAGTTAATGAGAAATGGATTTGTCAATTCGTTATCGTTTGTTACAATTTATTTTATATTTTATGTTATTTGTTTTCTTAATATGAGGGAATTATCATTCAATCGAATAAAACATATGTTGGCTCCTCGACCAAAATTTTATCCTTTGTTTCAATCTTTAAACAAAGCTTTAAATTGTTGAATTATTGCTTAGCTGGTTAAAGTACATAGATCTGCATGAATTTCTTGCAATTTTAATATAAGAAAGCAATACAATTGAATTAGCTGTTGTTGAATAGTACTAATTTTTAGCAGTTTACGGAACATGTTGCGAAAGCAAATATTCAAATCTCCCGCTATCTCATATGGCAAAATTCGCACACAATACCTACCAACCTATACATATCAAAATTTCAATTTAAAATGTCATTTACAGATAATAATAGGTAACCTAAAAGTTTACGAAATGCTATATACTTGTCTACACAGAAATTTAAACATTAACTATAGGCAAAAATTTTTAAGATCGCAGTGCCAAAACGGTATCTTACAGAAGCTCTCAAATAGACATAAATTCTCTGTTTACAGCCATTTTATAGTATATTTTTCGGTGGTTTGAAAGGTTTTTAAAGTATTTTGGATATTTAGTTATTTTTATATAACTTACTAATTCTTTAGAATTTATTTTGTGTCATTCTAACCTCAACAGGTAAGCGCAATTATTTATTTTGTTGTATATATTTATAGAAATAATAGGTAATTGAATTCGACTTAAATTTAATTTGCTATTTTAGATCAAAACATGGAAAAGTTTTTTTTTTCAGCGTTGAATATTTTGCATATATGGAAGATAATCTTAAATGTGTCTTAAATCCAATATATGATGGTGAAGAGGTTTTGAATTCTGGACATGTAATATTACGTGGACAGCTAAATAGAATGAAGAAAGTATAATTATTGTGCTTACAATCAAGTGTTCTACAGGGTAATTCTCATATCATTAAAGGTGTTTACTGTAAATGGTACGAAAGTTGTTAATGTAAATAATATTAATTGTGGCAACAGCTCTCGATGCAAACATATTTCAGCTGTCTTATTGAAAGTGAGGTGACTATTTATTAATATTAATAGTGAATGTCTCTTTTTTACAGTATTGTATGATTATAGATTACCCCTAAATGAATTGGAAACATTGTCCCAACTGACATTGCATGCACATGGAAATCCAGAGTAAAGCACCAGCTAGAGAGAGATATATATGCAGCTGTTCCAATTTCTGATATGCCTTGCTTCCTGAATAAAGTTTTGCTCTGTTGAATTACCTTCCAATGAATGATAAAATTAGGCGACACTTTTTAAATGATTTACCACAATCTTCATTGTATTTACATAGGTATTTACGTAGATAAATATAGGGTTCCTTTTTTGAGTTTGATATGTTCCTTCCTTTAATCGCTTTATTTTCCTTCTACAATTTGCAGTAATAATGTTATATAATATATTAATTATATTGTGTGATGTGTTTTGCTGTTATTATTCGTATCATAATTGTTAGTATTGCCGGCAGTACTACTGACAATGAGAAGGAAGGGTGCATCATTGCCAATCTTGGAAGTCAAGCAGCAATATGCGGTACCAGTTGTTGGTGGGTGACCATTCGGACAACACTTCTCAGCGACTCGGTGTGTTCCGGCACCCTAAGCCAAGGCCTTCAAGGCCTGTAGTGCTGAGGCATTATTATTATTATTTTGTTGGGTAGTGGTAAAGGGATTTGTTATTATATTTATTGCAAACTAGTATATAAGAGAGCTCTGTATATTGTTAACAAAGAATATGAATCATCTTAGACTGCAAAGAAATTGTTAAGAGTTTAGTTTAGAATATATTTCTTGAGTAGAACAGACGCGTTTTATTTATTTATACGTGTATTTAATACAAGCAATGAGTACTAACTGAAAAAAATGTTCTCAGAGAAACGTAACGAACATACTTTCCATGTAAGACTTTGGATTTTTATCCATTTTCAATTTTTGTATCCACAGCTTTTTCCTATCGATTTTTTCTTTAATGCCGATACCGATACGTGCCTCGACTTTAATAAATTCACAGCCCGCTTGTGGAAATGAATGGAATGAAATTTTATGATCTTTTTTAATCCAGGAAATACGCTGAGATACACAACAATAATAATTTGACTTACTTCTTTTGTAAATTAGAAAAACTACTTCCGAATTAATTACTAAAAATATCTAAGAAATGAAAATAGTATATGTCCCAATCGCACAATACAAACTTAATGCACAAAACCATTCCAAACTGTTCGAAATTAATGCAAACAAATACAAACAACATGCAATTAATGTCTATTTGAAAGCTTAGCAAGTTTTGCCTATACATAATACCTGCAACATCAGCATGCATACAATCCAAAATATGTCAAAATGGAATATGCTTGCTGTAACAAAGCAAACGCGTATCAGGGTAGAAAGCTCCTTCCAAGCTTCCAAAGTATACCGTAATACTCAAAAAGCAAAACATATACAATCCACAAAAGAAAAGTTTAATATAATAAAGATTACTTCAGCGAATTTCTCCTAATGATGAAAAATCTTAACGTTTCTTCTACAGGCTGCTTCACGCAGCAGGGAATTCCTCTATAACTCTTAAACAGTGACAGATAGGAAAAAAAAGTGTAAGATTATAATTTTTCTATAACGTAAATTTATCGGGATTTCTACAGGCTGTTTCGTAACCTCGGTACAGCTTTCAATTCTCTTTTTTCAAATACAATACCCCCAATATTATTGCATTTTTAAAAGCCCCAGTAAATTCTAAAAGTTAACTTATAACATACTTCAACGGTAAACTCATTAATTTCCAAGATATCTTTGATTTTCTAAAAATTATGTCGCTTGCACTGTTTGAGAAAGGCGATTGTAATTTAATTGCCACTTAGAATAAGTGAATTAAATTTTGAAATATATTAGTACGGACCTACTTGTATCATGCTAATGGGTGATCGTTACTAAAGCGCAAACTCAGTCATCTTCAAAATGGTATATCTTACTTCTTTTAAATAGAACATCCTGTATATGTTTACGACATTGCATTGCAGTGCCTTGACTTTTATTAAGCATACTCTATGCCAACCTCTTTTACTTTTCGAGTTATTATAGTTTTTATTAATTCTTCATTGTTGCGATCATATTTGTAAGCCTAGTAGGCAACGCGACGATTCTATAATGACAGTCTTTTTTGACGTTTTTAATGCAAATAATTAAATAATTATCTGTAGAAAATTAAGTTTTCGAAAGAAGAATTAATTAGTATGCTGTACGTACTGGGAGAATGTGACAGAAATTGTTTTCTAATTTCACTTGTACGGTCAAAGTTATCCAAACGCTAAAAGGAAATCTAACATGCTCTCTTTTAAAGACTGAAGGACAACCAATAGAGGAAATAAATTTTCAGTAGTAGGCAGTGTTGTTGAATCCTCAAACATTTCTATGCGGCCGGTCGTATTAGGCAGAATAGGAATTTCATCGCATTTTAAACAAATATAAACTTCATCCTTACCATTATCAATTCGTCCAAGAACTATAGACCTAGATCAGTGTAATTTCAAACAAAGATTGATGTTTTGTCGGTAGAAGCTAGAAAAACAAGCAGGCGATGTAAAATTTTCCAATATATTATTTGCCGATGAAGTTACCTTCCAGAAGAATTATCACGTTAGCCGCCATAATTTTCATTAGTATGACAGATAATCCGCATGCTATCAGGACACTAGATCAGTAGCAGTGGCCTGTTAACATATGGGGAGGCATCATTCGAAACAAACTTTTAGGGCCACACTTTTTTATGGTAATCTTGACAATGAATTTAGAGACTTATTGATGGATGATATACTTCTTGATAAGAGGGTAAATGTGGTTTCAACATGATGGAGAACCACCTCATTCTGCACATAATGTAGTTAATTCTGTTGAATGTCAATACACCTGAGTACGAATGTGCGTTAGACAAAATGGCGGTTATATCGAAAATCTGATCTAATTATTTTTTTATTATTTAGCAGGGTTTATTATTGGTTCACTTATATTGATTTGTTTATTTTTTGGTGTTTGTGTGATTTTCATATTAGATATTTATTGTCTGGCCTTCATTTTTATAATCGTCGCCTACTCAGACTACAAATATGATTGCAACAATCGAAAATTGATAGAAGCTATAATAATAAAAGAGATAAACATAGAGTATGGTGAACAAAAATCAAAACACTTGTTAAGAGGAATTCAATGAGGTAAACATATACAAGGTGTAAAAAAAAATATATCCATTTGAAGTTGACTTAGTGTGCACTTTAGTGACGGACACCCAGTATATTAAAATACAACTATAAACACACTTGTAGCTGTAAGTAGGTCTGTACTATGATATTCCAAAATTTGATTCACTTATTCTAAGTGGTAATCAAATTACAATCGCTTTTCTCAAATAGTGCAAGCGACATATTTTTTAGAAAATCAAAGATATCTTGAAAATAATGAGTTTACCGCTAAAAGTATGTTCTATTTTATTTTTTTAAAATTTACTGGCGCTTTTAAAAATGCAAAGGCATTGGGGGTATTGTATTTAAAAGAAGAAAGTTGAAGCCTGTATCGAGGTTACGAAACACCCTGTACAAATCCAGATAATTTTACGTAATAGAAAATCATAATCTTACAACAATTTATAGATAAGATTTATAAATAAAGACTTTTTTCCTATCTGTCATTGTTTACGAGCTATAGAGGAATCCTGCTGGTGAAACACCCTGTATATACTCTCAGCTCAATATTAAATGGGATAATTACATTGCAGTTCCTTTTCAATTTTGAAGACATTACGGATATCTGATTTAATTAAATTGAATTGACGGAAAAATGAAAGAATTATTAAAGTTCCTTTATCAACAACCACCTCGTCTCCATGGACCCAGCTCATTTATTTTAGTATGAGCTGCTTTGATTCTTCGCCCCTGAGTTAGTATCGATACCAAGGAAATTAAATTAAAATCATGCACTTACCGTACGATAAACATATATACCTAATCTCCACGGCTACGATGCTAATTAATTGCAAACAGGCATGTACACAAAATAATAATTACATTTATGTTAGCATAATTTACCATATAACATAACAGTATATTTACATAGTGTTTCATTCCGAAGAAATTCCACTATAACATAGTGGAACAGTAACATAGAAAAAAAGTTGTTTTTTTTTTTCAGATACATAAATAGATCTATATGAATAAATAAATAATAAACTCTGTCGCATAACATATAAGTTAACTAAAACACAGAAATTGTATTTAAGTACTACGTAAGACATAAGTCTTGAATCAGATTTAGAGAGAGATATAAATAAAGAGAGAAAGGTATAGAACACCCGTGAACTGTGTTGTGTGTGTTTACCTGAAACTGGTCAGACAGTTTTAGGCCAACAGCAGTAGCTAGCAGCTCTGAAGATGTCCCTTGCGAGTCTGGAGGAAGATCCGATATCAGTTTTGGAGAACAGTTTCCACTTTAATGCAGAAAACAAAAAAAATCAATTAAAATATTTGCTAGGTGGTTTAGAATCAAGTAGTAAGTAATAACAACTGTCACACTGATAATGCACTTTTCGGTTTTCGCTGTGTTAATTATGAAAAAGCTGACAAAATTGTTTGAGCATCAACCATATTTAGAAACATTAGAATTTTGAAAAAAATGGAAATATGTAATTTAATTAGACAACATTCAAAAAAATCGACAACTTGTTCAAATAACTTTTTTGGATATCACGTCGTCTAACCTCACTTTTTGTGGATTCTTGGCATATTTTTTAAATTTACCGCCATACCAGTGGTCACTTGACGTTTGTGAAAATAAATTTTGAGGTGCATAATCTGTACCAAAAAAAATTTAGTACATTTTACTAAAAAAAAAGGTTCCCATATGTTTCAATATTTATGCAGGTCACTGTATATATTTATAGATTGAGACCGAGAATGATTGTCCTGATCCTACATTAGTTTCCGCGATGCGCAAATCAATATTTTCATCCAATCATTGTAATGAAATTAGTAATACAGCGTTTCCTCAAATTTTGCCGTCAAAATTGACATATGTTCTACATAGCCGTACGTTTCTTGTTTGAATTTTGCTTACCTACAATTAGTCATTCAGTATTATTGTTTGTTAATTTTCATATACAGACTTTCTCAAGACTACGCCTTCATTTGCATTCGCATTGAGAGCGTGACGTGTTTTTTTTTTTTTTGGAAAAATACCATTTACATTGGACCAAGTTAAATTTATTTTGGAGGCATCCTTTCGAAATAGGGTGAGCGAGGAACGTTGGTGATGGGCAGTGAATTATCAGCGTACTTTCCAGCTGAAGAATTGTACAAACTAATTTGCCGAAGTGCAAATTGATAATGAAATTCTCCTTCGACACATCAATCGGGTTGTCCATCGCTTCGGAAGAACTGGAAGTGTTTTGAAGGGAAAGTCACCAGGCCGCCCTTCAGTTCTAACCGAAAATGTGGGGGAAGGCGTACGTGCTCGTTTGGATCACAGCTTTGGAAAGCCATTACGACAACTTGCACAACAAACTGTAAAACGGAGGCTTCATTATCATCCATACAAAATTTCTATCGTGCAGAAATTACTCTCATTAGATTTCGAAAAACGTATGGAATTTTGCCATTGGTTTAATGCAAATCTAAGGAATGTCGATGACTTAAATCTTACTTTTTTTCTGACGAAACCTGGTTTAATTTAACAGGTGATGTAAATTCTCAAAATATTAGGATTTGGTCAGTAGGGGTGCTAATGGGCGAACGATATCCAGTTCAAGGTCACTCATCCACCAGGTCCCCTCCAACTACACATTCGCGACTTCCAACCCGCGAATTATTTTAATTCGCGGTTTCATTTTAATTCGCGAGCTTTAATTTAATTTACACTTTTTGATTGTAATAAAGCTTCACCTACGGTGATGACGCCCACTGTAGTCGTATACATGTGGAGAGCTTTTCTTTGGAGGGCGAGGGTATCACGATATGTAACCCGCGAATCATTTTTATTCGCGAACTTTAATATAATTACAGTTTTTGCTTGCGATGACGTACACTGTGGTGAATATGTGGAGAGCTTTTCTTTGAGGGCAAGGGGTTATCATAATATGTAACCCGCGAATTATTTTAATTCGCGATTTCGCGCTTTTGATCACAATAAAGCTTCACCCAAGGTGATGACGTCCACTACATGTGGAGAGCTTTCATTTGGGACGTAAAGGGGGGCATTACGATATTAATTAGCGGCTCAACACATACCTACAACATATTTTACATACCTATGACGTAGCTGCTTTCTCTGTAGGTTTCACATTCTTTCAAAAATTTTAGTTTAATGATTCTGACTAATTACCTCAGTACTTTTGCTAATGATAGAAAATATATTCGCTGTTACTGATTGCTAGAAATTTTTAATTTTACTATATGTGTCGTAGTCTCTACTAATAATACCACTCTTATGTAGAAGATATTATTTAAAATACTTTTAATTAGGATATGTGGACGTAGTCTTTGCTAATAATACCATTCTTATGTAGAAGATATTATTTAAATACTTTTAAATTAGAATATTGTACGTAGTCTTTGCTAATAATACCACTCTGATGTAGAAGATATTATTAAGAACTTTTAAATAGGATATGTGACGTAGTCTTTGCTAATAATACCGCTCTTGTGCAGAACATATTATGACTTTCACATTTTTCAAAGAATTTTGTGGGATAGCAACTTTCATTATGACATATGTTGACCATTATCCATCTCAGAAATGTTTAGGGATAAATGATTCTGACGTAGAGCTTTTCCTACATTAAATAATAGTTAGTTAATGGTGTAAGCTGAATATAAACGTATGGAACTCTCAGTATTCACTCACTCGCTACTTACTTACTGGAGAAACTAGTTATAGTATATAGTGTTTCTGTGTAATGGCTACTTTACAACCCATCTAATAATTGAAAGTAGTGATAAGGCCGCTCTGTCAGAGGACGAGTTATTTGTTGGTCTGCAGGGAGTTGTCAGGTTAAGAATTTTTTTAAATGTATATTTTTTCTCTATCTAATATGAATATTATATGTATAGATACGGGGTAAAACAATTGTCGCGACGAGATGGGAAAATTATAATGAATTTGGAATATTCGCCGCGCAATGAAACCCTGCGGCGAAAATTTGGTAACCTCCCAGTTCACTATCACAGGATGCGGACCCAGAACGTTGAGGAGTTGGCCCTCTTCGAAGATGTGGCGAAGAGATTCAAATTTAACCTTAGACAGGATGAGGAAGAGCCGGTGGAACCTCCTGCTCCTAAAAGGGCGAAAAAGGAACCACAACCTGCTCCTCCTCCTTCTGTTACTGAAACAGACATTACACAGATCGTCAACCTTTTAGAGGATGATGATGAATTTACGCATGCACAGTTATTTATATGAATGTTGTGCATGCATGTATAAATTCATCATCTAAGAGATTGACGATCCGTGTGAGTTTATATATTATATATGTATATATATCTGTATATATTAAATAATGAAAATAAATAAATATCCTAACATAACATTCTTATTGTTCTATTATTTATAAAAATATTTTTAAATTAGATATACTCAACCATTGCTTTCCCTAGACCAATAACTAGTTTTTATGCGTACCTCCCTTTCTTGCTACAATTTCTTGTGATATATAAGAAAGTCTTTCAGTATTCCTCATCATAATTTACTGTGCTAGTGTCAATTTACGTTTATAAGAAATATCTTTCAATACTCTTCAATTCTATTTTACCTCACATATACTACTCGTAAGTATTTTCTTTTACTATTGCAATTTACCTAGTTTTCTTTTAGTCACAATATTAAGTCTACACTTCCAACCACTTCAATTTTGACTTTTAAATGTTTTAGAATGGCGTCTGCTAAATAAAACTAATAGTTTGGATTTTCCTATGTCGAATCATCGGATGGCGAGTTAAACAGATCCTACGAAAACGATGTTTTTAAATGGATTCAATTCAGAGCTGGGAGAATTAAAAACATGTTAGAGTTTTCGTCAGAAATGGCAATGGTTAGCATAGGGACGAGGTCCTCATCAAGTTAACAGCGGTGTTTGCTGCGAATAGAACATGTTCCGTCCAGCGCAAGTGTTTAATCTGGAGATATTTCATATTTTGCGAGAAGTACATGGGTATATGAGGGATTGGAGAGAATATTTCGAATATTATAGGTAGAATATAAGAAGTATATGTATATAGAAAGTAATAAATAAATTTGTATTCTGAAAATGTATTTTGTATAAGTTATTATCACAGAATAAAATCTTATAAATTTTAAGATGTCTTCATTATGGCCCAAACGTGTTTACAGACAGACTCGAGCAGTATATAAAACAACTACACAAACTGCTAACTCATATTGAATTTATATTCCGTTACAAATAAGTTGCAAATAGTACAATGGAAGATTCTATGGAAAAACAAATCAAAATTGCATAAAAAATATTGAAGAAATTGTGGAAGGCTGACACAATAAGCGATAATGTTATATCACAACTAACCATTGTACGTGCTGCAAACAAAGTACATCGCACTCTCTTTAGAACAAAAATGGTATCTTATTCCTCAACGAAAGAGAGCTAAACTTCAACACTGTCTACATGCTACACCCATAACCCCACAGGAATCGATCAATTGGGCGGTCCACCGCCAGCCATAAGAAACTGTGGCAGATGTAACAAATTCCTTTAAAGTTTTATATCTCATTAAATAAAACAAAATATGTGATTTATCGATTTTTATTTTGTTAAATAAAAATAAATATTTATTATAAATAAAATATTTAAGAACTATTATTCGAGTAAATATTTTAATTCACTCTCTCCATGGGCCTGCAGGGAGTTGTTCAGGTAAGAATTTTTTTAAATGTATATTTTTTCTCTATCTAATATGAATATTATATGTATAGTACGGGTAAACAATTGTCGCGACGAGATGGGAAAATTATAATGAATTTGGAATATTCGCCGCGCAATGAAACCCTGCGGCGAAAATTTGGTAACCTCCCAGTTCACTATCACAGGATGCGGACCCAGAACGTTGAGGAGTTGGCCCTCTTCGAAGATGTGGCGAAGAGATTCAAATTTAACCTTAGACAGGATGAGGAAGAGCCGGTGGAACCTCCTGCTCCTAAAAGGGCGAAAAAGGAACCACAACCTGCTCCTCCTCCTTCTGTTACTGAAACAGACATTACACAGATCGTCAACCTTTAGAGGATGATGATGAATTTACGCATGCACAGTTATTTATATGAATGTTGTGCATGCATGTATAAATTCATCATCTAAGAGATTGACGATCCGTGTGAGTTTATATATTATATATGTATATATATCTGTATATATTAAATAATGAAAATAAATAAATATCCTAACATAACATTCTTATTGTTCTATTATTTATAAAAATATTTTTAAATTAGATATACTCAACCATTGCTTCCCTAGACCAATAACTAGTTTTTATGCGTACCTCCCTTTCTTGCTAACAATTTTTGTGATATATAAGAAAGTCTTTCAGTATCCTCATCATAATTTACTGTGCTAGTGTCAATTTACGTTATAAGAAATATCTTCAATACTCTTCAATTTCTATTTTTCCTCACATTATACTACTCGTAAGTTATTTTCTTTACTATTTGCAATTTACCTAGTTTTCTTTAGTTACAAATATTAGTCAACACTTCCAACCACTTCAATTTTGACTTTTAAATGTTTAGAATGGCGTCTGCTAATAAAACTAATAGTTGGATTTTTCTATGTCGAATCATCGGATGGCGAGTTAAACAGATCCTACGAAAACGATGTTTTTAAATGGATCAATTCAGAGCTGCGGAGAATTAAAACATGTTAGAGTTTTCGTCAGAAATGGCAATGGTTAGCATAGCGGACGAGGTCCTCATCAAGTTAACAGCGGTGTTTGCGCGAATAGAACACATGTCCGTCAGCGCAAGTGTTTAATCTGGAGATATTTCATATTTTCGAGACAGTACATGGGTATATGAGGGATTGGAGAGAATATTCGAATATTATAGGTAGAAATATAAGAAGTATATGTATATAAGAAAGTAATAAATAAATTGTTATTCTGAAAATGTATTTTGTATTAAGTTATTATCACAGAATAAAATCTTATAAATTTTAAAGATGTCTTCATTATGGCCCCAAACGTGTTTCAAGACAGACTCGAGCAGTATATAAAACAACTACAACAAACTGCTAACTCATATGAATTAATTCCGTTACAAATAAGTTGCAAATAGTAACAATGGAAGATTCTATGAGAAAACAAATCAAAATTGCCATAAAAAATATTGAAAAAATTGTGGAAGGCTGAACACAATAAGCGATAATGTTATATCACAACTACCATTGTACGTGCTGCCAAAACAAAGTACATCGACTCTCTTTAGAACAAAAATGTGTATCTTATTCCTCAACGAAAGAGAGCTAAACTTCAACACTGTCTACCATGCTACACCCATAACCCCACAGGAATCGATCAATTGGCGTTCCACCGCCAGCCATAAGAAACTGTGCAAGATGTAACAAATTCCTTTAAAGTTTATATTCATTAAATAAAACCAAAATATTGTGATTTTATCGATTTATTTTGTTAAATAAAAATAAATATTTATTATAAATAAAATATTTAAGAACTACTTATCGAGTAAATAATTTAACATCATTTCCCATTACGCTCTGTACACATACTTAATTTACCTTAACATGATAAAAACAAGCAGAATCACTCTTTACAAAATTTGGAACATAATTATCGTCTCTACAAACTCTAAATTAACAATACTTAAGTCTACATATTTCTTAGAAAATCAGCTTTCTGATGACCTTTCACATAAATCTTTTTCATAAGTTTTACAATTATATTATTAAAATTTTCCCAATAGATCCTAACTCTACATAACTATCACCATAATTAATATTCAAATAGTTTCTCTCAACCAACGTATATATATCATCGTTTTTATTTAAACCATTTCTTAAATAAATGTAATGCTCATACAAATATAAGTGTAACGCAATAAACTTTCAATTCTGGGAATCTCTTTTTCTCAACAAATCGAAATTGATCGAAAAAATCGTCCCAGCCTTACATCCTAAACAACGATTTCTGGGCGGTGGTGGACCATCAATGTGATCTGATTATGAGGTGTATTGTGGTGACGATAACATGGTCTGTATTGGTTGCAGTTTTCCTTTTTCTTTCGAGGGAAATCATCCCATATCTGTTCCAAACATGTCGGACTAATTTGCGTTCGAATAGGTACATAGGAATGAATTTAATTAGATCCTTGTCCATATCTGTCAACGTACCAGTATCTAAATGTTGAAGTACGAGACCAACCTTTTCAACTACCCTATTTTCAACCATTTTTTCTTTTTTTTTTGCTTGATTCTTGGTTTAAGACTCTCAATCTTTACTACAGCACTGACACGGAATTAAATAAAATGTATACACCGTCTCCCACCGGTTAGCCGCCCGGTGGGGAGACGGTTTAAAAAAAAAAAATATTATACTCAAATATGTGTGTGTTTTATTTCCAAAAAAAATTATAATAAATTTGTCAACGATGATTACAATATATTTATTTTTATCAATCCAACTGTTGTGTGAATTGTCAAATCCAAGCCACTTAACATAACAATTGTTTCTTTTTGTTCGCAACACCTTTTTCAACGAGATAAACGTCTTCATGTTTTGTCTTCTGTAATTCCGGCTCGTAAAAACAGTCTCGAATTGGTTCTTCCAATCATATCTCTAGAAGATATGTAGCGGGTTAGTTACTTGCACTTTCGATATTTTAAAAGTCACAAACTCCAATTAGCCATATATATCTTTTCTGAAATACTCCTTTATACTTGCTGATTCGAACAGTATCGCCAACTTTAAATTTTTTTTTTCTTTAATTTTAATATTGCTGTAAACAGTAGATAGAAGATATTGCACATCTTTCCTTGTGACGTCACACGGTTTCATTTAATAGTTCTATGTTTCGTTTCATTGTATTTGTTAGTTCACTTTGATGTAAAATATGTATCCATTTGCAGGACCCCCCTCTAACTGAACGCATTATGCAATTTATTTTTTGATTTGTCGAATCACTCTCTCAGCTATTGACGCTTTCTTAGTACTATATGAAGAATAATGATTTATCCTATGTTTTTCATCAATTGCTCAAACTCTCGATTGTAGATTCCTTACCCGCGTCTGTTGCAAATTTTTAGGACAACGTCCATGCTGTAAACTATTAGACATCGTATCCCTAACTTCATTGCGCTTTTGTTTTTCGAATGCATATAACCATAAACACTTTTGAAAAGCAGTCGATTAGACTAAAACGTATTTATAAGTCCTTTATTCTCGCGTTTGTAAGGTAAGAACTCCATTTAAATCCGCCTGCCACAAATCGTCTAAACCCTTAATGATTACACAACGTCTCACAAAGTTTCGCCTAGATGGTCGGTGTAGTTCGTTCACAACGTTCTCTTACTCATATTATATGACTACTCTACTTTTGAGTAGTCTTATACCTTTTGGTTTATGTTTTTTGTGTGTCCAGCTCCAATGTTAAACTATTTATGCGGAGATTCCAAGTCCGATATCTTAGATTCTAGTCTTTTAACTATGTCCTCCATTTCAAAACCTATTTGTTTTCGAGCATCGCTTAATCTTTCATTGCTGTGATGGATGAATTTTGATATATAACGTACATTTACACAATCCTCCCCCTCAACGGTCAGCCACATATCTGATACGCTCCCCGTTTGCATTAACGTCTTCTTCAGACGTCAGAAAGAATCTGGACGACAACGTTTGAAGCTCCATTTGTTTTATTATAGTTAAGAAAACGTCCAAACTTATCGATACTCATTGTGAAAATGATTTGTGTTTTTTTCCAACATTTATATTTATTGTACAACACCCGCTCTTACAAATCTTCTATTATAGACATAATTTTCGTTACTGTGGTTTGTATTCCCCGCTTCGTGGACGACTTTAGAAGACGAAGACGATCAACTAATTCGTTAATATCATTCCAATATACATTACTGATATGGCGCCTCCGATCGCAAACATATTAACCTTCACCAGAGACGTGTTCTAACAACGGTTTGATTATATTATTATACTTGTAGCTTTTGTTCCCTCTTATTGTTGTTTCAGGATTGAATCTCTTGTCAGTACATACGTACTGTTGTAAGATATCGCAATATGAATTTTCATCCTCCTGAGTGTATACGCCGGGATCTTTCTTAAACAACAATTCGTCAAACCCTCTGTACCTTTATACAGTTTATCATTGATTTATTATATCACCCCCAGAGGAAAACGATGTCGCTATTCACCAATTTTAACGAAGTTGTATGGGGGTCCATATTGGGCCAAAAGTAGTGTTCTAACGCTTTGCTGCTTCTACGCGTAAAGAGTTCTTAGTAGTATGAACTTTTAGGTGGAATTGTTCTTACATTTGGAGGTGTGGTAGATAGCGTTGTTCTGTGAAAGGAGATGATTGTAGTTTGTGTTGTCGTTTTAACAAAGGTTCTTTAATCAGAGGTTGCTGAAGAGGTATTGACTGTCTTCTTTAGTGTTGAAATCCAATTCTCTCAACGGTTCAGAAATTGGTTTGAACGTTTTATGTAACAATTCATCATCGTCCGCCCGACCACGTTTTAGTTGCATATGTTTCTTGCGTATTGCTCTACTAGCTTTTAGAATTTTCAATTTCAGTTCCTTACCTCTGGCTTTACTTCCATGTTTTTCTATCAATTGTGATGAACGTTACCTATTGTATTGGAAACAGATACTCAATTGTATTGGAACGGATACCCGTTGTATTAGAACGGGTACCCCGTTGTATTAGAACGGATACCCCGTTGTATTAGAACGGGTACCCCGTTGTATTAGAACGGGTACCCCGTTGTATTGGAACAGGTACCCCGTTTGTATTTGAACAGGTACTGTTTATGGAAAATCTCTCTGTACTAAACGATTTCAGTGGATATCAAATCGTTTAGTAATGAGAGAACATTTACTGTTACATGAAAATACAATATCAATATTACTGTTGATTGGCTTATATACTTCTAACTAAAGCATTCACTGTTCAGTCTACTGCTAACTATGTCGAGTAAGGTTTAAAAGAAAATCAACGTATCTTGATATTGTTTATTTTCATGTAACAGAAATGTTCTGCTCATTACTAAACGATTTGATATCCACTGAAATCGTTTATTACAGAGAGATTTTTCAATACAACAGTACCTGTTTCTAATACAAACGGGGGTACCTGTTCCAATACAACGGGTACCCGTTCTAATACAAACGGGTTACCGTTCTAATGAACGGGGTATCCGTTCCAATACAATTTTGAGTATCTGTTCCAATACATAGGTAACCTTCATCACATTTGATAAATAAACATGGAGTAAAGCCAGAGGTACGAGACTGAAATTGAATTCTAAAAGCTAGTAGAAATACGCAAAAAATATGCAACTAAAACGTGTCGGGCGGACATGATGAATTGTTACATAAACGTTCAACCAATTTCTGAACGTGAGAGAATTGATTAACACTTAGCAGTCAAATCTCAACAACCTCTGATTAAAGAACCGTTTGTTAAAACGACAACACAAACTCAATCATCTCCTTCACAGAACAACGGCTTCTACCACCCCTCCAATTGTAAGAACAATTCCACCTAAGTATATCTAGACTCTTACGCGGATAGAAGCGCAAGCGTTAGACACTATTGCCGAATAAGGACCCCCTATACAACTTCGTTTTAAAATTTTGAATAGCGACATCGTTTTCTCTGGGGTGGATATAATAATCATGATAACTGTATAAAGGTACAGAGGGTTTTTACGAATGTTGGTTTAAGAAGATCCCGGCGTATACACTCAGGGGATGAAAATTTCAATTGCGATATCTTACAACGTACGTATGTACTACTCGAGATTTCAATCTGAATACACAACAAGAGGAACCAAAGCTACAAGTATACTAAATAATCAAACCGTTGTTAGAACACGTCTCTATTTGAAGGTTTATGTTTGCATCGAGGCGCTTTATATCAGTATGTATATTGGAATGATTATTAACGATATTAGTTGATCGTCTCGATCTTCTAAAGTCGTCCCACAAGCGGGGAAACCAACCACATAGTAACGAAATTATGTCTATATAGAAGAATTCTGAAAGAGGCGGGGCTCTACAATAAATATAATGTTGACGAAAAAACAGCAATCATTTCACCAATGAGTATCGATAAGTTTGGACGTTTTCTTAACTATAGAGTAAGAAAATTGAGCTTCAACTGTGTCGGTTCCAGTAATTCTTCTGACGTCTGAAGGGTAGCGTTAATGGCAAACGGGAGTCGTATCAATATGTGGCTGACCCCGTTGATGGGAGGGATTGTGTAAAATGTACCGTCCGTGTATATCAAAATTCAGTGCCATGCACAGCAATGAAGATGTAAAGCGATGCTCAATACAAATAGTTTTGAAATGGAGACATTAGTTAAAAGACTAAATCTAATGATATCCCGGATGGTCATCTCGCCTAAATAGGTTTACATTGAGCTTGGACACAGCAAAAAATATTAACAAAAAGGTATAAGTACTACTTCAAAAGTTAGAGGTATCAGTTATAATTATGATAAGGAAACGTTGTGAACGAACTTACCCTGACCAGTCTAGGCGAAACTTTGGAACGTGTTAATCATTTAAGGGTTTAATTTTGTGGCATGCGGATTTGATGGGGAGTTCTTACTTACAAACGCGAGAGATTCCAAAGGTTATAAATACGTTTTAGTCGTAAGTCTACTGCTTTTCAAGTTTGATGGTATATATGCATTTGAAAAACAAAGGAATGCGCTAATGAAGTTAGGATACGATGTCTATAGTTTACAGCATGGGTGTCCTAAATTTGCAAACAGCGCGGGTTAAGGAATTCTGACAAGTCGAGGTTGGAGTGCAATTGTATAGAAAAAGACATAAGGATAGCATCATTATTGCTTGCAGTATAGTAGTAAGAAGCGTCAATAGCTGAGAGAGTAGATTCGCAGCAATCAACCAATAAATTCATAAGCGTGTTCAGATAGAGGGGTCCCTGCAAAATGGAGTACTATATTTTAGCATTCAACGACCTAACAATACAATGAAACAAACATAGAACTAATTAAAATGAAAGGTCGGTGGACGTCAGCAAGGAAAATTGTGTGCAATTCCTTCCGTCATCTATCGTTTACAGAATATTAAAATTAAAGGGAAAAATAAGTTAAAGTTGCGATACTGTCGAATCTAGCAAGTATTAAAGGAGTCTTATTTCCAGAAAAGATATATGGCTAATTGGATTGTGAGCTTTTTTTAAAATATCCCGAAAGGCAAGTAACTATACCCGGCGCTACATATCTTCTAGAGGATAGAATTGGAAGACCAATCGAGACTTTTTACGAGCCGGAAATTAAGAAGACCCATGCAACGTTTATCTCGTAAATAAGGTGTATGCGAACAAAAGAAACAATTGTTATGTTAAGTGGCTTGGGATTTGCAATTCACAAACAGTTGATTGATAACAAATAATATATAGTTAATCATGTTAGACCAAAGTTTTATTGTAATTTCTTTTTGAAAAAAAACCGGACACATTATTGAGTATAACTATTTTTTTTTAACGTCTCCCCACCGGGCGGCCTACCGGTGGGGAGGACGAGTGTATACATTATTTACATTCCTGTCAGTGCTGTAGTAAAAAAATAGATCTGAGAAGTCTTAAACCACAGAAATCAGCAAAAAAAAAAAAGAAAAAAAATCGGTTGAAAACTAGGGTAGTTTGAAAAGGTTTGTCTCCGTACGTTCACATTTACGATACTGTACGTTGACAGATATGCGACAAGATCTAATAAATTCATTCCTATGTACCATTCGAAAGCAAATAGTCCGACGATTAGGTTCTGAACGAGATAGGGATGATCTTACCTCGAACAGAAAAGGAAAACTGAAGCCCATACAGACCATGTTATCGTCACCACCAATACACTCATCATCAGATCACATTGNAAAATCGCTATTATACATACGTACGTTGTAACTATGCAATATGAATTTTCATCCTCCTGAGTGATACCCCGGATTTCCTAAAAACACAATTCGTTACAAACCATCTGACCTTTATACAGTTTATCATTGATTTATATACCACCAGAAAAAAACAAGTCGCTATACCAATTGTAAACGAATTTATGGGGTCCAATTATTGGCCAAAAGGAGTGTCTAACGCTTTGCTGCTTCTATCGCGTAAGAGGTTAATTTATTTTAGGTGAATTGTTCGTACATTTGGAGGTCTGGTAATAAGCGTTTGTCTGTGAAAGAAATGATTGATTGTGTTGCCTTTTTAAAAAAGTTCTTTAATCAGAGGTTGCTTAAAATTGACTGTCTCTTTAGACTGAATCAATTCTCTCAACATCAGAAATTGTTTGAACTTTTAGTAACAATGCATCAGCGTCCGCCGACAGTTTGATTGCATATGTTTCTGCGTATGCTCTACTACTTTAGAATTTCAATTTCAGTTCCCGTACCTCTGACTTTACTTCCATGTTTATTCTATCAATTTGAGGAACGCTTAACCAATGTATTGGAACAGATACCATTGTATTGAACGATACCCCTTGTATGAGAACGGTACCCGTTTATTAGAACGATACCCCCTTGTATTAGAACGGTACCCCGTTGTATGAACAGGAACCCGTTTGTATTAGAAAGGTATGTTGTATTGGAAATCTTCTTACTAAACGATTTCGTGGTATAAAATCGTTTGTAATGAGAAGAACAGAATATCAAATAACAATTGAAAAACCACCTGAAACCCTATTTGTACGAGAGAGAATTTCCAATAACAGAGTGTTTTTCTAATATAAGGGTACTGTTCTAATACAAAGGGGTACCTGTTCTCATACAACGGGTACCCGTTCTAATACAACGGGGTACCCGTTCTAATACAACGGGGTATCCGTTCTAATACAACGGGGTACCCGTTCTAATACAACGGGGTATCCGTTCCAATACAATTGAGTATCTGTTCCAATACAATAGGTAACCGTTCATCACAATTGATAGAATAAACATGGAAGTAAAGCCAGAGGTACGGAACTGAAATTGAAATTCTAGAAGCTAGATAGAGCAATACGCAAGAAACATATGCAACTAAAACGTGGTCGGGCGGACGCTGATGAATTGTTACATAAAACGTTCAAACCAATTTCTGAACCGTTGAGAGAATTGGATTCAACACTTAAAGAGACAGTCAAATCTCTTAAGCAACCTCTGATTAAAGAACCTTTGTTAAAAAGGACAACACAAACTCAATCATCTCCTTTCACAGAACAAACGCTATCTACCACACCTCCAAATGTAAGAACAATTCCACCTAAAAGTTATATACTAAGACTCTTACGCGATAGAAGCAGCAAAGCGTTAGACACTACTTTTGGCCCAATAATGGACCCCCATACAACTTCGTTTAAAATTGGTAATAGCGACATCGTTTTCTCTGGGGTGATATAATAATCAATTGATAAACTGTATAAAGTACAGAGGGTTTGTACGAATTGTTGTTTAAGAAAGATCCGGCGTATACATCAGGAGGATGAAATTCATATTGCGATATCTTACAACGTACGTATGTACTACATAGAGATTTCAATCCTGAACAACAACTAAGAGGGAACAAAAGCTACAAGTATAATAATATAATCAAACCGTTGTTAGAACACGTCTCTGGTGAAGGTTATATGTTTGCATCGGAGGCGCCATATCAGTATGTATATTGGAATGATATTAACGAATTAGTTGATCGTCTTCGTCTTCTAAAGTCGTCCCACGAAGCGGGGAATACCAACCACAGTAACGAAATTATGTCTATAATAGAAGAATTGAAAGAGGCGGGTGTTGTACAATAAATATAAATGTTGACGAAAAACACAAATGATTTTCACAATGAGTATCGATAAGTTTGAACGTTTTCTTAACTCTAATAAAACAAATTGGAGCTTCAAACGTTGTCGTCCAGAATTCTTTCTGACGTCTGAAGAAGACGTTAATGCAAACGGGGAGCGTATCAGATATGTGGCTGATCCCGTTGATGGTGAGGATTGTGTAAATGTACGTTATATATCAAAATTCATCCATCACAGCAATGAAAGATTAAGCGACGCTCGAAAACAAATAGGTTTTGAAATGGAGGACATAGTTAAAAGACTAGAATCTAAGATATCGGACTTGGAATCTCGCATAAATAGTTTAACATTGGAGCTGGACACACAAAAAACTATTAACCAAAAAGGTATAAGACTACTTCAAAAGTAGAGTAGTCATATAATATGAGTAAAGAGAACGTTGTGAACGAACTACACCGACCATCTAGGCGAAACTTTGTGAGACGTTGTGTAATCATTAAGGGTTTAGACGATTTGTGGCAGGCGGATTTAATGGAGTTCTTACCTTACAAACGCGAGAATAAAGGTTATAAATACGTTTTAGTCGTAATCGACTGCTTTTCAAAGTTTTTATGGTTATATGCATTGAAAAACAAAAGCGCTAATGAAGTTAGGGATGCGATGTCTAATATTTTACAGCATGGACGTTGTCCTAAAAATTTGCAAACAGACGCGGGTAAGGAATTCTACAATCGAGAGTTTGAGCAATTGATGAAAAAACATAGGATAAATCATTATTCTTCATATAGTACTAAGAAAGCGTCAATAGCTGAGAGAGTGATTCGCACAATCAAAAATAAATTGCATAATGCGTTCAGTTAGAGGGGGTCCTACAAATGGATACATATTTTACATCAAGTGACTAACAATACAATGAACGAAACATAGAACTATTAAAATGAAACCGTGTGACGTCACAAGGAAAGATGTGCAATATCTTCTATCTACTGTTTACAGCAATATTAAAATTAAAGGAAAAAATAAATTTAAAGTTGGCGATACTGTTCGAATCAGCAAGTATAAAGGAGTATTTCAGAAAAGATATATGGCTAATTGGAGTTGTGAGCTTTTTAAAATATCGAAAGTGCAAGTAACTAACCCCGCTACATATCTTCTAGAGGATATGATTGGAAGACCAATTCGAGACTGTTTTTACGAGCCGGAATTACAGAAGACAAAACATGAAGACGTTTATCTCGTTGAAAAGGTGTTGCGAACAAAAAGAAACAATTGTTATGTTAAGTGGCTTGGATTTGACAATTCACACAACAGTTGGATTGATAAAAATAATATATTGTAATCATGTTGACAAATTTATTATAATTTCTTTTTGAAATAAAACACACACATATTTGAGTATAATATTTTTTTTTTAACCGTCTCCCCACCGGGCGGCTACCGGTGGGGAGACGGTGTATAAATTTATTTAATTCCGTGTCAGTGCTGTAGTAAAGATTGAGAAGTCTTAAACAAGAAATCAAGGCAAAAAAAGAAAAATGGTTGAAAATAGGGTAGTTGAAAAGGTGGTCTCGTACTTCAACATTTAGATACTGGTACGTTGACAGATATGGACAAGGATCTAATTAAATTCATTCCTATGTACCTATTCGAAACGCAAATTAGTCCGACATGTTTGGAACAGATATGGGATGATTTACCTCGAAAGAAAAAGGAAAAACTGCAACCATACAGACCATGTTATCGTCACTACAATACACCTCATCAATCAGATCACATTGATGGTCCACCACCGCCCAGAAATCGTTGTTTAGGATGTAAAGCTGGGGACGATTTTTTCGATAAATTTCGATTTGTTGAGAAAAAGAAGATTCCCAAGAATTGAAAGTTTATTGCGTTACACTTATATTTGTATGAGCATTACATTTATTTAAGAAATGGTTTAAACAAAAACGATGATATATATTACGTTGGTTGGAGAGAAACTATTTGAATATTAATTATGGTGATAGTTATGTAGAGTTAGGATCTATTGGGAAAATTTTAAATAATATTAATTGTAAAACTTATGAAAAGATTTATGTGAAAGGTCATCAGAAAGCTGATTTTCTAAGAAAATATGTAGACTTAAGTATTGTTAATTTAGAGTTTGTAGACGATAATTATGTTCCAAATTTTGTAAAGAGTGATTCTGCTTGTTTTTATCATGTTAAATGTAAATTAAGTATGTGTACAGAGCGTAATGTGGAAATGATGTTAAATTATTTACTCGATAAGTAGTTCTTAAATATTTTATTTATAATAAATATTTATTTTTATTTAACAAAATAAATCGATAAAATCACATATTTTGTTTTATTTAATGAGATATAAACTTTAAAGGAATTTGTTACATCTTGCACAGTTTCTTATGGCTGGCGGTGGACCGCCCAATTGATCGATTCCTGTGGGGTTATGGGTGTAGCATGGTAGACAGTCTTGAAGTTTAGCTCTCTTTCGTTGAGGAATAAGATACCATTTTTGTTCTAAAGAGAGTCGATGTACTTTGTTTTGCAGCACGTACAATGGTAGTTGTGATATAACATTATCGCTTATTGTGTTCAGCCTTCCACAATTTTCTTCAATATTTTTTATGGCAATTTTGATTTGTTTTTCCATAGAATCTTCCATTGTTACTATTTGCAACTTATTTGTAACGGAATATAATTCAATATGAGTTAGCAGTTTGTGTAGTTGTTTTATATACTGCTCGAGTCTGTCTTGAAACACGTTTGGGGCCATAATGAAGACATCTTTAAAATTTATAAGATTTTATTCTGTGATAATAACTTATACAAAATACATTTTCAGAATACAAATTTATTTATTACTTTCTTATATACATATACTTCTTATATTTCTACCTATAATATTCGAAATATTCTCTCCAATCCCTCATATACCCATGTACTTCTCGCAAAATATGAAATATCTCCAGATTAAACACTTGCGCTGACGGACATTGTTCTATTCGCGCAAACACCGCTGTTAACTTGATGAGGACCTCGTCCGCTATGCTAACCATTGCCATTTCTGACGAAAACTCTAACATGTTTTTAATTCTCCGCAGCTCTGAATTGATCCATTTAAAAACATCGTTTTCGTAGGATCTGTTTAACTCGCCATCCGATGATTCGACATAGGAAAAATCCAAACTATTAGTTTTATTAGCAGACGCCATTCTAAAACATTTAAAAGTCAAAATTATAAGAAAGGTAATATGGAAGTGTAGACTTAATATTTGTAACTAAAGAAAACTAGGTAAATTGCAAATAGTAAAAGAAAATACTTACGAGTAGTATAATGTGAGGTAAAATAGAATTGAAGAGTATTGAAAGATATTTCTTATAACGTAAATTGACACTAGCACAGTAAATTATGATGAGAAATACTGAAAGACTTTCTTATATATCACAAGAAATTGTAGCAAGAAAGGGAGGTACGCATAAAAACTAGTTATTGGTCTAGGGAAAGCAATGGTTGAGTATATCTAATTTAAAAATATTTTTATAAATAATAGAACAATAAGAATGTTATGTTAGGATATTTATTTATTTTCATTATTTAATATATACAGATATATATATACATATATAATATATAAACTCACACGGATCGTCAATCTCTTAGATGATGATGAATTTATACATGCATGCACAACATTCATATAAATAACTGTGCATGCGTAAATTCATCATCATCCTCTAAAAGGTTGACGATCTGTGTAATGTCTGTTTCAGTAACAGAAGGAGGAGGAGCAGGTTGTGGTTCCTTTTTCGCCCTTTTAGGAGCAGGAGGTTCCATCGGCTCTTCCTCATCCTGTCTAAGGTTAAATTTGAATCTTTTCGCCACACCTTCGAAGAGGGCCAACTCCTCAACGTTCTGGGTCTGCATCCTGTGATAGTGAACTGGGAGGTTACCAAATTTTCGCCGCAGGGTTTCATTGCGCGGCGAATATTCCAAATTCATTATAATTTTCCCATCTCGTCGCGACAATTGTTTTACCCCGTATCTATACATATAATATTCATATTAGATAGAGAAAAATATACATATTAAGCGACGCTCGAAAACAAATAGGTTTTGAAATGGAGGACATAGTTAAAAGACTAGAATCTAAGATATCGGACTTGGAATCTCGCATAAATAGTTTAACATTGGAGCTGGACACACAAAAAACTCGTCCTCTGACAGAGCGGTCTTATTACTACTTTCAATTATTAGATGGGTTGGTAAAGTAGCCATTACACAGAAACACTATATACTATAACTAGTTTCTCAGTAAGTAAGTAGCGAGTGAGTGAATATCTGAGGAGTTCCATACGTTTTATATTCAGCTTACACCATTAAGCTAACTATTATTTAATGTAGGAAAGCTACTACGTCAGAATCATTATCCCTAAACATTTCTGAGATGGATAATGGTCAACATATGTCATAATGAAAGTTGCTATCTACAAAATTCTTTGAAAAATGTGAAAGTCATAATATGTTCTGCACAAGAGCGGTATTATTAGCAAAGACTACGTCACATATCCTAATTTAAAAGTTTCTTAAATAATATCTTCTACATAAGAGTAGTATTATTAGCAAAGACTACGTCACATATTCTAATTTAAAAGTATTTTAAATAATATCTTCTACATAAGAATGGTATTATTAGCAAAGACTACGTCACATATCCTAATTTAAAAGTATTTTAAATAATATCTTCTACATAAGAGTGGTATTATTAGTAGAGACTACGACACATATAGTAAAATTAAAAATTTCTAGCAATCAGTAACAGCGAATATATTTTCTATCATTAGCAAAAGTACTGAGGTAATTAGTCAGAATCATTAAACTAAAATTTTTGAAAGAATGTGAAACCTACAGAGAAAGCAGCTACGTCATAGGTATGTAAAATATGTTGTAGGTATGTGTTGAGCCGCTAATTAATATCGTAATGCCCCCCTTTACGTCCCAAATGAAAGCTGTCCACATGTAGTGGACGTCATCACCTTGGGTGAAGCTTTATTGTGATCAAAAGCGCGAAATCGCGAATTAAAATAATTCACGGGTTACATATTATGATACCCCTTGCCCTCCAAAGAAAAGCTGTCCACATATTCCACCACAGTGTACGTCATCGGAAGCAAAAACTGTAAATTATATTAAAGTTTGCGAATCAAAATGATTCGCGGGTTACATATCGTGATACCCCTCGCTCTCCAAAGAAAAGCTCTCCACATGTATACGACTACAGTGGGCGTCATCACCGTAGGTGAAGCTTTATCGCGAATTAAAATAATTCGCGGGTTACATATTATGATACCCCTCGCCCCCCAAAGAAAAGCTCTCACATATTTGAAAGTGGGAGGTGTGGAGGGGGTATGTGGTCTAGAACTCTTGCTGTATACCTACTTGCGTGCACTCGCAGCGCATAAAATGCAAAGAAAATTTCTAGCATGTAAACTACAAAATATACAATACTGACGAAGGCAATATGTACAATCGAATGAAATAAATATACACAATAGAACAATTACATAAAACTTAACAAACAATTCTATTAATAAAATCTTTTCAAAATGAAATATTAAACTTGTGGAAACTTTATCATTACATTGATAAAGATGATTTGGAATTAATAAAAATACAAATTTGAATTTCCGAAACCCGGGGTGCCAGATCACAGCACATCTCCCAATTACTAAGGGGAAAACGAAAGTTTCAACGAAAATTGAGTGTTTCTCCTTAGAAATTGGCACACAAAAAAGCAATATTCTAAAGTTTCCCGCACCAAACAAACAATACCGAATCTCCGGACACAGGGGTGAAAACGTCACTTCCGGGTGCCGACAACAACCCTGGCTCGAGGTGGAAGTGTCCAACATACCATCCGGTAGAACCAGTTTCGGACAGCAATCGGCGTGGCAGTCGCTGTGGCAGTCGGTGTGGCAGTGGTGGGACTGCATCCTGAGAAACTTCTCCACTCCTTGGATGTGCCTCTCGCATGGAATTCCAGAAGGATAGCTCGACAAACAGAAAAATTTTTTTAATTTATGCCCAAACATGGCTTCGGGAACGGGATTATTCATGATCTTGACAGGGTTTGACTGGACTTCTTCAAAAGAGTGTTCGTCATCGGCAACAATAACAGGCAACTTATTTTCTAAGGATACATGCTGGTTGGAAATTTCCTCGACTTCAGCTTCAGACTTCATCTCATGCTCGATTTCAATTTCATTTACGACATCTGGGGATTCTCTCTGGGAATTGATTACTTCTTCTGGGGATTCCCCTTGGGAATTGTTGACTTCTTCTTCCTCTACCTCTAACTCACCAATACCTTCTACCTCGATATCCTCTTCGGATCCATCATCACCATTTATTTCATCATCTCCAACAACTTTTTCGCTACCCTGTATATTATTATCTCCAACAACTTTTCTGCAACCTTGTATTTCAAACTTAAAACTATCATCACAAACTTCCATAATTTCTTCATCAACATTTTCATTCTCCTTTTCTCTACTTAAATCATCAACATATTCCTCTGCTCTACCTAAATTATTAACATTTTCATCATCCTCTTCCCTTTCTCCACCTAAATCATCATCAACTTCATCTTCCCTTTCTTTACTCAAATCAACAACTTTCTCCTCATTAGAAGTATCTGAATCCCAATTGACTTTATCGCCTTCTGTCTGAATCTCTTTCTTTCTTTTCTACATCAACTACACTATAATCTTTTCTCAACCATCCATCAAGTTTCTCTAAACATCTGTCTTGTCTCTGAATCAATTCTTTTTTATTAGCAATCAATAACTCTTTTATCATCGACATCAGATCATTCATACTATTAATACTTTCCTTATTGTTAGTCCTGCTTCCTCCATCTCTCTGAATATTCCTTTCCTCCATCCTTCCCTTTGTTCCTGCCACAACCGACTCCTTCCTGCCATGAGTTCCTTGGCTCCGCCAACTCTGGTCTCCAGGAACGTCCACTTCCTGATCCTTCGTGGTCCTGTCCATCCTCATTCTCGCAGCGGTGTATATAAAATGTTTTTAAACACACAAAAATACGTATCAGCTTTATCAATGCAACGAGAAATTCTGACAAATTCTAAATCAGGGATCCTAATCTTACTAATTACAATTACAATAACGTCGAGCCTCACGTTGGGATTGCCAATAATTTATGCTCAAAGACTGCGTGAATCTACATTTAAAAAAAAAGGACGATGCAAATCCTTTAACAAACAAAAGAGGTACATTTGTTCTAGAAGAAAATCCTATTTCACAAAAAATCCACGTGGTTTGAAAATTACAACACACTAAAATTAAATTAAACGTGGATAAAACAAATGTATTATAATATAATGAATTTTTAATCACAAGCACAAAGCTTATTTTCACCTAAACCGAGGTGATTAACTAAAAAAAACTAATTAGAAAACTAAGAAACGGAAAATTAAATTCTTTAAACTAAAAAAACAATTTCTTCTAAAACAAATTACAATAACTGATCTTACATCTTACTTGTGTACACAATAAAATACAACAGCAATTATTTAATGAGTTCCTTGAAAGATGATAAAAATATCAAATTAAGCGAACAAATATTAAAAGAAAAAGAATTTACCAAAATGGCATCAAACAAAATAAGCACATGTACTTACTCCGGCATTGTTTAAGGAACTACCTTTTAGGGGCCCAAATATCGCATACATATAACAATTATCTGCGTGCACTCGCAGCGCATAAAATGCAAAGAAAATTTCTAGCATGTAAACTACAAAATATACAATACTGACGAAGGCAATATGTACAATCGAATGAAATAAATATACACAACTGAACAATTACATAAAACTTAACAAACAATTCTATTAACAAAATCTTTTCAAAATAAAATATTAAACTTGTGGAAACTCTAGCATTACATTGATAAAGATGATTTGGAATTAATAAAAATACAAATTTGAATTTCCGAAACCCGGGATGCCAGACCACAGCAGTATGTTGAATTGTCATCAGTACCCCAGATTAAATTCACTCTTTATGTTTGTAGAAACCTTATCCTATCGACATGAAGCGACATTTATGTTAAGCATAAAAATGTTGTTTATCTTTACGACTTACATACACTCTTATTTAACATAGGACGCGTAGGAGTATTTTAAAAAGAAAATGCGTGAATACGTATTGAAACATCATCTGTGTAACTTAATAAACTGTCGGATATCAAAACAATCCCCTTGTGTGGTATACTGCCAAGAAGTTTTTTTACGACCAATAAAATGGGAATGAAACGTAAAGTTTCAAGTAACATTTTTGTCTCTGAAAATCAAGGCGTTACTTCAAATAAGACAGTTTTTATTACCGGGAATAAAAAAGGAATTTAGTACCCTCTTCAATTTCCTTGATAACGAATTTGATTTCTAGCCTAACACCTTTGTTGGAGCAACGAGATGGTGTTTCTTTTTATAATAAATCAATGTTTATTGTTTCTTCTGATTTCTTTGTAGAATTTCAAAATACCTTTTTCGAGCTTGAAGTCGTTTTCAATGTAATGGACTGATGGTTTGTATAAAACCGTACATATTTGCCAATAAATAACTAAAATATGTATATTTCGACACGTATGACGCCAATATATTATTAATGTTGCACACTCTCGTGAAGCAGGCTGCTTGAAAGCTTGTACTTAATGTGGATTTCTTGCGGATATAATTAATTAGCAATATCCCCATAATTACGTTCATTATGATATAGAGACTGAGAAAATTATTAATGAGCTTATTAAAACCCCTTTTTTTATTCTTCTATTACGGTAGAATATCAACTGCCTTGTGTTTCTTCAATAATTTTAAAGCAGAACATGAATGTGGATGTATGGAACCTCTTAATTTAATCGATCTTTTACAAAGAAATATAATTAACGCTTAATTGTTGTAGTATGTCTTCCTCAAAATTTTTAGAATCGATTACGTTGAGAATTTAATTGTGCAGTGACTTCGCGCATATTCGGGATCATGTGGCTCTATCATCGTTATTAATTGGATGGGCAGTTTCGTTTTTTCTATGCGAATTGTTCTTGAAACCTTATGGCTCAATATCTTTTGGTCTGTGGATGCTCTACTTAAGAATAGATTCTTCGAATTGATAATAAGCGTTTAAAGATGTATACCATAATATAAAATACGTAATGACTGCATAGATACTTGGTCAGAAAAGCCGTTTTAAACGTGCGTTCATGGAATCAATTACTTTTGGGTTAATTGATTTTTCAGTCAGGTATATATAAAATTAGCCCACTTATTTTTTCATCCAACACATTAGTAGCCATTGTGCTATAATATGCAGCAATACAATAAATGTATTGTTACATATTATTTTCCATTAATAAATAGCATATTACACAGCATTATGGCTACTAATGTGTTGGATAAAAAAATAAAGCGGCGAGAGCCTTTAGCTAAAGCCTTTTACAGACGAGGCAATTGGTTGATTCCACTAGTCAAACGAAAGGTTGTCAAGGAGCATACTGATATGAACCCTTTCACATGGAGCCCCTGTGACAGCTATAGACTGCGATTGTCTTCGCAAGAGTGCAACTGCCTCGAATAGTCTGTTAATTTCACCGATATGATGAGAGTATTGGATATTTAACATGAGAATGCACATGTGACCAAATAATTGTTACAAAATTCTAGAATCACCTTACATTCATTATAAAACAAAGTATGCACATCATAAAAAAATACTTTTGAAAAATTATAATACATATTACTATATTTAATTAACGATTCAAAAAAATATTCTACTGTACGGTGGTTATGCAACCTTGCACACACGTTAATTTTGGACCAAACCGAATCCCAGCAATTTTTCTTGTCTTCTCATGTTGAAATATCGATAAACTTGGATTACAAATACACATAAAATATTAAACTGAATTTAAGTAAAATAAACGCGCTCTAAAAATGTAAAAATAGAATGTTCTGTAGGTGTCTTTCTGCTAGTCGTTTTTGCTTCCTGAAGGGAAAATTATGACGTAATATGCCTTTGAAGGACTTGCCAAATGCAGATTATTATATAAATCCATATTTTATAACACGAAATTTGGAGTATAAAATTCTCGCCTCAAATTTTTATCGCAAATTGCATGTTATAAAATACTAATTTAAAAACTAAAATGATTTCATAAAGAAATTTTAATTTAACCCGACCAATATCCTAACAAAAAAGAAGAAAGGAACTAAATTAAATTAAAGGAAAGCTTAAACAAAACAGAAAAAAAAGGAAGTAAATACCGAATGAAGTAGTAGTATTAACAATAACAACATAAATGGAATGCTGTTATTGTTAATATGTGACTAAGATAGTTAAAATCAAAGGTCAAGTCGGTTATGGATACGTAAATATTTAAATAATGAAAAAATTTTTAATTCTACATGGAAAAGGGAAAGATAGTACAAAACTGCAAAAGAAATATGTTTATTTATAATCTACAAATGGAAAATAACTGACCTAATATTATTTCTTTCTTGTGATATCACATCTCGGTTGATATAATAGCATGAAATATTCTAACCCAATAAATAAAGGTGTTCAGCAAAATACATTACTGATATACGCAATGACAAAAGTAATAAAATGTCTAGGTAAGTAGATACGGTACTTACATTTTGTGCAATAGAACATTAATCTTAGAAGAAGCCTGTTTTCTTTTTTGCCTAGGTGTAGAATAACACACAATGAAAAGTAGCGAATACTCTAGACAATCTTAGCAATTCATTTTGGGCACATCTAATATAGAAAGCAAACAATTCGTAGCATTCGAAAAGACAAGAGGTATCTTTCCTTTCGATCTGACTACCGCTTGAGGTTTATTCCTGCAATCACGTTCTACAAATGCTCTTCACATTTGTGCATACTTCGAGATGATTCAGTTCTCGGAAAACAGCAGTTACTCAATTTACAAAATAAGTCACTGGTTCTACTGATTTATACTACGGACTATATTGTCAGTGCTATAATTATTTTTTTCTGAATTAATAGCTTTCTTCTGCAGCCTAGTAAATTAAATAAAATTATTGATAGTACCTTATTAATTTGCATTTAAATTTTGATTTTTCTAAAAAAACCATATGAAATAGTGTTACTCTATACATTCAAGTTCACATGACAGACTAACTAATGTTTTGAAAAGATCTGATTACTCGAACGGGTATTCCCGTAGCGCACTCAATTCGACGCGTGCGGTACCGTCCTAGTAATGTTTGCTCCGGCGCGGTGGACGAGATTAAAGAGAATATGCATTTTCCTCTTTCGGACGCTATTTGCTATCGGAAAGAAATGAAAGAAATGGTTTAATATTAATAAGCACCGCTGAATGGTCGTCCTTGACCACTTTTTTATTTTTTCTTCTTGAAAACCAAATAGAAGCAAACTAAAAATTAAAGAAAAAAAACACAATCTATCAAATTTAAAAGTTTTTCCAGATTCGACTTAAGTGTTCGTAGCAGATTAAAAAACTGCTTAAGAATGGATGGACAAAATTTCGAACATTATTGTAAATTGACAAAGTCAGTGTCAGTTTTA
Organism: Protaetia brevitarsis; assembly: GCA_004143645.1. Taxonomy (NCBI): domain Eukaryota; kingdom Metazoa; phylum Arthropoda; class Insecta; order Coleoptera; family Scarabaeidae; genus Protaetia; species Protaetia brevitarsis. Next base: position 3,943,664 of record RXPK01000186.1, read on the forward strand.
CGATTTAAAATTTCACTAAATTTTTAAGTTTCTAATGGCTACAGTTTTAATGTTCATTAACGTATAGTTTTACCTCACCGTGAATTACACAATGTTGCCGGATTGTTTCATTTTTAAATACAATTTCTTTTAAATTGAAATTGAAATAAACGTCTCTCTTGTGTGTCGTGTCGGATAATACAATTATAATGTAATCATTGTATTCTCCGACACATTCCATCTCAGTTTCATGTTATCCTTTTCTGTCAATTTTTATTAATAAATCCGACACTATGCCGACAAGGCTAAATGAAGTACTGAAGGCAAAATTAAAGTAGCAAATTTACATCTTCGAACTCCACTTGGATAAAAAGCTTGGTATAATTGATTTCATTTTTAATTTCGTCTGTGAAGAAATATTAATGTAAACAACTCGCCACCGTAAGTGTGTTTATACATTTATAAAAGTGGTTCAGTAAAGATACATAACGGTTTAGATGGCGTATAAAAGTTATTGAAGTTTTTTTATTACATAATTCGTTGTTTCGATTGGCATCTGATGTATACACCGTTCTGTAAATAGAAAATCCTGGGCTGTTATTTTTTTGTCTGAGATCTAGGATTAAAGCTTTATGGTATATCCGCGAAATAATACCTATAATAAAAAGGTATATGACCGGTCATAATAACTGCTTCTTTATATAAGTAGATGTAAATTGTAGGCGTGTGAAACTTAAGTCGTAAATGAATAGACAATGTAACATAAATATCTTGTTTCTCAAAGTTTATTTTGAGTTAACAAAAAGATGGAAACTAAATCAAATTCCGATTCATTTCAATGACAGCGTTAGTTACATAGGTGTATGTCAGGTAAGTAACTAATTTATTTACATTTACACACATAAAACTAATCGTAAATCCCATAATACCTGACACATTGAAATCTTTTATTTTATGGTTATTTTATTCTGTGATATTTTGACAGAGATAGTATTTCATTGTAACTGTCGTCTATAGTCTATCACAGATCATAAATCTTTATTAATAGGAATTCGACAAACAAGACAGAAAGCGTGATGAACTATGTATATTAGTTATAGCTTTGCGAGACTATGGTAATCAAATGGTGACATAAACTTATAGACTCCGCAATTTAAATTTATTATAATTTGTTTGGAGAATGTTAAATTTAAGCAAACAAAACACACTTGCCAGATTTATACTTGCACGTGTACCTGCATATCGTAATTTGTTCAAGAAACATGTTAAAAGATTATGATGACAGTATAAATAAAAATCTATTCTTTTAAATTAGCGTTACCGTATATTTAAAGCAATTCCTTGAAAGACGCATTATTTTGTGTGTTTATTACTATGTATTTTCTTATCAAATAGGAATCTTCTAAGAAAGCTCTTTTAACCTGTCTGCTTATACGAGGTATCTTACATCTGAAATACGGTTGTAACTATACACAAAATGAGAGAAAATGTGGCCCATAAAGAATAATTACACATTCATAATAAACATTTGTGAATATATACAGATATATACCATGGCTTGGATATCAGTTTTTAGTTCTCTAAGGTTTAAACAGGATAAGATTAGATTTATTTGCATATACGGACAAAACGATTTTGTTGATTTCAACAATTGTTTTTAAAATATTTTTGTTAACACATATTTGGTTACAGTAATTTGGTTATAAGGTTTATTTGAAATAAGCACAGTATTTATTAATTTAACTAAGTATGACTTAAGTATTTACTTTGAAGTAAAAATAAATACTGCATTTTATTGTCTTATAGCAGTTTTCTCCCCATATACTCCATATAGTATAGCAAATGCGTTAAATATTTATGTGTAGTATACAAATTATCGCATAGATGGCTCGTCTCTTATTCCATTCCTGTAACAATATATTTAGCATAAATAGCCTGACAAATATATTAATCTGTTATATTTACGAGATAAATATTTAATAGGAACCGTGACCATTAAAAAGACGACTACCTTCATTGCACACTATATAATATACGCCATTACTAATACACACATGTTAAATATTCTTCAATAGAATAGAAACTATATTCATACAAAAAAAAAATCGTTTTGAAATGGAATCTGTTACTAGAATTTTTTATATCTTCTGGTAGTTTCTTGAAGAATATTATATTCCTTTATATACTGGGCTAAGTTCAAACGCTTTCGCACTATGAACAGGTACACTTTGTTTATTCGATTTCGTGCGGTCATAATACGATATATATCAGAATTTCTTAAAAAGGTATTTTCATTATTTTTTAAATTTATCAAAATCTGTGTATATGCACATTTATAAACACGCCATGACAAAAAACATCATAGGACTTACAAAACATGCAACTAGGATCTTTTTTTGCAAGGTAAATATTTTTTAAAACTAGGTGTGGCGCCCCAGAGTATAATGCTATACCGCAATACGTGAAATTTGCATCCCTAAGACTTTGCCGTCCATAGAGAGCAGTATGGTACAGTGCAGGTCAAATTTCAATCTAAAATCCACTGTCAAACCCAAGAAGTTAACATTATCGCTTTGCGATCTAGATTTATTATTACAGGATGCATACAAGCTACTACCACCCTACACCCTAAAAAAAATGTGGTGAAATTACCTCAAAAATTGGTGGCATTTGGGCTATCCCCTATTTTTCGGGTAAATTTAGACCTATAGGGGTAAATTTACCACATTTTTTTAGGGTGTACATCGCCGTCAGCGAAAATCGCATCAGGCCTGTCTTATCCTGACTAAGTACATGGATGTTAGATTAGAGGCCGATTCAACAGTATCAGTCATTATAATGCAGCTTGTACCATCCGCATACTTACTACGGCAGTTTGCAATAACCAAGTGTCGACTGGAAATCATTGACATAAATGAAAAATAGGGTGGGACCTAATATTGAACCTTGCGGAAGACCGCATGTTAAATCACTGTAGTCGGAGCTGTATGTCATTATCATATCATCTTGAACAGCTTTAACTATGACCACTGCCTTCCAATCAGGTATGAATAAAGCAAATCATAGGCCACTCCGTATATACCAATGGATTCTAATTTTCTTAACAAAAGCGAATGATCTACCATATCGAACGCTTTAGAGGAGTCAAAAAATACACCTGTGACAACATTTCTCTTATCCAAGCCCTCATAAACGTTGCTTTAGGCATGTTCAATCGCGGTACTGGTGTTCTTACCAGAAACGAAACCGAACTTTCGTGGCGGGTTAAATAATCAACTAATTTGATATTTATCACCTTCTCATATATTTTAGCAAATGCTGAGGGCAGGGATATTAGTCTATAATTTCCTACATCCAGTGCGTCATCTTTCTTATGAATAGGAATGATTTTATTAAGCTTTAACTTATTTAGATACCATCAGCCTTCAGATATACATCTATTAATTAAATATTCTAGGGAACCTATCAAGTAATCTTGAACGTGTAGTAAGATCAAACATGGCACGTCATCTAAGCCTGCTGAATGTTTTGCAGCTATATCTTTAAGTACTTTTTCGAGTTAAAATTTATTTGTTGGCGCTAAGAAATAAACCTTTGGCGTTAGCCATAGCAGGCGTTTTGTTTTCTGTTTTATTTTTGTTTTTATTGGAAGCTATAAATTGTTGTTTAAAACCATTAGTGACAATTAGAGAGTGGACGCCACTATTAGCTTTTGTTAATTTATTAATAGTACGCCACGATATTTTTGATTGATTTTGCGAATTCATAATTGAATTGTAAAATCTCTTTTTTGCTATTTCGGCCATTTTTTTTATAATATTTATTGGCTGACTTATATAACTGAAAACCTGCAAATTACGCCATATTGTCGAAATTTATTATTATACCAGCACTTATCATTCTTAGGATTAATTAGATACCTTTTTCCGCGCGAAGCTTATGTCAAAGTAATAATATAAAATTATCATAAAAAGCATCAATTGCCTCATTACAATTTAAATTGTGGGAGTATGGTATGATAAATATGAATCTGTATATTTATTATATATATATGATTGTGAATATGCTTGATTGAACTAAAATATTTTTTTGATTATTTTTTTTTGAAATTCAATTTTATTTCAATAAAAAACAATTACGAAATTTTATTAAATTAACGGAGTTTATTTAATGCAAAATGCTTCTAGTCATTCGTTAAATTAAATATTTATTTAAATGGGATATTCGAAATTAGATTAGTTGCAGGAGAATAATATATACATATTTGAATTAACTAAAGTGATTTGGTTATTTGAATAAATTCGATGTTAAGAATTAATTGCTTAATTGGAAACAATATACTTTTTTTTAATTCAGTTTTATTTATTAGAGTGGTATCTTGTTGAATTTTGACAAATAATACATATATAATACATATATTTGTTAAATATCAAATCAAAAAAAAAAATATTGCATGGTCACATAAACGAACATGTTAGGCAAAACAAATTATTATTTGCTTTCAATAAATACGTATGACAAAATAAATTTTGTTGTTATAATAACCTAGGCAGAAATAAGCAAAAGATATCTTCTCTATCATTGGCCCCTTATGAGGTTGATAGATCCAAAATTGAAAGTTGAATTTTGCTAATAATATTATTGCGTTCTATATTTTCTTACAACTTGGGAATGTATTTATTAGGAGAAGTATTGGTGGTTCTTGTGCTTCCACATGCGAAGCCTCTTGCGACGTGTTTTTGCAGAACTGTAAAGGACGCGTTCATAATCCAAGTAAACACCTGCTTGAACATTTTACAACTGGTTACCAAGTAAACTAAAATCTACAGATTTTTTTACACTTTTTAGAAAAAAAGCTCTTTACCTTTATTGTCTCTTTTAAACAGGTAACAATCTTCTTCCATATATAAATGTAATATTTATACTTTTTTCGTAATTTTCTTTAGTGCTTTGAGGTTTTGTAATTATTTTGTGAAATGATGCAATAAAAATTTACTTTGTTCTATTTTATTCTAATCCAAGCAGGGTATAGAAGTGTAGAGAGAAACAAATGATCAAGTTGTAAATCGCGCGAAAGAGCGTAAATATTACAGAGAGAAATTTCCATGGTAATTTACTTCATCTAAGCGTCTTATGCTGCAGACTAGTCTACAACTTCTTGTTGGTTAATTCTAAATTTATGTTATTTACATATTATGCTAAGTTTTTGACTTTCTTAATTAACAGTTTTCTTGTATAGGTAATTTATATCTTCTTGAATGAATCTCGCTTTCCTCTCTTCATAAAGAATCCTTATAAAAACATAATGGCAAATGTTGAATGAGTTAATTGTTGTCGCAAACATCTTAAATAGATAAACACTAACGGAGTGGAACCGGGCAATAGTTACGTAAGAAGCCAACTAAAGATATTATCCGTTCCGTTTCACGGTGTTCGCTGTGTTTCGCATGCTCCGGACAACGACCACGAACAAATACGAGTCGTGTTTATTTCAACTATTGAGAAAAAACGAACAGCGGTGGTATAATCACCATCTCGGTTCAGAGGAAACAATGCTAATTAGCGGCGCGACGTTTTGATTCCTTAATTGATTGCTCCGGCGAACTCCTCTTTGTTTAAAATGGCGACACGGTTCCTCAACCCGAGTTACAAAACATCGTTTTAATGGCTTAATTTTTATCGTGTGATGTTCTTCGAGGTGCTCCAGCAAACATTCCGTAGAGTAGCGATAATTACTATAAGACGTTAAAATAATATATTTTTAAGGCGCTTATTTTAAAAATACCAGTACCTACATAATGTTCATTCTTTCGTGAAACGATGATAGGTTTTGACAATAAAAACAAAAACAGTTGGTTGTATCCTTTGGATACACAACTCTCTTGATATATCTTTTTGTAGTATTTCTATGTTGACTCAAAATTTCATAATTATAGTTCAACGAAATATTTCTTTTTTTTATTCATTTTGTAAGACACATTTCTTTCAGCGACAACCAGTGTTTTCCAAGCTACCAATTTAAAAGTTTTTTGAACGATTATATGGAACAAACAAAATTTACTTGCAAAATTAATTACAGGAAATCCAGTCCATAATAAAAGCATTGCTGAGAACATGCAAGGAAATACTTTTTTGTTTTATATTCGATAAAAAGAATAATTTAGTATTGCATTTTTGAAACTTTATAATATAAAATATTAAAAATTGAAGAATATTAAGCAGAAAACTTGGTATATTACATTGCAAAGTGCATGTACAATGTGATTAAAGTCGTGTCTAATATAGATGGTGCAACAAACGTCAAGAAGATATGCAGGTAATCCAATGAACTATACATTTTCAACCTAGGGACCCTTTCACACTTTGGACACTTTCAGTTGGTCACAGTGTAAGTGATAGCCATCGTGGAGTGGAAATTACCTTCGGCAACAAAGAAATCGCACTAGCGATCATCCTGGACATTCAGAGCGCCTTTGATAACGCGTCGTTCCTGTCGATGGAAAGGACGCTGCAAAAACGTGGAGTCGACACAACGATTACGCGGTGGATCGGCAACATGATAAGAACAAGAAGGTTCTCGTGTCGCAGAACCTTTGCACGATCAGGGCGGCTGTGGTCAGCTGGCTGGCCCGCAGGGCGGCGTACTGTCACCCGCTGCTATGGTGGCTTGTGGTGGACGACCTGCTATCTGAACTTCGGGGAACGGGCTTCCACGAGCAGGGCTATGCTGATGACATCACCATTCTTGTCTGCGGGAAATTTGAGGGCGTGATATCCGAAAGAATGCAGCTCCCGCTCAGGCTTGTAGAGAGGTGGTGTATAAGAGAGGCTCTTAATGTCAACTCTAGCAAAGCGACTATGGTGTCGTTCACATGGAGGAGGAAGCTTCCCAAACTCCAGTGTCCCACTATATTCGGCTATAAAATACTTGTATTAACCGAGGTTAAATATCTCTTGGACGCCAAACTGCTGTACAAAGCACACCTAGAACATGTGACGAACAAAGCCATTAGGAACTTCTGGGCCTGTAGAGGTATGTTCGGTAACACGTGGGGCTAGAGCCTGCAATGGTACACTGGCATAAAGCAAATCTAGGCAGTGCTATAAGTGCGCTTAGTAAAGTCCAAAGATTGCCTGTTTGGGGCATACGGGTACCATTGTCCTCGGCACGGCCGACTGCTGCACTATGGGACCATTCTTGGCTTCCCCCGCTGCAGTTGGTGCTGTGGTCTGAGGCAGTCCTAGGGCCTCAGAGCAAAATGTAGTGGGATGCAAGGGCTTCTCCGGCAAGATCAGAGACCACACCAGTACCTTCAACTACATCGTACAGACAGTACCACTGTCCGTAAAGCCAGATAAGATCTCGCCCGTTTTCAGCTTCTCTGGGGGATACAGCGTAGATATCTCCAGTAGGGAAACTGCAGTAGCGTACATCCGCAGACCAAATCGGGGTCTATCTCGTTGGTTCTTCGATGCCTCGAAAACGTGTAATGGCGCGGGCATTGGAATTTGATGGGACGGAGAGCGGGACGGCGAAGCTTTTAGCCTAGGGGCTCCCTACAATTTTCTAGGCCGAAATTATTGCTTTTCAGACTTGTGCTGAGGACATGTCAAACTCCCTACGCAAGAATTGAAGGGTAGAAATCTTTCCGGCAGTCAGGTTGCGCTCAAACCTTTGCGGGCTGTTAGAATTTGACTTCTCAACGACAAATGCACGAGCCGCTTGCTTGAAAGCACCCTTAAAAACACTTTTACTATTAATGGTGAAACTACATTCATCTAGTGTAGCTTTAACTTGAAGGCCTACTGACTTTCTTGGTGTCTTACATTAGCAAGTGTAATACACAACACGCTTTACTATATCATTACACTATACCTTACCAAACGTCAGAGTTTAAAAATTATCAAAAATATTATGAACTTATGTAGACCACTTTTGATATACATTTCTACACGTAGTTCTTTCTTACGAACGATACAATAGAAAGAGGAATATTAAATAGAAAATTATTCTGCGTCTAAAAGTTTTTTCAAACTTTGTGTAAAATGATGCATAACATATATAATATTAACGGTAGACTTTGTATCATTGTACAATTTATCGTCATTAAAAGATATATATAGTTCTTAGTTTATTTGTTGTAGTATGATGTCAAACAGTGTAAAATGTTTGCACGGGGTCTGTATTTATCACGCAATCTAATACGAGAAGTTTGAAACATCCTGTAATTGAATTTTGCGTTTAATTACCTGAAGATAACGTTAACTATAATTTAACATTGACATTGACACCTGTTGCGCATGTAAGCGAAAGTTACCGGCTTGCCGTTGGATGTAGCGATATATTTATGTAAACGTGCACTTCTTGAAGGCTGATGAAGGTCAACTGAAGCGTGGTGTTCACTTCCGAACATGCCTTGACAATATTTCTTTGGCCAGACAGACGAATGTTTTTGATGTTGCATTTATTTCTAGCAATTAATAATTTGTTTGGGAAAGAAAAGTATTAAAAAAATATTGGACAAAAAATATTAAAAAATTAAATAATACAAAATAAAATAATAGTAATAATAATAAATTAAAAAAAAAAGCAACATCATGTTTTTCGGGTGGTCCATTTATCGTGCTCTCCCCAAAATTTGGAAGCAGTCAGTTTTATGAAAAACAGTTTCAAGTAAAAGTTTTAATACAAGAAGACGTTTACCAAATGATTATACAGTCATAGCCATAGGAGAGCACATGAAGGTCATATGAAACTCAAGTTGTTTTTTTTTTATTGGAACATGGTATTTTTTTAAACAAATTTGAAAAGAGTCTAATAGTGAATAGAAAAGTACTAAAACTTATATGGCCTAAAGTTAACATTAAGTGAGATATTCAAGGAAAACTTAAGCAAAGTAAATGTAAAATAACTTCAAAAAATTTCATGAGAGTTTGCGCTTAAAAACCAGGTGCAAAATAAACGCGCTCGGTACAACTTCATTACATGATTTAATTAATAGGTGACAACTGTTTTCTTAATGTCCTGTTTTCCGATGAATCCACCTTCACGAATCGTGGGTAGATAAATAGGCATGATATGCATTATTGGGCAGTGGAGGATTCTACGACAGGTAGAGCGGCAACATATTGTGCGGAATTATTGGTACTAAAATAATTGGACCTTATAAAGAAATAAGAGGTAACTTAGATGGCAATAACTACAGCGACTTTTTAGCAACGTGTTATCGACATTGTTGGAAGATCTACCTCTAGAGTAGCGAGCAACAATGTGGTGCCAACATGACGGGTGTCTAGATCATTACTCACACAGATGGCTCGAGAAATATTAAATAGGGACTATGCCAATCGCTGGATAGGATGTGGGGGACCTGTGCCTTGGCCTGCTCGTTCCTCAGACTTGACCTCACTCGATTATTTTTTAAGGGGTTCAATTGAAGACAAAGTGCATCGTAATATCTCAACAACACCTGAAGATATGGAGCAAAGGATATATATGCATGTTCAGAAACTACGGAAGATTTGTTATTAAAGTCCGCGATTCGTTTTTCGTAATATTGAAGTCGATGGTCAACATTTTGAATATTTACTTGAATAAGTGTTTGTTATTGCTCCATAAAATTAATTACTTTTAAAAACACAAAATATTCGAAGGGAATATTTCATCCATATCTAAACAGACTGTATCTCTACCAAGCTTCATCAGATTCTGAATGAGACCTAGAGAGTTTTCTCTGCAAGTTCATCGACAATTTCAGAATGACCCTGACACCAAATACGCACTATAACATAAATTGAATTTATAATTCATTAAGGAATTACAGTTTTTTTAAACGTAGGAATAAACAAAAAGGTTTAATTTGGTTTTCAGATAGTACAATTTTCTACACTAATAATGATAGGATTTATGATGTTGATCAAATTAACAGCAAGAATATATTATTTTACTACAGTTTGCTCCGTAAAACATGGTCAATAATGTCAAGTTTGCCTCGCACTTATTATTCGATAATCAAATTTGCTAATACTATTACGATCCATTTTAAAACGGAAATTAACTAAATGTTCATGGTTCTGCATACTGTAGAATCACTTTCAATGCAATTATCCAGCTCGTAACATTAGAATAACTAACGTGATTATATTGCCGGCTGTCTTTAAACATATAATGCGAGAATGAATTTGAAATTTAAATTCTAACATGAAGAATTGAAAAAAAGTGTATGTAATAGCTAATATAATTGCGGCTTGCATGTTTGAAAATTGTTGTAATTTAGCGTTATAGTATAAAGTACTAATGTATGCGTCTTTCTCATATAATTAATAACTAGTTTTTGTTACTTGTAATAATTGCTAATAATGGGCCCAGTGTACTCCTAATTATAGTTCAACGTTACAGTCGTTTGTGTCTGTTCGCGTGGATACCTGTACAAGTGCTGGCTGCTCTCAGTACCAAATAAGTATGTGTGCGGGATAGTATGATACGTTACATGAATATTTATGGATACTTACGGAAACAATAGGCGGCTTTCCGTTTCAAAAATGTAATGCTGACATATATGGCTACCACAGTAACAAATACTACAATAAAATCAATGACACTGTTAAATTGTATAATCGATGAGACGATAAGCCTGTGTGTGTATATCAGGTTGGTCAAGTTTATTTAGCAAATGTATTTGCTTTTATTTTTATTTTATATTCGAGTGGACTCTGTAAGAGCTTTTTTATTATTCAACATTTAACTTTGTTTATTAACGACCTACCAAGAGGTAAAATGCATCTTACTACATTGGGACAAGGGCATTGGCATTCTACAGCTCTTTTTCAAGTTTCAGGAACCTAAAGTATTTTTACTAATATGCTTCTATCATTTGTATTAAATTACAGGACATCTTTAGGAACTATACAAACAAACTTAAAATAGGCTCACCAAATTATAAGTTGAAGCTAAAATATTTTACAAAGTTGTCAAATAGGCATTTTTGTCACAATAAATATAGAAATATCTACAGCAGCTCTCTCATTTGGATAATTCCTATCCATGTGATTCTATATTTTTATTTGCTACTATTTTTGCTAAAGCTATTAATGCATTTCGGCGATTTTCGTGCTTGTAATTACGGAGTTTGTTTATAAATGCTTACATTTTCATTTTTTTTTGCGTTACTTATATCATTTTAGCATTTATTTCCTTTTACCAACTGCATCATCTGTCGTTAGCTATTGGTGATGTATATTCTTTCTTTTGTTTATTAGATCTTCTCTGATATCATTTCATTAGGATCCTTCTTATAGTGTTTTGAATTTCTCTTTTTATTGTTAGGTATGATATTCGCGTCCTTTAATCCTTTAGCATTCACTGGTTAAAATTTTAATTAGTAAAGGTCATTGTCTTTTTCCTCATTCTGAATCATTACGATCATTGTGGAACCTAGATTAAAAAATAATGTAAACATAAATAATCTTGGAGATTACATTATAGATGGTTAAAGAAACTTTCAATGTAGCTTTTTTGCACATAATTACATAATGTTCATTCTTATTCCTTTGTGAGGTAAGATTGGTTAATATTTAGGATTCCTAAGTGGTTTGCTGCACGAAATTCCCTATTAATATTTACGAGGGTAACAATTTAGTCAAATATTTTTTTTGGCTTAGCATTGATATTGTAATGATAATTTGATAATGTTAATGATATTTTACTCCAAGTGGCCCAGTTTTCAAAAAATACAAATATGCAAAACAAACAATTAATTTAAAACGTTTTAGATGTGAGTTAGGTGACACCTCTAACGCATGAAGAGTTGTTAAATCATATCTCCACACCTGTGTCTATACCATCTGAACATATGCGAATCGTCGACGGCTAAAGTAATGTAAAACAAAAGAAAGGCACACTGACGAACTTTTTGCCTTATTACATCTTTATCTTACACATCGATATATTCTTATCCGACACATTAAACTTCCTATAGTTTCGACGACTCAAGGCAAAACTCCAAAATCCGTGCAGAATGCAACTATATATTGTTGTTACCGTATAAAATTAAATGTAAAAATAACTGAAAATCTGAGCATGCGCAATCGTGGATAGATTTGAGTTTTATTTCCTTTAATTACGTAAATTTTTTTCAATCAACTGCACGTATTTTACCTCCTTGCGTTTTATTGTTGCATGATTTTCACAATAAACAGAAGGTGGACCACATTGCTTCAGAATGCGAACAGCTTTCAATACTTGTGTATTAAAGCTCGCCGCAGTCACCAACAAGCTCCGACTTCCATTGTTATATTTATGCAGTCGTTGCATACGAGCAGCAATCTTAATATTATATCCCTATCTAATGTTATGGACGGACAAAACCGGTATATATACCAGCATTGCCCGGTATTGATCGCGAAACATCTAATTTGAACAGGAACGTAGTATTCACAGAAAGTAAACGTATGGGCAGATATCATTTGAAATCAAATGACCGGGCTTTTTGTCGCATTGACGCCAACTTAAAACGGGAATAAGTAGTAGAAAATGAGATCTTTGCTGTACAGGAGCGGTCCAATATTAATGAAATCTTACAAACTTTTTGAACGGCGTGTGGTGGACGATGTTGGGTACAATTATGCTCAACAATTAAATAGATTGCGTAAGCTCATTTGCGCCGTCATATTAAGTTTAATTTTAAGCGATAGTTGGAATATGACTTTCGCTGTGTGCATTAAATTTCACCATCAAAGTATCACTTAAAATGAAACCAAACTTAACATGTCGGTGCAATTGGGCATTCGTGCACAATGCATTAGGCACTTACACTTGAAATACTAAAAGAATGAACTGCATAAGATAAAAATATTGTATATAGTATTAAGTCAATAAGCAATTTATTCGTCCGTTAAACAGAAAATTTGTAGAGCCGTCAATACAATAAATGACATAAATACACAAACACAAATACAACATGTTCAGTGTTTCTGTTGATGATGATAGCTTTGCTATTGAAACCTACGTCCAGTTTAGTGCAATTTGTGGTAAAGGGTCTAGAAGAAATTTGCACAAATACAATAATTCACAATATACATTAAAATTGTCAGCTTTGCGGATTGCCGCTACGTTGCCAGATCACAAATACCCTCCTTAAACTCATCAATGCTGTATAAGCACATATCTATTAAAATTTCTTTTAATTTGGTTTTAAATTTGTGATTTGGCAAATTTCCCAAACTTTAGGGCATGGCGTTATATAGTGCTACACCTATAACCCGCGATTTATTTATACGATATCTATATTTCATTATCTCGTCTTTACCTCTTGTGTTGCGATCATGGATGTCTCGATGTAACGACAGCTTATGGATATTATCTTTAATATACATTAAATTTTCGTATACTATTAAAGGAAACAGAGTCATTATTTTAAGACTATACGAAACATAGGCTTATAGTGCTCCTCAAATCTCGCCTGAATTACGCTCAGCTACGTACTGCTGCTTATTGTAATGCAAATATCCTTTGTAGTTGCGAATGAGAAGCATTATCCCATGCTAGTATTCCATATGAAAGGACAATATGAACTAAATATACTTTACAGCTAGCAAATTTTGAATGTACGCGTGCGATCGCCATCTTTTTTGAGTTTGTTATAGCCAAGAGCAGTCAATAAGAAGGCCTGAAGGGAATTTTTGCCCTCTGAGATCAAAAGTTCCGACGCTGTTTGTCCATCTTGTTGAGATGTGCTTTAATATTGTTGCAATGACTTAACTCTACAAAGCTATCTCTGGAATGAACATTCATCTAAAAAATGTTTTCACACCATTGTCTCCAAATCCAGAATGCGCGCTTCGGCAATGTTCGGGTGTTTGAAGTTGGATTGGCGCCTGCTGTAGACACTTTATTTATTTACACATCTAATCGGCAATATAATTAAAAAAAGATGTGTGTGTAGAGTGGTATATAAATCGTGTTGCCGTGGCAGGTTTTTTTACTCTGAAATCCAATGCTATTCAATGAAATTTCAATCAGATTGTGTTTTTTTTTTTACTTGCATAATATGGTATGAGTATAATCACAGGAAGAAATCAAGCAAAATAATTCAGGCATACTTGCACGCTTTTAGGTTTTCATTTTATTGCGTAACGTGTACTTTACTGCGTCTTGTAATATTTTTTATTTATGTTCCAACGCCACATTTTCATGTCTGTTCTTAATTATACAAAATGAGGATGGAACACATAATATATACCCGCATACATATTGGTGCGTGGTATAACGCAGTGGATATATATTATTCTAAAGGATAGAGAAAGAGTAAACGTCGAAAAAAATAACAGTAGCCAATTAGTGTAATTAAAAACGTACTTTACCATTGTGATTTATTTCGTCGTGATTCAGTTTGTCGTTGTATTTTTTTATCGCTCACACAACTTCTAATTTTAAGTGCTGTAGGCGTACATAAATCCACTGTGTAGAATCTAATCTTTGTCGATCGTAATAATTCCTATAATTAAACAAGCAATAGTTCGGTAGAAAAGAAACTAGAATTAATTTATTATCTCTATTACGGTGAACACGCTCTTGCATTGTGCAGCTCAGTTAGTTGCAAACCAAAAATTACATACCGTGAATGTGGGCTATAAGTCAATTGTGATTAGACTATTTATTGTTGTTCCGAGAGAAATAGTGAAAGGCTGTTTGATTAAAGTATGGTCCGTTAGTTTTCGATGTGCCGCTTTTAGTAATCCTATGTCTCTTGATTAGAACACAAAAACAATGTACTGGGATTTGTTATGATATGGAATAAATTAAAATTTTTAAAATTTAGGGTTCTGTGATATGATTGTCATCATAAGGACTTTACCGCCACACTAACATCAATTGAAACTATTGTTTTTCTCTAGCTTTAACAAGGAATTGTTATTTAAAATATTCTAATAATTACTAAATTATAAAGAGGTATACTATTGTACTACGGTTATTCAACTGTACTAAAATAGTACAATAGTACGCTTTGGCACAACATTGAATAGAAGTATAATATTAACAAACAAACATTTACAATTTTACACATGATATATAAAAGTATTATACAATAAGCTAAATGATACACTTTTGCTTTTGCACGTGCAGGAAAACGGCTAAGCTAAGCATCTTATTGCGGCAGATCGTCTGAGAGATAAGTGAAATTCCTTTGTGGAATTGTATATACTTAATGATGCTTAATAACTGATTGCCTTCATTGCATTGTTTAGATGTTAACCCGCCAACTGTTTTGCGTCAGGTCTCTATTCTCCGGGACAAAAGCCAATAACGCACAAACATTCCAAAGGGCTTCGCGTCGTGTTCTCAAACCAATGCGATGTGACAACGATCAGACCAGACTTTCTTTTATCGTGGCCGACAACGATATGCGATGTTATAAAGATGAAAGGGCAAAAGCTGTTATTGTGTCATGTAATTATGTACAGAATATGGATACTTATCGCAAATGACCGAGCATTAAATTTATAGCATACCAAAAATAAAAGAACCATTTCATCTTTGTAATCTACAGTATACGACTAACAATGAGCAATAAATGAGTTTAGTCACTTTTTTTTGTATAAAATTCGTGCTGGTTTTAAAAGAAAATTATGTAACGTTAGGATATTTTTACATCACAGGATGTATTAAAATTAAATAAAGTATTTACTTGAATTTTTAATTCGGGACGATCTTCAGAAAATAATGAATTTAGGAGATATACCAATGAGGTAGGTATTAGTAATGTTACATTTCGGCCAAAATCCAGCTTTTTGAGATAAGTTCCTGTATTCTCTTTGTATTATTTTATTTGTCATTATGTGGCAACTTAACTTCAATAGAAATGGATTTCAGTAATAGTAATACCTAATACCCTAACTCGTGGAGGGCTGATTCTACGACCTAGTCACCATAACAAGGACACTACGGTTCATAGAAGGAATGCTGGACGGCTCTTCCTGGTATTGAAAGAGCATTCAGTGATATAGGCTCTGATTATATCTCCGGATCTCTTATAAACAATGAAGTAGGTACCAGTTTAGCAGATTTGGTGGTTTGGATGGTCAGAGGATGCCCTCAGCGTGGATTTTTGTTTCTGGTTCTTGTAGTATCTAGGTGGGCTAATAGAGACAGTTTTCATGAATATAGTGTATTTGATTACGCAGGCGATGTAGTTATCATACCCCTTAACACTTAACAGCCATAAATTGGATTCCTATTCTTTTATAATTGTTTCTAATTATTTGTCAAAAATTCATAATCATTCTAATTTATATTAGTAATAATTATAGATGAGCCCCAAAAGATAATTCCATTAGTTATTCTGGTCGGGGGGTACGAAACAACATGAAGAATGTCTTTGAAGCATTAACACGGAGTTACAACAAAACAACTAAACCACTGACAGAGCTCCACCAAAAGGGTGTTCGCACGGTCACGGACCTGTCCCTGATCGCTCACAAAAACTATAGCAGTAGTATCGTCCGCGTATAAAAACTAAGAAAAGTTAATAAATTTGACTATGTCATTAATAAAAAGAAGGAGTAGGAATAAAACCGGACCTAGAATCGATCCCTGCGGAACACCAAGGTATGTTGGCAAAGTAGAGGAATAGAAGTATTTGATAGCCTTTCTCGACTTAAAAGATACCTTGACATACTGAACACGATCAGACAAATATGACCGAAACCAATCGATAATCACACCCTTCACTCAAATCACGGAAGATACCAGTAGGATATTGAGCAGCATCTAAACAATCTACGATTTATAAATGAATAAACGGCCGTAATTGTCGGGTGATTATGCCAGAAGCAATATCCGAATTGAATGCGCATGCGTGTAATTTTTATTGCAAGCAAGAAAAATTGCGAACTGTAAAGCGGCTTTAACACTTGGTTGATATTAGTTTACCTTACCTAGGATCTTTACTGTTACTGGTCAGCCTAATATATTATACGGAGAAATTCGTATATTGTGCATATATTCAATAAATGAGAGTTTAAGATGAAAATTTCATTATTATCCTAAATTGTAGGACGAGATTATGCCAGTGTGCATGCGTTAATTACCTAACGCTAATTAATTAACTTATGTATAGTGGCTTAATATGGCCCTACAACTATTGTTATTGTTTATAAATACATATTGTAGTTTCCGATCGATAATTTAGCAAAATATCTTCACGGTAATAATCAGATTTCCATCTTATATTTTCATTCACTCATTTTTCTACTTATTACAACACAAAAGTGCTTGAAAAATATTGAATGAGCAATGAAACGGCTGTAGCAAAATAAAATAACAGTATTTATGAAGACATAATTTCATTGCAACTGCCCAGAAACCCAACAGAAGAGTGAAATCCAAATTAAATTAATAGTAAAAAAAAAAGCCTGAACAGGTATACTAACAACTATAAAAAAGTTAGATATACACTAGCAGCTATAATTGTTTATCATCTGCATATTTTCAGATTATTAAATTAAACCATAGTTTCTCTGTATGAAAATATTAAACTAGTGACAAAATAGATCTTAATAAAATCGTACGTAATACTCGGTTTCGGGTAATACCCGGTTCGGGTAAAGCTCGATTTCGGGTAATACCCGGTTTCGGGTAAAGTTCGAACTCGGGTAATACCTGATATCGGGTAAAGCTCGATACCCGGGTAACCCGGAACCGGATAGTGCACTAAACGGGTACCCAACTACTGAAAAAGACGGGTTTCGACAGCCCTAGTATATAATAATACAATAGTAAGGCCTACATTAACATGTGCAGTGAAACATGGGCAATAAATACAAAACACGAAAGTAAATTAAATGCAACGGAAATAACTTTTTTAAGAAGATTGAGGAAAAGACAAGATGTGATAGAATACCAAATGAAAGCATAAGAAACTCACTGAAACAGGAAGGAATAATGGAATTTATCGAAAAAGAAACGATTACGATGGTTCGGTCATTTAACAAGAAAAAAAGATACCAGATTAGCGGTAGAGGCTATTAGACCTCCTCCCAGATGCTTTGCTGAATGTTCAGTTAAATTGTATGGACTTCTTCGAGGCATTTCACATGCCCATGAAAAAATATAATGTTTATCTTTTGTGTAAAGCATTACCAAATCATATTCAGAATTTTCTTGGTTAAACGGTTTCTTGAAGAAAAATTTACAACTATGAATTACTCAAATAGCTGAAGCCGCAAGTTTTAATAGAGCAATAGGTTTTAACAGAAATTAAGTCAAATCAATTATAATCGTTTTTCGTAGAAATATAATTCATAAACTTTTCTATGTTTGCAATCTGCACCTCCTTGATTCCTTTGTATCGTTTATTTTATTGCTAGTTTAAAAAGTAATTTATAGAATACCCATTGTATTATTAAATTTTCATTGCGAAAACGTAACGATATTTTAGGCGATACGTAGGTCTCCTCTATTCATTTTTGTTGCCCGATATATGGGTGCAATTTCAAAACAAAGCGAGAGATAAACACGAATGCAATTTATGTAGAGGTATAAGCACAAAACCGTTTACAGCGGGAAAATTGCCATACGGCCAGAGAGCCGTAGAGCGCCGTTATCGGTACGAAAGGATCGAACAGCTTTATTTTATTGCTACGTTTGCGTTTTCTTACTACATGTATACATACCCATGTATACGTGCGGTGTGCAGTGGTGGCGCACGAAAAATGACCATACAAGATACGAATGCAACGAACACGTCAAGATATCATACGGGGAGTTCTTTTTCTACGCGGACGGGTTGGAAATTAAAACTGCTTCACCTTTGACTTCGGAACGCTGGATTCCTTATGCTTTATTAAGGACTGCTTCTAAGTACAGGTCGTAATATAAAAGCATGGAGGTAACGTGCAGTTTTACCTTTTCGGATCTTTTCTTGATAAAGATGTGGGCAGCTGCATTTATTATACTCGTTTTGCTTTATCTATTGAAAAGTAATCATGGCAATAGCGTGCCAGGAAAGGGAAGAGAAATAAATAGCTAACAAAGCAATTCTAGAGAGCATATATATAGATAGCATGGTGTCTATAGCTGAGTTAGGGCCGTTTTACACCTAGCTATTTATTGTGCAATTTATTGGCCAATTTAAAATTTTACGTGCATAATACGAATTAAATACGTGTTATACACGTAAAATTTCAAATTGGCCAATAAATTGCGCAATAAATAGGTAGGTGTAAAACGGCCCTTACTCACACTACATACAGGATTTGCTTACCTTATCACTTGAGCGTTCCGTATGTTTGTATAAGTATGTGCACCTTTGGTTTATGCTGTATTTATTAAAATTAGTGAACAACAATAAATTACGACATAATAAAAAGAAATAATAGATTATGTTTAGATTGTCTATTAAAGTCTTTTGTATTTCTGATAGATCTATCTCATATAAAACAAGTGGATTTATTCTTCTGTGTGGATTTCCTATCTAGATAGAAGTTCTCATGATTCAGAGGTATAATAGCGTTTTTGTACTAGGGCAAAGAAATATCAGAGGTGATTAGAGAATATGGTCATGCATGTTGAGTAACAAACAAGACGGAAGAATTTAACGTACCCAGAACAGAGAGTCCTAGCCCTATAAGATCTCCCATAAAAGATGGTGTGTTAAAAAAGAGGAAACTGAATGGGCAAAAGCTGATTGTTTCTTTCATGTACTACCTTGAAAGGTTTATAAAGAATGTCATGGATAGAAAACTTAACACAATATTAATTAAATCATACAACAAACTTTTTAACTAAATTTATACAAAACAAACTTAAAAATTGTGAAAAATTCTCGGTAAATCGAAAAACAGCTGTTTAAGCAAAGAAACCACCCAAAACAAGCAAACTGTGCAACTTAAAATACACTCGCGAAAAGGGTTGTCTAACCACAGCACTACGTATACGAGAATAGAAATTAGAAAATTCTTTTATTAATAATGTTGTTTCAAATTCAACGCTATATCCAAATATGAATTATGAAATTTTACCAAAAATTTTTAAAGCGTCGAAAAAGAAAGCTTTAAAATGGGTATTATTTTTGCTGCATAACTTGTTTTGTTTTGAAATAAAACAAAATCAACAGCATAGACCACATTTCTAATGTTTTTTTTTGTCCCAAAACCACGAAGTGCTTCTTTCTTTTCCTCTTCGCCAAATCGCCAGACCTATCCCTAATGGATTTCTTCTTTTGGAACTACATAAAAAATAACGTACAAATTTCGACCATTTAGAAATGTCGACCACTTAGAAAATATAGTTGGACAATGAATCGGGGAAATTAATCCTGTTTTTTTTACGAAACACTGCTCAGAGTATTTAAAACTAGATCGACAAAATGTTTACCAAACGGAAGACGACATATAGAAGTTCAATAGAAATTCGTTACGTTAATTAATCTGTTGTTGACATTACAAAGGGATTGTGTTTTATTTTTTCTTTTATGTGGCGATTAACATAAAGCCTTACATAAAAAGAAAGACGAAATTAAACTAATTGCGAATTTATAACAATTACTAAAAACAAAAATTTCAATTAGATGTTATTATTTTGTTTCATTTGAATGAAAAATAATTCGCATTTTGAGGTTTTTATTTCCAGGACTATAATATTTTTGAAACTAACTAATTTTGACATAGTATACACAATTTGCTCTCAAAAAGCATATACAGGATAGGATGCGACATCTGTATGATCTCAATAAATTTTGTAGATAAGCTAATTCCGAAAAAAACGATTGAATTTTTTTTGCTAAAATTAAGGGAAACTTCATATTTAGATGTAGAGTTGAACTTGAACATTTCTTAATGGAAAAATTAAACATTAAAATTATTAAAAAAATTAAATCCAAAAACTGAGGTACTTACTCTCTTAGCGTCATTTCATATTTTTGACCATGCCTTGTGCACAGTTAGATTCTCAGCAGATTTGTTGAATGTTATTTTAGTTTAAAGACACGCTGAGTATTTTGCAGAAAAAAAGATTCACAATTTCAAAGACAAAGAAAATTCCCATATGTTGCGAACTTTCTACCGGTCACTGTATAATATTTACTTAAGATTTTTATCACTTCCACGAAAATTTTTCGTTCAAAGAAAAATATTTTCAATTCTAATTAATACTTGTTGGTACAAATAAACATTAATTTTAAAATGTGGTAGGTACTGTGTTACATTTATTTTAAAAGATTTATTAAAGAATTGAAAACATAAACCTTAGGAATGTGTTTCACAAACACTACGATTTTTCTATGAATTCCTCAAGATAGATCTGGTGATTTACAGTTCTCTACTCATTGTAAATACAATACATTATAAAATGCAAAATTGAATGTACATTGATATAGAACATATTTCGTACTTCAGAATTATTGGGGCATGTTCCTACAGCACAAAACGTATTGTAGTCTATGATTCCTCTTCATTCATTGTAAGAATTTATTTTATACACGTTTTATAACCAAGCCAGAAACCAACAATTAATCAAATAAAAGAGAAACTATAAGCAATCATAATGCCTTTAATACTACGCTAGCTACACACGATACGAAAAAAAAAAAACGTACAAACTAATTAACACTATAGTTGTATCAATAAACTATTCACAAACAGAGAAGTAACATAAATAAAAGAAATTTAGTTTATATGTAAAACGTAAACTTAT
Organism: Protaetia brevitarsis; assembly: GCA_004143645.1. NCBI lineage: Eukaryota > Metazoa > Arthropoda > Insecta > Coleoptera > Scarabaeidae > Protaetia > Protaetia brevitarsis. The sequence goes on from RXPK01000186.1 coordinate 3,965,334, forward strand.
GCTATTTTCGATTCCGCCCACAAGAATCCTTGCTACAATAAATTTCGTTTTGCGAAAAAAAAAACTTTATAAAAGAGATAAAATTAAAAAAAAATTAGTGAATTGAAATTTGAGAAAAGAAATCTAAATTTGGAACCGAAATGTAAGAAGAAAGAGAATATAGAAGAAATAAAATTTCTATTATTAAATTAATAATGTTTTATCAAAGACCCTATACAATTCACATAAAATAGTTTAGGATATTAATAGAGAAAGAGAATAAATAGCATTAATTACCATGTGAGGCTCGATCGACTTATTTGTGGTTTGTCGGCTAATTAAAACGTCATTTGTGCTAAAGTAGAAACCGATTCATGTAATTGGACAATCCAATATTATCTGAAATGCCCATAAGAAATATATAAAATATAACTACATTATAGACTGTGTTAACTCTGGCCGTTAAATTATAGCATTAATTTTCAATTTTCTCTTTAATAAGAATCTTAAAAAGATACGTCTTAGTATTATGAATTCCATTAATTCAAGTAATGCTATATTTATCGTAAGGCAGTAGGCTTGTTATCTGCATCAAAGGATACGGACAAATAATGTTTTTATTAACAATTACTGTCCTTACCACTCTCTTCAGAACGGTTGTATGAATGGAAACGCACAGAGGTAACAAATTCATTCTACTATCTACTGCCTTGACCTAACAAGCGCTTTTTCTTTAGTTTACAGCTTGATGTTATAACCTTCTTGTCCATTCACTTACCACATTGCGTCTAGTTTCTGCTGTTATTAAGGCTTTAGCGTTGCGGTTTTTGGAACAGATCACGTTTCCGATTACCTATTCTAGATGGTATCCACTACTATTCAATAGGTACGCGACTATAACCATATAATGATAAGATATAATTGTGTGGCAAGCGAAGTGTACCAGGATATTTTAACTGCACTCTGTAATAATAATTGTATTTAGCACTATGCGAATAATAACATGGTTTAATCCATATTTTCGTATCTTTTTAACATGAAAATATGATTATTTGATCAGCTATATTTGTTGATTATCTCATCTCACGATTATCTGTTGGGAGGTATAGTGAACAGGTATCAGGAAAGGAAACCCTACCATAGCTAGTGACGTGTATGAATATCTTAAATTAGTATTCTGTTAGATACTGTGCAATGTGCAACGGAAGTAAACAGAGGAAGTATATTATGCTGGCGGCACGCATTGGTGATTATGTTTGACCAAATGTAGCAGATGATTAAAACATGCGTAGAATGATTTATATAACACATCATAGGATGTATAGGTTCTAGTGTTGGGCAAAAGGAACGAGTCCGCTGGAATAGTTCCTTTGGAACTAAATCATACATCGGTACATTTTGATATCGTTCCGACTGCCATCGGTGCAAAGGAACGAGCACGCATTATAAATATAGCATTCGCCCAATCTAATCTATATAGATATTTACGTTTTGGAGTTCATAAAAATAAACTATTAGTATTTTTAAATGCATGTATTGTAAGATAAAAAAAAGACGAGTGGTTCCAAACAAAGACTTTACTCCGACAGCGTAATACACCCTTCTTATATGAATATCTATTATATCTTGGCCTTTGATTTATTTCTTTTGGGTTATTAAAGGTTGGCACAATGTTATGTGCTAAACATAAATTAATAACCAAAATAAAACTCGACAATCAGTATCTCACATATAAAGGCGTGCAAACGTCACTTTCTATTATTTATAAGGTTGTCGTTATTTCTTCTGCAGGCTTCAGTTGTGGCCGTACTTTCCCGTTCTTTCTAGGGAACTGTTTTCAAGTCATTTTTGTTTTAAATATCGTGATCGCAGATATTATTTTCTAAGGAATGTCATACATATTTGATTGCATTTAAATCTGGAAATTGATGTAGCGTCTACTATATTTTCGAAAGATTTTACAGCAACCACTATCTTGCAACATATTATAAGTATTTTGGAACTTTATTTGAACGGGTTAATTACTATTTTTCCCCGGAAAAGATTTTTTTATTACCTGTCTTACTATTTATTCTATATCTAGTACAGTCAACTTTCTGCTTGTAACTTTTTGTAATGATTTATCTGCTTCTTTTTTAGTTTTGTACCTTTTGTTAATAGATTGTATTGTTGCACTGTTTCCATTTATATTTTCTGTAATTTCGGAATAGGTCTTAAATTTTTATTATAAATGACTCTTTTTTCTATCGACTTAACCTCATCATTTCTGCAACTTTTAATCATGTGTTGTTTTGACTGCAAGCTAAAATTTTCTAAAATAAGGTTTATTTCTTTCTTTATTACCATTTATTTATTATTTCTACCACAATATAAACTACAAAAAAGTAGTACTGGCTACTTTCTCCTTGGTCCAACTTAAATATGGACATTAGTGGACTGATCTATTGTGGTGATTCCTTGATGTGGATTGCTAATTGAACAACCTATTGTTTTTTATTAATTATATTGGTTTTAGTGTGTGCAGTCGCGTCTAACTACTATAAATGTAATACATCTAAAAAAAATTACATATCCAAATCACTTTTAACTTTATGCCGTTGTTTCCGATCTGTAGTAGGGTACAATTTCCTAACTGCATTGGTATATTTAACAATTAATGTGCGGTGAATTACTGCAATGTAGTAACCACAAACATATAATTTATTTTACAATTACTTCTTGTAACTAACAATACTCATATCATCTATCACAATAGTACAATATAGCACATTCCATTGGTCGTTTCCATTGGGCCGCAGAGGGAGTTATATTCCACTCAATCCACTGCCAGACTCAGTGGCCGAGTGTTTTGCATTCCACTGGTGTACTGGCACCGAAAGAATGTATGTACAATATGTACATTGACAATGACTGCAAAAATCTGGTCCTCGCTTTGAATCGCGGTGCCAGTTCAGTGCAGCAGTCAATTTTTGGAAACGAATGAACATCATCTAACGAAGAGGAAATAGATACATTAGTGGACAATATTTTGTGGACTGAAAGTCTTTTTGTACTTACATAATCGCAACTTCATACTGAAAAGTGTGCGTACAATAGTTAGTGTATAAAGTGAAATTGCTGCTTGATGAAGGAACCAAATGTATGCAAATACATTAACATTCATGGTGACATTTAAGACGTAAATTAACTAAACTGTCAGACACTGTAATATACATATTTGACAGCTGTGACAGAACAAGTAGGCAGAATTAATTGTTGTTCCTACAAAAAATATTGTACAAATAAATATGTTAATACGCAATTTGTTCGTAAATAATTATTGAAATCACCATCTAGCAAATAAATTTCTACGATGTGACAAACTCGTTATTGTTTCTGTATTGTTGAGAATTATTTTCCACATTACTTTAATAGTTCAAAAGTTGATTTGATTGTATTTAATTTTCTTTTTTTTTTTCAGGTAAGGACATAACAGTTTCACTTCTGCATTGGTAAGTTAGTTTTCTGTGTAACTGAGCTGGGATATAACAAGGCAACGATTTAAACATAAATATTAAAATAGTAGATAAGGTTTAAGGTTCTAGGGCTTCATTATCACGTGAATTCTAATTTTCATTTGCAGTACACATCTATATTATATGTTATACGTCGCTATAATAATATTTAGTAGATTTTTATTAGAACAAATTCATGCAACTCTCAAATGTGGTTTAAAATAGAAGTGAGCAAAAACTTATGAACGATACTATATTGACATACATCCAAATTGTCATAGGAAGTCATTAAAATTCTCATCATCTCTTACGTAACATTCAACTGGCCCCATCCTGCGTCCCTTTAAAATTCAATCGTTTGACAGTTCTTTATAGGAAATCGTTCTCTTCGCCTCACCATGTCTTCGTGTCATAGTTAATTTTATCTATGTATACAGCCGCATAATAATAACAGTAAAACGAGAAATCTGTTATACGGCGTGTGCTTAAGATAATATCGGCGAAAATACACAGAATTTAAAACCAGTTTACGGTAGAGATAGTCCGGCATTAATTACCAAGTTTAATATGAATTTTCTCATCGAGCGTACGACGTCGTTGGTCGCTGTCTGTGGGCAGAGATGAGCGTTATTGAAATTCCTAAACGTTTTCCTAAAACAACCAAGAATTAAAATAATGCTAGGGATTTAATCGAGTAATAGATTTGAGTGCTTAGTTGGCTACCTTATATCATGTTTTATTAATAGTCAATCGAGTTAATTCAATTTATGAGGAAGTAGTAAAAACTTTTTCTTATTTTTTAAAATAAAATTTTGTTTTTGATGAAATTAATCAAAATACAAATAGATTGTTATTTGATGATGGCTTGTATGTAGAAACACAATCGCAGCTAAGAAGCTATAGTGAATCATTCAACAAAACAATCATTCAACCAATGGAAGAAAATAATAGATAACCCCAACGTAATAATTAGTATCACATAATTTTCTGTTAAATTGTGTCCTACGTGAGAAAAAAAAATGTGGAAAATTTTACTACAACGTCACCACATTTACTACAATCTGCGAGATGTAAAACTATATTGGGCTCTAAAAAATTAACGTTTGGCCATCTGTTGGTTAATAGTTTACAAAAGTACTCTGTGAGATCCTCACTTTTAATTGACAAAACTAGGGCCAAAAAGACACTAGCACTTTATATACGTATTTACAGATAAAATAGAAGGGTCTATTTTGCATCGCACTAAACAATCTATTTACTTCATTGGAACAACTTTGAACTGAACTAATTCCACTACAAATTTTAGCTCATTGAAAGTGAACCATTCTTGAGCTTAGTGCAAGATAGTTCATATTGACCCAACCTTGACAAACAATGCAATAGATTTATTTTAGTGTGCTTGCCTTACACAAATTTATGAATACACTTTTTCCACGTTTCTTATTTTTTTTGTAAATCAACCCCTACACTTTCTAACCAATATATTCTACCTAATGAACGAGCACACCTAATGAATGCAGCGTCCAGTAATTGATTATTTGTATGGAAACTAACTTTGGGTGCATGCTATACGGAGCAGGTATACGACAAAATCGAAGAAGGCAATACATTACAGCACACACACATATGCACATTCATTTACCCTACATTTTGAAAATAGAGCAATAACACAATATGTATCCATTTTTCGCTTGTTGTTTTCGGCTAAATTCTTTAACACTCGCAATAGATACCATTATAGAACCTACTTGGTTCATTTCACTAACACTAAGTAAACACACCCAAGCGCTATGCACTAACAATAAGTGCATTAATTTTTCATATTATTAGCACTAGTTGTTTCCTTTTTAGGTAAGGCCACTAGGTTAACTTATGTTTTATGTTATGTGAAAAAGATTCTTTAAAAGACAGGAATTTATTTTCTTTATATTTCGTTGTTCCAAAGTAATATTGTTATACTCAATGAAACATAAGGTAAGGCCGCTTTCATTCAAAGAATATATTACTAAATCTTAAAATCTTAAAACCTTAGAGTTTACAGAAAATCTAAAATCGCTTTAAGCTCAAACTGATTTTCTTATACTCAAGCAACATATTTCTATTGACAGATCAAATTTATATGAGATAGTTGTTCCTGAAAAATTCTACTTTATCACAGAGAGAAGAAATGAGTTGTTAGAATTAAAATGTATAGGTCTGCATTCGGAGAAGGGATTTTGCAAACCAAAGAAATGATTTTTATTCTTTGTTTAAAAACAATATGGTTTATATTAATGTAAAACCAGTATTCGTAAAACAGTATTTTTTTAGCTAAAGTTTATTTTTTATACTTACTTACTTCCTTATTTAAAAAAAAGAGCATATGCTACCAAAAAATAAGCTAGGTAAGCTCCTGTTCTTAAATGCAGAGCTGGAATAGATATATCCTAAAAGTATCTTTCACTTATAACAAATACTTCAGTGATTGCTGCTGGCATCACATTAAATTCGAAAAAATCAATTCTATCGTTAATCACTGTTAATCATAGTTCTCAATTTTGTCCATTACTTCCACCCACTATTAGTTTTAATATTTTATATTCACATATTATTAACTTTTTAATTCTTATCGCATCAGGTCCTATTTTTCTTATGTTTTTCAAATGTCGCACCAGTCTGTTTGAAGTAATGGATGACTGACCCGAACAATTACTGCTATATTGTTTGCAGTAATTATTACATATTTCTAAGTCTTATTAATTTTTTAATAAGACGCGACGGATAGAAGTAAATAGTCATAAGATACTTGCTTTTCAGTTTGAATGTATTGCCATAGGACATGGCTTCAAATTATGACATAGTTCGCGAAGATAATAAAGGTCTGCACTTTTAAGTTTTATTCTTTTTTTCGAATTTTTGACACAATAAGATAATTGGTTAATGTATAGTGTACTATTTAAAGTGTCATATAAGAGTCCATTTTGTGATGCCAAGTTGACTTAATATACGCCCTAAACATTTTTTTTTATTTCTATTGTTAGATGTTACGTTTATTATTACTAAGGGTAAAAAAGTAGAAAAAGAATCGTGTTCTTCTATGTTGTCCTGTTTATCAAAATTAACAAGCAGTAAATCTTTGTCTTTATTTAACATGTCTTCATATAGCTGTTTTCATCTTTGTTCCTGGCCGTTATATTGCCAGTGTCTTGAAATTATAGTTTTAAAATTTAAATACTTTAACAAAGATTTGCGGGGCTGTCAAAATTACACCTACAACTTTAGTCCAGCGCAGTTCATAAGATAAAAATGAATATCCTTACGAGCTTCTGCAGTTTTAACAAATGTGTAGCTACCTTTCAATCATCTACGTACTATTGCTACTGATTTGTGCCCTATTAAAGGAATGTGCAGTACCACCAAGAAAACTTTCAATCATCTGTAGTACATATAAAACGAAGCATCTTAAATATATTTTATAATGAGATAACTAACTACTTATGGAGTATCTCTTATATAAAAATATTTAGATACTATACTCTGATGGACCTTTGCGCTCCAACCGTATCCTGGATCTTCTTCTGTCCGACGTTACGTCAATACTAGTAAGGTACATCTTCAGGGCTGCTTGCTACTGCTTTTTCGGGTCAACAGCAGCCCTGAAGATGTCTCTTACGAGTGTGGATGAAACGTCGGTCAGAAGAAGCGGTTCCAGTCCAAAAGCATAGCAGAGTATAATATTGACAACGACTGCGGAAGTCTACGTTTTAGCTAATATTTGTTATATGATACGTTTGTAGTATCTCAGTTATTTTTAGTATTAGATACAGATACTTCTTAAAGGTATCTTTGCGCAAAGAAGTATCTTACAAATACGGATCTTAAATACAAAACTATACTTAGATAATTTAAAATACTTTTTTGCACAACATACCTTCAGCTTTAGTCAAAAGATTATCGAAGAAGAGATGTGAAGACCAGTACTACATTATTCTCGTAATTAACGATACCATTTGTATGTAGAGGATAGCACAAGGCACTCATTCTGATGAATAATCATTTTCTATACATATACTACACACCGTAAAACACCCCACCACAAATATCTCTATACTGTGTGGTGTTTAATATAGTAGAGTTTGTGATGAGATATTTTGAAGTATGTAGTGTCGTCACTGCCACAATTGCGAATATATAATTTTGTATATAGTGGTTTGTAGAAAATAACATTATTCATTATGTCACAGACATCAAACTAACCTAACTAAATTGTTAGCTTTATCATTTTTCTGAAGTAAATAACCGTATATGAATACAATTGAGAGTAACTATATATAGTTTCCGTAGTGCAAATGCATCAACAGAACCCGCAACCAATAATTATTATTTGCCAAACCTGCAATACATTATGCCGAAGATAAAAGACAGCGTTACTGAAAGTGTCTTGATAAATCATTTGTTCACTATATATGTAAATTGTACATTGAAAACATTACGTTCTAAAGTTATGCATCATATATTACCCAATCGACAACTCGATTCGCAATGCAGCCAATATGTAAGAATTACTTTATTTGCTCCATTCATTTGCCGCATGCGTTTGCATTCTTTCAGATATAACATTGGAATGTGTCAAAGCTCACTAAATTATGAGTATTTATGTCTCACTTTACAGCCGACGAAGAATTTTTAATTTTAAATTAGTTGAAAAAATCTTTTACGAATGCTTTGCTGCTTACCTATATTGTTCTTATAATTTCACCACGTGCTTCTTTCTATATTACCGGGAATGAGGAGTTACGAATACAATTTAGAGGTGTCGTTCTATTCAAATTTTATATCGCAACTTACCTAAAAATATCTGTGGAACTCTACCATCTGATTCGAAAATTATTTTTATTTAATGGGAAATCCATGGTAATCCGGAGATATAAAAGGCTAATGTTAATAGTTCTTAAAGCCATTTAACGGCTACACGTTAGACAACGGAAGAATACCGACCTATAACGTTGAATATTCAAAAGCGGTTGATACCAATCTATCTTAAGATGCTTATGCCCACTGAAAGTTGTTATTATCCCGAGAAGCTCACAAATCGTACTGTTTTCTTTATTTAACCACAAAAAACTTGTTTCTTTCCTTTTGGAATAATAGTAGAATTATATTATGGGTCTTATAGTAGTAGAAATAAATAGAGAGAACCACTTAAATTAACCATCAGTTACCCGCAAAGTGTGTCGTCTATTCATTTTTAAAATCTCGGACGATTATGTAAATAAAATGAAATATTATCTACTATTAAGTGAAATTGTAAATAATCTCGGCGTAATGGTAGCTGGTGGTATCCTGCAACATAATTACCAACGTATACTAATCAAACAACCGCAACAATTGACGCCTTATTCTTTTTGAGGTTACTGAAAGAATATCTATGTCCGCCGCTCGTGGTACATTGTTCGTCAGCAGAACAATGCTTTCTGTTTGTTATTCATTTATTCCGCTCACATTTGGAGTTTTGAACAGAAACGTTGGGACTCCCACGTGTCTCGGTTACTTCCTTCGGCAGCGATAGTCCGACATCGAGATCGCACGATCGATCTTTCCATAAAATTTTATGCCTTTTAACCCTGATTGAAGCGTAGAACTAACAGCGTAGTGCACACGATTTGGAACTAAACGTTGTAAGTTTAAATTATAGCCTTTAATTAAATATCCTGCAAATCTTGTAGGATACGATACGTAATGGTAGAATCGTGCATAGGTAGTGGATGGATATAGACATCCAGTTGAAGAATCGACATTGTTGAAGATAATATAAGAAAAACGGACATGGCTTAATTTACGTTAAAACTACACTGAGAGAAATATCCTTTTCATTTAAAAGGAACTGCATTAAACCAAAATTTTTACATTTTCTATATGGCCAACATGATTTGGTGTTTCCTTGAAAAGGAATATAATTTTAAATTCACGCATGTCTTCGGAAATAATATATTTTTCGTTGAAACAGTTTATTCTTTGAAGTGAAAGACATTGATAATTGATTCAAGTCTTCTTTATTTTGAACTTGAAAACTATGCAGATTGGCAGAAAACCGTAAGCATTTTGATTCAAGAGGTTTTTTCTTTTCTTATAACATTTATTCATTTTAGACTTAAGCGTAAACACAACAAAATGCCATGATCATTCTTAATCGAAATGAACATGAATTATCTCCAAAAACCCTTGCACTAAGATTTGCCGTTAGAATGTTGTAAATCCTAGTAGTATTATGAGAGTTGGTCGCAGTGACCATCCTAGCCCTCTAGTGTACCGTTAAAGATATCGTCTTTTCAATGGCGATGACTCCTATCGGATGTTGATCTGGTAAGTATACCAGATTAGTTTGTTACGATTGTAGTTTCCAGCCTATTTTGTGCGAAATATTATCTATTACTGGAATGAAATAGGGGATGCGCCATCTATGTGACAATTTTTCTACTACACATAAGTGCATTTGCTCATCTGCTGTACTATATGGGGAGAAAACTGCTATACGAAAATAAAATGGGATATTTATTTTTACTTCAATGTAAATATTTAGTTAAATTAATAAATACTGCGCTAGCTTCAAATAAATCTGCTAATCAAATTATTTGTTTGATTGAATACAGAAATGTTTTTAATATTCCTAAATCAAGTAATAATTTAGTAACTGTAACCAAATTCATGAAAAATGGTTGAAAACAACAAGATCGTTTTTCCCGTGTATAACAGTTTTAAAACCTTCAAACACTATATACTGCTGTAAAGTTTCTTGGTTTATAAGTAAATCTGCATTAACTGAAAAGATTTCCTTTATTTGTGAAATTTCTTTAACTTCACGCGAAAAATATTCACTTTTGTTCTTTATTGTTTGTGTACTTGAGACTTATGCACGTGGGAGCATGAACAAAACTAAAATACTTCCGCGTAAAAAAGCACTCAGCTTGAATACAGGTACTTGCATTTTCCGTTAAAAGGCAAAAGTTTTAAATCAATATATACATGCGTGTCCACGCAAATAAACCAAAACGTCCGCGTTTTTTATTTAAAATACTGTTTATAATTCAATAATATGATAACGTACTTAAAAGAAACTAAAATATGTTGTTAAATATGTACATAATAATAACAATATATAATAATTATGTAATGTGTATTGTCTTAGTATAAGTAAGCTATACAGACATTATAATATATTATTGAAAACTAAGGTGCATTCCATTTAATTATGGTTACTTTTCGTCGAAAATGTACTTCAGAAGAAAATAGTTTTCCGGCAAAACAGCACGGTACTTTCAATTAAAATAAACACTTCTGAGAAAAGATATTCTTTTCGTTGAACATGATGATAAAAACTAAAAGTTATAAAACTTTTCATTTAATGCAATCTCTTTGTGTGGACACAATACGATCATTGTTCGCTGCACAGTCAATCTTAAACCTCTCTCCGTTACATTCGCCTTACATTTTAATTACATTTGGGGTTGCGGTTTGGTGTCTACGAGCCTTTATATGTTTAACACAGAGGTGACACTATAAGTACAACTATATGTAAACAAAGACTTTTATATTAGTTTCCGGTACTCGTTAGGTATTCAATAGCTTATGATAAAAAACGATTTACTGAGATAAAATCGCAGTAGTTATGCAATGCAGAGCTTTTCAAATTGAAATAGCATAGGTCTATCGCACACCTGAGCCCAAGCTATGCCTACAGAAACTTATAACTACTTTTTAATCGTTAGCAATTAAGTCGCCATAACTTGTGTCGTTCGATTAAAGTCATTTCGGATCTACAATAGTAATAGCCACATTACTCTTCAAGATTTTTGTTTGCGCAACACTATCGACATACATTTATACATATAGGTCAGGTATACAGAGAATTCTTTATGGGCTTTCAAAGCACAATTTATATACCATTTTTTTATATGGATGTATACGTAGCAAGCAATCAAATGGTGTTTTCAGTTTGTAACTATTTAAAAGTTTTTGAAGCAGGAAATTATAAGCACAACAAATGGCGTCGTCTTATTTTATGTTACACTTTTTAAAATTAACTGAAAATTATAGAACTAAAAACAGCAGTGTTTCTTCTTCTACGTGAGAAAGAACTGGTTTACCTTCTAACAACATTCAGAGGCCAATAGTTTCATCGTGATCTTTTTGCATACCTACATTTGTAGAATTAAAGCTTTTTTTGTATACATACCTGAAAAAGTATAAAATCATTCGTTTACTTTACGAGACTTCTTTACCTGTATGGCTGTCATTAGTCCCGCTCTATGAGAGCCACGATGAAATTATTAAAAAGGCGAGCAGTAAACGACCACAGCGTGAACCTAAAGTGTCTTCAATTCTCTGAAATATTAAAAGGATACGATACAGCAAGCGCCTATTACATACAAATTGAGTGCCGGTTTACGGAGTTTAGATATCGAATTTATTTAACATCTAATGTGGATACACTGATGCCAATAGAGCGGTTTATTTTTTAATGCATACCTTAATGTGTCAGTCAGCGACTTGTCCGCTTTATGATTATGACCCAGTTTGAGTACGTTGTTGTAAATCTTTACATAGTTGCTTTACAGAAAATAAAATATGAGAGACCATAAGCTGTTTAACGACTAATAGATGAGAGTCATTGGGAAACAATTACACACTTAAAATAAAATACACACTTTGATTTAAAGTTGTCGATGTTTAAGGGTTGAAGTTAAGTGCTGGACGCTGCAATGCTTGTTAGCATACTAGGCTGTAAAGTAATTTTATGGACGTGACTGCAAAATTTTATTTGCTAAATGAATGAGCGTACGTAATTTTAGTACCCGCCCATAAGATTTACCTTACACGGTTATATTAGAAAAATATTCTTTAGTGAAATTACAACGTATAAACCAAAACTTCCCTGTCGTTAAACATAATTATATAATGCATAGAGAAACCATTGCGATCTTTGTGAATTATTTTTCAAAGCTGCATTTGAACTATAGAACTACAGATATTTTTTTTCAATAAAGTGGGCTGGTCACCAATGAGCTTAAAAGGTTAAGTAAAAGATTTTTTTTTCTGGAATATTTACTAATATGTTCCTACTTTTAAGAACTAGCTACTGTTTAGTTAATTTTATAGCAGAGGCCTGAATTCACGAGAGATCTACTGAATAAGCTTCTTGATTTGAAAAATGAAATAGCACTTTTAAAGGCTCAGTTAGCTGCCGGTCCAACAGAGGTACCTAATGATTCTAATTTCGAAGAAATTGTCAATGAGGTTTGTGAACGTCAAAGAAGGCGAAATAATGTTATATTGTATGGCGTTCCCGAGAGTGGTGCCTCAACGAGGGGGGATCGAATGCAGCAGGAGAAACAAACTGCCGCTGAAATAAACAAATATTTATCGGCCGATGCGAATGTAAGCGACATAACCCCGGTTCGTTTAGGGAAATTTGACCCAAACAGGGAAAATGGCAGACCAATAAAAGTCTCTTTGCCGCATGAAAGCATGGTCCATAAAATTGTTGGAAACGCTAAAAAACTGAAGGATAACAGCTTGTACAAAACCTATAGCATATCTTTAGACAAAACACCTAGACAAAATGCGTACTACAAGAAGGTCAAAGAAGACATGAATTCGCGGTTGGCGGAGGAGGAAGAGAATCTTAGGATTAAGTATATTAAGGGAATACCAAGGATCGTTCAGGAAAACTAAATAATTTGTCCACCAGATTACATCTTGCCTGCTATTACCAGAACGTACGTGGGTTACGAACGAAACAGCAGGAATTCTGTGTGTCGGTTTGTTCAGAAGATTACGATGTCATTGCTTTATCGGAAACTTGGTTTTCAGAAGACATTTCCAGCTTGGAATATTTTCCAAGATCGTACACAGTTTTCAGATGTGACCGCAGATTTCTAACAACCAATCAATCGCGAGGCGGCGGTGTTTTGCTTGCTGTGAACAATTCTATTCTATCCTACAGTTTAGATTTAAGTAATATTCACACACTGCATCCTAATATTGACTTAGTGGGGTGTAAGTGTGTGTTTAATAGTCAATTTGTTTATCTATTTTCTGTGTATATTCCACCTACTGTAACCAAACCTGATTATGAATCATTTACAGAGGCATTTCAAATATATATTACCTCGTTTTCTAATGTTGTTGTAATGGGAGACTTTAATGCTCCATACTTTAGTGATCTCAATTTAAATGATTTTAAATGTCAATCTATTACTCACTTTATTGAATTTAACAATCTAAAACAACTGAATAATGTTCTTAATGCTAATCATAGACTACTAGATTTAGTATTATCTGACTTACAAATAATAGTATGCAAAGATGATATAACTTTAGTTACTGAAGATCTTTACCACCCAGCACTTAATGTAAATGTTTATTATAATGCAAATTCTACATAACGACAGTTTTCCGTATCATCCATTTAACAAGTTGTACAACTTCAAAAAAGCAGATTTTCCTAGGCTTTACTCTACACTTGCTGAAGTTGATTGGTCTTTCTTGCTGTCTGTTTACGACGTGAATGTCGCTTGCGCTGAATTCTACAAACGATTATACGAGATTATAGATATACATGTGCCAAAATTTAAGCATAGAAGTAAATATTACCCACCTTGGTTTAGCAAAGAAATTATTCAAAACATTCAACTTAAAAATAAATATAGAAACAAGTTTTAGATTATCTGGAAATACCGATGATGCTTTAAGATACAAACAATACAGATCGCTTACGAAGATGCAGATAAGAAAAGCTTACAATGAGTACCTTAATTCTATTGAATTAAAAATATCCTATGACAGAAATGCTTTTTGGGAGTTCATCCAGAACAAGCGCGGTTGTTCTAGAATTCCGACGTCGTTGAAGTATGATGATGCCTCCTTGAATGATCCACAAGCTATTGTTGATGGCTTCGCTCAGTACTTCTGCAGTGTTTTCATCGAGGCAGACAGCAGCAGCTACAACGCTACGTTTGAACACACTACATCAATTCAAAACTTTTGTTTGACTGAGAATGAAGTTAATGATGCAATTAAGAAACTAAAAAATAAATTTACCTCAGGTTATGACAACTTACCTAGCTTCTTAGTGAGGGACTGTCGCATACTATTCGTTTATCCGCTGACTTTGATTTTCAATCTTTCGTTGAAGGCGTCCGTTTTCCCGGAAGTATGGAAGATTTCCAAAGTATCTCCTATATTGAAGAGTGGTCTTGCTGATGATGTCGTAAATTACCGGCCAATTACCTTATTATCTAATTTTGCTAAGGTTTTTGAAATCGTTCTCTATGCCAAGATATACCCGCAAATTAAACATCATATATCAATTGACCAACATGGTTTCGTGGAAAAGCGCTCTACAACATCTAACTTAGCATGCTTCTCACAATTTGTAATCGATACAATTAGACAACTCCGGACAAGTTGATGTGATATACACTGACATCGCTAAAGCCTTCGATAGAATTAATCACGGGATACTTCTAACTAAATTAAAGAAATTCGGCTTTTGTGACCGTGGATACTTTTTTTCGGCTCTTACCTTTTGAAGAGACCGCAGTATGTCACGTATAACGGCTACAAATCTGCATTCTACTCTGCAATTTCTGGCGTCCCTCAAGGATCAAATCTTGGACCTATGTTGTTTTTGGTTTTTTTCAACGACCTACTTGGACTCCTGAAATGTAAGAAATGTGCCTTTGCAGATAACCTGAAAATTTTTTCTTCAATAACAACTGTTGAAGACTGTTATGCACTCCAGGCTGAAATAAATTCCATTAAACAATGGTCCGATACCAACAAACTTGCGATAAACGTAAATAAGTGCAAAGTAATTACCTATACTAGAAAGACCACTCCAGTTGTGCATACCTATGTTTTCGATGACGCTGCACAACAATAAAAGATCTTGGGGTGCATTTTGATAGTAGATTTACTTTTGTAGAGCATATAAATCGAACTGTCTCATCTGCATTGAAGATGCTAGGATTTGTGATCCGTAATACATTACCTTTTAGTAATGTGTCTGCCGTCAGAATGTTGTATTGCTCTTATGTGCGTTCTAAACTGGAATACGCATCTTTAATTTGGTATCCCATGTATGAGACACATAAGACGACACTTGAGCGAGTTCAGCGCAAGTTCCTCAAGTACCTGCATTTCAGAGTTGAAGGTACATTTCCACCCCGTGGCTACGATTATAATTTGCTTTTACAAGAATTCGACATGCTTTCGGTGGAGAAACGTTATCGCATGAACACCATTAAATTCTTATATAATACTGTACACAATGTAATTGACTGTAGCTTTTTAGTTTCCAATTTACCTTTTTTCTCACCACGGCTTGCATCTAGGTATAACATGACCTTTTATTTATCACTGCCACGAACAAATATTGCATACCTGGCTCCTATTTTTAGAATGTGTAATAACTATAACTTAATATCACCTGACTGCGACATCAATTTCATGCCTCTTTCTAATATACTAAATATAGCCCGAAGTGATTTATGATAACTCTTTTCTTTTTTTCTTCTTTTACTAGTTCAGTTGTTTATTCAGTTTTTCATTTTTTTTGTGTTGAATTAATTAATAATTGTGTTATAAGCTAAGTAAGATTATTTTATGTTAAACTACCATATATTGTTTATTGTTTGTCATAGTAACAACTATTTCCATTTTGTCCTGTAATTGGGTATTTGTATCTGTTGGACAAATATACATATTATTATTATTATTATTATTATTATTATTATTATTATTATTATTATTATTATTATTATTATTATTATTATAAAGACAGGAAGACTGTCAAAATGATTGTAGGTCTGCTGACTGATCACTGTAGACTGAATAGGCATATGTACAACATAGACCTGGCAGATGATGCAACCTGCAGATACTGCCAAGAGGAGGCAAGAAACACCAGTTCATGTGCTGTCCAATGTGAAGGCCTAGCGAGGACAAGGTTTCTAGTAATGGGGAGGAGAACCCACAGCTAGTAGCTACATAAAGAAGCCGCTCTCAAAGATGATAGGCCTAATTAAGATGGCAAAATTAGAGAGCGTCCTCTAGGAAAAAAGGGGATCACAATAGATCTGAAAAGGTCGCGGTGAAACAGGTCGATAGGCCACCTCAATCCTAATCTAATCTAATCTAAGTTTATAGGATGCGCAAGGAGTTCAAAGTCATTTTGGCGCAATTTGTGCTCTACAATGACGTACTTCCGCATGCCTGTGAGCATAGCGTGGTATCTATACCGTGCTTAGAATCATCTCGATCAATCAACGAGCCAAGACACAGCTGGCCCCACTTCAATGTAATTTCTTGCCTGTTATTCGACCACCCTTGCTTCCGCTAGCTCCCTAGGGAAACCAACAAACTATCTGAAACCGAGCCAATTTAGAAATGGCTCATCGTTCGCCGCTTGTCTGCTTAAATAAATACGAAGCGTGTTTAGCCGCATCAAGTCATGGGAATACCAACGGTCGTTCTGTACTTAAATGTGGGTAGGGTCATGGCTCCGTGCCTCTTTATGAGAAGCCGCCACTGATGGTATAATCCAGATTGTATTTTTTATTACAGATATTTTAAAATCTGATTATTTTACTATTAATTAACACACATTAATCTTTTGACAATCATTATTTTAGTAATTAATATAATGGGATTTATAATCTAATTTCTACAATCTATTTTTCTCAGTGTATGTATATATACCCTATTTAAGGAAACATTTAAGCGTAATGAAATTCAGAAAATGAAGAATAAAATCTCGCTAAATTTCAGCTTAACAAAAAGAACTTGAGACTTTTAATTTCGCGTCAACGTTTCTAGGTGCGCACGATGTATTAGATAAGAGTACTTATAGCTGAACAGATTGCTTATTTGTGCAAATTGAGTAGGGGTCAAAGGATCAAGCCTGGGTAATTATGAGAACGTACATGTGTTCGTTATGAGAAAGCTATCAGATCGTGAGTGTGATTTCATAAATATGGAGATTTTCTTGTCGCTATGTACCGATTATTATAGACTCGCATTCTTAAGTGGTTTGATTGTTTTCGTTCTCCGCGTGCAATTGATAATTCTATCCCATCAGACGGGGAGTAGATTGGAGAAATTGTTCACGGTTACATGGTTTTAATGTTGTAGCAAGGAGAGAAATATGTAAAATACAATCTAAAGCGAATGCTGAAGTATCACACATTTGCGTTTTGAGTACAATAATGTTGAGTTAATATTTAGATATTATCCGCCTGTGTTACGGATGTCATTAAGCAGTTATAACGAATCTTTTCTTTACAATAAAGAATTAACAGCCTTTTTCTATACCGTGTTTCTATTCCATTACTATAATTTCTATGCTTCCGAGAAAAGCAATTTCGCACTTCAGATTAATGAATAATACCAGCCTTAACTAGTCCAGTTCCTGAGACGCAAAAGCTGACCGCAAGCCCGAATTTATTATACCTGAGTCCCTTTACCTGCTCGAAGATGATGCATTTTTTAAACACCGGCTTTTAATCGATGCATAAAAATGAATACCTTCAGTTTAACCTACAGGCATTGATGTGCGGCGGGCACGAGGTGCTACCCACGTCGTCTCTCAACTGAAACCCAGAGATCCGAATGGTCTCCGATGGTTCATTGTCCGAAACGCGGAGGCCCGCCGCCCGTGTTAGAAACCCCATTATTATAACGATCGTGTAATTTTATTATAAATATGCACGATCGGCGAGGGATAGTGTCAAGAAAATGATGCAAGTTGTTATTTGATGTTTCATGATCTCGTGATCAGTTTGACTTTCACAAATTTCAGACATTTATATTATAATGAAAAGAGGTTTCAATAAAATTTTTATTAAGAAATTTGCGTTAAAACCAAATAAAATTGATATTTGGAAGTATCACATTTTTGGAATAGCAATATTTTTACATTAAAAGTTTTAACAAAAATGTTTATTAAGTTTTCATAGATGTAGTATTCGATCCTAAAAATTAAATAATAAGGAATGTACCAGGTGGATAGCAATATTTCTATTGATGCATTTTTAAGCGTGATTGTTTATTTGGAATAAACTACGCACATACCAATTAGTTCTTGCTTAAAAGTGGTTAGTGTTTAGTGAAGTCATATTACCTGTATGTATCATATTTCTAGGTTTCCTTATTATTCGTATTCATTATAAAAGCAGTTATGACACTGATGTATAAGTAAATCGCTTTTATTGCTACATTCATTTTCTATTACATGCTGTATCTTAGCAATAACTTACATTACTACTTTCCATATATGATTTTTTCTTTTTCAATCATTAGCTCAAAGAACCTCTATCTGTCTTAGCTGTTTCCATACATACATACATAGTCTAGTTCAACTTTTAAAAGAAGTATTATTCTTATGGACTTTTTCATTTTATACCTATCCATATCTGTCTATCTCTTTCTATCATTGTTGCCAAATTTATTTGATGGCTGTCGATAATGATAATGTCGGTATTATTAGCTGTTTTCTGTAGAGTGTAAATTCACAGTTTTTTTTTCTAAGAAATATTCCATCCACCATGCGTATTATAATAACTGCAGTAAACCACGAAGATTTACCTATTTTTTCGAGAAGGTTCTTAATTAACATTGGTTTTATATTTGAGAATATTTAACAGAAATGTTAATAGACCGTGATGGTATTATAAGATGGCATACGGATTTTTAATGTACTATTAGAAGATACCACAGCGAAGAGAGAAACATTATTTTCACTGATAAATCGTGGATAAATAACACTTCGTAACAGAACTGTGGATTGATAGCACAGTAAGTACATCTAGACGAGCATTTTTGCAAGATTTCGTAAGTATCGATCTCTAAGAGCATTAAAAGGTAATGGCCACAATTATTCATTAGTTGATGGTGGCAACAAAAAATGGTTTCGTTCTGAATGGTAAGATATGCCTCTGCTTATCCAGCGAAGATATGACACTGTTTCTACCGAAAATTGGGAAAACTTCATGAAACATGCTATCAAAGGTATCATAATTGTATAATATTTAGCACAGTGTGGTTTTAAGTTTAACTATTTTAGTTGAAGAAGTCATGTGGAAATTGGACGATGAACCCAAAGAGTTTATTACTAATTCAACATCGATCTCATCATTATCTTCATATTGGTCATCCGATATGTTAATCATACACTTATGATTATAGAAATGATCTTTAGTTTGTTGTAAGCATACCTCTCTAAGTATTTGTAAATTTATTGACATATACATCTATGTATGTTTTCCTGGAAATAAACACAAGAACAGGAAACAGAACACCTTATTATTGTATTGTGTATTTTGATGTGGAATAAATAATAATACAATCAATACTATTCTATCGATTTTCATACTAATGGGACAAAGTGGGACATAAATACAAATCCAATTCCAAAGATTGACGTTTACTAAGTACCAACATGAAATCGTCAAGTTGTTCAGCGTGGAAACATACGAAAAATTAAGTACTTAAATAGATGGCATGGTTGGGTATTATCTCCATTAGAGTTCCTTCTCAACGTGAACCACACTATACATCCATACGCCAAAAGTGTTTATAATATTAATGTATGCTGTATTTTGAGATTACGTTGAAAATAACAAAACTAATAGTATACAGGGTAATTCTCAATATATGTGACAAATTTTAAGCCCTGATTCCTGGGGTTATTTTGATCATAAAAGTTCATAAGAACATATGTCCAAAATCGCTTAGTTCTAAAGTTGTACAATGTTTAATAGTAAGTTAACATAACTAACGTTTTTATTGTAAACTAACAAAATAATTAGTAAAACAAAATTAACTTATACTAACTGTTGAAAATGACGCCCCCAACTGCAATACAAGCTTCTATCCTCCGTCGTATTGACTGGCGAGTCGTTCTAAATACCAGGGGTATTTCGAATTGTTTGAAAAGCTGCGATAATACGATTTCTCAGTTCATCGACATTTTCAATGGGAGTCGTATAAACTAATGATTTAAGGTGACCCCAGAGAAAAAAGTCCAAAGAATTTAAGTCTGGAGACCGAGGAGCTCACGGTTGTGGACCTCTCCGTCCTATCCGCCGATTTGGATACGTATTGTCCAAAAACTCGCGAGCAACTAAACTAAAATGCGCTGGAGCACCGTCATGCATAAAATACATTTATAACCTTAATTGCAACGGAACTTCTGCCGGCAGAAGTGCCTGCACCCGTTGAATGTGATATGGACAGTTGATCTTTCAATATTCTCCAAACAATGGCTTGACCAATGTTTAACGCAAACGCAATTTTTCTGGTGCTTGTAGTAGCATGTTCCTCAATTTCATTTAGTACCATTTCTTCAACTTGCGGAGTTCTCACTGTAGATGGGTGCCCGTTATCAGTCGTCCGTTTTTTAAAATTTCCCGTTTCACTAACACGTTGGTAAAGACGGGCAAATATTGAATGATGCGCGATGATACGGTTCGCGTATCGTTCTTCATAAAGAATAATGTCTGGCAGCAACAGAAACTGGCAATAAACTGAATGAATACTCTGACAACTATTGAATAATATTGAAATGACAAATAAATAATTCCCTCTCAACACAATAGTTTTTGAAGAACCAACTGTGATATTATATCGTGTTAGTCATAGTTCGTAATTTATTATTACACATCATAAAGTTCATATACTCATATGAACTTTATGATCAAAATAACCTCAGGAATCAGCTCTTAAAGTTTGTCGCATGTATTGAGAATCACCTTGTGTAATTGCGACACATCAGTGTTATTTTTAAAGTACAACCGATTTCCGTAGAATGATGTGGGATAAGTCTTTTAATGCTGATCAGAAATGTGTATGTGCCCTGCTAAACCTGACGGCTACGCATTCCTATAAAACAATTTCGTCAAAATTTGTCCTGAGCAAAAAGCAACAACTTATTTCAATTCTGGGAGACGTTCAAAGGAAAAAAAACTGTATTAGCTACAGAAAAAGATTATCAACCTTGTTTTAGGAAATGGTAAGAAACAAACAATTTGTGAGATGTTATCAACATCAATGTGTTAGTATCCGCGCTGCTTTTTTTCTTTATCTCCTTTTTACTCCATTCCGATTAGATTTGGTCGAAAGCTATTGAAGTCATCAAGAACAGAAATCGCAGTCAATATCTGTGGACACCACACACCAAAATATTGAAATATCATTATTAAAATGTTGGTAAATCCTAACAATAAATCTTGTTTTTAGAATCCTGCAGATCTTCATCAAATCATTAAGAGAGAAAAGAAAGCACAATAACTTGTGGTTTCTTTTTACAAAACTAAAAAACACTGCCCTTTTTACAGTATTCCGCAATGTACAAAAAATAATTTATTTTGTACTAAAAGTAAGTATTGCTTTCAAAAAAGCATTATAGAATAGCTTCCACACAGGGTGCTTCGCAAGGAAATGGTAAATTTTAAGAATATGTCTACGAAGCGAAATTAATCAAAATAGGATCATATGTTCTAGTCCGATTTTCATTTGTTGCAGAGATATTTTGATTAATTGTGATTTAAAAATTTAGGAAGATATAGTATACAATTTATTAAAAATAATAGACAAATAGCATTAATTCGCAACAAATTTTCGTAAACATCACGACCAACGACGCTGCACTTATTTGCGCGTTTATAAACCGAACGAGTAGCGTGTTCTATTGCACCATGATTTATTCTAATGAAAGCTGCAGCATTCTGAATGTGATCTAGTAATGTGTTCCTTATGTCCACTTTTACAGCACAAACTAATCCATTCATCCATCCCCAAAGAAAGAACTCGGAGGGATTGGGTGATCCTCTCTCTCTCTCAACTTCAAAGATCAACTGTCAAAAATGACGTTTTTCAAATTACTAACACTTGCCTATTTAATAATTGTTCAAAACTGTCACTTGAGACAACGCCATGTCGATCTAATTAATGTTTCATAATAGCTAATTCTTCAAAAAAAAATAAAAATAAAACTAGCTCTGCAACAAATGAAAATTGAACTAGAACATACGATGTTATTTTGTTTAATTGGGCTTCCTAGACATGTCCTTAAAATTTTGCCATTTCCTCGCGAAACAGCCTGTATATTTTTATTTCATACAAAATAATTTGCTCGTATACACTATCACAGAAAAGTTAAAAAGTACAACCCAAGTAACACATAATATTTATATATGATTTAGAAATATTTGGCGCTACTTTTTCTCCAAAATTTCTAGTAGTACCTTCCTCACTGAGAGAAAAAATTAATAATCATAAATAAAAATACCATTATCGTAAGTAAAAAGTTCAGCTGAATAGGGGACAAAAGCACAGATTACTTAGTACTAGTAAAAAAGAGATCCTAAACACTGATACTAACAAGAAGCAATCTAAGTTACTTACGGTACTTACGGTCTGCTTCATACCGGTAACTTACGAAGTTACTTATGATAATTGAACTGAAGTAGTTAGCCAAAGAATATATGCAGTTGCGGTAAGTGAAAGATTTGCTCACGTCAAGTAGATGTATTGCTATGAGTGAACTATTCTATAATGGCTATCACACCTTCATTATTAATACAAGCTATTTGGATTACTTGTGATAAGGAAAGAGTATCTTTAATGCACGTTCACTAAATAGGTACCTGATATATAGAAGGTAATAGTTTGCTATAAATATACAATATACTTACCTTAAATTTGCTGTTCAACTATAGGTAGTGTAGGAAACGAGGAAGTTTAGTGAATATTTATTAAGTAGCTTACTGTGTACTCTGTGTGAATAACTGATAAAGTACAAAAAAAGAATTCCACAAATCTTCGATTATTTATACAACCGCAACTATAAGTACTGCGTACCAAGCAATGCGTAATTCAAAATTGTTTGATAATAATTTTTAATTACTATTCAGTGTGCTGTAGCTTTGATTGCATTAATAATCGAAGATTAAATTCGCATTTAATTTGCTAAATATGGTACATAATACTTATTACTTAAGAAAAAAAAGCAGTATTATTAGTAATAGTTTTATTTTGTGTAGGACCAACACTGATTACCTGATATGAATGAAAGATATTGGTTTCACTTTAACAACAGTTCTTTTTAAACAATTTACAACGTAATGACTCATAAAATGTATTCCTAAATAATGAAAAAAGCAATAATAAAAGATAGGGTAAATGGGCCCCTTGAAACGTTATTTAGTTATTGAAATTGTTTAAATCTAAACAAAGGACAAAGAGAAATATGGCTTTGAAGTTACAACTAATAACAAACAAAGAAATAATTTACCTAGGCGGTAAACTTGCGGTTTCTGTTGGTTCTTTGCACTGGGCATTGGCATTTTGGCGGGTTGATCTTCTGTCGGCATACGTGGTGGTTATATTCGGTGATCACCTCGAAAACGGCTATTTCGTCGGGGTATCCCTAACTGCAGATGGCACTTGCATTGCGGAATCATTCAGCTAGCGACAGCATCCACACTTTAACTTCACCAGCGAGCGCAGATATCATCACAATGATGGGGAATTCAAATATTTCACCATGTGGTTTAAAACTGCAATCTTGAAACATTCGATTGCTCATAGGCTCGGTTACTCGTTACTTACCACAAATTTGTCAGGTACGCTGTGTAATAGCCGTTAATAAAAGCACTATTTACAGTAACAACTTGCATTCAGGAAACCAACAACTTTAGTTGCAGGTATTAATTAACGAGAATAGTTCCAAGTAAAACTTTATCTATTGTAAATAATTTTTTTATCTATCTATTCTAAATATTTCTTTATCAAGTAAACAATTTACTTAGCCCATTTTTCTCTGTGCTGCTATTAAACTAAAAATTTGGGAGAAAATATGTAAATAGAGTAACAAAGAAACGATGGAAAATGTAGATCTATTGTAATTTACAAAAAAATCTTTAATAATCGCTCCTAACTTCTTCCGCAATTTGTTGTCCAAATTTCTGTAAGGTGTACTATCCCAAGTTGCTGGCTTCTTCGTAGTAAATAGCTCAGGTATCATAAGAAGCTGCCAGATCTACGGATTTGTTGTTGTATTGATATAAGGTTTATCCTAAATAATTAAAAATAGTTGTTAAATTGACGCATATGGCTTATATAAACTTATAGTTAAATGGAAACATAAGTGTATTTAAAATAAATAAAAATTATTGTTAAATTCATTTCGTATTTGTTGTAGCACTGAATATCAAGTGTTTTAAACTTAAGAAGTTGTTTAATTTAGCTTTAAAACAATCTGATAGTAATTTAATTTAAATAAAAATTTTAACGAAAAAATTATTTTTTATCTAGATACATTTTGTTTTTGTCCCATATTTAACTATAAAATGTATTTTTATATAATTTTTCTCAGTGATAATTTGCCATATTTTGCAAATGATTGCTTGTATTCATTTTATTAATTAAGAAATAAAAGTGTATTGTGGAAACAGGAAATTATTTGTTGCAGAGGGATATGAATTTCCAGTTATTGGAAGAGCTTTAATAATTGCTTTCAAACTTCATTAACTCACCGACCAGGTGTAATTAATAACTTGCCTGTATTTCTGCTTTCATTTTATAATTAACCTTTGCCTTTTACTCACCAATTAATATTAGGTAATTAAATGTAATTTTATCCACGCATGTATTGCGTTCAGAATAAAGGAATTAATACAGCTAAATATAGAAGCTCTACAACACCGAATCAAGTACCCTTAGGCTATCGACACATGGAATGTACTTACCTAATAGTTGAAGATCCTGCCTGTTCCCAGATTTACTGAAATAGTAGCATTTTCTGTACGGCATCGGCATACGGGAGGAAAGTAAAAACGCTTACCGTGTTAAACGATATCCAAACAACATGAGCAAACGCACTAAATTGAAACATCTTAAAACTTAATATCCCGTGCAGTAAGTAACGTAAACACGATACCTCTCACGAGCAACATATGCTTCTATTATTTAAAATGGCCGACCGTAGGGTATTTTAATGAAGTGGGGTTTTTTATCTTGGCTATAAAATTGTATTTTTATGTGCGCCTGTCGAGGACACCTGTCTTGCTTTTCACTTCGAGACCATTTCGTTTAAACCCAATCGACTGCAGCAGGTTTATACTCGTACCATTGGATCACTCGCTAGCACTGATTATTTCATCTTGATTTTTAATTGACTTCTTATAAACGAATACGAAAATATACGTACAATCGTGCCAACAGGTCGTAACAATCTTGGAAATCATTAATATCTTACACTACGTTTTACGCCTTTTAAATATACATCATAGGTGTAAAGAAATCTATCTACAAATCCACATAGTAACTGCAGCGATTGCGGTGTGTATTGGTAAGTTAATGTAGGGAAAAGGTAGGTAGAGTATTACATAGGGAATAATGTCACATTCAAAATTCCTAGGTGTCGTGTGGCTGCGAGAAGCTGCTGTTTGGCTACGTTGTCAGGTATGAAAAATACATTTTCAGTTCTTAGGAATTACAATTTGTATAAAGTACAAACCCATCAATTCATTACTTACTTAAATTATAGAAGTGCACATAACATTGCCTTAAAAAAAGCGTCGCGCTGTAGCTAAGCGTAAAATATTCTTGTGAATAGCAGGAATGTTTTACACTTTATCTACACTGAGAAAAATACTGGTCGTAATAATCTACATTTATTGAGGAAATTTTAATTGACAGAACGAAATGTGGGATTTTTATGGTAAAATATTATTTACAACCTTTGGTTAAGTAATAACGAGATTCATTAGTAAAATAAATTCGTTTTCATTATTATAACAAATCATTTTGCATTAATCCATGGATAATATATGTTATGGCGACTGTATTTTCATACGTCCAATAAATAATTTTGTTGATAATAATTCAAAATGATATAGTAAATCAACACTTATCACATTTTTGTTCTAATAAAAGATGTTTTAAAATCTAAACAGCAAGTTAGGTTATCATCCATAGAAGTTAGGAAAGTTGCGGACATTTGTAATAGCTTGTATTTTGTTCTTTTGTTAGTTATACAGTGTTAATTTTCATAAAAAACTATACATTGTTATTTTTACGTTAAATTATATCATCTCCGTTATTTTAATGGTTTGCACGAATGAATAGATAACAGACCGTGAGGAAAGGTGTACAGCAGTCACGGATTGCATTACCGGCTTACGCCGCGGTCGCTGACTGAGTGACAGTTTGCTGTGTGGCCCCTAGAGAGCGCGAGCGTACACCTAAGCGTATGATCTCCTAGTGGGAGATTGAGGAAAATGCTATGCCGATGAGAGTGAACTTGCACTTAGAGGAATGCTTATTGCGCCTTGTAAGCTGTTTGTATGGTGATTCCCCTACAATTGGCTGGCCATGAGCCCCTGCCACATGGTGGCATTTTGCATTTTCAACCTTGTTAATTTTAATATTACTTTTGCTACCATCCAAATGAAGTGAAAAATAAAGCTGCAAACGCTTACTCAACAGTAAATGAATGCGTTTATTGCATCAATGAAGTAAGTTCATTATTTTAATTACAAGTTTACTCTATAACAATAATTAAAATTTATTATTTATTATCAATAACCTACATTAAATTAACCACTTGCGATTAGTATATGAACAAATTATATTTATTGTATTAATGCCTTTCTTCATTCCTCTGCCGGAGTTCATATATAAAATTGATAACTGGCGGTCATTCAGTAAACCAAATAAAGTTGTTTAAAACAAAATTGGTTTCCGTTACAAAAATAACATATTTCATGGAGCTAATCAAGTTATCATTTCATTTTCAATGATTTAGTTTCATTAATACAATGAATGGTTTATTACTCAAAAAGATCCTTTGTCATTTAATAAAATCTTTTTCATTGATTTGATGAACTAGCTGTTTGGATTAATTTTAATGCATTATTTCGTGTGAACAATAATTTCTCTAATTGAAGATACGAGTAGATGAAGGTGCTATGTCGCATTTTAAAAACTGTTTTTTTGCATGAATCAATGTGTTTTGTACCCATCTTTCACATAGCACCATCGAAAATTCCAGAAATTCAAGAACACTCGAGTCTTGTGAATGTATGAAGGGGTTACACTACTTTTGAGAAAAATTACATAAAAAAACTTAATTTCTGAAAAAGTTTGATTTTGTAACATAACACCTTCATCCACTCGTGTCTTCAATTGTTTCAGGACCCATTTTTGGTTCAGTGTAGGGATACACTGTTACATTCCCTAATTATACCTTATTTTAAGGATATAACGTCTTGTGACAGAATCACCTTAATTCCATTCATTTTACATTTTAATTTCACTAACCAAGGAAAATTCAAAATGATATAGTAAATCAACACTTATCACATTTTTGTTCTAATAAAAGATGTTTTAAAATCTAAACAGCAAGTTAGGTTATCATCCATAGAAGTTAGAAAAGTTGCGGACATTTGTAATAGCTTGTATTTTGTTCTTTTGTTAGTTATACAGTGTTAATTTTCATATAGAAGAAGTTCAATCGGCGCTACTCTATAATTTACATTCACTTTATATAACAAATGCTGCAACAATTGCCAATTAAATAAATTCTTGCAACTCGAATTGTTTGTTATTTTATTTTACATCTTTTGTCGGCTCGTTCAGATGCAGCAAAATTATGTCTAGAAGGCATATATGTACATAGATAACTGAAATATGTACCACCAAAAGCGTACTACATGTAACGTATTCTTAATATCACTTGCCATTAGAATATATAGATTATATCACCAATCATTTTATAGGACTGTTTCCTAAACGTTTATTTCTTTCTAACGGCCCGTTAGTAATTGTAAAGCGAAAGGTTTGTTTAAGTAATTACTGCTTACACATGTATAGGTACATTGGCTGTTATTTATGTAGTTATAATTCCTTATTATATAGTACAATATTAGAACTTTAAGCGTGATAATTATGCCTTATATTATGTGTTAGCAAACAATATACGAGGCGTAATCGGAAAATACAGAGATTTTTTAAAATTGTATACAAAATGTACGTGAACAAGATATTATTGAAAATGATAAGACAATACCAATTGTGATGATCATGCGTGGAAAGATCCAACAACAAATTTATTTTGAAAAGTTTAGGTTTCAGTTATTAAAAAAGCTGATGTGTCAAAGTCAATTTTTGCTTACCAAACCGAACGCCGGCTAAACTGAAAGTGAATTTACACCTGTGTTTACGCATGCCTAGCGAATTGTTTCCCTCGCCCCGTAGTAGACGGAATGAGGGCTAAATGATTTGATTTAAATTGAAAAGATCGATGTGGTGATTGCATTTTGTAGCAGTTAGACAAAGGTAGAGAATAGCGTTGAGTGCTTGCCGTTAGACAGCGATAGCATGCGGATTGGAGATGGTAAATCGCGGCATATATCTGACACACAACCGCCCAGCAGAATAATATGCGTATTTCTCGACTTTGTTAACTGATAGAAATCATATTTTCTTCTTTTATTCATATTACGGCAATCGACAGGTCGAAAGTGTGAGCTCTTGGTGTACAACGTCCAGCAAAATTCGTTAAAACAACGAACAAGGAAAAGTGTAGACTTTTTTTAGCTTGATCACCCTAGATGAGTTATATGTGATGGGTGATAGAAAGCTTATACACTGTTGAAAATTTTAACACTTTTTGACTAATTTAATAGTCAAGAGAGGGCCACACTCTTTTCGTGTTATTTTGTCGAGAACTATAGAAGTTTAAATTTGACGAGTAAAGATAGTCACGTATTGTCTATTGCTAAGGGGTTATTTTGTCCAACTGACACGTGGAATTATAAAACACTTCTAGTCACATTTTATTTGATCTAGACTAGACAAATTTACTAGCTGTTTAACTAAATGCATGCGATCTATTGGGTGTTTTAACACAATTTTCTAAACACAACGTCTTTTTAATATGCAACTCCTATTTCTTAGTGCTATAATATTCTCTCTTTAAGACGTTCTCTCAATTATAAATATGCAAAACCACTCATTCACAAGTTTTGGTTTCAACTAAACGTACCAATTTTAAAATGATTTTTTGAGAACCCATTATAAAATTAAGTAAATGTTTATGCTATTTGATTCAAGTCTAAACTAATTGCGTAAATAGATGTTCCCAATACATCTTTAAGATGTTGAAATATTTTATGCCCACTGGAATTAACGTTTAATAACACGAGGTTACGCTTTGCAAGTCAGTCACATTTGGTGGTTTGTTTGGATATGTTAATAAGGAGAATCAAACACGTGCAATGCAGGTGGTGCGTATAATGCAATAATGTATTAGAATAGGTGGGGTTTCTATATTTCTATCCGAGGAAAAAATTCTGATTGGTTGACGCTTCTGAATGTCTAGAAAAATAGTCAAATCCTCATATCTGAACAAAGAATTCACACAAAATTCTAGTAATTTCTGTTCTATTAAATACGCGTAGTCAACTCGTCTGGCAAAGTTTGTAAAAATCAACACTAAAATATTTGACTAGCGCAAAATTAACGCCAACACCGTAATATTTTCAACAGCGAACGCATCAAATTTTCCATGTTATTGGAACAGAGGCGTTTTGTAGTAAACTAATCTAAACATAGTGCTTATGCTTTTCTGTTCAAAATTAAGGACACGACACCACACTAAATCTTAATTTTTACAAGATCTCTGATATCTTGAACTGTAGCCGTGTAACTCATTTTATTTTTCATCTGATCGTCGAAATTCGTTGTATTTTGTCGCTTGACGAACTTTTTTTTTCCCAAAAATTTAGGCAACCCGTTTATCGGGTGCGGTAATGATGCTGTAATAGTAAGTGATCACAAGACTGTTCGCTCTTTCGTATATGATTTGTGTTCGCGAAGGAATGCAATGAAATCTGATTGTAACGTACCCCATAGAGACCAAATAAATAGATACTCGATAACTAATTTTTATTTATTTGACTTTTTTGTATTTTTCATTTTTTTTTGTTGGCTGAGTGATTGTTGAATAATTTATGAAATTATGACACTTATTTTTTACCAAAAACAATGTGAAGCCAAATAAGACGTGCTTCTGGCGATTTTTTTTTGATAAACTATGTTCTGAATTAATGCTGAAGTTAATATTTATGGTGTCTAGAAACTTACTTTGAAGCAGGGATTGAAAACAGTTATAATAATGATTTCGGTTCTCAAGACAGTTATGAAGAACCGTTGTTTTCCATAACAATTATTTAGAACCGAAATACATGAAAATATCGGTTTTCATTACGGTGTTAACGTTATCATCGATTCCTTTTCGGTGATATATTGGCTATTTTCGGTTATTTTAATTTGTTAGTGCTTATTTTCTTTTGACGATTGAAATGTTTGTGTTAACCAGTAAATTTAATTCTTTATTATGACCTGGATTCTTATAATAAGAATATCTTACGTCCTCAACGAGTGATATTGTTGAAAAAATAACCAAACAACTCTAGAAATACAGTCGAAATATGAACAAAAATATAATAGAAAAAGAGTTTGCAAAATTTACAAGTAAAGATAGGTGTTCAAACCACATTTAGTTAAAGTAAAAATTCAATTGAATAAACATATTTCTAATTACCGATAAGTAATCCAAAATGGAGTTTCCTTTGATCGGTACTTGATTATGATTTGATGTACTCTTTTTGAGTAACATCTAATGCTTGTAATATACTTTGCTAGATGTTCGTTAAGATGCTAGTTTATTTTATTCATTCCTTTTCTTTTCTTCTGCAGTGTATGATAAGTAAACAAGGAACAAACATTATAAGATGTACCTATGTCTATTATTGGCCATTCACTAACATTAACAAAAATAAAATATACACTTCTATGACTGAAGGAATCCATTTATGTTGTGTTGAGGTAATCCTATTATAGCATCACTTGATTTATTTTCATCACTGATAAGGTAAAAACAGTTAAACTCCATTAAAAAAGATTATGGTCGCGCCATGTATATGACGGACTAGAATGATGTCTTTCGAAAGATATAAATTAAAGCACGCAAACTGGTAATGGGGAAGGTCGCCATGCGTATTTTAATAGCGCCCAGGTATGCCCATCATTATTTACTTTATTGTCCACAGTGTCTACACACCTAAAATAATAACGTTGTAATCTGTAGTCGATGCCTAACATGCATCAATGTAAACTAGCCGCCAGTATGGCGATTTTCCGCTATCCAATACGTCTAATTAATGATCTTGCGTTTCTGGCAAGTACTCGATGAGGCCGTGTCGTGAATAGAAATGGATGAATCGAAACTTTGCTTCAGGGTGATATAATCCCGCTGCGACAGTATTATAACCGGTTGAAACTTGTACTGTGCTTTGAGAAAGGCGCGTTGCCCCTTGAAAGCTTAATGAAAGATTGATGGTTACGAACACTTTAGTGATAAGCAAATTAATAACAGACAATATTTTTATAACTTTTATACCGTCCTTGTGTGTATTTATGTGTATGCATACATAAGCTACCGTAAAATGGGGTGAAGTTGACCAATTTTCAACTTTAATTAAAAATAGGTAGTATGTAACGTTAAAAGATCAAAAAATATTTTCTACTATGACATGGGTATTGATATCATCTACAAATATAGTAGTTAAATATATAATATTTTATAGCCATTAATCCAGAAAAAAAAATATATTTGCTTTCGGTCAACTTCACCCAGTTGGGGGTGAAGTTGAGTACAGATATACTTTGCTCTTTAAAAATGATTTTGGGATAATTGGGGGTTGACTTGACCTAAATAAAACAATCTCTAACTTACAACTAACAGTTTATTTGACTGTTTCTGTTTGTGCCGCGATAAAAATGATTTTGCTTAATCATAACCAGGAAAATTATTCTTGAAACGTGAGCTCTTTCCTATGCGATCGAGATAAGCTTTTGCACTTAACCTCAAATTTAAGGTGTTTAAAGGAAAGCCCCATTCAGCACATGTAATTAGTCCTTCTACAAAATCATCTTCTTCTGTTTTCGTAAACACTGTTTGACCTCCATGTTTTTTAATATGGCGACCATGTATTTTATTTATAAGAGTGCCCTTGGGAATGTTATACTTTTTAGAAGCTTGATTTGCACTGATATTCCCGTCTAAAACTTCTGTTTATATATACTCTTTAAGGCGCTTTGTACCCTCTTCATGTTATATACTCTCGGCATATTATCGTCTCTAAACAACAGCGGTTCAAAATCAACTGAATGCATACGGAAAATAAATAGCTGGACAAATCTTTGCAGGTTTCTGCCTGTCGGTCAACTTCACCCAAGTGGTCATCTTCACCACAAAACAACCACGAAATTGCATAATTCTAAAAATGTCAAAGTTATGTCAGAACCCGAGAGCGGATATATCTATCAGTTTAGATTATCATCTAGATACAAGTACTTATTTTATATATTATGTACTTTAAATAGCACCTGGAACTTTTCATTCAGTACTTTTAAGTTAAAGTTTAATGACTTGTTACCGTAACAAAATTACGTCGTTATCTTCAAAGGCCTCTATATATTTTGCAAAAAGATAACAAACGTTTCTTTGCATAAAAAGCAATTAAAAAATGTAGCGAAAGTCGAAATATGCGTAAACATTTATACAAAAATTATAAATACGAAGAATGCATAATAATAAAAAATGTTTGCACTTTTCGGTTAACTTAACCCCAGCGGTCATCTACACCCCAAATTACGGTACCGTAAAAAACGAAGCAAATCAATGAACAATAAATCGACAAACGAAAGGTTTTAGATTGTGTTAATACACACACAAACACACTGAAATGAAGAAATGAGGTGCCGCAAAGAAATTTATGAGATGAGCGCCTAGATTTTTCTTACATTTATATTGATATATAAAGCTCGACACAACCTCCTGCACCAGTCCAAGGCAGTAAAGAGCAATATTGGTTGTTTCCCTGGTATCTGGGTTCCATGTCTCTGATCGAATCATACCCCAAGGTATTTCGCGACGTCATCATTCCTTTCTTAATTTCTCGTGATAACACAAACTGTATAATCTGAGAATGGACTGATTGTTGCTTTTGTTTACACCATTTGTCCACAATATTTAAGGCGGTTACCATGCCCTATTTGAAAACTTTTGGAAACCGCTCTCTGATGACTTTTGTAAGGTCGTCAGTATATCCCAGGCAATGAATTGTTTTTCTGGTCAGTTTCTGGATTGGGTGGTGCGCTAGGGTAGCCCGTAATAAAGGAGACAGGACTCCGCTAGAATTTATTACTGATGTTTTTGTGTAACGCATTTTTTCCGTGAAGTCTTAATAGTTGATTTGGTGTATAGTTATTGAATGCTTCCTCAATGTTAAAGGAAGTCGTTATGGCGGTATCTCTTGGTCTTTTATTGACTTTGAAATTAGTTTGTTGAGATGGCGTAATGCGACCTGCGTAGGTTTATTCGGTTAATAAGTTATATGTAAGTATTATCTATCACTGAGTGGGTGTTCTCTCAAGGCGGTACCTATTATGATTCGCATTTAATTTGCTAAAGATGGTACCTTTCATATTTATTTATTTATTTTGTGTTATTATTATTATTACATTATAATAATATGTGTTTATTATTCAACATCTAAAAGAATTAGCTATAGGACAAAATGCAGAAAAAGCATACTGTAAAATAATTTACATTAATGCCTTTCTAATGATAAGATTTGACACGTTTGTATTGTTGGAATGAACATTACTTACATTCAAATTCAGAGAATATAAATTTATTCTAAAATTGTAATAAATATTTATTTATTAAAAGAATCTTTAAATTAGAAAATAATCTATTTTAAGCAAATGGAAAAAAAATGGAATAAATTTTAGCTTGGCAGATATGTTTCAAATTGACATTTAGAAAAAAATTCTTAAGATATGAAATCGATTGAATTTTAATTAATCCACGTTGTTCTTTCTTGTAACAGCTGAATTTCTTTGAAATGCAATTTACATTGCTTTGAAATCTGGTTTTACATCCTCTGAATAAATTTGATTTCTTTATGAAATTTGTAGAACCTTTATTATGAATAGGACTGATTCTTTGATCTATCCATAGCGTCTCTAGACGTTTTAACAGATAAAATTGATTAAAAGCAGAAGAAGTTTGACTAAAGCAGGTTTAGCTTTTCTAATCGAAAAAGAAGTTATGACCAGTAATATCCGTGTCCGTAAACATAGGCATAAAACACCCAATATACCTGATTCCTCAACGGAACTGGAAGTAAATGATACAGAATCACTACGTTGATTAGTGATCACCTAAGGGGAAATATGATGATACATGTATGCAAAGGGCTTCGCAAAATTGTTGACAATGCTTTGTGGATCGAAAATATCCAAATCGTTATATAATAGAGAATATCACGTATTCTGGAGATTGCTTGTTTATTACGAATAAACTTAAACACGTCTTTAGGATAAAACTGTACATACAATTCAACTGACTGTTGACCAACTGATGACTGACCATACACTATTTAAGATTTGTATGTTGCGAATAGGGCATTAGCTTTTAAAATAATTATTATAAGAAAAAATGGAATCGTTTGTTTTTTATTTTTGCTTGTAACATGATTTCAGTTTCAGGTTAGAAATTATATTAAATGAAAACCAAAAATGATAGCAAAATTTTTTTACGATACAGGAACTGAGCTGTCAAAAATGGAGCAGACAACTCTTATGCAAACTGTTTGCAGCATCATCAATGTCGGTGGTTTTTTTCCCCAAATACCTAAAATACTAAAGCCTTCACAGAAAAAAAATGTAAATTTTTAAACAATTAACCAAGTTTCGCACAAGTTGAACATATAGGGACGAGCACAACTTGTATTAAAATTTCCCACAATTTTTTTTTACGAAAGTTATCGCATATTTTGCAACAAAATCCACACTTTTGTTATACAATTTATGTTAATAGAAGCTATATATTACAGTAGCATTAAGTGCAGATCACTTGTTGCAAATAGTACGTTTAGGCCAGTGGTAATAGTTGCAACTAAACGTCAACAAAATATTTACAGTATTTTTGCTACTATTACAAATCTGTGTAGTGAATCGACATTAAGATTTTGCGTACCGATTACCTACGCTGTTGCCATAATTAATGTAAACCGTGTTTGAGTGAAATAGGAGAAGCGCCATGTTTACAACAGTGGCTGTATCACATATACCTATTGAACGTAACTATATGGGTAGAAAACTTCGCCATAATAATAATGCTTAGATCACAGAACCTGTTTACAAAGATGTGGGCTTGGTTTGAAAAAGAAAAGTAATATGGACATAATAATTACATAAAATTAACTACAATTGTGGTTAGCGTAATCCTTATTCCTTAATAATATTTGCTTTGTTAACTGAAGAGTACTTATTGTTTAAGTGAAATTAATGGGTCTGTTAAATCAATAAACTAGAAGTAACAAAATAATAAATTTCATTAATATGATCGTTTTTTACACCAATTATTTTCCTAATTTTCGCAATATTTCTAAAATAAACGGGATTTTATTAGTTTGAGGCTTTGTTTGTTGATTTCACTAATGACAATACGTAAATCTGGAGGGATGTTGGCAGTTGGGTGGATATAATTATTGCTGCTATGTCGAGAGGCCGATGCCCGTCTTAATATTAGCTTTTTTGCTCCGTGAACTAGTGTTCGAGTACTATAAACTTTCCTAGTATAAAAATTCTTGTTTATAACATTTTCTCACTTCATTGATGAATTATATTAATGAATTAACTGCAATTTTGGTTAGTCCAAATTTCTTGATAACGCTCACTTTGTTAATTAAAAATTACTTAGACTCATTGTGTTTGTTAAATTAATAAAATGAAAGTATAATAAAATAATGATTATCTTGATTAAGTCTTTTTTCTTCAAAAATAACTGCAGGAATAAAATAAGATAAGCGGGAAATATATGGCGGAAACCATTGAAATTCTACGTGTAGGATATAAATTTTCGGGCATGCAAATAGAATGTGTAGAGTAATCTGTAATCTGTACGTCTCTTTGCAGCGGACGAACCAGGTATTTAGAGCCGCTTCGTTTCAGAGACAATAAAATTTTATTGCGAAAATTTATTATCTGATGTAATTGAGACTCGACCGTATTTCCACGTTGACCTTTCGCTAGTTTAAAATCACTGAGAGTACCTTCTTTACTCTTGTAATGGTAGGCACTCGGTAATACTGTTGCTTCCAAGCGATGTCTATCTATACAAAGCAACTCCGTCGTGCAATCGTTTCGAACTAGATTGGTGATATTACGAATCTTCTTCTATAGTCACGTTTGATCCCATTTCTATCGCAATGCATATTACGAGATTCATAGATCTTAAAGCGCATGACTAAATTAAACAATACAGGATGACTTAAAAAATATTTTCCAATAACCACAATGCTTGTATAGGATGATATACGGAACCTGTAACACATTCTATGCAGTTTCACTGTGTTCACGCAAATTTTATACTAACACATTTATAAAGTAAGTGCAGGACACTTACCTCATATTCCAAAAAAAAATTCGCTTGACAAAAATTGAAAACCTCGCCTCAATTAAGAATATTTAGAGATTGCACTACAGCGACACACACACAAAAAAATAATTACTCAATTTCAATATAAATGCATCACATTGAATATAACATAACTTCCTATATAAGCAAGATTTATATTGAGAATAAAATTTGTTCAGTTTTCCGAACCCGTGAGTTTGTTAGACGAAAAATTTTTTTAGTTCAAATGTAATCAATATACTAAAATCATTATGAACATATAATATTTTTACCACAAAAATAATTATTTTAGATTTGAGTAAATAGATTTTCTCCACTGGAAACTCATATTGATGCGTTAATACCGCTATGTAACAATTTCTATTAATTTTTTTTGTCTTTGGGTTGTAACTGTCATCTCCTATTTTCTTATGTCAGGAAAGTATAAAGACAGTCGATTATTTCCCACAAACTTTGCTTTTGTGACCAAGACAATGATATTTTAAAATTTACAAGCAAACCCAAAATGAGAAGTACGTATTATGTCGTTCGACGTAGAATACGGGAACTAAAGGCATTAGTGACGGGAGTGAATTCATTTACGATAGGAATGACAATAAATATCTCTGTCAAAGTGACAAGTATCTGCATTTTCGGTTTTAGATTTTTTTTTTTTTTTTTTTTTTTTTTTTTTTTTTTTTTTTTTTTGAAAACAAAACGAAAATATCACAACGAACATGTCTCAACCCCTCAACCTGCTTTAATAATTTATTGCTATATTGTTCAGGCGCTATTTTAAATTTTGACAGATGTTGACAATGTTCCAACGTTGTACACTCCTAAAGCTGATATAATAGACTCGTCCCACGATTTCAGCGCTCAAAACGGTGTGTATATGTACTTCTCATTTCACTATACCTATTTTCTAGTTAGATGATGGCTTCAAGAGGTTGCAAACATGAAGCACACGCGTTTTGCTACGTTTGTGGTCGGTTTATTAAGAGAAGAGGATGGTATAGGGGAGAAAAGAGATTCATGAGATTTGCAATTCCAAGCATTTGGCGGGAACCCACTGACCACTCAAGCAACTGCTACTTTTGCATTGTGGACCCTTCCAAACGCCATACTGGCAAAAATGCACCTGCTGTCATGTATCCGGATCTTCCTTCATCCATGGCCCCAGTATTACACAGCCCTCAGCTTCCATTACCTACTCCTCCTAAAATAGATCAAGCGTCTTCAATCAGGAACAGCGAGTCGGAGTGTGCAGAAAATATTGTAGAATCAGATGACATGATCAATGTAGAAAGACTTAGTTAGAGATCTTGGACTCTCCAAGTCCAAGGCTGAGAACTATGCGAGTCGTAGATCAGAGAAAGTGTCACCAAACTTTCTCACCTATCTAGATGGGCTCTGCTTTTGCCACGATGTGACTGGGCTATTTGAGGCAATTGGAATCGCCTATAATCCAAATGAGTAGCGTCTCTTCATTGACAGTTCTTTAAGAAGCCTCAAAGCAGAACTGCTGCATAATGGTAATAACTTTCCATCTCTTCTCCTGGGTCATTCAGTGCACCTCAAAGAGGATTACTTTAACATCAAGACCTTGCTGAAAGTTTTGAAGTACACTATTACTTTTTTCCATTCTTATTTATCTAACAGAACTCGTAGGGTGTCGTATGGTGGTCGAATGTCTGGGACATCGGCAATCGTTTCGGGTGTGCCACAGGGTAGCATTTTAGGACCGTTACTTTATTCTATATATTCTGCTAATATCATTAAATGCTTAGTATACTGTAAATATCATATGTATGCTGACGATACGCAGTTGTATTACTCGTTTCCTCCTAATGCCGTCGCGACTGCTGTTCAAAATATTAATGACGATCTGGCACGAATTGCTGACGAATCTTTACGGCACTCGCTGCGTCTTAATTCCAAAAAATCTAGCGTCCTGGTCTTTGGCAGGGCTAAAACTAAATCTAAAGTTATTGACCAAATACGAGTTTTTGTTAACAGCGAGGCACTAACCATCTCAGAGCATGCCAGGAATCTGGGGTTGCTCATGGATTCCAAGCTTCGGTTTAAAGAACATGTTTCTTGCCTTATAAGACGTGCATTTTGCTGTTTGAGGGTTCTGTTTGGCAGTAGGGACTGCTTGGATATAAATTTGAGGAAGCTCTTATGTGAGACACTTGTGTTGTCGCATTTTAACTTTTGTATTAATGTATATTTTCCCTGTCTTGACAGTTCTGATAGATTGAGAATACAGCGAGTGCAGAACTCATGCCTGCGTTTTATTTATGGCCTTCGTCGCTATGACCATATTTCCTATACATTTAAACTAGCTAATTGGTTCAACATGTCTCGCAGGGCTGATTTTCATGCAACTGTGTTTTATTTCAAAATCATTACTCACAAGAAGCCTAGTTATCTCTATCGAAAGATTACTTTCAGAGCGGACGTTCATACAATAAATATTAGATTTAGAGGACTGCTCACACCGCCCCGGCACCACCTCG
The DNA here is from genome assembly GCA_004143645.1 of Protaetia brevitarsis. Classification (NCBI taxonomy): domain Eukaryota; kingdom Metazoa; phylum Arthropoda; class Insecta; order Coleoptera; family Scarabaeidae; genus Protaetia; species Protaetia brevitarsis. The sequence goes on from RXPK01000186.1 coordinate 4,004,906, forward strand.
AAATGTTCAAAAGGTCTTTTTCTTACCATATCGTCCGTTTATATAACGGTGTCCCAACTGATCTGCGTTTGTCGCTTCCGAGTTCCTTCGCCTGTCGACTACGAAAATATTATTGTGAATCGTATGGCTATAATTAAATTTGAATTCTATATAGATACCCTCATATTTGTTATTACAGTATAATTTGTTGTATTCATATATATTATTTATAGTTAGTTGTGGTTTTGGTAGCTTCGTTTGGCGTTCTCCTTTTATTTCACCCTTGTAGGCTTGAGAGGTAGACCAGCTACTTCGAGTAAGTCGCTGATCTCGAGCCGTTTGGCATCAGAGAGTGAACGATATGTCTCTTGCATATACTATTAAGAGTTGTTCTTATAACATTTTGTTATGTTTTGAAAATGTATTCTCTGTTGTCAATAAACCACTTATTATTATTATTATATGACAAGTATGGGTGGAAGGTCATCGGCGACTTCAAAATGGTGTCATTACTCATGGATCTGCAAGGTGGTTTCACCAAATTCCCATGTTATCTTTGTCTTTGGAACACCAGCGACACCAATGCACACTACAACAAGCGCAACTGGCCACAGAGGACAGAGTTTTCTATAGGGGAAAACAATATCAAATGGGAGCCACTGGTAGACCCTCTAAAGGTGCTGATGCCACCACTGCACATAAAGTTGGGGCTTATAAAACAATTTGCGAAAGCTCTAGATACAGAGTCAGCAGTCATGAAACACCTTGAAAAATTATTTCCTAAGCTATCTCAGGCGAAGGTCAAAGCCGGTGTCTTCGTAGGACCTCAAATTAAGAAGATTCCCGACTGCAATGACTCCTAAAAAGCTCACCCGTAAGGAGAAAATATTGGAGATATACACTGTGTCCACTTAAATATGAGACTAATGGGGGCAAAAAAATATTGAATCTATAAAAAAATTTATTTATATAAAATAAAAGACAGTGCTTCTTTAGAAATATGTTTGGGGTTTAAAATTAACATTCGTAATTTTGCTATAATTAAAAAAAAAAAAGGAAATTGTCTTGAGAATAAATCACCCTTATTTTTAAAGATCCATTAGAAAAAAAGTACTTCAAATTCCTAAATATGCCAAAATACCAACTTTCAAGTAAAAATTGAAAAAACAGTTTTACAAAAAAAAAAAAATTAAAAAAGTATTTTTTCAATGTTTGGCTCATATTGTGTAATTTTGTAGAATTCCATTTTTTTTTTGATTTCTACCTTCAAAATTTGTATTTTGGTACATTTAGGGAGTTGAAGTACTTTTTGCTAATGGAGCTTTTTGGTATCTTTAAAAATCAGCGTGTTTTATTCTCAAGACAATTATTTTTTTTCTTAATTTATAGCAAACCCACGCATGTTAACTAAATTTGAATATAAAATATGTTTTTAAAGAAGCACCAACTTCTATTTTACATATTTTTTTTATAAATTCAACAATAAAAGTTTTTCCCATTTGTCTCATACTTAAGTGGACATATGATATACATATGTGGGTATATTTCAAATTTTCGTTGCCCTAGTCGCAAAAGCAAAATTAGAGGGAATAAAAGCATTTTTCTATTGTTTTGAAGCATAAATAAGTTGGAAATACCGCTTACTACTCAAGGACAAAGAACGTGTTACTTAGTGTAATTTATGTACATTGATAGAAGTATATAAAAGTATCATTTGAAGTATTGCCATTATTTGCTTCCAAAATATAAGTAAATTGAACTGATAATACTTACCTGCTTAATCTAAGTATTTTTACTATTCAAGGGTAATAATTATCTACTAATTTTGTGTCTGTAACACCAAAAAACCTCGGTAGGGGAAAATTAATAAATAAAGAAATATTATGTAATTAAATAAATTCACTGTCACACTTTATAGTTTTACAATGTTTGGGAGAAGGTAGCGTATTGGGGTACTCCAGGAGTGCGCACGGGATATTGATGCGTAGAGGTATAGATGTTATGCACTCAATGCCTGGGCCTGGTATCTAGTCGGTGTTGGTTACTGATATTAATTTCAATCAGTATAATAATTTGCTGGTATTACCTACTGAAGACTAATAACTAATAAATACCTACACATGTTTGTTAATGTACACACCTACCATGTTCATATATTATCGACACAATGGCGCTGAGTCTAAGTATTATTTCAAAGTTTTTTAAACCAGTAATCCTTTAATATTAGATAACAGGTACATACTTACCTTCGACTATTTTAATGGTAGCATCTGTGCATCAGCCCCATTCTCTAAGTAGCTGTGAAACGGCTGGAGTATCCATTTAGATTTACTTACACTCACAACCAACAACACTGTTCGCTGATCAATCAAAAAGTGACGCCACGTAAAGCGTATGTATATGCAAAGCCCCCTAAACCTGCCTAAAAAAGAGGGAACCAATAACAGATAAGTTTTAGTGCAATAAATGGTGGGGTAAAATTCGTTTCAAATGTTTCAATATTATGGCAATTTCAATTTGATATTTCATGTTTTCAGTACAAAACATTTAATAATTTTATATAATAATTCATTATACCAAACGTATAAGGGATTTTATTGAATCTCCAGACTTTCTCACTATGATTGCATAGATATATTCTACAATAACAATGTTCATTTGGAGGAAGTATACTTCAATGCAAATATTTATAGGTACTATTTGTTCTAAGAGTATATTGTGTTTTCAGAGAATTTACTCTTATGTTCTAACCAACAAGATTTAGTTCATTTAAATATATATTAAGTTTCGATTTCTGAATAAATAATAATATTCAGATTGATAATAGATTTTTTTTGCAGACTTTGACAGGGCCTAGCATACGTTAATGCGCATGCTCATAACTTGTGTCTCACAGATGATTACGTTCGGCAATATAAATAATCAGCATCTTTACCATGTCGGCCTCTCTATATAGTCATCTCATTCTCTACATAGAGAAATGCAAAATACAATAACCTCTGTGCAATATGTTTTTGTCCTGGAGATAAACCTTTTGTGTATATTATGCATAACTATTGAAGGTGTTCATTATTTTAATTACATGGCTATTGACTAATTATGATGTTAAACTTAGAAATATTAGTGTTAATTAAGGCTGAGATACAAGAATATTACTTTATTATCAGCGGGGAAAAAGCTATGCATTATAATAGACCCGAGCTAATGATGGAAGCATTAAAGCCGAAGGCAGTATTCATGTGTAATATAAGACATTTCATCAATTCCCTCTTCATTATAAGTTAACAACTCCATTCTCACATATATATCTTTCATAAATGTTAAAAATATAATGCAAGTAATTGCTTCCTAGAGTAAGATGAGGTTATCTGTGCAAATAAATAGACTTGTCCCCATATAAGTAACTAATCCAACACATAATGCATTTGCTTCTAAGCGAAGTAAAATAGAAAATGTGGGTGTATCTATCGTACAGCGTATTTTATGCATACTAGCAGGATCCATGAAAATGAATAAATAATTCATGTACTACCATTCCTTGTTTGAAAACATTTATATTGTTTAACCAGGCGTACCTATTCTACCCAGAAACAATATAACAATGGGCATTTGTATAATTTTCATTCAGATTTCAAGCCGCATGTTTCTTTCTTTACCAGCCCTATATCTATCTATTTGCTATGAAAATGAAACAAGTCATACCCATATAATATTACGGCAACGTTTCCTAGACGAAACAAATATAAATTATTTGCATAAATATTATGTGGGTGTAGTTCGCTATTACATTCTGAATATGGACTTATATGGAGTATGTATTCTTCTTTGGTTGATTCTGGAATGAATATTATTAGTATTGTTTGGCTTAAAGGGCATTCCACTGCGTTCTTATAGTTGTCAGTAGGAACTAGTTCTCTAATTAATAAACACTCATATGTGTACTTTACTTACACGGTTCTTTAAATAGGAAAAGCTATAAGTTGCTCTGACCACTCAATTTCAATTTTCTTTCTATAAATATAATTAAATAAATGTAATAATTTCGAATATTCTGTTTAGACAACTGTGTAGTAGGTTAGATTTGTAGGTTGGCGGCAATGCATAAACAAATGAGCTACCAAGTCATGTGATGTATGATGAAGAGGATATAAGTATTGTAATAATAGTAGCCATAAAGTGTGTTATAAAGGATACCTATTTACGTGTTTGAATTGAACAACAATTGTGTTAACAAAATATTAAAATTTAAGTGATAAAAAAAATTAAAGGTGTGTTCGTATCCGTGCTATCTGATGAATATAGATAATACATGTCTTAATTATTCAGATCATATATCTTTGGGTTGGCCGCGATCATCAGATCTCTGCAATAACCATAATTTTGACCTTATTTTAATAAAAGTAGTCTAAATAACGTTCATTTTCATCACGTAAGAAGATATATTACTAAACAAACTATAGGCAAAAATTTTTAAGATCGCAGCGCCAAAACGGTATTTCATAGAAGCTCTCAAATAGACATAAAATCTTTGTTTATAGTCACTTTATAGCGTGTTTTAGTATGTGTTTCGGCGGTTTCGAAAGTTTTTAAGGTATTTTGGAGAAATATTTATTTTTCCAGCGCTGAATATGTTGTATATGTGGAAGGTATCTTAAGGATTAGGAGGATATATGAAAGTGAAGAGGTTTTAAATGCTAGGCATGTAATATTATGTGGGCAGCTAAATAGTAATGAAGAAAGTATAACTGTATCTGCATTGTGCTTACAATCAAGTGCTCTACAGGGCGATCCTCATATTGTTAAATGTGTGTTTGCTATAAATGGTCCGAAAGCTGGTGTACATAATATTAATTGTACATGTAAAGGTGGCAACAGCTCTCGACACAAACAAATTTCAGCTATGTTGAACGAATTTTGTAAATTAAGAAAACTCGTTGAAAATTTTAAATTTATATATTAAATATCTTTTTAAATTGTTATTTTAAAGAAATTTTAGTTGTCACTCACCATTTAGTGAACAGATTTAAAATTGATCTTCCGTTCCTTGAAAAAAAAAAAAACACTAGAACGCTGGATAGCGTCGATGAACAAATGAATTCAGTTTTCGTAGATAGAAGACAGATCATTATTGAGGTTTAATTTCGCATTGTTTTTATCTAAAATAACAATTTCGTGAATAGATTTCAATCAAAGTAATCGCAACACTTTTTTATATAGAAGAGCTTATCATAGCAGAAGATTTATAATATCGACATTATATTTGAATAGTTTCATGGTTTAAACTAAATTTAAAAATTCCAAAATGGCGATATAAATCCCAGAAGATTGTTTTTATTATCCCGTTCCTGGAAATTCCTAGTTGTGCCGACTGCTTGAATTCAAGAACTTGCTTAGTCCCGCTCAATTTTAAGAACATTATATAAACCTTTGAGAGGCTGGATGAGTGTTTCATCCTGTTCCCCAATCTAGTCCAGCCGTTTTGCTCCTTCCTTGTGAGGTATTCTTACTTTGGAAGTGGATGGCTTCTTATGGAGGTGCTGCTCCAGTTCCTCTTTCTTAGCGGTGTCGTCCCGCTTAAGTTAGTTAAATATATTTCCTTTCCTCATGGTTGACCCCACGAGTAGCTAGGGAAGAAAAGGTTCACTTCCACAGAGCCCCGCATGCAGAGGTAAGGCTAAATACAATGGGTTGCGCCAGGTACCCCAAGGTTGGACTAGTAGGCTGGTCTTCTATCCAGCCACGCATCCCAACAGCCTAGTCCGCTACCTTAGGATTTAGGTTTTTGTTAAGGTTGTCTCCTCTCGGTCCGTGCAGTTAAGCCAAGACCCCTCGCCCCATTCGGTACCTGGTTTAACAGTTGGGCTTGCGGTAGCCGAAAGCAACAACTGGCATCGTTGAAGAACTCTGTGCAAACCCTTAGCCACGACACGACAGCTCGGGCTAGGGGGGAGTGGTCTTCATTCACCCTGCACTGGTTTTAAGCAGAGAGGACGAACTTATAACCGTCACTAATCATCTCGTCTTGAGCGAACCCTGACAAGATGACCACTCCTATCCACAGAAGTAGGAAATATGGGGGCGAGACAAGCTTCTTCCGAATTTTGAAAAATAAGGGATGTTAGATGCTTCTTTCTGTATGAAAAAAAATTAATAAATAATAGTTTTGGTAGCGTTAAAGTAGGCGCAGTATATACCTATGTAATTAGTCTAGAACACCTAGAAGTCACAGATTGTCTACTAGCAATTACTTGTACATGCTCCTACCACATTTTGTTATTGAAGTTAAATTTCTCAATTAGTTTCCACTATAATGGGAGATAATAGTGAAGTTACCCGCTAGCCCTTTATCGTGTTAGTTAATTTGCATAAACACTGTCTATACTTTGTCCATAAATCTGGAGTAATCTGATAGCGCTCAGCTTTAATACCGGTATAAAAATATTTTCCTTAATAAAATGAACATTAAATCCAGCAATGCGGTAGTACGAGGTAGACCATTACTGACCTTAGTTGCAGCAACTGGTCGTTAGTTCTTTAAAAAAAACTTGCTTAGCAGATATTACTACGTATATACGTTTAGATATCTTCGCATGCTTTAATTACGGGTACCGTTGTGGCTAAATTTAGCCATACTTTTCATGAATTTGTTTGTGATAAATAGGAATCTTTTTTAGATTTATGAAACGGTAAATTATAAATTTGGCTTTTAATAGTTGGATGCAGAAACATGATGTTATTGACGCAAAAATATGCAACGCTCAATGATTGATCAAATTAAAAGATGATCTTACCATTTTATACGTATATACAATACGAAAATATACATTAAGGAAAGAAGGAGACTCCACTTCATTTTATTAATTGTAGTGTATTATAAATTATAATGTGTTGTTGTTAATAGAAGACATAGGTTACCAGATTTAATATTACTTGATTATTCATAACTGCAACGTAATTGGCTTCCTATACCAATATTATTTCTCTAATTAGTTCTGAATAAAGTCTGCTTGTATCTGAACCAGTTTTATAGAAAAACTATTGGTTTTCATAACAGGCATGACTCTCTCGCATATAAAACTCTAAAAGAATGCAAAATTAAAATAGCTCAGATTTTCCTTTGGGAACTAACCGTATGCAACACACGGGCATTTATATTTTAATAATCATGCATGTAGCTACTTCAAGTTGTTGAATATTTTTTAACATTTTTTTAGCTGTTAAAGTCCCGCAAATAACCAGTTGTTTGGAATTACTATTAATTAAAAACAGAATGCCAATAATTTTCTATAAAGCGCATGATTGGATCCTTTTTTTACATTGTTGAGGAATAATTCATAAATACTATCTTGCATGATTTATTTTATTTCGCTTATATGGACTTTCCAATTTAGTAACAACTTAAAATGTCTTTCTACACTCCTTCACCTATTGATTATCTATAAAATACAGCGGAAAATAAAATAACCTAGAAAGATTATTCTTTGCAAAAATCCTAATGCACTTTGAATTTTTTAAGAAAACGTATTTTTATTTTAAGCATCATTGGCGTAATTCCACTTAAAAGATATGGAGAATTTACAGTATAAATGTTTAATATTTATATGTAGCATTTTTTCATGATGTTTACGGTCCTCTGCGGACGTTTGTTTGGTGCTTAAACTTTTTCAAACCAAGATTCCGGTTTTCGTTTCCAGGTACTATTTGCCTGTCAGTGTGGATTAATCATATTAATTTTTTAGCAGGAATAATCTCTAAAGACGACACGTTTAGCGTCTCAATACAATTTTGGTACTTATTCTTTTTTGATTGAAAAGAGCCATTACAAAAGAAAAAAAGATTGTGGTAAGCTTAAGTATTTGATAATTGACTTTTCAAAATCGCATTGTTTGAGATATAAATAACTTTATATCTTCAGACTAGCGATTTATACTTCTGAGTTTACTATGCAATTATGTTTTACTGCCCTTTAATGGTAGCCTTATTATTATTTTCGGCACCACCTGTTAAAAGAAAAACCTGGCTCAGCTCACATCTGGAATTATATATAATATTAACAATTATTAACTTTTTCTTCATTTCCTTGCCAATGTTGTGTTCAAACTTTAAATAACAATTTATGAGGTTTTATCTACAAATATACGTGAAAAATAACAATTACGAGTGCATTATATAATTATATAAGTCGGGTGTACATTATAGTTTTTCTGCTGTCTCTTTTTAAGTGTTTATCGTAAAAAACTTACATTATGTTTCCTCTATGGCACTTTAATTCTATTCACTTTATTTCTCCCACATTAATGAGAAACGTAGAAAATGCTGTAATGTTATAAGAATTTGTGAATTCCTGGGAACTATTTACTAAGATTGTCACGTGTAATTTAAGTGTAGCGTACCGGTTGTTTGCATTTTAAATAGCATCCATCTGTAGTATTTTAACATTGTTCCCATTAGCAAGAAGAAATCACAGTAGTTAGCAACAAGTAAGCTATTCGTATGCTTGCTCTTTCTAGAACTTAACCGTATAAGGTTTAACGCACCATTTCCCCTACAATTTGTAAAGCACAACGTGCACTAAAAATGGAATCGTCCAACATAATGTCTTCTTAATAAAAAAGTTTACAAGATATTCCAATTAGCTATTTCGTTTCGCCATTCGAAGATAATAAATATTCCTTAATACAAATACTCTGAAAATCCGGTACAGCAAAAACTAATATAATGAGTGTAGCTACTTTGTACACTGAAAATATCGAAGCTTTCATAATTAATTAATACAATGTTTTTATCCTGTACCTATTTTTTGCCCACTAGTGGGTATTTATCAACCGGCCAAATATTTTGTAGGTTAATTAGTTGTGTAAGTATGCATGTAAAAAAAAGGACAAGGATAGTACCATGCGACCTAAAAGATCTATTGTGTCGCCTTATTATCTTACACCTGACTGTCCAATCTTATTCCTTTTAAAAAATGTAGGGCGTGAAAGGTCTCCAGATTAGATGAGCCTCCCTCTTCGATTTCACATGCTCCCATGGACCATGGGTGGTTATGTTTAATAGCAGCTACTGATACTGAATTTTTACTTCGATAACACACCAATAGATGGCAAATGAGACATGATGTGTGCGTCGTGGATAAGCAAGAAGGCCAATCTTACCGACGGTTGCCCAATATTTACCGTGTGTCTATTGTCGGTGGCGTCTAATCGTCTGTCATTTGTCTTAGCCCCATTTGTATCGCCATGTTAAGCCTGGTTTAATTTTAAGGGGTAAGCGGTAGTTTGAAGGTGATAGTTCATGTCTCGTGCATATAGTGAACGTCATATTCTGAGCGTCACTTAAAATTAAACCAAGCTTAACGTGTCGGTGCAAACGGCCATTAGCACATGGTTAGTAGGCTTGAAAGTATACAGAAAACAACTTTTCACGATACTGTATATGATGATGGCGAATATCATCACCAGGGAGTCTATGTTGAATGCAGTTTCTCATCTAGTATGGGAAACTGCGCTCAACATAGACTCCCATCATGATCATTAATTTTTTTCACTAGCAGAATTCTTTAGCATACCGTTTAAATAAGCGCGCGGTTTTTAATAAGCTTTGATAACACGCCTATAGATGGCTCATTACGGCCTCAAAACAGTATATGCAACATGCCTATCTATAGTACTAGTTTATCTATGCCATGGACTTTGAGTTCGCTCGAACAAAAGCATATGCGAAAATGACGTCTTTTTTCTCGTAAATTAAAAAGTATATTCTGAAAGTCGCGTTCGAATATCATTATAGCAAGTTATCGTTCGTAAACATAAATTTGCATGAAAAGTGATGGAGTGGTGGTAAACAATCATATGACATTTCATTCTTAGATATTGTGTTTTCTTTGTGCTTTGCTTTTTTTACCTTTTCCTTAAGTATATCTGCAAGATATAGTAATAATTATGGCAAATTTCGATGATATTGTTTTGTTTACCAGTGCTGCAGTTCTTGATGAAATAGAAGAAGTCCCAGAACAACCCCGTAGAACAATGAGAAAGCGTGAAAAATGCTTTCGAAATATCGGGAGAAACAATTTCCTAAATTATTTCGTGTTTCAAAGGATTTAGCACGTACCATTATTGCAACAGTTGGTGAATACATTAGAACCTGCTTCAAGAGCTTCAGCATTGTCTGTAGAAACCAAAGTAGGTACAAGCTGAAAATATTTAAAAGAAACAATAATATAACAATAATTTAAAAACATAGGTTTTAATAGTTTTAAGATTTTTTGGATATGGTAGTTATTAGCAAAATATGGGTTGCAATCTATTTGCTGCTGAGATGCATTTCAGAAGATGTTAATGCCTTGAACTAGCTGGCAATATTTTCTAATTGGGTCAAATCTCCATGCAATATTTAGGAATTACAAATTGTACGAAATGAGTGCGTATAAACTAACACCAAATAACACATATTAATGCATCACATCTTTTAGATTTTATAATACGTTTGGATTTCCTGGTGATATAGGTTGTATTGACTGCACAATTATTGTACCTGGTACTAATAATGCGAAAATGTAATTATTATTGTGAACTTATTCAAGGATATGTGACAGCAAAATGGAATCTCAATATAAATGCCCGATGTCCTGAAAGCAGTAATGATGTTTTAATTTGGAATAATTGCAATGTAAAAAAAGAAATAGTAGATATTCACAGAAGGCAACTTGTTGAATTTAATCTGTTAGGTATGTATATTCATACGAAACACCACAAAATAAATAATGAACTGAAAGTTAAATGTTTTAGGTGATTCCGATTATCTTCTTCGGCCATGGCTCCTAACACCATTAGAAAAAAAATCCTGTACCTAATTCTCCAGATGTTGTATATAATCAATGCCAGAAAACAACACGTTCCATAATGAAGAGATGTAATGTTTGTTGAAACATCTTGTGCTTCATTATGCTTCAGAAATAGGTTCGAAAATTATTAATGCTTGTGCAATATTGCATAATATGAGCATTCAATACAACACTGCACAACCAGGAAATAATGAAGACATCAATGATATTGATTTAGGCCTCTTCCAGACGAGGCGATTAGTTGATTCCGCTAGTTGAACAGACGGTTGCCAAGGAGCATACTGTTATGAACCCTTCCACAAGGAGTCCGTATTCATATCAGTATGCTTCTTGACAACCGTCCGTTCAACTAGTGGAATCAGCTAATCGCCTCGTCTGAAAGACGCCTTAGGCTTGGCAATTGCAGATGAAAACTTTAACAAAGATGCAGAAACGAGATGAAAGGGTTCAGGCGGTTCCTAATCATTTGGTGCATCAGTATGTTCCTTGACAACCGCCCGTTCAACTAGTGGAATTAACTGATCGCCTCGTTTGAAAACGGCCTAATAAGGAATTGTTTTTCACAAAGATAATTTGAAACTGCATTTTTTGTATAATGCATAAAATGATATCATTTTGTTATCTGAACAAATATATTTTATTAGAGATGCAGAAATAATGTATTTTACCAAATAAAGTGGCGTTTTTAACACGCCGCCATTCGCTCTTTTGCCTCGATGTTCCTTTGTTGTAGCACCAATTTTTGTTTAATTGCCGCAATCTGCCGTAACACTGCTACTTTGTCATCAATGTCTTTCTTTTTCATTTTGATCTTTTCTGCCGAAAGTTCTGTTAGTTTCTCAGCAGTATTAATGGCAGTTTGGCGTTGAATGAAAAAAATAATCGTTTTTTGTTAAACTAATAATTATTCAAGAATTAATCTATTCAAGCAGAACTACCTGTATTACAATTACCGCTAATTACGCCAGCGCTTTATTCATTGGCTCTAAACTATCTGCACAGTAATCAAAATTATATGTAATACAACTTCAATATTGAAGAAAAACATTCCAAATTATACGCACCTATTTGAGTTAATGCTTGGTGGTCAGGCTGCAATATATTTTCTGCAATTTCCAGTATGTTTGTTTTATCAAACACCTACAAAAATAAGAAAGAAAATAATAAATTCATTAGTACTTTAAGTTTTAGTTAACTTACAAAATCTACTGTTGATTCTGCTGATTTGGAATGCCCTTCAACAGCATCCTGCGAAATTAATGATAAAATTTTTCATCATCAAAGACCACTTCATTTGTCGGCCGAGGGCCACCATCTGTTCCGGACGCATATTTTACATAAGCAGCTTTGTTTTGCTTTGTTTTACTTTCAAAGTCTTACCAAGTCTAACACGAATTATATTATTTGTTAAATACATGTTTACGAAGTGAATTTTATTAGCAGCTACTCTTTTTCTTAAAAAAAAGCATTTTTCAATGCCCTTAACCGTTTTTTAATTTTTTTTAGATATATTTATGTATTGTAATAAAAATAATTACTTCACTGATGCCATTCTTTGTGTGCACCGGGTATAGTATTTAAAATGCCATTTATATCTTCTGGCTGTTTTTGAGCATCCTTTCTTGTAAAAGTGCCACTAAAACAATCACATAATAATAGGTCCCTGCCGTTTAGTAAGCTCACCAAAGTATTTTTTTGCGTATTTGATATGTGGCACTTCTTTACTCATTTTTTTAATTATTAATACGTGCGTTGCGTGCACATTAGACAATTGCGTACCATACCGATTGCCGCGCTACTCGAGAATAGCATATTCAGAATTTCATCTTTCGCATGCGAAACCTATCGTTCGAAAATATTCGCATGCGCTTTTATTCGAACGTACTCAAGCATAAGGTCCCAGGTGCAATGCCCTTGAGTTGCATAGTACTACGCAATTTGAGAGGAGATGGTTGGATATTTAATCTTCTTGTCCGCGACATCTTCATTCAGATTGCCTTGTTATTCTAAGCTTGCTCAGATGTGCTTTCATCTTACGGTAACCTAAAAGGATCGTTGTTAATTATACAGATATTGTTCTTACTCAGGCCGATGCATTTTGAAATCTTTTCTGGCTATATGTTCCCAGAGGAGTTTTAGTTTGATACATTCCCTGGAGATTCTCCCAAAAGTAGCATTTCCTATGTTTTATTTGACTTTTTATTGTACTTATTCGGTATTGTACTTATTCCGCAAAAGGCTTCAGGCTCTAAGAATGGTGTTCCAGCTCCCCTTTTTATGCAAGATTATTCGTTACTTCGTCTCCTTCCACTCCTGTGTGTCCCGAAACTCACAAAAGAGTTACCTTGTTCCTTTTGTCTAGTTCGTTTAATTTCTCGAGGTACACCCAGACCATATTGAAGCTTACTACGTATGAGCTCAGCGTATTGATGGCTGCTTAACTATCAGATGTAATGATAATTTCCTGTACCTTCTTAGTTAGTTAATTACAGGATGTCAGAATTTTGGAGTATTGGCTAGTATAAATGATGATTAAAAAGATATAGAAGTTGAATGGTTTTTGAAATGAAAACGTCTATAAATTCTTTCATTACACTTCGTGTCCCAAAAACTCAAAAAATACAGGGACATTTGCTAAAAAATTTAGATCCTCTTAAACTACACTGAAAAACCTTTTTATTTGACGGTACCAAATTTTATGATTACTGAATAGTAGAGTTAAATATGGGCAAACAAATATTTATGTATAATCTACTATTGACTCTGTGTTAGTGAATAATTAGGAAGGTAAGTAATAAGAGTGAGAAAGTGGACCTGTTTTTCAGTTATTTCCCTTCCTAAATATTTTGGTTAAATCTATTACATATATTGTTAGCATAACTAAACGAAATATTTCAACGATATAAATCACATGGCGAGATATACCATATTATAACCAAAATGTTATTCAAAATAATCAAATCACCTCAGTTAATTCAAAGATATGCTTAAATCTATCAAATTTTGAACAATCCGTTTCAGTGAATATTTAATTGAATAAACCATGATCGTTGTATTTGATCATTTAACAAAGCACAACATTGCAAACCCCAAGCGTTTACCCCGCGTAATGGGGATTGATCATAAGAATCTCCGCGCCGCTGTGGAGTGCGATGAAGGGAGTCGCCCTTTCAATGATCACAGCATCCATTAGATGTTTATCTGGTAAATGTACCAGATACCGTGTTATAATCGCATTTATCCTACTATTTGTACCAATTATATTCTTTTTACTGCAATGAAATAGAAGAAGCGCCATCTATGCGACAATTTCTGTGCAACACATAAGTATTTTACGTATTTGCTATATTATTTGGGGAGAAAATTGCTATAAGAAAATAAGTAGGATATTTTTGATTGGCACTCCATAAATAGAATTCTGTTGATTTAACAAAAAAATATGTGTTATAGCGATTCAATTAAATTATTCTCAGCAATTAGGTAGAAAAAATAGCAAAATATTTCATTAAAACAACAAAGTGATATTGTTGTTACAGTTTTTTACGAAATAATTTGATTAAACCCAAATATTTTTGTTGCTGGGTTTAATCTTAATTCATTTGAAATAACCAAAATGCTTACATTGGCATCGCATTTTCGTGTTCCTTTTCTATTAGTTATATCATTAATTTATTACAAGATGTTAAAAATTTCGACAAGTATGTGGTGCAGTAGATTTGAAGACGGCACAATAGCCGAAACACGTAGTCTAAGAAATTTATAAAATAAAATTATGTGAAGAAGGACCAGTGCTTATTATTTACTATTCTCTCAAATTCACACTTTGCTAATTAGGCCAACATGGATATATTTATTATTGGACTTCAAATTTTTAAACCTATTTTGTTATTTACTGTATAGATACTTTTGGATATTAAGAGCTGTTAAATGTTTTTTTTTAATTACAACTATATATTATTTATGTGCTTTTCATTTTTACTGGGAAAACCTGATGTGTTGAATTGAAGAACTCGTTCCTACCTTTTTCTTCAGTTTGCATGGTGTATCTTGCTTTCCCTCATACAAATATAAATTCAGCTGCTTCACGCATGCATACCTTCCTCCAAACATCCATAAAAATGGTATAAATGTGACGTAAATATTCTTGAAGTAATGGTGTTAATATCGTATAACGGCTTTTGCGCGGGCAGTTGGTATCTTCTATAGGTGGGACAGGAAGGTAGACAGAATAACAGGAACGCACCAGAATCCAGCTACGAAATGCATATCACGTCTCTGACACCAATTATGACTGTCGTAACCATGGATATCTTCTCCTTAAATTGCCTAGACAGGAAATGTGTTTCCTTAATCTCTAGGACACCAACACACACCTACTATGCGCTCTTCAGAATTAGTGCTTTGATGGAGCACGTTATTCGGTTAGATTAGATTAAGTTCTTTTTAGAATTTTATCGGTAATAACTATATTACTTTAATGTTCTTGAATTAGTTGATTCAGGCATCTGACTTAATTGACGAGGTGTACTGACTCTAACCAATGCTGCTTGTATACAACAGATACATATATGTAGACACATGTAAATAATCGAAGTATCATAACGCATAGGTCGAATGCAATATTTATAATAAATTAAATAAAAATACATAATTAACAATGTTGACTTACCGTACTTGGAGCAATACGTTCACTTATATATTAGAACATTTCATTGATTATAAAAACTGTAAACACTTTCTCATTTTTACAATGGAATACTTCCTGAGTGTTTAAAATTGCATACCTTTATATGACATTTACTGCTTTTATATAATTAGCATAAAGTTCCACCCGAGAACCCTGGTAGAGCTTAATAGCGCTTTTCTCGCCGTTTACAATGTCGGAGATAAAGAAACAAACAAGTCTTACTCGTTTCCTCTGGTGTAATTCCATTGCTCGCAGGCAGAGTGTTAATGCGCGAGAAGATCCATGGAGAATATTTCACTTAATTATTTAATATTCTGTGACATGGTTGCCAAGGACTGTAACAACTATTTTGTAAGGACTCTTATTTAAAATTCTTCTATTTAATTTATTACTTTACGAATGCTTCGTTTATTTCCTGGTCTAATTGCTAAATTAGATACTTGTCGCGTTCCTAACTGCTGCCAGGCGGAAATAATTAGCTGTGACTTTTTGTGAAAGACGTGTTTTCTTCTTGACGTTCTTTCTTCTAAATTAATTTCAACTCGAATGAATGATTTAGATTTTTTCAATTATTTTTTTTTCAAATTAGCTAAGTTTTAAAAATATAATCTTAAAAGAAATAAAATTTGCTCTTATTATAAATAATTATTCCGTATCTGAACTTTCTTTAAACGTATAATAATAGCAACCCTTAGTTGTGGAACACTAGTTTCATATATGTCATATTGGCATTTTTTCTGTGTTTTTTTTTAGATAACTGTATTATTTGGAATAGAGAGGAACAGTTACTAATAGAGTTTGAGACAGATAGAAGGTCTTCAAAAGTTTATTTGTATTATTCAAGGATTTTATCAACGAAGCATTCTTGAATCCTACATCGCATCGTTTCTTTGAATCCGAAAAAAGATCAAATATGCACTGAAAAAATATACTTTGTAAAATTACATCATATAACGTTGGCGATTTTGTAACGAACGGTATGTTATAGAATTTTTTAATTTACATAGACATTTTCCAGAACTTCTGATTGAAATCTGTGCGTAAGAGGTAATTTACACGGTAGAATTACACGATTTGGTATACGCATTGACATAGTATAATCTTGGAAATGTGGATGTTAACATACATTATAATTTTGCGGTAGTAGTAAGTAACTGTCTTTTTACATGCTGAACGATTTGTGTACACCAAAAATAAAGGTTATTGTAATAAGCAATACGTTTCGCGGTGACTTTGCGCTACACAAAATATTTTTGCTAATATTTGTAACAAACAAATTCCTGTGCGTTTTATTATTATGATATAATTTTCGCTTTGTTTGTCTAGAACTCTGATATTAGAGTAAATATGATAAAAAATTTAAAGTATTAGTTAAAGTATCTATAATATATAAGTATAAAAAAAGGAAGTAGGATAACATGACAAATCTTCTGAAATAAGAAAAGAATTCCTATCCAAAGCCCAAGAATAGTATCTAATTCAAATGACGCTAACATTAATGGAAGCCAATGCAGTTTTAGGAATAAATGTATGTACACAACGGTATCTGTTTAAACTAACTGTACTAACTTTACACTCTAAATATCTGAACTTACCTTTTTGTATTACACTGTACTACAAAATGTCCCTTAAAGAAAATCCCCAGCTTCTTGTATTTTTTTTTAAGACTATCTGGGGCGTAGTTTACAGATTTGTTATTCATTTTCTCGAGCCAACTCAAATTTTAGATTTAGTTATGTGTGTAGATTTGTAGTCGAGATCACTCAAGTTCTAGCATGTCAGAGACAGATTAAATCTTACTATCTTAGCGATATAAACTAAAGTTTTTGTTTACATCGCTAAGCTCGCTGCATCGCTGATATAAATGCAACTTCGCATTGATTTAAACCTCAAAAGTCATACACTGATCAAGAGACCTGGATAATTCATTCAGAATATTGCATTGTTTTATATCCGAAAAGTTATATTCCGTGGTAATATTACAGCGATAATTCGTATATAAATTCCTGCCCGGATCAATGGTAAAAAAAAAATGCCATTGATCCATACATGATTTTTTTCTTTCAGTGTAGTGTTAAAATAAGTTCAATTTAATCGTTCCGGCAAATTTTGAGAAAGACCGGAACTTTTCTGTAATTGTATATTTTTGTTAGCGAATAGTCTTCGCCAGAGGTATCACGTGCAAGGCTTCAACAGTATTCGCCTAACCTCTTACTGAGGCTCTTTCCTTTATATCAGGTTTCCGTCATGAGCAACTCTTGATGATGTACGCTAGCTCCATGTTCATCTAAAACTTCTTCCAGGTTGTCAGGGAAGAAATCAATAAGGTTATGCAACATATACATTTTTAAAGACATCAATACGTTTAATTCCTTTAAAGCGTCAATAATATCTTTCACTAGTTCTTCACAATTGTCAGCTCGCTTGCTGTCTAAATTTTTCTTGGAAAATTGGTGGGGGGCACAAACCCCCACTCACCAGATGAAAAACACGAGTATGTAAAACTGGATTCACTTTCCTTATCTCAATTAAGTGTTATTTTGAGGTATTGTTTGACTTGACTAGCAAAAGTTAATAGCAGATACGGGGTTTGTGCAGCATACAGTTCTAGAAAAAGCAATTGCGAGCCGGGAGATTTTTTTTGTGTTATACCTACTGTACTATTGTTGGTGTCTGGTGGATCAGATCATTATATATATCAAGTTGTGAATTTGTACGTCACAAATATGATATTGCGCTTTCCACGTATGCATTAAAAAAATATTTTCTTTTCAATTGCTATGTATACAAGCATGTAAGCGTTTACCCAATTAATATTTATTAATATTTTCTGAGAGTTGCAGCAAACATTACTGCTCTATCTACATTTACCAACTTTTTATAACTACCACAGTATAAGGAATACACTAAACTATTTCTTCCTTAGCGAAATTTAATATTACTATTATTATCACAACCGCAGAATATTATAATATCGCTAAAGTACGTGGGCAACAAAGGTAATGAATAAATCTGAGTAAACTTTCGTTATAAAACGTTTGAGCGAATGTTTATTGAGTTTAGTGCATGTGCTGATTTTCAAACTACATAACTATATTGTGTAGTTCAGGTAAGGTTCAAAGAATTTTACTGTGTGAAATCTAACTCCATAAATAATAGGTGATATTTACTAAGTAAATACCTATCGCACAATATGTTATGTAGTTCTTCTTAATTCTTTTAGCAATTATGTAAACATTCTGGAATATATTTCCTGACAGTTTTCCTTTACTGTTGCCATTTATTTACTAAATATTATTGTTACTTGTTTAACTCGTGTTATCAACTTTCGCTATTCCGGATTATTAGAGCAGGGTGACTCCTGTTCACAAGAAAAGTAAAGAGCGAGTAATGGAAAGAAAAAAAAAATTTAAAGTCATAAATTATTCAACACAAATATTTCAAATTTAAAAGTAGTTGTTTTCAGCGATACATAGCCATCAAATTGACGACCATAATTCACTTTACATCTCAAAGATTTAATTGAGTTTTTGGCACTATAGATCAAAACTTTTATAATCACAAGTGCACTTGATCTTTCGGTTTATTTTCTTTTTTTTTTCTTAATTGTCTTAGTTTATAGAAAACAATATGTTTCATACAAGAGCCATCGATATTTCTTTCATTGAAAAATCAGATAGTAATATAATTTATGAGTAATCTTTGTTCTCGGCAGACTAATAATAAATTTCTTTTCTAAATGGTTCAAAAATATTTATGCCACAATTGTTTACGTGGATGATTGTTTTAACTATCATTTAACCCTTAAGCGATGATTATTTTTGGGGTAAATGCCTCAAAATTGACAATTTTACGTTTTGAGCCCGTTTATTACCGGAATTACTACCAATAGTCCATTGCAGTTGGCCCGTATATATACGGAATAATCGCTTAAAGGGTTAATGATGAAATTAATCTAATATATTTCTATCAATGACGTTAGTGTTACTTTCTACTCTGAGTTCACTTTATTCAAGATATTTCATCAGCTTTTTATAAAGTCGTCAATTTTATATATTTATAAAAGTGAAATAAATGATAAGCACAAATATCTATTAGATTTCAAAATTATTATAAAGTAGTTAGATTTAGATTAGAATATATAAATTAGATAGAATTTATTTTTAGATGAATAAGTCTTTATTATTTTGTTTAGTTTGCATTTTCAGCTGTTTTATCACTGTGTCGTAATTGGATTTTGTTTAAAGCTATTATTGCATAATAAAGAAAATGATTAATATGAACAATGTTTATGTTCTTGCTAAAAAAAAGTACAACAAAATTAACATTTTTGATATGTATGTAAATTAATTCAATATTCCATCGTGGTTGCTACATGTTTATGAAAGTACATGCTTTCATGTGACGTTATTTAGTCCTCGACTCTCCGACTTCTACAACATGCCCGTGCTTTCTGTTCCGTTTTTCTTGTTTTTTCGTCGTATAAGTCGTTTCCAATTTTAATTTATGCGATGTGTCCGAATGATTTGTTGGAGTCGGTCCGGCTGCATTCCACTACGGCATTCGTCGGTGTATTTTCATCTTTTATAAACGAAGACGAACAAAGGTTCACAATGAGGATCATTCCATACACATACATGGCCACTCTCGCCAATATTGATATTTTATCCCCTTTTGTTTATCCGGGCCGGAAATTACCGAAGGTCTTTTATACCCTGCACCGTAGGTGAAATATGTCTACCGAAAGCACCCGGTTGGCGGAATTGTTCTACGGACCGTGTGAAATACTCTCCGTTTATTGTTACGTGCCCGAATACCTCCTGCTATAAACTGAATTAGGTGGCCTAACTAGTTCGTGGTGAAATAAATTTACTGAATGCAGTATCTTTGCGGATATCACATTTTCAGATGGAGGTTTTTACTCTGATGTGCTGGCTCTTTGGAAAATATTCCTATCCAAGGTCGTTTCGTTTTATTGTACTTTATTAATATAGATCATATTTAGGAATGTGAATATTGCAACGTTTTCGCGGTTCCAATAATCACACCGGCGATATGTTTAATAAAAAGTATTTGTTTAAAGGAATGACAAGTGCCTCTACTAATACTTAAAGTCTAATAAAAACATTAATAATAAATAACTAAGACTAGGTATATACTAAAAACCCTACTAATTTACTTAATTACTGGTATTTATATTGATTGATTTATATTCAATTTATTTAAACTGATTTATTTTCACCGTCTGTTCAATCGCTTTGGCTTTTCGCAATGCGTTACAAACTGCTCCGTCTCCGCATGCGCGTTTTTATATCTGGCGCGCTTGGATTTGGATTAACCCGGAGCTTTCCTGAAACTTCGAATAAATTCGCGGTAGAAAATTCCATTGTCAATTGACGCGTCATACACTAGCGCCCTCTATGATCAGTTTTGTAATCGCCTCTCTGAAGAGGTGGCGCCATCTGCCGGCGTGGCAGAAACTTAAATTTTAAATTTAAAAATAGGCTACAATATATGTAATATATACGTTTCTCGTTACATTGTGCTAAAATACGAAATAAATATCGTCATTGAAACGTGATCTATAATTTTACATGGCGAAATATAATTCAACCGCTCTGTGTTGGAAGTATATAGAAAACAGTTCATACTCAATTCAACCTTAGAGTATTGTTAACTGCATCTGTTTAAGTTAAGAAACCTAACAAGAATACAAATAAAGGCGAATTATTACAAAGACAGTATTATTTGCTTATATACCTAGTATTTTCAATGTTTACCCATAATGCTGTTTTAAGTGCATCAGAAGCTTTTTTGAAACAAACAATTCGTTCCTTCTTGACTCTAAATGTATGGCACTATTATGTAATTAAAATGAACTGATTTTTCCCTTAATGGTTCAATTCCAACCTAAGATAGCATATAATTTGTTGAATTAACCAAATTTAAGTCAAATACCCGACAGCACTTGGTTTCTGGGGGCCATTATTGTTGCAATGCCACTGTCAATATCAATCGTTTTGGCATACAGTTTGGAAATACAATTAAAGACGGAACAGTTTGAATGAGGTAAATACAGTGCACTGCAGCTCTAATTCCCATTTTTTTAACTTTGTAGCAAGAGTGAAACTTTTTAGTCGAAAATTTAATAAAACAATTAGAAAGTACTGGGCATTTTATTATTGTTTCTATTTTAGTATAAAATTATCCAAAACACCATAGCATCATGTTATCAACAATTAAGTTTATAATAAGCATATACTATTATGAAAATTATTTCCTTTTGGGACATAAAACAATATTCAGGTTATTAGAAGGCCTTCGTGTCTTTTGATCGACTATTTAGTTTGTTTGACTAAAAACTACCATGGGGTAAATATCACCACACAAATATAGTTGTTTGAAATGTTCTTGTGGTTGCTATGAAACCACCACAGCGTTCGCGTAATTTCTGCTTTTTAGTGATTCCGTTCATATACTTCACAGATACCTAAGTGGTTTGAAACATACAGCTATGCTAACCTAGCTAAAGATAAGGTTCAATTTCACGTAATTGTTCCTTTAAATTGAAAAATTTAAATGATATTGTTATTCTCAATAGTAGGATATGGTTGACTGGTTATGGTATAAAACAAATAAAATTCGTGAAATAACAAAAACAACAAGATTAAATTTAATTACTGGTCATTTGAATGAACCCACGGTTTGGCTTAAATTCTGGACAAATGAATTTGTCGAAGAGCATCTGTTTTTTTTTTTTGAGTTTAGCATAAATAATACAATATGCAATAAAATAATTAATGCTGTATTGCTAAATGTATAAAGGGATTCACCCGTGACTTTTATATTGTTCCTTATCAAAAATACACAAATGTTACCAAGAAATAATTGGTAATTAGCTAGCCTATATTAGATACTATATCTTTGTAGCCGTATTGCTCTTACAAGTTTGAAGCCTGTAAACCGTTGCTAGCTGCTGTTGGCGACCAGCTTGAGGCATATTCTCGCGTGTGCTCTTAGTAATAGAAATTTTATTTACCTATATAGTGAAAACTACAAGTGTAAAATAGTTAGTAGTCCCTAATATTCCTAATAATCAAACTCATATTTCCCGCAATTATTTATAGTAACTCCAATTAGTAACACACGCGACCTTACTATTGGATATTAGGATCAAAAGGAAAGACATGATACAAAATCTGGCAGAAGCCTAGTGGGTGTTAGTAGATAATATTGGCGGATTAAATGTGCTATATGTGGAAGGACTGTGTGTTTATATGAACATGCAATCACCTTGTCCGACATACCCATGAAATGACAGCTCCTGTAACTTGTTTAACGGCAATTTAAAATTTTCCTTACCTTACATTTATTTGTGTAATATGAGCATTTACTTAGTGATAGAAATTGATGATTTGGACATAATTGTAAACTCTATTCGTGCATCTGGATGTTGCACATCCTATATTTGCAGTGTACCTAAACGTACTCGAAAAGAACGCAAATATAAAATAAAAACAGCAAAATGCACAGTTAGCGTGCGTAGAAGTTATTACTCTCAACAGTCACGCATATGTAAAGAATGTTCTTCGCATTTTACGCAATATATGCTTGCTCTTAGACTGGAAATATTACTTGTACAATGACGTGTTCAATTTATATCAAAATTTTAAAGAAATCGTTTTGAATGCCAGTTTATAAAAAATACAAAATAAGTATAACGTTTGGTATATACATATATTGTGATAAATAATAATGAAGTCGACAATACCTGTTTCTAATTTTTCCTTACCGCTCTGTTTATTTTCCTACCTAATTACCAACCATAATCGTCAAATTAGACTCATCAGCAACCACTTTTACATGACATATTTAGTATATAATTAACCTGCATAAATATTTATTGGACCCTGTTAACTGCATTCATAATCGCTAAAGCAAAAGGCTAGGTGTTTATCTTAATCGATCTCATTTTTTTTTTGCAGGTAAGAAGACGACTAATCAATTGAGGTGAAAACAGGTTGAACGGTATGACAGATGGGTAAGCAGAGATATGAGTTTATTACAAATTCGAAAAAACGATTAAGTAGATATAGTTTGAGCCGTAGTTTGTACAATATTGTGAAAACCTATCAATAACAAATATACGATTCGATCATTTCTGGTGAATAATGACGTATGTACAGCTATTGTAATATGTATCTTTACTTTTTCTAGCTTTTTGTTTTAATAAAATAATTTTTTTATTTAATTTGCAGTAATATATTTTCGAAAAAAAAACTACTTCGCAATATGATGTGTTTGTGTATATCTAAGATACACATTGTCGCTGCCAGAAGTGAGGATATCCTCTACAACTACTTATGCACATAAACGTATGTGTACCAGTAGGGGCTCAGTACCGCCCTTGAGTATTTCAGAAGCGAACATACGCACATAGAACACTACCACCTCCTTACTAGTGAAAAACATTGTAATAATACTAATAATCTTATATAGGTGGAATACACATGCGCCTTCACTGATGGCAGTGGACTATCGTAACAGCCACTAGAGAGGGCCATTGGCATTCAACTTTCTTACGTCTGGATACTTCTTTATTTATTTTTTTTTACATAGAAATTGCACGCGCCATTTACAAGGGCGGCGCGGCGCTATGCATATGTATTACACGCTCTCGGTATTCTGCCACGAACAATCTGTATAATGCAACCCGTTAATGTAAAATCCTATACTTAATAACTTTTTCAAATAAGTTTCACTTAAAAATCTTAAATGGTATGACCTGCACTATAAATCTAAGAAACTGTTGAATGTACAAACCGATCCACATCTAAGTAACTACTACGTAAGTAGCACATACACACAATTAGTAATATCGAGAGAGGAAGATAGCATCCACATGGTTTGTTTAATCGTCTCCCCCACTGCTCCTTAGAGCAGTTCAAAATCTTGTTGAATGAAATCTTTTTAAGTCTTTCAGGGAAAGATCAGCCTTCTAAAAAATCACATATCTGACTTTCGTGGCGACAGCGCAGTAAAACCAAAAACAAGTACTTTTACCCTTTGCGGTCGAATTCAAGTACTTTTTTAGTTCTAATATGTTTGGTTGAAACGATATGCTGTTTAGCTGTTTTTATCCTACCTAAATATAATATCTGAATGCCAACATGGCTTTAGAAGAAATCAGCTGTAAATGCTTTTTACAGTGAAATCATTAACTTCATTGATAACGGTTCATACCCTGTTGGATTTTTTTTTAAATTTCAGTAGAGCCTTTGATTGTGTTTCACATAATATTCTATTAAACAAATTTCAAGTTTATGGTATTAGGGAGATTGGTTTAGAACGGGTTGAATCCTTTTTGCGGGATAGAAGCCAATTTGGGGCTACATTCTACAATAACGAGAATTCCATAAATACTTCTGCTTCTGACAAATTCTTATCTAATTACAAGTTAAAAAGTCTTGAACGAGAACTGATGGCGAACACTATTAATATTAACAACACCAGGTATGGATCCAATGTGTACCACATTGGAAGCAACTTTATGAAACGATCGAAAATATATTGTGCCATAAAAACCAAGAGAATTTTTCTACTTAAAAGTAAATATTGTAAAATTAAATAATTGAACCACAAAACTTGGTTGTCGATGTGTTCATTAATTGTTATGATAACACTACGGCTACGAGCTAGCTACCCAAATAACAATCAACCTGATTGAAAAATTGGTAACAATAATATGAATCCAATGCGTGTCACATTGCAAATAACTTTATGAAACAGTCGAAAAAATATTGCCCCATGAAGAAAAAGACAATTTTCCTCTTAATGTAAAGATTGCCAAATGAAATAATAGAACCATAACAAAAAGAATTTTTACAAAAGACAACTATATTGTCGAAACGTCAACGAATATAAGTGTTATAACTAGTTTTACGTAAACATGCTTTTGCACAATATCACAAATAAAATAATTCTTCGTCGTCAATTTGAAGTAGATTTCTTACATCCCTTGATATTTCTGGAGTGTTTAACTCCCAATATGAATTACTCAACATCGAAATTAGTGAATCGGATGCTAAACTTATGTTCCGCTGCTTCAGAGAGGGGACAAATTCAATTCCTCTTGAAATGTTTCACATATTGCATGTTGTACGTCACTATACTTTTGGTTTTTACGCTTAATGAAAGCATAAACCTCATTATTCGTATTAAAGTTTTCCGCTTTCAAATACTATTAGTTGACTTTTGGAAAATTGGAAAAGAATGTTGAAAACTGAAGAACCTGACATTTATTGGTATGTATTATGCTTACGTCTTCAGCAGGCATTATGTTTTGGGATAACTCTATCTTGTTTAAGGACATTTTTATTTGTCCGAAATGAATCGTCAGTTGCTTATTGGGTTTAAGCGCCTTTACTTCCAGCAGACCAGTCTTATTACTCATAACTTACTAACTTTACCTCCAATCTTTATTCTCGAATTAGCTCTCTACGCGTATGATAATAGCAATAAGTTGCAAGTTAACAAAGACAAACACGACCATAATACCAAATATAAGGATGATTGGGCTGTCCCCAAGTCTAGATTAACATTACATCACCTGTCCCCACGGTTTCTTGCGATTCACATTTTCAATAAAATTCGGGAACAGCATGGTGGGGTTGTTTCCACGTACAGATCCCTCAAAACAGCATTGTAGGGTTTAACAATCTTCGCAGACGACGACCACATGGTACCAATTATCCCCAGGGATAAAATGAAGATTATCAATCCACAACAATCACATGACGGGCTTCCCAGATCATACAAAGAAACTTTCTTTCTGCATTTTTGTGGAGTCGTCATGAAACGTGTCAACACTACTGCTTTCTCTTAGCGCGTCTCTCGTTCGCGCCACGTGACTCCCTCACGCTAAGTACGCCGGTAAGAAAGGAATCTGCTTAGATGAAAGTTCAGCTGAAAACGATGCTAAATAAAAGAAAAAAAAAAACGCTACGTCGCAAAGAATGAATTTATTAAAGATAAAAAACGATTCCAAAACTCTAATTGAAAAGTAAAATCCGAAGAACAGTTAAGCTACCAATCTAGCTCAACTACACGCCGGTAGATGACTCTAGTAGTACTAGGAATAAATAAAAATAGGATAAAAGATGAAAATTCAAACGTTACAACGTTTAATCTGTAACAACCAATTTTAATAGGTTTTCTATATCATAGTTATTAGTTAGCAAGGTTGCTTGACTCTACAGAAGATATTCTTAATTAGTCCTACATTCATTTTTTGCCCAAATAACACATTCATTAGACGTAAATTAAAAAATAGTTTCTACCTGAGGTTAATTGAAAATATCTCACTTTTCTTTAGACTATTAAACATATAGGTAAATGTGTGCACCAATTACGATGGTTTAATAAAGTTTTCTTCCTTTATTACTTTTTGTTATCTTCCGATACGCTACGAACCAATTAATTCATGTATAATGACTGAATATTAACACCTGTATTTTTATTTCGCGTACAATATTTATCTATTCGTTGCGATATGGTGCATTACACGTACGAAAACCGCTTATTCACCAGCGTAATTTACTGCCAAGCATGCATCACAATTTATACCGGCTACAATTCCAAGTATAAACCTGTCCATTCCTTATCTCGCAACCTTTCTTCTCTTGAATCTTTTCTCTTCTGTTGTTTTTTCCCTGTAAATCTTCTTCACGTATGTGTGTATTCGTGCTTATGTGAATAAACTTATGAATGTGCGATGGTTCTATAAATTTCGTAGACGGTATTTATGCGTGAATTTCTAATATTAATAACGCAAACGCACGATGAAGAATGTTTGCAACAAACGGTTTACGCCTGGTCTTTATAATTATGGGTGGACGGATAGTAGTAATGTATGTACGAGTTATCTGCTATGTTACTATGCTGGCCAGAAGCTGCTGCGTCACTAGCAGCCATGCATCTCTCGCGGATAAAACAGCAAAACGCCAGCGACGCCTGGCATGTTGTGCGTGTGGTTACTACGAAGCCAGTTTATGCAACTGTTTGTGCCGTTTATTTTAATGACAAAGGGAACCTATTATGATTACATATGTATGTACGTAGCAATCAGTAGTTCCCATTTCCCTATGTCTTTATAGCATATTTTATCTTCTGTCGTTAAACCGAGATCGTTCTTATTTCTATAAATGTGCAGCCATAATATTGAATATGTGTCTGGTAAGGTGCGGACAATACTATAATAGATTGTAGCATATTTCACTATGTGGTGGTATGGAAATAGATGAAACGAAGATTTTATTGGTGGCGGAAATCGTGAATATATTTTATGTTTTGCATACCCATACATATGTATGTGTTTATATTAGATTGCATACATATCGTAATGTTCTTGAATACATAGAAATAATTCCTGTAAATGGAACAATATGACGTATAAATTATTGGCTACAGACAAAGCTGCGCAAAACGCGAATATAAATGCTCGAATTAAGGATTGTGATCCTGATATGTTCAGATTTTGTCTTATGGTAATGGTCCAATATCGGTGTGGAGAGAACGAGGACAATGCTATAATGATGCCAATAAATCTTTTCGATGGCGGATCAATATGCGTTTACAGAGGCTTTTGTTAAGATGAGCGCACAGAGTTAGTTGTCCTCATTGATACGACAATTACGCCGGTAAGATATCGTTACGTGATTATAGAACCAGTCACTGCCGCTATCGGCGACAATTTTACTTTAATCGACGATAATGCTTGAAAACACCGAGCGAAAATTGTCAATAATCCCGTAGAATAGTTCGCCAATATGTGTTTCTCGATTCAGAATTGCACGAAATATCTGGATTAAATGCCAAGGTAATTAAATTACATATGTACAACACCTCAGAGCAACTAAGTATCTATATTTTGGTATACACACCTGATTAGTGCAAAAGTTTCAGAATGTAATAAAATGTCATTGATTATTCTACTGCTATATCCTCAGAAAAGTGCGTACGAAGTTTTATATTTCGATTTATTAATTTACTTAACGTACAGCGTATTATAATTTACAGTTGACTCTGTGGATTTTCCACGTACGATCAATTACGTCTGACTGCGCTTTTATGGAGTAATATAGGATACAATAACGTTTCGTAGAAATGCATACATATTCTTATCCAGATCAAGATTTATTAGATCTGTAATTAAACATTAAGCTTGGAAAAGTCATGTAGACGTTTGGATATATGTGTTTATATAAGACAATTGTTTCAAATGATCTGTTATGTCTCGTGCTGCGAACAATTGTAGTACATTGCCAGTAATTAATACAGCTAATGTGATAAACATGTTACTTGTGACGTTTCAAGTAGCTAATATCGCAGTAATCACTTTGATACCAGAAGAAAGTGAGTTGTATAATGCCCTGCAAAATATATTTGTAGCTATTCAACAGAACACCATGTTTTCCTACGATGTAACGGGATTGGAGTTTGACGAATCAGTGGAACCACACTAAGCGCAATTTGTGTAAGAATCGACAGGAAATGAAAGAAGACAATTATTAAGAAGATATGAAATGTGTACCAAAATTAGAGCTCTAGAGTAGTGGGAAAGGGTTAAATGCAAATGATGTTCTCTCCAAGGTGTCAATATAAATTCAGAAAAGTGAAGTCACTACGACAGTTATGCAGATGGGAGAAAAGTGTTAATAGAGATGGCACACGCACAAAATTTGAAAATCCCATTGTCGGTGAAAAAATAATTCATGATATGAATTTTCGAAGGTGGGCTTTAAAAGCTAAAAAAGGAATTGGTCACGAAACTTTATGCACTTTAGGAAGGTACATATAATATATAAAATATAAATAAATAAACTAATTTAGGAAGCGCATGATAGTTTTTACTATTTTATGTTGAAAGTTTATTATTTTTTTTAATTATTGGTATTATTATTTCTCAGAATTTGTGATACACTAACGTTTTCTACGTAAAAGAACCTTTTTTGTTCGCACATGGTTGTTCGTGGTTGTAAAGAGTATGTGTTTTATACTAGTATATAGCTCATGAAAGACACATACACGAACCCGTTGCTCGTGTTGTAGAGATAACCTCAACGATCGATAGTAATGGTTATATAAGTTTATGGAAGGTAATTTGTTCGAAGCGCGCATTTCTAACCAAACTAAAATAAATTAGAAATAACAACAAATTGTCTGTGAGCAAAAACCGTATGTATAAATTATTAAAATTATTATAGCGTATAATATACCAATAAATTAATTACAGCTTCAACATTGCTGCATATATAAATAAATAAGATGTGACAGGAGACGCATTAAACCATCACGAAATATTTATAGGCTGTTCAACAACAAATAATATATTATATGCTCTACGCTCTGTACAGCATAATATAATCTTCTTGATTATTTAGGTACTTCCTAAATCGTTAATGTCAGCCGCTAGAAAGTAATCTTAGGTTTCATGGAATGATTTTACGGCAAATACTTCGCACAAAATGGATATGCACTTGGTTTTAACTGTACATTACGTATTTTCGGGCAACCATAAGCAATAAACTAAGAAGTTGATGGAATTTTTAATAGCGGCGCAGATATTAAGATAGGATTTTAAAATGAACTTTATTCTCAGTTTGCGCACTAAAATTTTGAGATACTGTATGCATACGAATTTGTATGGTTTTAATAATAGTAAATCAGCTAACAACAGTATTCTTTTATTTGCATTGGCTTTCATTAAATTAAACGGCAGTTTGAACCAAACGTGTATAATGCAATAAAGCCTGAATATCAACAAAACCCTATGTAAAAGAAGCTAAGATATGGAACAGAAGAAACATCACCATAGAACCATACCTGTATTTTCATATAATACAGTTGTTTTAGTAAAAACAAAAAGGTCGAAAACAAAAAAATAGGGTAGAAACAAAATATTGGGTATCTCATCAATACTACAACAGAGAAATAAATAGCCAAATAGGTCTTGTTACTACATTATTCACAACTACACAGCACTTAGCTGTTCATTCTAGTACTATTTCCAAACTGGTTTATGACAACTAAGCTTCTTCAAATGAGGCCGAAAAATAAGAAATTAAAATTGAATGTGACCTAATCAATGGGTAGAAAAAAAATTAAGGGCAGTGAAATGATTGAAGTTGCAGTCAAAGATTTTCAGTGAAGCCTAGGTCATCGTTTGGCGTAATCAAATGTACCAATGTTTATTTAAGTTTTGTTGGTACATAATAACTTCAAAGGATGCTGAAAAGAGTTTCAGGGGAAAGATTTATTCTTAGCGACCAAAATTCTGATCACATCAACATTTATTTAGTGCAAAATATTATAGATTATATCTAATATAAATATATGTATGTTGAAATGATGTAAAAGATATCCCTTTATCCCTTAATTTTAAATTAGATATTCAATCCGTATTCTTAAACTTAAATTAATCTTGTGTAGTTTTGGCCATTCATGGGTTTCCATCTATCTGTGTCATTGGTATCCTGATCCGTCTTATTGCCACAAAATGTTAATTCCAGCTTATGCTCCACATTTTTGACTCTTTAAATTTTATAATGTTGACAGTAGCGTTGCGAACGAAGCCGTCATTCACCGCAGATCCTTCGCATCATAGCAGGGCTTCAAGCAGTATATTTCATTCTTTACCTGAGTGAATGAAGCGTTGTGCATGAAGCAAATTTCTCATATTGCCTTCACGTGTGAATATGCAGTGTGAACCGACGAAAGAGTGAAACGGGACTTATTCTCAAATGACTATGTACATTGCGCACGCACTACCTAATATCTATCACGAATGACGGTGAAGGCATCGCCACCTACACTATACAATCACGCGTGAAGGCACTTTGAGAATAGGCTCACTTCATTTGTTCGCTTCACATTGCAATATTCACGCACAGCTATTCATATGAATGAAAGGCTACGTTCATCACAACACTAGTTGACAGGCAAAATTTTTATTACCTCTTAACCTTATATTTATGTATATTTTGCATTTGCAATTTTTCTCTGATTCATACTCGTACATTCTTTTTTTTTGCTTTTTTGTAGTTTTAGAGTTATAAAAAATTATAACTTTAACAAACACCTAAGTAAAGCAATGAGTGATTGAAAAGAAAGCTATGATACTTAAAAGTTCTTGAGAACTTCATGCCAAGAACTTGAGAACAGCGGTAACCAACAATAGAGTTGTCTAATTGAAAATTATTGCTTGCTCTTGATTCAGGGTTTTTTTTTTCTGGATGACATAACTCAATTACTGCCGTCCGTAGTCCTGACGCTGCTTCGGTATAGGTGTCCTTAAATCTCTTCGAGGTCTGCGCTGTTTCTGGTCGTGTCGCTTGTCGTATTGCGTGTCGTAGCCCTTCGGTGGGCACTCTGCCTAAATTTACACGATACGTGTCGTGTTGCTAGTTGTGTCGCTTGTCGTATTTCGATCGTATCACTCCGGTGTGCACTGTGTCTTAGAGTCACGACGAC
The DNA here is from genome assembly GCA_004143645.1 of Protaetia brevitarsis. Lineage (NCBI taxonomy): Eukaryota > Metazoa > Arthropoda > Insecta > Coleoptera > Scarabaeidae > Protaetia > Protaetia brevitarsis. Next base: position 4,036,948 of record RXPK01000186.1, read on the forward strand.
GTGGTCTTTGTTCGGTCCACGTATCCTCCTCCATTTTCCTTTGCCTTTCCAGTTTTCTGATCTGGGTGCTAGATAGTTTTTTCTGTTCCTGCAGTTCGAGCTGCTGTACTCCTGCAACAATGTTTTCGGCAGTGTCTCTGTCTTCTCTGATACTCACGTTCAAGATAGTGTCATCGGTTTCCGGAATGTGGCTAGAAGGGGTTTCCGATGCTCTTTCCTGATCCCTCCGTTCTTATTTTAAAAGTTCATTATTCTAGTCTATACAGTTCCCACGAGTAGGAGGGAAAAGATTGTCCACACCTGCGTTGTCCTCTGCACAGGTGTAAGGATGGTTACTCTGGAAAGCCGCCGAGTTTCCCAGAGGCTCCGCTCGTGTACCCAGGTGCTATCCATCCCTCGGCAGGGATCGCATAACACCACTGGATTGGGGAGGATTGAACTAGTGGAGACTGGTCGTCTACTCAGCCGCCCATCCCGTCGGCCGAGTCCGCCACCTTGAGATTTAGGTTTTTGCTGAGGTTGTCTCCTCTCGATCTGTTCAGTTAAGTCCAGATCTCTCGCCCCTTTCGGAGCCATGTGACAGTAGCATGTGAAAAGTTTCGCTCTACCATCGACGCAGTTATTCCTGATGCAGACCATTAGCCACGACATGACAGCTTGATCAGAAGATTTTTTATCGACATTAACTGGTGTTTTGCTCGTATAGAGGTATCTCGAGTAGGATAGGGTAAAAATGCCCCGCTGCGATCGGCAGCAGGAAGAGGCTATGCCTAGAAGGACTGAGTTTCGCATAACCACTAGTGGACTCGTCCATAAGAAACTCATGGAGTCGTCTCTCACCACTTAACTTGCTTAAGTATTATTTCAGGTTTGTTTGTAGTTTTCTTTTGCTGGGCAAAGCTACTGTTCATCAGAATAATTTTAGTTGGACAGCAATCGTTTTTCGCTGATAATTTGATAATTTGACAAACCTACTTGACAATTACAAACATTACTGTGCAGAAACATCTGCAGAACTTTCTAAACGAAAAAAGAAAGAATACTTAATCTTACTGTTTGAATACCAATTCAAGATTAATAAAATTAATAAACAGGACTCCAAACAATCTTCTAATTCAACTAGTTACCAACTTTATTGGTATAATGAAAAGCATTGGATAGAACTTAGAAAATTTAGCGCAGAGTTGTCTAACTGCCTCTTAAAGATTAAATCATAAACAACAGGTATTTCCACATTGGCATCAATATTTATTCTCCTATTAAGATGGCAAAGCCCAAGATTGCAGTAACTTTTAGGTATACAAATGCTGATATTCGATTTGACTACTAACGGTTTTCTACATTTCATAACAAATGATGATAGTAAATTATTGAAAGTCCACAAAGCTGTATCCTGCAATTTTGAATCACGAAATTCCAACTAGATCGTGTCTCTCTTTGTCCATTGTGAACCGTTACTCATTAATCGTGTAATCCTATCATCTTGAATATTTTTGGCAAGCACGATTCCAGGTACTGCTACCAGCGAATTCTCAGGGCGTATTAAATAGTAGCAATTTCCCAGAGCATGAGACCCAGATTGAATAAAAAAAGTTAAAGTAAAAAAAAAATTAAATATTATTTATGAAAGATTATTGATTTTAAATAAAATAAATGATTGCAAAGTACCAAAGGAGTGGGTAGAGGAATAATAAAACAACGTTTATAATTTATTTCCCACGCTGCGACTGTAGGAGTCGTTTCGGCCAGTGAGGCGCCGGAGAGGTGTCGGATTGAGCGCCACTGGGTTGAGTCAGTTGTGGCCTTCCTTGGCCCGACGCTGTCGCCCGGTACTTTAGCCACAGCCCAGAATGGCTATTTCCAGTAGGGAAACAAGGGATTGGTACTTGCAGAATTTTGATTTTATAAATAATTAAATTGGATGAAAAAGTTAATTAAATGAAAAAGAAAAAACTTATGCGCCAAGGACGATAAAATTGAATTAAATAAAACTCAGGAAAAAACTATATAAACAGTTATATTAACAATTGATTAGGTGAAGCCTTTTAAACATTAAATAATTACAAAGTAAAAATACACGAAGTAAACTTTTGGGAGTGACGGGTTATTATCAAAAAAAAAAATGTTATATTACAAAGAAACAAGAAAATAAAATCTACTTACTCGATCGAGCATGCAAATAAATACGACCTACCATTGTTTTAATGTGAAAGATGAAGGAAACAAAAATTAAAATAATTTCAAAAGTTACGTTAAATTGAACAATGACAGCAAAGACTAAAATATCAAAAAAATTACGTTAAATTATTCTGACTCCAATGGTAGTTCGTTACTACAAATACAAAAGAAAATAAATCTTAAAATTAACTTACATTTAAAAAACAATGCACAAACGGTTGATTGTCACCAAACACCTCGGGGAGGAAGAAGTGGAAGAGAGCCGGTGGATAAAAGAAGAAAGCCCGTGTCCAGGTACGACTTAGGGCGGCGGTGCTTGCGAGATCCGCGTCAGCGGGGCTCCAGGAGAAGTCTTCGTTGCCAAAACACAAGGACTCCAAAACGGCTTCCGTGGAGTGGTTTCCTTATGACCTGATATCCCCCCACAGGGGTTACCGAACGGGTAATTTTGGTCACAAAGGGGTAAAGCAGAGCGTCGCCTCTTAGACGGGTAGGTCTACACACTTAGCGGGCTGGAGAGTAAGTGCCAATGAAGAAGGAAGAGGAATCTAGTTCCCGCGCTATGCCATTAAGTAACCAATAGGATCCGAGTATCGAATTTGCAGGTGTTCGTGTTTATGCGAAAATTCTAACGTTTCAAGTACAGTGCGCACAAAAAAATATGCAGCAATTAACAAAAATGAATAAATTCGGAGCTAATTATGAACGGAGTTTAATGAAATTTACCAAGCAAATGCATCTAAATAGATACTAAAATTTGACAATTTAAGAATTTAGAAAAAGGTCGCAAATAAAGTGGTACTTTAAAAAAAACAACTTCAAGGTCAAACGTGACGTTATATAAAAATAAGTAAATAGCGAAATTCTCGGTAACTCGTAAAGGTCAATGAATTTAGATGGTTTCAGATAGGATAGTGTACAGTTGGAGAAATAAGAAAAGGTGCGCAATGCTTAGAGATTGAAAAAATGAAACAAAAACTAGGCGGCATTAAAATGAGTTAAAGACGGAATAGGTAAATGAGTAGTAAAATAAGTTCTAACAGTCCGTAAAAAGAGATAAAATAAGAAAAGGTGTTTTTGACACGTAACAGTACGTTTCAAGAACAAAAGGTACGCCATTACTCTTTCTGCTACATACGTATATCTAGATATACAATTCAAATATAGAACTAACAACTGTCAGAACGCAGTTCAAACACGCACATGCGTATCTAAAAGAACGCTAAATATATACAGCTACGATTTGCATGTTGTATACCAGCCATATGATACAATGATATAAATAATAACATCTGAGGAATCAGTAATGATGCGACCTCAGATGTAGTCTCATCTTTATGAAGAAGTGTTTGTGTATATGCAGATATTTCATGTTTGGTCGAAGTGTTAATACACAAGGACTTTATTGCAATAGCATAAGTATGCCATCAAAGTTCACATATTTACGAGCGTTCTCAAACATATATTGATCTGTATATTATTGTCTTATTTACTTCGTATTGAGAGCTCATAAAAGTTTATTTCCGTACGGTGATTCTGGAGATTCTATCTAAACCTCGGGCCAATGACCTGACATTAACATATGGAGAGTAGGTACTATTGAACCAACATATCGCGGAAGATGTGCACATTATCTTTACGTTAAAAAAACTTCTTTGATGTTGCTAGATATTTTATATCTTCCGTTAAGAGAAATTTGTTAATTGATAAAAAAAATTAAGTGTCACTAAGAAAGAAGTCACCAAACATTAATTTTGTATAGAGAATATTAAAGGCAGGACGGAAAACTGTATTTAAAAAGAAATCGACTGAGACTATAGATTTGGATACAGACTTAATTGTCTAGGAATTTGGCTCATCAGCTTTTATTTTTAACAACATCGATATACCTGCCTCAATCTCTTATTAGATCTGACAGGTTCGAGATGAAAGTATTTTCAGCTTTGTCTGGATGATCTTAATGTATATATATATAACCAAGTACTTACCACATACATAATATCCACACGCAATGAAGCAAGCCAATTACTTTCCATCCAGATATTTGCATAATTCAACAAATACAAATCGTTGATTTAGCATGTATTTACGTAAGCAGTCAGGGCGTCACTCCTACTCCGTTTGCCAACATAGTTTGACATCTTGTCGTCGACTTTTTGCCTGTTATTCTAATAACTGTTCCCTCAAATATGGACAACCTGGCGCAATCTACGACATTGTGTGTATTAATAGTGTACATACACTTAACGTGAGCAGGTGCTCATTTACATGAATACATACTTCTATATGTATCTGTGTTGTGTTTTACATCATAAAAACCAGTACTTTTCATTTCGTATATACTGCATCAATTAAAAAGCTCACGTGTTGCAGTGCGAAATATTAAACCTGTTGTAATTCGCCTTTAATCCCATATTAATCATCAACTTGTAGATCAAATCACTTTTATTTCTTATTTAAACTTAGTTGTAATGTTAATTTTAGAGTCTAGGTATTTATGGCATGACGACAATAGAACCCATGAACATAATTTATTATATTGCAGAGTGAAGTTAATTATTCCTTTTATATAATGAGAAATTGAAGCGTATTCTAGGAAAAACAAGAACTAAATATTAATTGAATGGATGACCATTAAACCATTTTATTAGCATGTAAATTGACTAAATTTTCTCGTGACTTCTGAAACTATACTAACTTATGTATTCTTATATAAACCTTTAGGATATAATAATAGGTATATATATAATCATATTACCCTTATACCATTAAGGTGTCGGGTCTACATTTAGTTTTCAAACAAAAATTGCTTCCATTTCTTTCTATCCTATTATGTAGTACATATGCACTTTATTTATATTTACACATATCGAACGAAATTTCAGGGAAAACCTTGTATCGGAATGATGTAAACGAGATCGAACAAATACTAGGAATCTGTTTCGTTCTAGGAATAATATTACGATTTAGGAGAAATCAATAAAACTCCTACTTTGTGCATGCTTTTCGTCATTTCGTTATGTTTTATGGAAGTGCCGCCCACATCTAACAATATTGATTTTAACAAAACATTGTGTAGAAGTTTATACTCATTATTGTCAGTAATGTATTACACACAGTTTGGGAATTTGATTATTGTGAGAGGTAATTGACATTGTTGACCTCATTTTCGAAAGATTTTATGGAAAGTTTTATTTTGCGTACATAACAGTAAATAAGTAGGTTGTAGGTAAATACTTCTACTATATTGAGAGAAACGAATTGCATTTAATAGTATCTGAAATGTTTTTGAAAATTTAAATCACTGACTCAAATACGTGCGTAATTATTAACTGAATAACTAGACTATTGTTTTATAACAACGACTTATTTAGCGTTATCCATTTAGAATGGATCTACTCATAATAATTACTGCATCAACACCTATAAAAAATGTGGTGAATATAATTTCAGTTACGAGTCTTTGTGTTGCGCGGCACCAGGCACTTACTATTAGAGGTGCCTAACGACTGTTATGCGACGCTCTTGACACTGACGCCTATATTTTTTGTTTTATTTGCACATACTACGTATTTCTTACGACCCCTACACATTCAAAATTAGTGGTGGTTTCTTCTATGGTTTACAGGTGTGCGCAACCACCAAAATTTATAATAGAAAAATATTTAATTTATGAAATTAAAGAAAGGGTAATTCTACGTTTTAAAAATTATAAATTAAAAATTTATTCAGAATAAATTAACTGTTTATGATCCAAAAGCAAACAATTTTTGGCAAACCAAAAGTGCACCAAGAAGATTACTCCGATCAACCAGCTGGATACATATAAAGATTAATACAAGGTACTAGGATACTTAAACGCCTGTTAATAAAATAAAAGGAAGATTAAATACAAAAAAAAAACTAGAAGGCTGGAGTGTTTGCGGAGATTCCAGGTCAGACAACAGCAAAAGAAAAAAAAAGTCGAGAAACTTTTCTTCTGTTCTGTTTTGGTGGTTTGCTGTTTAAAAAATTAAAGTCACCATTGGTCATATCTCATTTGGGGGAAAAAATATTGAGAAGACTTGACAGATGTTTATATTTTAAGTGCAGTCTACAATTTAAGGTTTTGAAAACTTCCGAAAGTTTTTTCCGCATTTTAATCATTGCGCAGATACGCATATTTACGTAAACCGTTAATTTTCAAGTGTGTCGGTTGTTTTTATAGATTGTAGTAAAAAAAGTATTGTAAAAGACATGAATATGTACATCAAAAATCATCACAAACTTCTGCGATAATCTGCAATCTGTTATTTTATGTTTTTCACGCCGAATAGACGAAGAGCGTTTGCGCAAACGATAATTTGCTAAAAATAATAGGTAACCGAGAGAGAAAACGTTTACCCAACTCCGTAAATTTCAAAATTTAAAACAGGGACTGACTCAATGAAGATTTCCTCTTCTGTATTAACAAGTAAACCTTTGTGTAGGCCGTCCGTAAAAAAAAAGAACTGAATCACGTAGGGAACTAACAAATTGTTTAAAAGCCATAAATACTACAGAAAGTGCTTCTTCTCTAGAGCAGTTATATCGTGCTACTTCCTATAAAAATTATCTGTCCAGTAAGCGTAAGTAAAAAGATTAACTAGTAGTTTGAAACGTAATAAGAAATGCAGGACAATGTATGAGCTGGCTAGAGGTCTAGGATGGACTCCATCTATTTTGATAAATGTTAAATTAAGCGTACGATAATATTTGCTTATTGGAAAAAAAATTGCAAGAGCACGAGATGATGACATTTTTGTTGGTTGACGTAAAACTCCTGAAATTGACTGTTATAAAAATACTTAATGACATGAGGGAAGGTATAAATGGAGTGGAAATGGGAATTCATATCAAAGTAATTATAATGCGCGTTCTTGACAAAAGCTTTAGTATCATAGGAAAGTAGATAATTGTGTGGTGAAACCTGCGATCTTCTCGTTTTTATCTCGTTGTCAACTTTCTTTTTGCCAAGGAGGCAGAAGAACTCATGAAGTATGAGTTTGCTACTCCGTAACAGCATATAAATACATTATCTCCGCCTCTTATTTGGTAGGTATGCAAACGAAATTGCCTGTGGACAAATCTGGTTGGCATCGTCTGCTAGGACAAAAAAAAAGTGTTGACAGTTTTTTTAGTCCTAAAAATTAATTTCAAACCATTGTACATCGGGCTGGCACGGACCTAGTGATATACCCAATGCGCGGATTGATGTTATTTGTTTTACGTATGAGTGACTTTCTCGAAGGTGACCCAGACGGCGAGTCGCATTTGTATGCCGATAATGTTAATTATTTGGGCGCCGCGCCGTACACTCAGATGCTGAGACGCCAAATAAAAAGCCTAATATGTAGCTATGTCTGCCTACATATCATTGATTTGCGACTAATAGTTTGTAGATGAACAAATAATAGGCATCATCTGACTGGCATAAGAAATAACTAAAAGTAAGTTAAGTAAGATATGTACGTTTTCGAGCTTAACATTAAACTACAGAGATTAAAATGACTACATTCTGTGGTTTAGGTTGTTTTGCGGATTGCTATAGATCTTCTGTGCAAAGTAATGGATATTTGCTTATATTTATATTAAAGTGATCGACTTCTAACAATAAGTGGTATAGCTATGCCACCTACTTATTCTTAGAATCAGTGTCTATACGGTATTACTATTCGGCTTATAACTTTATTGAAATTGGGTAAATACGAACGTCAACCTGTCTCTCTCGTTCCTGAACAGTTCGTATTAATAGTATTCCAAACACACAACCGAATTCTGTTTAGGTACCGTTATTGAATGATCATAACATTTCATCACGTTTAAAATCGATGCCCACCTTACGTAACCTAGCATTTAACATAACGAGCTCTGATAATTTTACTCTAGGGAAACCAGTCTCATTAAGATGATCTTCTCTTAAAACGAAATCATAGTATGGTATATGTATCAACTTGTACTGTACACTGGATACCGAAAAAAGATATCGCAATTTTCGAAGATGTTCAACAGAATCACAAAATTGATTAAAACGTCGGTCCGGATGATTTATCGCCGAATTAATGAGTGGCATTTAGTGAAATATGTTTGCATTGCTCCTGCGGGGAAGAGATTGCATTCCGGCGCTGGATCCGTGGTTGATTTTATACAAAATTTCAACATACGCGTGATATATATCTTGCTGACCGGTACTTGTGAGGTGGTGTTTTCTATAATGAAAACATGCAAATACCGTGACCATTTGCAAATCTAAGATCTCCGGATTCTCGGCGTTCGTAGTAGTTACTGGAAGACTCTATTTTGTGTTGTTAATTATCGACTCTAAGTGCTTGTCATTTGACAGTGTACACTTGCATGCTTAATTCTTGGTAACATTTCATTGTGAATTTGCGCTACAGCAGCCTTAACATATGTAGAAATAAATCGAACTAATTTACTTTCTAATTATGTACTACCAGTTGATTATGGTACCATTAGAAAAGTGTGCGTTTTTAAAGTATCTCAAATGCTAATGAGAATAATACACAAACACTTTTCAACAAAAAAAAAAAACAGAAATATATGGCGTTGAATGAAGATTAATAATTGACGAGAGAAGTATTGGAAGCCATTGTGAAATTAACAGAATGACTACAACGGATGAAATAAAATATAAAATAGACCTATAAGTTACATTTACTTAATGCTGGTGTGTTGATTTGGTATTCATATTGGGTATTCAGCTTCGTGAAAGAATTTAGTACAGAGTTCTAAAACAAGAGCTGGTGAGATTAAAAGGCCACCTTTAAACGAAATAGAAACGTCATTAAATGGTACACGAATGGTTCCAAAATGGCGTAGAGAGCTGAAATATATTAGGTCCTCATATTCCTATATAAGGTTGATCTTCCAAGCGGATATATGAATCCAGTTCAATATTAACAGAAATTTTCGAAAGCAGAAAACTATCATAATATTTGATAATTAAGCAACCATTAAATCAAGGAGTTGATATCTGATCAGCTCTAAGATGATGTGGGAATGTGTAGGAAAATTAAACGTAAAAGAAACAACATAACGCGGATTCCGGGACACACAGAACTGGAAAGAAACGAAATCGTAGATAGTCTTTGCGGGTTCTGTGCAATACTGAAAGGATTAAAAAGTGAAGAAGAGCAGAGAAAGTCCGACTGTTAGGAGAATCTAGAAGAGTGAGGAACGTTTCTACAACCAGAAGAGATCTACAGAATTCATCAATCTGAGTAAGAACAATATCCGTATATTAACAGGAATCCTTTTATGCCATTGTAAATTAAAAGGGCATCATAGTAAGCTTGCATTACCGAAGGAATATGGATGTTGGGAACAGGATGAAACACCCATCCATCTCCTCTCAAACCTTTTACATACAATTTAATGGAGCTCACCTGGGAGTATGTGAAATCGAAGAGCGAAATGTACTTAATACGGACCTTTCTCATATCTTATATTTCCTAAAAGCAATAGGAATGAATGGCCAGCTCTAAAGCAGTAAGAAAAAGGGAAGCAATAGACTTTTTTAGGTTGCAATGTAGTATCATTTGCTCGTGCTTTGTATTAAATGTAAGGAATTAATCAATTGAAGTTTATCGTGATTGCTATACCAGATCTATATATAAATTCTGATGGGCTTTTGCAATATCTGCTCCTACGTTACTTGTTTGCGAAGCTTTCATTAATTATCTGAGCCAGGTACTTAATTTAGGTAAGGGTCATAATCCACTTTGAAGAATACCCGAACAGTGCGAAGAAGAGGGAAGATATCTGCTGAAAATGGAAACCGACATCTACTCTCTTGCTCACATCGTTGCGCTATTTTCTTCGGATACTGTACATACCATTGCAGATAAAAAACGCTTATTTTATTATTTGCATAGTGGTAATAATGGATGGTTTTATTATGGAAACTGAAAGAAAAAACAAAATTGTTACAAAAAAAAAAGAAACAAGAATAATACAAGGACACTAGCAGTCTCCAAAAAATTAAAAAAGTCTTAGTATTGAACTCTTAGTATTCCACTTGATGCAGTAAAAGAGGCCACTAAGGTAGTTCCGGACTAGATGTTGAGTGCTTTAAGTAGACTTCTAATGTTGCAAGAATTGTCATTTGAATAAAAAATAGCCAAGCGCATCTTGTTGCAAACAGGGACAACCAATCGAAGAACTGACAACAGGCCTATTTGTCTGCTAAATATCTCGGATAAACCATACTAAACACTATTAGGAAATAAACAAGAGAAAGAAGTAACAACGAAATCGAAACAACATCACGAATTCTGAAATAGGAGTCTATTATACAAGCTATACAAGAAGTTGTTAAGAGTTCAGAAGGGACTAAGGCTGGATGGTGCGTTCTGCTTACTTTAGAAACCAAAAATGCTTTTGACACGGCAACTTGAAGCATGATACTACGGAAACTATCTAAAAAGACATCAGAGACCGATTAAACATAATCGTCAGTATTGTCAGCTATTTAAGTAGCAAGATTTTCCCCGTCTTGGGAATACGAATATTGTCGGTAGTTGCAGCTGAAGTTCGACAGGGCTGGGTTTTAAGACCTAACTTGTGGTATATCCTGTCTAAAGGGATATTGAGGTTCGAGCATTCGATGGTGTTTAGCCAATGAACTTGTTTTACAGATAACTGCAAATAACGAAGAGAAACTATTCCAAGTAAAGGAAACATGCAAATGAAAGCTGCCATATTCTGGCGCTGAGAAAAACCGGAGGCGGTTATAATTACGGATTACGGTTATAATTAAGGACCAAGAAAGAGCGGTACAGTGAGATTCGAAAACTAGAAGAAGTGTATTAATACCAACAAAGTTCATAAAGTATCTAAGATGTAGTCTTTAATGAGAAACTCAAAATCGGAGAACGTCTGGAAAGAGCTATCGGTAGAACTGAAAAGAGATCATTCGCGTTGCCTAGGGACTTAATGGATATGAACTGCCAAAATCCTATCCTAATTCATGGATAATATTTCAAAGGCGTTTGAATTGTTTTAGGAGTCTCACTGGCACAGTGGCCAGTCCCTCGTCCTTAGCTTCCAATATATCATCAACATAAGCAAATGCGTATCTATAGCCTGTGTCATTTGAACACGTGATTCTCGCCAAAATATTTTCGTCTCCTTTAGTCTTAAATTCCTGAGTTTGCGTACATATCGCCTTTGTTATTGCTATAAGGGTGAGCAGCTTCCAACAAAAAGAAAAATAGATACAATTATTAAGAATATGGCGAATATTAGGGTAAGTATTAGTAAATAGGCTGATTCAAATTAAGTGTATTGCTATCTCTGTTATTATTGATTCTAGAAAGTAGGTTAAATTAGCAAAGTTTTAGTGTTTTTAACGTCGATTGATATGCAACACCTTGTATATTGCAAAAGAAAATGAACGATATTTTAATTTAAGATGCAAAAGTTTCAATACAATATTGTCTTAAAACTAATAATAAAGAAGTTAGGATGGATTTTAGTTGATGCCAAAGATACACTTACATTCTGTAAAATTTGTGGTAGGCTTCTTTCACCATAAGCCAAAACAAATAGTACGTTACGAGTACGTTCTTGAGTTTAAATGTTTGGTTATTTGATTTTGTGTTGCGTTCTTTACTTCTACTTATTATTATATTATTATTATCAGTACATTGAACATTTTTCGTTGTTCGGTGTTAAATTTCTCACTATGGTATTTTCTCATCTTAAAAAATGCGACATGCTGGAAGCATACAGTGTATGCGGCAAAAACTCAATAAGAACTGGCGAATATTATGCAGAACAGCATCCCTTACGATAGCAGCCAGATCGACGTTATTTTCGAAAACATTACAAACAATTTAGACAACACGACTGCTTATTTAAGTAGAAAAGAACAAAGAAAAATATCATTATCAACGAAGAAGTCGAAATTACAATGTTAGCATATTTTGAAGCCCATCGTGAATTTTTCATTAGAGATGCTACTAAGGAATTGAGCTTAAGTTATGCATATAAAAAAGTGTATCCCATTTAAGTCCAGAACCTCACAAATATTACAACCAGGAGATTCAGATTGGAGGTTGGCTGTCTGTGAATGGTTCGTTAATTTTTGTGATGAAAAAATTCGTTAAAATATCCTTCATTTTTTTTTACAAATGATTTACGAGTTTTTTAATAAACTCCTTCCTGATATTAAAGTCACTGTAAATGAAATTCGTTTTAAAAAAGTCCTTTTTAATTATCTCGTAAGCAAATATTTTTATTATCACGACTGTCATATTTTTGCTTTTATTTTAAGTTTTACTATTTATGAGCCTGTATGCTATATTGTAAAAATCTCTACACTGTCATTGTCTATAACACACGACAATAAATATTATTATTATTATACACATAGGGAATATAGGCGTAATTTCCTAATACTAATACTGATATAACCGGTCTGATGTTTTGACTTTGAATATTATCTCATTTTATTTTTTCGCCGAGTTTTTCTTAGATATTTCTCTTGCATGGAATTTATCTTCACTTTGCCCACTTTTTGCAGTGCTCAGGTTTCATCTGCTTCGATTACTGGTATTGTTATGACACTATGCGTCTTCATTTCTACTTCAATATCGTTTTATATTCATTCAGTTAGTAAGTATCGTCTTGTTCAGTTGACTTGTTGGCGTCTATTTGTTATTTCTATATCGATCTTTTCATCTTCCGTACGAAATTTCCTAGATACTCCTTTGCCGTTCTCTGGTGATTCGTTTTTACATTAACATTTTTGTTAAGTTCATTTTCTTGTTTTTTTTTTTTTCATTTATGTCCATCGCTTTAATTTTATATATGTTAACCCCCATTCTCAAGTTTTCTGTTACTTTCGTCTAAATGTTATTTTTTTTTATTTTCAGAGTCAGTTAATTAACACCACATCATCTGAGCATAAGAGGCTTTTCAGTTCTAAATTTCTGTACTCAATTACTGTGCACAAAAGTTGAATTAAAACCGATGTATGTTTATATATTAAAATATGTTTGAACATATAAATTACATTAGCACGTAGTCACGTCACTTTTAATTTCATTTTTCTACAGGTGTCCATTTCTCACGCGTTTTATTATGATTCCCAAGTAAATGAAAACGCAGGTTATGAAATTTCACAAATCAGTAAAATAACAGCTGAAACAGACCCAAAATTGTTGTTCAAGCATATATAAAATTTATAGTGGTTATAAAAATATTTAACATATGAATTATTAATAATGAATAAGCAATTACTTTTGTGGACTTTTTATGGACGCACAAATTTATTCATATATAAGCGTAAGAGTAGATACAGGTTCATTAAGAATCCTTTCGGTTTATGATTTCAGTAAGAAGGATGCGATTACTTCATAGTTCATAGACCGTGATATCTGTTAGTTACTATTTTCCGTCTCCATTAATGTGAAATTATTTATATGGCGGACGTAGTTTATAATAACTGAATACGCTCGAAGTGCGCTTAGTAAAAGAAAAAAAAAAACCTTAATTCATATAGTGACAGAGATACATATCTGATGCTAGCACGTCATCTCCAACAAAAGGTAATCGTCCAATTATACTATCAGAATACAGCTAAATTGTAAAGGAGTACACTTCACTTATCTCTGAATAAATAGCGTATTCGTTTCAAAGGAAAATGAGGGATTTACTGTTGTGTAAATTTTAGGATTAAAACGTTTCAGAGGCTTCATTGTATGTAAACTCAGCATGGGTGGGCTGTCGGCAATGTTACGTTTAATTAGCTAATAAACTATGAACGGCTATATTTTACATCGAACGTATCGTCATTCACTAGAATTGTCGTTCTGTGCTAACAATAAGTACCTATAATTTTTTATAACATTTAATACTACATCAGCTTCACAAATATATAAATAGTTTAAGATTGTAGTAAAACGTTGAAACACCTAGTATTAACGTAACAAAGTAAAGTGATTCGAGGATACAAGGTAAATATCTTTTCATCTGTTGACTTAACATTCGTAGACGCTCTAACATTGTTTTATGACAAACAAATTGTCAGAACTTCCAGTCCTGAGGCGTTTTCCACAAAAATGGATTAATTGAATTCGTGTTATTTAAAATTTGGAAAACTTTAAATAACACGAAACTTCTTATATCCACGAATTCTTATATCCACGAAATAAACTACATTTTGTTTTTGTTTTGTCTTCATTTCAATTTATTGGCGACGGCGTTTTGTTCATTATTTTTATTTCGTAACAAATTAATACGGTTAGAAACAATAAATTTATTGATTTTTGTTGTGGTTATATTTATATACTATACTATATACTAACAATAAAAGTATTACGCTCTTGATTATTATTAATTAAGAGAAGAGGGAACCGTTAGCGCAAATCTCTTAATAAAATATGTAAAAAAACGTAACTTTTATCTAGAAAAGGAAGTGATTTAATATAGAATCCACAAACATCCAAGCGGCTGGTGCTTACGTTTTACAAAGGCCACTACAATGATGTAATTCCTTCGTACACATTTGTAACATGTTCATATTTCGGACGACAGCACACGACTTTCAGTCATTCTGTTGGCCCCGCCTGTGACATATGCACCAGCCGTCACTGCATACATACATAGTGCAAAGTAAAATGAATACAGTTTTAAATTAGAAAACAACACTACAGTTTCTACTAGGCGGACTTGAGCTCATAAATATCAAAACTCTTCCCAAAGGGAAATTAAATATTCTAAAATGAAAGAGACAATACTTTTGATTACAAAAGCAATTGAATCAAATATTCATTTCGTTCAGCGCAACAGGCGTTTTATTGAGTGTAAACGATATTTCTTTAAAATTCAAACATATATACTTAAAAAATAAATTCCTTTATACCAGCAGTGTATGCATAATTATTGTACCATCTTTAACAAATTAAATGCGAATCTAGGCTCCACAAATCTTCGATTGCTTATGCAACCGAAACTACAGTACACTAAAATATGGATTAAAAATTATTTGCGAACAATTCTAAATTACGCATCGCTAGGTATACAGTACTTGTAGTTTTGGTTGCATAAATAATCAAAGATGTGCGGAGCTTAAATTCGCATTTAATTTGTTAAGAATGGTATATAAATTGCACAA